>OX940894.1:11547500-12188750 GCA_954871355.1 Cabera pusaria
ATAACTTATTGTTTTCATAATCCAGTACTGCGGATTCTCTAAGAACGGTTACAATATTCCTATACAGGTCGTCAATTATACGCTTATGAGTGACTTCACTGCAAATATTGTCTGCACAAAATGAAAGTTCCGTTGGGAAATCAATATCTTTAAGTTTTTGATTACAATATTCGAAGTATCGTTTCGTTTGAGAATTCGTTCGTTCACCCCACGTAACTTGTTTCTGCGATCGATACTGACTATGTTATTTTTAGGCCGCACTATATTTAAATTACATTTAATTAACACTGGAAAATGATCAGACCACAAAACGTCGTAACATACCTTAATCTCCGTAACGGTATCCCAGGCAGATCGCGTCACAACGCAATGGTCCAACCATCGCCGGCAGCCGTGTGCATCACTCACAAACGTATAAGCCCGAGTTGATACCTAACTTTTCTATATCCGCGCATAACCAGTGTTGTTCCGAACAGAAGCTAGACAGTTCATTACCGAATAACTCAGCCGGATGCGCGTTAAAATCTCCTAACAAAAATACAGATTCGACACCGGCACTTTCAATTATTGCACTTATTTCACTTAAGCACTCCGTGAATTCAAATAAGTTGTCTGAATATTGCGTAGGCATATAGATACTGAAGACAATGAAAATCTATGGTCTATAACGAACTTTGCCGCACAGATACGTACACTATCGCAGGGGATCACAGTCACTGAGTTACATATGTTTTTTCTCCATACACCTCCGTAGGGTCTGCCTCGTAGTATATCCAGGGACGTATCCACCGCTGACTTGCCCGTGAAATCGAAGTCATCATGGATTGAGCCCAGATAGGGGATATCATGTGGTAATAACCACGTCTCTTGTAGTGCGATGATATCAACTGAGCTACATAGCCGTTTAATATTTCCAGTTGAACGTTTTACCGACTTACAATTAAAGGTGATTAAATTGCACTTTTGTTTGTCATCCATCATAAAAATCGTGTTGTAAAAATCAATTGCCAGAAGCTCCATGGTCAGCATCTCGCCTAAAATTGACAAATCGTCTAAATTTAATTTCATCAGGCCAGAGATCTGCATCCGTAAATATATTAATTTTCGACTGTGGTACTACTACTTTGTAAGCGTCATAACTTCTCTGAGTCTTGGTCTTTATATTCTCCGCCGTCACTTTTACTTGTGTTTTTTATAATATATACGTCGCTATGTCTTCTCCGGATGTATTTCGGTCAACATAGTTTACAAAAAATGGAATCTTTACGTCCGCTGCTTTAAATTTACCCGCTGGTCCTATTGCTGCTTGTCCATGTAAACTAATGAATCTATTTTTATATCTTCTTCGCTGTATTTTTGTCCATTCTTCATCCCTATTGTCGCTAAATTCACCTTCCTCCGTCGCAGCTTGTGCAAATGTTTTCGTCGTCCTGAGTGCGTCCCTGCCCATACTCCCGTTAGCCATCGCGTCGCTGTTATCAGCTGGTACTGATGCGTTCGAGCATTGGCTAGTTGTAGGACATTGTTTACTACTACACGGCGGGGCGTTTTGTGATGTCAATATCGAGTCTTGGACATTTTGCATTTGAAGTGTCGATGATTCATTTGTCACTGTTGTTTTCACTGCAGAACTAGGTGTTACGCACTGGTTTGTTTGAGACACCTGTTGCACGCTAGATTCTTCCTCTGGTAGTTGCAATATACCTATGGGCCCGCTATCACAACTGTCGATAGTAAGCCGGTTCGAACTACCCCTTATTGAATTTACATAATTCATGCCAAAATTGTTTACAATTGATGCTGTTTTCAGGTTGATAAGTTCAGTTTTGACAACATTTAATTCTTCTACTGTTACATATGATTCTTTCATTAATGATATTTCTTGCTTTAATATTATTATATCCTTTAGTAGTCTAGTGGCATCTAAATGATCGAACAAAACTGGGGTTAGGACATTCAAATCTTTTGCGACGAAAATTGGCAATTTTTCCGGATCGGCTTCTTTGAATAATGCTATTATGTCCTCTAAATCTTTTTGAATCTTCCCCTCTTTCTTCCGTTGTATTTTGCGCTTCGATGTTGTGACACACTCAAAAAGAAGATTTTTCGCATCCACTATCACCTCCGCGGCAAAAGAACCGCTGCACAAACGAACCATACTTATTTCATCCATGACTTCCAACTTATTCTGTATGAAAGCTACACTTTTTGTTCGAACACATATTTGTTTCACTCATATTTACACTGCAATCCAAAGACGCGTGCGCCACCAAGGTCGAGCGACCGACGACTGATGCGGTAGGTAACGTCGTTTTGTACAGCTATATCTCATCTAATGTTAAGTGATGATGTAGTCCAACAAAATGTAGCACACTTGCCCAGACGATATCTATTCACTTCAGATGGTACCTAAGGTGGTACTGATTGGAAAACACTTAGACTTGTGTTGTGTCTTGTGTTGACATTGTATGCTGAAGATATGACTTATCATACAGTAAATAAAAAAGCCATTCACATGACTTAAATGCCTATTCTAAGACGATGAATAAATGTGCCCATAATGCCAGGGTCCATAATGATCTCATGTACCTAGTTTTTTTTTTATGGTAAAAGGTAACAGGATAAGCACGACGCTCGTCTAATGGTAAGCAATGACGTCTACCTATAACAGATACAGCGGCATGTAAAATTCTGAACTACCAGAATTTTGCATGTCAATGCACTGCGCCTGTTACCTTGAGACATAAAGATGTTGAGTGTCACATGCCCTGTAATTTCACTGGACAGCTTGCCATTTCAACCGAAAAACATTCCTATTTCACGGCTGAAAATTAATTGGCAAAGTGGTGGTACTAGAAGAAGTCCTACCACTACAAGATTTAGATTTAGGAACTTTATGTACAAAATATTATGGAAGCAATATGAGTATTGAGTATTAAATGAGTGTAAATACTAACAAGAGTAATTCAACGAGTCTTCTGCAGACTCCAGCATCTATGACCGCCTGTATCTTCTCATTGGGTCCGTCAGATAGGTAGGAGAGCGCCCAGCAAGCGTCGCTCAGCACTTCCGAGTCAGATTGGTGCAACAGTCGCGCCAGTATCGGTATACCTGCAATATTTTGATATATTTTTAACAGACTTCACACAGACTTCACAATAAAGGAGGAGGTTCTCAATTCGAAGCTATTTTTAGGGTTCCGTAGCCGAATGGCAAAAACGGAACCCTTATAGATTCGCCATGTCTGTCTGTCTGTCTGTCCGTCCGTATGTCACAGCCATTTTATTCCGAAACTATTAGGACTACAGAATTGAAACTTGGTCAGTAGATGTATTCTGTAAACCGCTTTCCGAATTTTATACAAAAATAAAAAAATATAAAAGTTTAAGGGGGGGCATCCCATACATGAAAATGAAACAAAAAAAAATTCTTCAAACCTATATGTGTGTGGTGTCTTTAAAAATGACTTTAAGGTTCCTAAAAACATTTTTTCTGAAAGTCAAATAGGCGCGTCTAAAGTGGTAACATGTGTGCCCCCCCCCTCTAACTTCTAAAGTAAAGGAGTGAAAAATCTAGAAAAAATATATTCTGTAGATCTCAATAAAAACTTTCAATGAAAATTGGTTTGAACGAGATACGGTCAGCAGTTTTTGAGATAGAGCGACGGCAAAGATATATATACACAACATATATATAGTTATATATGTTGTGCTTGTATGAAAAACAAAGTTAATTTTGTAGTTGCGAAAAATCATAGTTATAGAATACTCTACTGTTTTACGGAACCCTACGAGTGCGAGTCGGACTTGCACTTGGCCAGTTTATTTTTTTAATGTTTGTTACCTCAGATTTCCATCACATCTTAACTATTGGAAAATGTTTATTTTGTTTCCGAGATTATGCTTCTTGTTTGGTCCCATTCAAATTTTATCGAGTTTTTTTTATGCTGTATTGGCAAGCGTTTGACCACTATCTCACCTGATGTTAAGTGACGATGCGGTCGACGATGTAGCACGCTTACCTAGTAAATACCTGTTCACTCGCGATTTAAAGACCCCCGGGTTGTAGCTATAGGGAAACACAGACACCGGCAAGGAATTCCATTCTTTGGCGGATCATATGATATAGGACGAAGCAAAACGTTTCGTGCGTGTAAATGGAACGTCCACCATGAAGCGGTGGCGCACATCGGTACGTCTGGTTGTCCGATAGAAGAAAGGAGATGGCGGTACTAAGTCGTGCAATTGGATGGCACACTCTCCGAAATGTATTCGATAGAAAACCGATAAACTAGCGACTTTGCGGCGATGCTCTAGATTTCTGAGATTCTTCTCTAGATTTTCTTCGGATCTCTAGATCGGACTTGTGCTTGATACAAGTTGAGCAGCTGTCCCGGTGTGAAGTACTGTCTCACCTTAGCCAGAATACCAAGCTTTTTTGAAGCTAACTGGGCCTTGGACTCGATGTAGGATCCAAAGTTGAGTGTGGGTGTTAAAGAGATGCCAAGAAGCTCAAGGTGGTCAACTGACCAACAGTATGTGTGTACGGACACATTTCGAAAAGTAGATGTCAATTGAAATGGACTCCTTTTGGCGGAGAATAGACACGCCTGGGTCTTAGCAGCATTGAACTTTACCAGATTGGCATCACCCCAATCGGAGACAGCCTTTAGGGACAAGTTCATGCGCTCGACCATCGCCTCCCTAAGACATTGGATTTCAGCTGCACTGGTCCGTGCACTGGATGTGTAGCTCTCTACAACAGTGCTGTCGTCTGCATACCCAAAGATACCGGGCTTTAGCAGATCGTTGATATGCAGCAGAAATAGGGTTGCAGAGAGCACCGATCCCTGAGGGACCCCGGCATTGCCAATTGGTCAGAAGAGCAGCCATCAATGACAACTCTTATCGACCGGTCCCTTAGAAAATCCGAAATCCAGACACAAAAACCAGTGGGTAGTCCGTATGATGGAAGCTTGTTTATAAGACTATCGTGCCAAACCCTGTCAAAGGCTTTTGAGATATCAAGGGAAACCGCAAGCGCTTCCCCATGATTCTCTATACCCTGCTCCAAATGTGCGTGGCATACGCTAGAAGATCCCCAGTGGACTGATTTCGGCGAAATCCGTATTGTCGGTCACTGAGATCATTCGTTTCTAAGTATGCCAGGAGCCGGTTGTTCAGTACACGTTCCATAGTCTTGCAGAGTATGGACGTGACCGAAATTGGCCTGTAGTTGGGAGGGTCAGCACGACTGCCTTTTTTGGGCACGGGTTGCACGTTGGCAAGCTTCCACGATCTTGGTACTTTACCAGTTGTCATAGAGAGCCGAAAGAGGCGTGTCAAGATAGGAGCTAGTTCAGGCGCAGAGGTTTTCAGAACTATAGCTGGAATCCCATCAGAACCGCTGGCTTTGTTCACGTCTAGATTTTGCAATGTTTCTCGAACCTCAGTCTGACGGATGCGTATTTCTGACATATTTGTCACACATCCAGGTAAACTAGGAGGTGTCTCACCGGCAGTATCTGATCAGATCTGATAATCATCTCCGGAGATATGGAAAAGAACAACGTAAACTCATTTTTGATGATGTCATGATGACGGCTACTGGCTACTTTGACTATCGCGGCATGTGAAGTCGGTTCTTTCGTTTTGTTCGACCATACATTATATTGCTATAGACCAGCGTTTCCCATTTGCCATGTTGTGACCCGGTACCGGGTCATCAAAATAAAAATACCGAGTCGCAAAATTCCCGCTCCGTTTTAAAGATTCCGCAAACTTGGATTCTTTAGTAAAAAATAAGCAACAGCTCCATACTTCGCAATAAAATTTAGTGACTAAACAGGCGATACCAAAATATTAATAAAACATTTTTACTATTTATAAATGTGTATTATTTTACCTCATGGCCATCAACCAGCTTAGGTTTTATAGTATTAAGTGGGTTACAAAGGGGCAGTGTGAAAATTACCGGGCCATGGCAGAACAATGTTTTGGAAACACTGATATAGACACTATTTAGATGTACAGAAGTTGAAAAGGTTATTAGCTATTATTTAACAATAACCCGTTTATCAGTATTTATTTATTATTTTTATTTATTATTATTATTTATTTATATTTATTTAATGTGTGACCACCGTTAGTATCATATAAAATACTGAGGAGTCTAACAATCATCTGTATAGTCTGTTAGTAACAGTAGGTGAGAAACCAGTAAAATCCCCCGGAGTATTGCAGATGTCTATAGGCAATGGTGACTGTTGAACAACAGGCTAGGTGTCAGCTTGTTTGCCTAGCGTTACAAGACAATAAGATCGTTTTAAAAACTAAAATAACATATTAATTTTCAGTACCAAGTTTGAGGTGTTTATTTCCATATCTCTGGAGATACTTATCATATCTCGATGAACTTACTATACTATCACCCTTGATTCTTTCCAACAAAAAATAATCATCAAAATCGGTTAATAAACGACGAAGTTATCCGGGAACAAACATTTAAAAAATATATATATATATATGGTCGAAGAAAAACTTCCCTTTTTTTGAAGTCGGTTAAAAAGCATACAAGCATGACGCTCAACTGATTTAATATAACAATGTCTTCCTTCTGACACAGACACTAAAGCACGAAACTCAGCAGTGGACAGAATTTAATACATCACTGCACCAGAAAAGTTAAGAAGCAACAGGCTAGCCTGGTATGGACATATTATGAGAAGAAGTGAAGCCCACGTGACTAAAAAGGCGATGGACATGAAAGTGGACGGCTATAGAGGAAGAGGAAGACCGAAAAAAGTGTGGATGGACTGTGTGATAGAAGATATGAATGTGAAAGGAGTGGATGCGGAAATGACTGGGGATAGACCCAAATGGAAGAGAATTACATGTTGCACCGACCCCACTTGAGTGGGATAAGGGTAGGAAAATGATGATGACTGCACTGCACCAGTTACCTCAAAACAATCTGATCTGATCTGATCAATTTTGAATTTAGGATGCTTACGATTTGATGAGCTTATAATATCATCATAAAAACCAAATTAAAACTTGCCTGGAGCTACAACTTCAAAGTTTGTCGGTGGATTCTTCCCTCTGCAGAGGTTTGATAAGGTCCATACGGCATTTTTGGTCATTGATATCCTATTTGTGTATTTGTTTAGAATTCTGAAAGGAAAATAAAAATCAAGGATCAGCATAAAAAACGGTATATGAAAGAGTTTTCTCAGGTACTAACTATGCAGCTATCCTAAGCCATCATCTCAATAATTTTGAGAAGAAATAAAATTAAATAATTTATTTGTCAGAATTTCGGTACATGAAAGAGTGTTATTCAGTTATC
Source organism: Cabera pusaria (assembly GCA_954871355.1). Classification (NCBI taxonomy): domain Eukaryota; kingdom Metazoa; phylum Arthropoda; class Insecta; order Lepidoptera; family Geometridae; genus Cabera; species Cabera pusaria. The sequence goes on from OX940894.1 coordinate 11,554,848, forward strand.
AAAATTCTACCTCATCAGGCATTCAAATTCTTTGTTATGATTCATCATTCATTTGTTATGAACCACCTCGAAAACGTACCCTACCAATTAAAAAAAGAATCAAGTCAAATCGGCTCACGATTGACAGAGTAATTGCGTAACATACATAAAAAAAACATACAGACGAATTGAGAACCTCCTTCTATTTGGAAGTTGGTTGAAAAAAGTAAACAAGTATAGTATACATACTAGTATAATATACTAAGCTTCACTCACTCAAGCAGTGGAGGCAGTATTCCGGCAGCTATGACCGCGTCCCGACAGCGCGGCGAGTCTCCCGCGACATTCCCGAGCGCCCACACTGCCTGCTCCCTCACATCGTCACTGCCCGCACCAGCCACCAGCCCCACCAATACTTGCACCGCCCCACTGTCCACCACCACCTTCGTTTGCTCTGATGACCCACTAGCTATGTTCGTCAGAGCCCATGCTGCTTCAAACTGTAAATATTCAATAATAATGTATGGTAATTTTCCGTACCTCAAAAGGTAAAAAAAGGAACCCTCATAAGATCATTTTCTTGTCCGTGTGTCACCACCGATTTTCTCAGGAACGGGTGGACCTCGCAAGGTGAAATTTATATCAGATACTAAAGTCTTTTAGTCCCTATTAGGTGTATAAAAATCAAGGTCCTGAGTCAACACGATAAAAAGATATGGCCAAATTTATATATTCGCGAAATCTTGTAAGTTCCAAAATTTACATTAATTTTCAACTTTTTTTATTTTTGGGAATTTTTCCTTTACTTGTGCTGTAAGACCTTGCTTTTGACCAAAATTGACATTTCTAGGTCAACCGATAGGTTACGGCTTATATGCTAATAATATACTTTGTCCGAGTCATTGGTATATGCATGAATATTGAAAAAATCAGGCTCCCTTCACTGGCTCAATTATGTTCCTGGTATTGTCATTTTTATTTATTTAAAACTTAAATTATATCTGAATTGCGAAAATATACATACACATCCTATAATCATAATATGTCTTTTTGATATGATGTTACCTGTAATACATTGACTGTTGTTTAAAAGTTAAATAAGGGCGCTGCAAAATTGGCATCTGCTCTGGGCGGCACAAACTGCTATGCCACTGATAACCTGTCTATTCATAATACGAACACAATAGAGAATATGCATGATTTTTAAAAATATTTTTAATTCATTGATTACATCCATTTAACACAATAAAAAAATGAAATAATACTGAAAGAACAAATCTATAAGTTTAAATCTATAAATACTGAAAGTGTTTAAATTAAGCTAAAAAAAATAGTTTTAGCATTGAAAAATATGAGGTATCTAAAACGCTGCCAAATTCGTCACAGTGCACGATACGGTCTCCACAGATTCAATATTTTTATTAGAAATAGTATGTATTCGTACAACAGTGCATAGTAATTCTATGAAAAAGATTTAATCTGTGGAGACCGTGTGGTGCCCTGTGAGGTCACTTTATAATTGACAAGTGGTGATGTGTTTTGCAAATTAAAATTTCCCACGCTTTTTTTGCATTTTTCGTGTAATATTTTAACACATTTAAGAGTATTTTATTTATAAAAAAATGTTTAACAAACAACACCAGAACAAAAGTGATTCCAAAATAAATGATTTCAAGTAATTGTATACTACATGCATATTCCCTATTCAAAAAGTGACTGAAGATTCTTATTAGGCTCAGTGAGATTAAAACTCACTTCTGAATTCATCCATTTTTTACATAACTAGCTCTCAAGGACAGCTGTCATAACATAATCAGATTTTCTTCAGTTAGATTTACTTGCATAATTGCAAATCTTACCTGTAATGTTGGATTTGAACTATTTGTAAGGAATTCTACAATTTTAGGAACTATCCCTGTCCTTATGACTTCATCGATGGGTGGATTAGGCTCTTGACTGAGGAGCTTCCTAAATTTTTGTGTGGCCATTATTTGCTCCTGAGGATTATCTCCATAGAGAGCTGCTACCATCGCTGGGGTAATGTCGTCTGATGGAGCAATGTTGATATCTTCCTGAAATCAAATGTTACAACGGCTTGAATTATTAAACTTGTTTTTTATTATCAATGTAATATATTATTATTTACAGCCAGTAAACATTTGTTTACTAGTATGGCTAATTAAATTGGCCAAGTGCAATTTGAACTCGCACACGTAGGGTTTCAATTGAACAAAACTTACGAGAAAAATAAGTTTCTTGTATAGGGACCCCCTTTTAATTTTAACTTTGTTTTTAGTATTTGTTGGTATAGCAACCTTAGTAATACATATTTTGTAAGGATTTCAAGTCTCTATCTATTATGATTTATAAGATCAAATAACTGGTCACGTACAAGTTCAACTCGCACTCGTAGGACTCCGTACCACACTACAATATTTTATAAGATCGAGAATAAAATACCACTATCATTTTGCGCCAGAAAAAAAAGCTTTGTTTCTCCTAGTGTTTGTATGAATTACAAAGTTATATTTGCGGTTTTGCAAACATGCTATATTTTAAAATCAACTGGCTATATCTTGTTCAAACCAATTTTTAACATATATATAGCATATATTTATACAGCATATACAGGGTTATTGGTAATTCGACGTAATCCCGGCAGGAGCAGGTAGGAGGGCTAATATGCCACATATTAAGACCCCCCAATGTATGGCCGAAATCTAATAGTTTACGAGATATTTGTAAATTAGTAATTTTTGGATATATACCTAATTTTAGACATTTGAACCGAAATAAGAATAGAAAATAAACAAATTAAATGTAATTCAATATTTTTGTTATTCGTAGGGAACTTAGTGATAACGCTTAAGAAGTAATAAAATATCCAAAAATACTTAGCATGTTATATAACACAATGACTTATAACACATTTTATTTATTTGATCATTTATATGATTAGTGCTAAACAATGTAATTTTATTGTTCATGATGGATGTGTCATTGTTATTACATGCTAAGTATTTTCGGATACTTTATTACTTCTTAAGGGGGGAGCCTGCTTTAGAAGCTTCAAAAAATCGATTTTTTTCGAGGATTTTTTTGGGAAGGAAAGAAATATTCGATTGAAACGAAACTTTCAGGTTTTATTGTTATGTATTTCAACAGTCTTCTCAAATTTTTTTCATTAAAATATATGTCATATTATGCCTAATACAAGCATTTCGCCGAGGCGCCTCGAGTAGTGCATTGTGTCGTGCGGCGGGAAAGATAGGAAAAAAACTAAACGTCCTATCGTAACGAGACAAAATTGATTGTATTCGGGATTAAATTCTCTTCTAGTTGAACCTAAAAAACCTTAAAAAAGTTATGATTAACCCACTTTTTATACAATCTAAAGTGAATTTATTTTTCCCAAAAAAATGTTTTTTTTTTAAATTAGCGAAAAAGTGTTGAAATTCTCACTTTTTGTTGAATTTTCTTGGTTTAACTAGAAGCTATACTATTGAAAATAAAAACAAATTTTGGGTTTTTTGTTTCAGATGGAAATTGCGACCTGTATCTTTCCCGCCGCACGACACATGCACACTCGAGGCACCTCGGCGAAATGCTTGTACCAGGCATAATATGACATATATTTTAATGAAAAAAATTTGAGAAGACTGTTGAAATACATAACAATGAAACCTGAAAGTTTCGTTTCAATCGAATATTTCTTTCTTTCCCAAAAAATCCTCGAAAAAATCGATTTTTTGAAGCTTCTAAAGCAGGCTCCCCCCTTAAGCCTTATCACTATGTTTTCTACGAATAACCATAAGTAACCATAATTAAGTTCCATGTATGGGGCATGATATGATATGGGGGCATGCTATGGGGGGGGTGCCCCCTTGATCTTTTAATTTTGTGATGTTTGTATAAAAATCATATACATGCATGCATCTACCCCAAGTTTCAACTGTGTAGTCTTAATAGGTTCGGAATAAATAAAGTGGCTGTGACATACAGACGGATAGACCGACAGACCTGACAAATCTATAAGGGTTCCATTTTTGCCATTTGGCAATGGAACTACATAAACACCGAATTAATCACATTTCTTCCCTTTAATTTTATATTTTATTTTGTGTTTAGTATTTGTTGTTATAGTGCATATAGTATTACAAACTTTGTGAAAATTACTGCCGCCTGAGTGGTTAAGTGTAATAGGTAACTATTACACTTAAGGACATGCAGCCCTGTGGAAGGCAAACAGACAGACAGACAGCAGTCTCAGTAATAGGGTTCCATTGGTAATCTTTGGGTTCGAAACCTTAACAGTTACCTGCAAAGCTATATCAGGTGCATTGGGTCCAGGTAGATTGACATTCCGCCTTTTGAATAGTTGTTGTTCCCGCTTTTGTTTTCTGAGCTGGACGCCTTCCTCTTCGCGACGTCGGCGCAGCTCGTCGGCACTGAGCCCCGCATTCTTGTAACGATGCTTGTGCCCTCCAGACATCTGAACCATTAAATTTTACATGCATTTTTAATACATATCTTTGCACATGACAAAAAAAAACATAAGTAATAGTAAGGTATAGACAAAATATCGTTGATCAAGTATTTCATCGAACGAAAGCGAGCACAGAACTTCGTCACACATCAAATTCATTGTACAAACAGCTAATTGTTCTATACACAATACCGATAATAGATATTCACCACATTGATGGAATATAATCAAAACAATATATCGAACACGCCACCAAATCGCGAAACTTTATGATAGTCAAGTCTTTGTTGCAAAATGCGTAAACCACCAGTGCATATTTTCAATGATAAAGTCTCAACTCTCGCGGTGTGCATTGTGCATCAAACTCTGCTTATTTTAGGGAGTAATCCTTGTATTTGGAATGTAGTTTTGTTACTAATTGCAAGACTCACATTTTGGAAAATAATTTCGTAAAATTAATGTAAATCCTATTTCGCAAATCAATTCACCATCGATGCTAAAAAATTAAAATCAATCGAACAAAATTGAACGTGAACATTGAACAACCGAACCGATCACGTCACGTTGTATGAACCAGTGCTGCCATATATATAAAAGCAAATCACTTTAAAATTATGAAAATTAATGGTGATGATGATTAACGTAGTGATTAAGTATTTTGAATTGATGATTATGGTAGTAGATAGCATAATGGGCGCCGGTAGGGGGGTGCCAGGGAGTGCACTTGCACCCCTTTGGAATCTCGGGATCAACAGGAATTATTGAAATAAAAAATAAATAAAATATTATTATATGTTATTATATAATAATATATATTATAATATATTCATAATAAATAGTCAGAAATTTGTAAATGTCTCGAACATTCAGATTAAAATTTCATCTTTTTATTAACAATCATATACGGAAAAGATTGTAAGAAAACGTGCCTATTACCTTGGTAAACCTAACCAAGGTTTACCAAGTTTTGCTGTTTAAGTATTTGAGTCAGTCTAATGTATTTTTTTTTACGTCATTTTATGACCCTGACAGTTTTTATGACCTACTAAGTCAACACCGATGACCCTAACTTAAACTTAATATCCACTTATTTTAAAGTAAAAATTATTATCATTATTGAAGGTTGTACTGTTCCAATGTATGACATGTTTTGATAAATGAGGCTATTAAAATACAAAAGTTGCTGAAATGTTTCCTACAATGTAGATATTACAAAAGCTTGCGCGACCGGAGCGAGCGCTATTACTGCGCGAGCGCAGTAAGCGCTATCGCTGCGCGAGCGAAGCGAGTGCGAAAAATGTTAACGACCTTTTATGACCCTGACAGTTTTTATGACCTACTTAGTTAACACTGATGACACAAAGTTTAAACTCAATATCTACTTATTTTAAGGTTAATAATCATTATGATTATTGAAGGTTGTACTGTTTCAATTTATGGCTTGTTCTGATACATGTGGCTATTAATATCGGCAAATCGGTCAAGCCGTTTATTCGAGAAGAAGTCTTATATTTACAAAATTCAATTAATAATATCTGGACCCCCTGACTCGATAGCCAAAAAAAAGTATCCTATATCCTATTCTGCCGTATGTTCTATCTTTGTACAAATTTTCAGCCAAATCGGTCAAGCCGTTTGACCGTGAAGAAGTCCCAAACAAACAAACAAATAAACAAACAGACTTTCGCATTTATAATATTGGTGTTGATATATAATATATATATATACATATAATATATATATACATATAATATATATATACATATAATATATATATATATATATATATAATAATATATATAAACCTTCGTACCATCGTACCTCGGCCTACGAATTAGCCTTGCCATTCAAAGAGGTAATGTCGCCAGCTTTTTGGGTACCCTACCAGCGGACAGCGACCTTAATTCAGTTTTTTATTTGTAGATTTTATATAGTCTGTATTATAGTTTTAGGAGTAGTTTATATTGTATATATAGCTATTTACAAATAATATATATATATATAATATAGAGTATATATTGTATATGAACGGTTGAAATAATATATATAAATATATATATACTAGCTGTTAAACAGAAAATAAATACAATACAGAGAGCTATGGAAAGGAGCATTTTGAAAATTAAAAAGAAACACAAAATTAAAAACGATAATATAATAAGACAGAAAACCAAATTACAGATGCGCTTACACAAGCTTTAGGTTTGAAGTGGAGATGGGCTGGACACATCTCACGCTACTCTGATAATAGATGGACAAAATTAACTACACAATGGAAATGTCCAATTTCAGGTAAAAGGAAAGTTGGAAGACCTAACAAACGGTGGGCTGATGATCTGGTACAAAGAGTAGGGAAAGACTGGATGAGTAAAAGTAAAGATAAAGATCAATGAAAGGAGCTGGAGGAGGCCTTTACTCTTAACGAGATTCATATCTGTCAAAATAATAATTAGCCACACTAACAAATATTTAAAGTTTAAGTTAATAAATTACTAATAACATTTGAAATGTAAACATTGTTAAGATATGAAATAAATAAGGCTTTATTATTATTATATTAAATTCAATTCACATCACGGGCTGCAAATTGCCCGGTCCTTTGGAAGGCATTGACGGAGCCGAAGCCAACGTCAAGAGGCCCTTTACATTATTAAATGAAATTAAATGTGATTCGTGGATGGAGAGATGAAAAACTATAAAAAGATGGTACATTAATATATTATGGCTAGGAATGTGTGCTGCTTGATGTCTGTTTTCTGGTCTATGGGATGAGGTACGGCACCCGCCAATTATGCCTCATTTCAAAATATTAAGGCGGGTGGTGACTCGCTATACACTGAATAGGCCCCCCATAAAGGCGGACCGTTATGTCGGCGCCGAGGGGCAACATTGGCGTGGATAGCTAAGGGTGTTGAGAGGTGTGCTGCACTTTCACTAAACGCTACTAGCGGCTTTATGCCTTTAACACTTCCACCCTGGAGCTTAGGTCTTAGCTCTTGCGATTCCCACCACCGGCGCGCCGGTCAAGGCAAGCTGGTGGTCAGAGGGTCTCATTTAGCCCTCACGGGATAGGGGTATGCGGTGTCGCCACTCACCGTCGGCTCACCACAAAGCCGCCCCTGCGGTTTTATTATTATTATTATTATACTAGCCGTTACCCGCGGTTTCGCCCGCGTTATTTGTGTCTTTATGACCATTGAGGTCTAGATCGATGATCTCTTAGGCCAAGTCAACATAGATGACCCTCAAAGTCAAACTCAATATCCTCTATTGTTAGTCATTATTCATTATTTGGTACTTGGTAAACCTAACCAAGATTTACCAAGTTTTGCTGTTTAAGTATTTGAGTCAGTCTAATGTATGAGGCTGTTAAAACACGCTACTATACGCTATGTAGCGTTATTACTGCGCAAGCGAAGCGAGAATTTTTTTATGACATTATATGACCCTGAAGGTTTTTATGACCCACTAAGTCAAGACCGATGACCCTAAGGTTAAACTTAATATCCACTTATTTTAAAATAAAAAATCATTATGATTATTGAAGAATGTTCTGTTTCAATTTATAAACTCGTTTTGATGCATGTGGCTATAAAAAATACAAAAAATTATTAAATGTAACCTACAAAGTAGATAAAACAAAGGTTTGCGCGAGCGCAGCGAGCGCGAAATTTTTACGTCATTTTATGAAAGTTTTTATGACCTACTAAGTCAAGACCGATAACCCTAAGGTTAAACTTGATATCCACTTATTTTAATGTTAATAACCATTATGATTATTGAACTGTTTCAATTTATGGACTCTTTCTGATGCATGTGGCTATTAAAATACAAAAAAGCTGAAATATTACCTGCAAATTACTGAAACAAATGTTTGCGCAAGCGTAGCGAGGACCATCAAAGCGCGAGCGAAGCAAGCGCGAAAAATTTTTACGTCTTTTTATGACCTTTACAGTTTTTATGACCTTCTAAGTCAATACCGATGACCCTAAGGTTAAACTTGGTATCCACTTATTTTAAGGTAAAAATCATTATGATTATTGAAGGTTGTACTGATCCAATTTATGACATGTTTTGATGAATGTGGCTATTAAAATACGAAAACAAAAGTTGCTGAAATGTTTCCTATAATATCGTTTAAAAACTAAAAAACAACCGACTTCAATGCCGCGCTATACATTTTCAGTACCAATTTTGAGATGTTTATCTCAATATCTCTGGAGATACTTATCATACCTCGATAAAATTACCATGGTACCACACTTGGGATATCTACTTTCAAACAAAAAAAGAATAATCGAAATCGGTTCATAAACGACGAAGTTATCCGCGAACAAACATAAAAAAAAAAAAAAAAAAAATATACGGTCGAATTGAGAAACCTCCTCCTTTTTTTGAAGTCGGTTAACAAAGTAGATATAACTAATGCTTGCATGACCGGAGCGAGCGCTATTACTGCGCGAGCGTTGTAAGCGCTATCACTGAAAACGAAACTGATATCACGAAAAATTTTTACGACCTTTTATGACCCTGACAGTTTTTATGACCTACTAAGTCAACACTGATGACACACAGGTTAAACTTCATATCCAGTTATTTTAAGGTTGATAATCATTATGATTATTGAATGTTGTACTGTTTCAATTTATGGACTCGTTCTGATGCATGTGGCTATTAATATACAAAAGTTGCTGAAATGTTTTCTAGAAAGTAGATGTAATAAATGCTTGCGAGACCGGAGCGAGCGCCATCACTGCGCGAGCGAAGCGAGTGCGAAATATTTTTGCGACCTTTTATGACCCTGACAGTTTTTATGACCTTCTAAGTTAACACTGATGACATAAAGGTTAAACTTGATATCCACTTATTTTAAGGTAAAAAAACATTATGATTATTGAAGGTTAGGTAGGTACTGTTTCAATTTATAAACTCGTTTTGATGCATGTGGCTATTAAAATACAAAAAATGCTGAAATATTACCTACAAAGTAGATAAAACAAAGGTTTGCGCGAGCGCAGCGAGAGCTATCAATGCTCGAGCGAAGCGAGCGCGAAATTTTTACGTCATTTTATGACCCTGACAGTTTTTATGACCTACTAAGTCAACACCGATGACCCTAAGATTAAACTTGATATCACCTTATTTTAAGGTAAAAAATCATTATGATTATTGAAAGTTGTACTGTTTCAATTTATGACTCGTCTTGATAAATGTGGCTATTAAAATACAAAAGTTGCTTGAATGTTTCCTACAAAGTAGATATTACAAAAGCTTGCACGACCGGAGCGAGCGCTATTACTGCGCAAGCTTAGTAAGCGCTATCGCTGCGCTGAAAAATTTTTACGACCTTTTATGACCCTGACAGTTTTTACGACCTACTTAGTTAACACTGATGACACAAAGGTTAAACTCTATATCCACTTATTTTAAGGTTAATAATCATTATGATTATTGAAGGTTGTACTGTTTCAATTTATGGACTCGTTCTGATGCATGTGGCTATTAAAATACAAAAAAAGCTGAAATATTACCGGCAAAGTAGATAAAACAAATGTTTGCGAAATTTTTACGTCTTTTTATGACTTTTGCAGTTTTTATGACCTTCTAAGTCAACACCGATGACCCTATGGTTAAACTTGATATCCACTTACTTTAAGGTAAAAATCATTATGATTATTGAAAGTTGTACTGTTCCAATTTATGTCATGTTTTGATGAATGTGGCTATTAAAATACGAAAACAAAGAATCAAAGAATCAAAGCATTTATTCAGTATGTAGGCAGTATAAATATACGCACATATACACGTCAAAATCATAAATCATAAAATAAATCATAACCAATTATCAAGTAAACATAGCAAAAGCAGAATTTAACGCTTTGTATTAGAAAAAAAAAGTAACGAACCATTCAGCTGTCATCCAATCGTTTACGTCAGAATATTAAAAAAAAATTAAAGAAGGTTAAAACAAACCATACATGTAACTGTGTGTAGTTTAGTACTAGTGTTTAGTACTTCAGACAAATTTTATATAAAAAAAATAAAAAAGTGAAGTAGTGAAACACAACATAGAGGAACGCATACCGATCACAGTACATATCATGATCCAAATGGAACTGATAGTCCGTCTGTAAGCTGCATAATATTGTTTAAATAAAAATAAAAATGGCAAGCCTAGAAAGAAAATCTGCGGACAAAAGGGGAAAACTGAATGGCTGTTGAATCTACCGGTGTTTCGGAAATACTCCCATCAGCTAGGCTATTCTGTAAGCTATCTCGACAGCGGAATCCGCGGTGAGATTTGAATTTCGTACTACGAAATTCAACCGTATTACGAACGTGATAGGATTGAATTTCGTAGTACGAAATTCGAATCTCACCGCGGATTCCGCTGTCGAGATAGCCTACAGAATAGCCTAGCAGAGAAGAAACACCAAGAAACTCTATGGGGCTTGTCTTGTCATTTTATCTTTTTTTTTTAACCGACTTCAAAAAAAGGAGGAGGTTTCTCAATTCGACCGTATATTTTTTTTTTTTTTTTTTTTTATGTTTGTTCGCGGATAACTTCGTCGTTTATGAACCGATTTCGATTATTCTTTTTTTGTTCGAAAGGAGATATCCCAAGTGTGGTACCATGGTAATTTTATCGAGGTATGATAAGTATCTCCAGAGATATTGAGATAATCATCTCAAAATTGGTACTGAAAATGAATAGCGCGGCATTGAAGTCGGTTGTTTTTTAGTTTTTAAACGATATTATTTAATTAATTGTACATGTCAGCTTTAAAATTTTAACAATATATTAATAATTATAATACAATTTATATTTGTTCTTGGAACTTGGGGCATTCAGGCCATGCATTTTTGTCATCCATATAGTCACCTATTGTATAGTATGATTTTTTCATCAAATTGGATTTTACATAGATTTTAAATTTGCTCATAGGCAATTGATCAATATCTTTAGGTAGCTTATTGTAAAAGCGTACACAATTCCCCATGAATGAACCACTAACTTTCTGCAGTCTGAAATTAGGTATAATTAATCTATTTTTATGTCTTGTATTAAAATTATGTACATCAGACCTTTTCTTATAATCATTTATATTCTTGCGTATGAACAAAATATGTTCATAAATGTATTGACATGCCACTGTTAGAATTTCAATTTCCTTAAATTTTTCACGAAGTGAATCTCGCGACCTCATACTATATATAGAGCGAATAGCTCGTTTCTGCAAAACAAATATTGATTGGATTTCAGCGGCTTTCCCCCACAATAAAATGCCATAAGACATTATACTGTGGAAGTAGCTGAAATAGACCAATCTTGCAGTGGCTTCGTCCGTTAAAAATCTAATTTTACGTACTGCGTATGCAGCGGAGCTTAACCTATCTGCTAGAACCGATATTTGAGAACCCCATTGAAGCTTTGAATCCAGGGTGATACCCAAGAATTTTGTGGATTCAACAAGTTCTAATGGTTCATCATTTATTAATATACTTTTATTTAGGATACCCTTTTTTACATTTGGTAGAGAGAAATTAATACATTTAGTTTTTTTTGCGTTTAACAATAAGTTATTGGTTGTAAACCAATTCAGAACCTGTGTTATTGATTTGTTTACATCGTCAAAGTTAGGTGTAGTCCTATCTATTTTGAATATCAAGGAAGTATCATCTGCGAACAAAACAATATCACATAGGTTCTGTACGAATGACGGTAAATCATTGATATAAACTAGAAATAAAAAAGGTCCTAGGATCGATCCCTGCGGGACTCCCATTTTTATGAGGGATCCAGATGACCTGACGCCATCTGTGTTCTATTACAGAGGTATGATGATACCAGATCAAGTGCCTTACCTTCAACACCGTAGTATTTTAATTTGTAAATTAGTGTTTCATGACAGACACAATCAAATGCTTTTGATAGGTCACAGAACACGCCAATAGCATCTTGTGCTTTCTCCCATGCATCAAATATATGTTTAAGAAGACCTATTCCTGCATCAGTAGTAGAACGCCCTTTAGTAAATCCAAATTGTTTGCTATTTAAAAGATTATTCACGTTAAAATGTGTTAAAAGCTGGTCTAATTTTTATGATGGATATAATGGATATAATTAGATGGATCATTTTTGTTTACTGATTTGAATAAAGGAATCAATTTACTTTTTTTCATTAAATCCGGGAAGACACCTTGATCAACGCATCTGTTAAAAATAAAAGCTAAGTATGGGCTAATAACAGTAATAATGTAACTGAGAACTGTGGTTGACATTCCCCACAGGTCCTCGGTTTTCTTTTGTTTGAGCATTTTAAATGTTTTCACAATTGAGTCAAAAGTTGCTGAAATGTTTCCTACAAAGTAGATATAACTAATGCTTTAATAAATGCTAAACCGGAGCGAGCGCTATCACTGCGCGAGCGTTGCAAGCGCTATCACTGCGCGACCGAAGCAAGCGCGAAAAATTTTTACGACTTCTTATGACCCTGACAGTTTTTATGACCTACTAAGTTAACACTGATGACACAAAGTTTAAACTTGATATCCACTTATTTTAAGGTTAAAAATCATTATGATTATTGAAGGTTGTACTGTTTCAATTTATGGACTCGTTCTGATGCATGTGGCTATTAAAATACAAAAGTTGCTGAAATATTACCTACAAAGTAGATAAAAACATTGCGCGAGCGCAGCGAGCGCTATCACTGGGCGAGCGAAGTGAGCGCGAAAATTTTTACGTTTTATGACCCTGACAGTTTTTATAACCTACTAAGTCAACAATAAGGTTAAAAGTGGCTGTTAAAACACGAATGCTTTTGAAATACTTTCCACAAAGCAGATAAAACAAAAAAAAAAGTATTCTTTGCCCTTTTATGCCCTATTAAATGTCTTTGTACAAAATTTCATCTGAATCGGTCAAGCCGTTTGGCCGAAAAGAGGCCACACATTTACAAAATTCCATAATAAAAATATAGACAACCGAAATTTCCACCCAAAAAAAATATTCGTTTCGCTTCTATGTCTTTTTGACTGTCTGTGTACAACATTTCAGCTTAAATGGTTAACCCGTTTGACCGAGAGTAGGCCACACATTTACAAAGTTCAATTTAAAAATTCTAGACACGTGAACTTGACTGGCAGAAAAAAAGTATCCTATGTGATTCTATGCAATATGAACTGTAATATGTATAAAATTTCAGCTGAATCGGTCAAGCTGTTTAGCTGATAAGAGGCCACACATTCACAAAATTCAATAAAAAATCACTCAAATAAATCACTATCCGATATACTATTCTGCCCTATGAACTGTCTTTATAAAACATTTCAGGCAAATCGGTCAAGCCGTTTATTCGAGAAGAGGTCTTATATTTACAAAATTCAATTAAAAATATCTGGACCCCCTGACTCGAAAGCCAGAAAAAAAGTATCCTATATCCTATTGTACTCTATGAACTGTCTTTATACAACATTTCAGGCAAATCGGTCAACCCGTTTATTCGAGAAGAGATCTTATATTTACAAAATTCAATTAAAGATATTTGTACCCCCTGACTCGATAGCCAGAAAAAAGTATTCTATATTCTATTCTGCCTTATGAGCTATCTTTATACAACATTTCAGGCAAATCGGTCAAGCCGTTTATTCGAGAAGAGGTCTTTTATTTACAAAATTCAATTAAAAATATCTGGACCCCCTGAACAGCCAGAAAAAAAGTATCCCATATCCTATTCTGCCCTATGACATATATTCATACAAAATTTCAGACAAATCGGTCAAGCCGTTTATTTGAAAAGAAGTCTTATATTTACAAAATTCAATTAAAAATATCTGGACCCCCTGACTCGATAGCCAAAAAAAAAGTATTCTATAACCTATTCTGCCCTATGAACTGTCTTAATACAACATGTCAGGCAAATCGGTCAAGCCGTTTATTTGAGAAGAGATCTTATATTTACAAAATTCAATTAAAAATATTTGTACCCCCTGACTCGATAGCCAGAAAAAAAGTATTCTATATTATATTTTGCCTTATGAACTATCTTTATACAACATTTCAGGCAAATCGGTGTAGCCGTTTATTCGAGAAGAGGTCTTATATTTATATAAAATTCAATTAAAAATATCAGGACCCCCTGACTCGACAGCCAGAAAAAAAGGATCCTATATCCTATTCTGCCCTATGACATGTATTCATACAAAATTTCCGGCAAATCGGTCAAGCCGTTTATTGGAGAAGAATTCTTATATTTATAAAATTCAATTAATAATATCTGGACCCCCTGACTCGATAGCTAAAACAAAAGTATCCTATATCCTATTCTGCCTTATGTTCTATCTTTGTACAAAATTTCAGCCAAATCGGTCAAGCCGTTTGACCGTGAAGAAGTCCCAAACAAACAAACAAACAAACAAATAAACAAACTGACTTTCGCATTTATAATATTGGTGTTGATTAGGATTAGGATATACCTTCTCTTACATCCACCATTCCATTCAATGAGGATTTTTTGTTCACAGACCTCAAATACTACAAATTGATATAAATAATAATAATAATAATGCCAAATGTAATGTAGATCTGTGTAGCTAGCAGTAGCTACCAAGTATATGGACCACATATTATGGGGTTAAAATGTTAACTATTCATTATTCTGTGATATGGTCCCGACAAAAGAAGGGGACAAACTCCTTTTTATATCGATGGACAAACTCCGTTCAAGTGTTTTCGGGCCGGTTTTGCGCTTAGTGCACAGTCTTGTTTATTATAGTGAGTCGTTGGTAGCAACACTGATGTAAAAATAATTCACAGCACCACCACACAGCAGAGTACTTTTTTAGGGGTCCGAACCCAAAGGGTACCAACGGAATCCTATTACTGAGACTCCGCTGTCCGTCTGTCTGTCTGTCTGTCCGTCTGTCACCAGGCTGTATCTCATGAACCGTGATAGTTAGACGGTTGAAAATTTCACAAATGTATTTCTGTTGCCGCTATAACAACAAATACTAAGAACAGAACAAAGTTAAAAATTAAAGGGTTTAAAACAAAAGAACGTGTTTATTACGATACGATACGATACGATACGAAATTAATTCACCTCGACGCAGCTAGATCGCAGCACAGGAAAAATTAGCACGCGCAATCGTTTCATTTGGTAAATTTGTGGGTTTCGGTCGATTTGTTTACTTAGTTGAGGTTTATTTGCACAATGCACATATGTAGTGTACAGTATTGAATAATATATCCACAATTTTAGTACTTAAAGAGCTTTAATTAAGTAGTTAGAATCAGTAGAAAGTTAATCGTACGAACACTCGGTCTTCCAGATGTTTAATTATATTAATTACCTTTGTTTGAGTTAATACTTACTTATTAAATACTTAGTTGGTGTTAGAAGTTCGTGGCGTTCGGACTCGGAAATTCGGAACCCTCCGTGTGCGGGACAAAAGTCTGACTCGCACTTGGCCAGTTTTATTTTAAAGGGTTATTACACCACACTGAATCAGGTTCGACTTAATTAGGCGCCCTAACTCCCTAAGTGTTATTACACTGCACAAAATATATAGGCGGCCTTGGTCCTCTCCTCGTCTTGTTCCCTAATTAGGGACACTTACTGCCTTACATTAATTATTCATTCCTTATTAAGAAGACAATACCCTGATTCAGTGTGGTGTAAGACAACTTTTACTATTTTATTTATATTAAACGGGGGATGCACATTTGCACAGATTCCGTATCACGAAGTTTGATAGAGATTGAAATGAACGAACATGGCAAGAGATGGAGCTATACAACCTATATAGCTGCTTCCCCGTCTTTTAGTCGAGGGCCCGGTGGCGTAATCGGGAGAACGGTCGGCTTTGATGCCGTGGTACCGAGTTCAAACCGCCGTGCACCAATGGATTTTTCTGTCGAAAAAATTATGTGCGCTTTTCACAGTGGCCCTCCGGTGCAGGAAAAACATCGTTAAGAAAGCAACAACCGCCGCATGGTGGTAGGACATTATCTAGTGTCCGCCTGGCCAGCTACCATCCATAAGTTAGAAAAATCTGTCGCCAAAACATCTAATGTGTTCCGGCAGCTATCCTTGAAAGTCAGTTCCCATTCTAGGCCTAGCGTGCTGACCATCTTCGACCGAGACCGAGATAGTGGTCAAACGCTAGCCTATAAGATATTTTAAAAAAAAGTTAATTTCGTTCATTTAGTCTACTTTCGTGATAGGCCTGCAGGTTTGCACATCACTATAGAGTACGGCAACTGGCTGAACGAACCGTGAACTGGTACATCACTAACGACATTGAAGACGTCATAAATGATAAAAGTTATGCAAATCTAAAGCCATAAATAAAATAAAACAAACTTATTGGCTAGTGCCTCGTACTAAAGATACAAATTATTTGAAACACAAAAATGAATAGGCTAATATTTCTACGTAAATGCATTAATTCACTAAAACGCAATATGAGTACAGGGCCTCCGACACCTGAAGTTGAAAATGGAAGGATCATATCTGCTCGATTCAGACCTTCTGAATTCCAGAAAACTATACTAGTATGGACAAAGAAATTCAAGAGTAAAGATGAAATCCCCAACTTTGTATCGTACGTGTGGACTATCTAAAATGACTAAATATTGTTATGCTCATCAAGATGTCAAATATCCTTCATGTTTATTTTTCAGTGCTGATTTGATTGAACGCGCTCGAAGTGAAGCCAGAATAAAAATTGCAAACATCCTCATGTTATTGACTGCATTGGCTAGTTTTGGTGCTATCCTTGCTGGGAAAGCTGCTGCAAAGCGGGGAGAATCAGTTCATCAAATGAACCTTGACTGGCATCAAAAGTATGTTGAAGAACAAAAATCAAAGGAAGCTAATGCTAAGTAATGTAAATGTTAAACATTATTTATCATGTGTGATATTATGGCTTTGTATTGTTAATTATTTAGAGATCTGTATGTAGCTTGTTGCGTTAATTGAACTTATAAAATTGTATTATATTTTACAGCTTAACTATGTTTTTCTTTTCTTAGACATGATTTCACTAGGGAAGCCCAATCTATTGATTTCAATTAGTTCTTTTGGATTGTAAACAATTGAATTGGTACACAATCTAGATTGGATGGATGATATGAAAGCAGATTGTATGGTCATTAAAAAAAAAAAGAACATGTGACATGCTTACAGATTTAATTATTTACAATCATTATGACTATCATGAAGTGTTCAAACCAAGGGAAAATAGATGTTCCAGGGGACTGAAGTCGCAACTACAGATAAATATTTCAGAGATAGACTCTCAGGCTTGGCCATATAGTTGATCTGGTTGTCCAATAGCCAATTGGATCTGCTTGACAATCAAAGGTTTTCTCAGGTACTGTCTCAAGATATCATCTAGTTCTTCCTTCAGAATGTAATGGCATGATTGAGACACTAGCTGGCTATGAAATTTCTTCATTCATTCATTAAAATTTGAATAGTCCCTATTTTATTAATAGTCATGTTTTGTATATTTGCACAATAACAATAATTTCATTTATTTCATTTGGTTTCCTAAGCATGCAATTTCATACAGACGAAGATCAAGATCGAAGCGAATTTATAACAAAATTGTAGATAATATTGCCGAAACTTGATCTTCTAAAAGATCAATTCAGATTGGGCATCCCTATGTCACTCAAATAATGATGAACTGAATAAAATGATAAGATACACATTTTTTATTGCTGTGGAAGCTAGATAATTCAATGATATATGTAGGTAACATAAAACAAAAACAATGTATCGAACACCACTATATTCTATTTATAGCTATATACACTGTAAATTCGAACAATCAAATGCATTTTCAGTCTTCATAATGTATCCGGCTTATAAAAAGTCCTGCACTTTTCTGTGAATATTTTTAAAGTCTTTTCCTTAATCACTTCTTCAACACTTAACTCTGTTTGAAGAAGACGTAACTGAAATATAAAATGATGCAATACTGTATAAATAACATGATGATATATAATGTATAAATACATGGTAGATAAAGATAGTAGTGATGATGACCTCTCTTTTTTATAGTGTAAATGCTAGCATTTCACTACTATACCACCTGTTGGTAAGAGATAATGCGATCAAGAATGGTAGCATGCTAGGCCTAGAATGTGAACTGGCTCTCATGGATAAGCTACCAGAACATTATACCGAGTTCACACCAGGCGATTCTAGTCATTCAACTTCCTAGGGATGTACTTGTCTTTCGATTCCAAGTACTTTTAGTATCGATACTAAGTAAGTACCGGTTATATACAGCGATAATAAGCTTTCGAATTAAACTATTTGATTTGCTAATTAAGTGCAATTTAATCTATAAAAAATATCGATTGGGTATTTTTTGTCACTCGTATCGTACATCCCTAGGAAGTTGAATGACTAGAATCGCCTGGTCTGAACCTGGTATTAGATGTTTGACAACAGATTTTTCAAATGTGTGGAACATGGCCAGGCAGACATGCCCTACCACAATACAGAGGCCAATGCTTCATCAATCCATTAGTATCCTATATATAATAAAATGGCAAAATGTATTAGCTCTGGGGATGGCTCACAAAACCTGTCTTAGTAATTTAATTTATGTACCTACCTACATGAAACTAATTTCCACACAAACTTGGTGTGGATCTTTAGAAGATATTTTGAATCAAATTTTAGCAATTCTGTCTCTCGGACTGGTCCATCAACTTGTGTTCTGTATTTGCTCTTATTGTGACGTGAAATATGCGCCTATCCTACTCAAACTTGTATGAGAGTTAATAAAAAAAAATTGACGAATATACTGTGTGTCCCAAAAAAACTATTGCAGTTATTCCTGAGCTTTCGCACCAGTGAATGGAGCAAGAGCTAAAACAATTTAGGTGTTGAATTGTGTGTGAAATTGGTGATTTTGACATATTTTGTGCTTTTCAACATGGAAAGGTAAGTTGAAAACAGTTCTATACTGATTTACAAGTATGTGATTCCATACGTACCTCGGATGCCTGAAAGAGATTACTGATTAGCGATAAGGCTGCCGATTGTACTTATTTGATCTAAATTAATGTGATCGAGTTTCGAATGATCCTTTTTTGCCAGCAAAGCGAACCGACTCATCGGCTCAGTGAGACGTTACAGTAAAGAGCTACACATGTCTAACTTGCAAGCAGAAGGGTGAAGCACTATACACAGATTAATAGTTTTAGCATATAAATAAACCAAATGAAATTTAAATCACATTATATTTAACATGTTGCCTGCTGAAAACGCACACCTTGTGTTTTTCATAACGTTACGGCAATGCAGCGCCACACAGATGGTGTGTGTGGCTCGGCGCTACTATAGTGCGGCTCACACACCACCTGTGTATTTCTCAGCAGTAATAAAATTTGTAAAACACGCCTGGTGTGTAATCCGCGCAGCTGTACCGGCAATTTTCTCACAACTGGTGTGCGCCCACACTGCTGTTGGTTTTGAGTTACGATCCGACGCCAGTGCTACGAAACACAGACGTCGTGTGTAGATTCGCGTAGTTGGAAAGTTACGAAAATGGCGCAGTCAAAGTGTCAATGAAGATAGTAATACCTTTCTTTGCTCAGCTTTAAGATTTTTCAATACATCAAAATCGTCAGGTTTTTCTACTTTGACCGCTTTTAGTTCTTTAACTGAGTCTGCAGTAGCAATGATGCAGTTTTTGATAACATTTTCTCTTTCAGCATTTCCTTTCTGAATTTGGGAGAATAAATCTTGGCAGGCAGATGAGGCATCCACTTTCCTTTTGAATGATTCGGTCGGGAGCGATGTGTTCAATGCATACACAATTTTATCGTCCAAAACCCGCATCTTTTTTAGGATATCCTGTAATTTTTTTGTAAACTTCATGGATTTTTCTTTACGACAGGTATTTACATTAACAGTACATACTTATAACAAAGAGAATATAACCACTACGTTAAGAACTTATAATTTATGTCCTACTGCAATTTTGAGCTTCAACTTTTGAATAGGGAAATAAATTATGTAAACCTATTTATCAATGAGTAAGTAGTAAATGCAATATGTACCAATAAGTACCTGAAATTCCAAATAGTCTGGACAAAGCATGTTTGAATAAAAGCCTTACTCAATAAAATATATACAATTTACATATACCAATAATAATAACGAATGAATAGAATGGAAACTATTTTTAGGTTAGATTAGATCTGTTCGTTCTGTTGGTGGTTGCACAGACTAAGTAAAGTAGAGATGGTTGATTGTTCGATTGTTTTGATCGGATGGACTTATGAATGTTTGGGCTGGACCATGGATTAAGTATTTAAGAGGATGCATTTATATCACAATAAAATTATGAGATGGATAAAACTATACAATCACTAGTATGAGAGAGCGAGCTGAACAACAATTTTTTTATCCTTCTCTGCGTATGAGATTAAACTGATTCCAGCACTGGATGGAACCAAGTTCTAGTGCACCCATTGGCTCTAACCCGCTGTCATGTATGACCCGACCAAATTACGTTGTTAATTTTATCTTATAGTTGGCATATGTATCACGTGTTCATCATTTAGTCGGGTTATATCTCTACAGCTATTTCATTCGCATACGCTAATGTTCTCTATATACTTTCTCTATCCTATACGATTAGAGTACCATTGACAGTTGACATTTGTTGTTTTTCTGCGCTGCCATCGTAAAATAGTACTTATGGCTTTTGAAAAAGTGATTTTGAAATGTGCACACGTACAGCAGTGTTGCTGGCGAAACAAGTGAATGCTGGCAAGATTCGGCCAGCCTGGGCTGACTATGACAGGACTGTTTTTTAGGGTTCCGTAGCCGAATGGCAAAAATCGGAACCCTTATAGATTCGTCATGTCTGTCTGTCTGTCCGCCCGTATGTCACAACCATTTTATTCCGAAACTGTTAGGAGTACAGAATTGAAACTTAGTAGGTAGATGTATTCTGTAAACCGCTTTCCGATTTTTATACAAAAGTAAAAAAAATAAAAGTTTAAG
This sequence comes from Cabera pusaria, assembly GCA_954871355.1. Lineage (NCBI taxonomy): Eukaryota > Metazoa > Arthropoda > Insecta > Lepidoptera > Geometridae > Cabera > Cabera pusaria. The sequence goes on from OX940894.1 coordinate 11,576,355, forward strand.
GGGGGGCATCCCATACATGGAACTGAAACAAAAAAATTTTTTTTTCTTCAAACCTATACATGTGGGGTGTCTATGAATAGGTCTTCAAAAATGACATTGAGGTTTCTAAAATCATTTTTTCTCAAAGTCAATCATTTGAAAGATAGGCGCGTCTAAAGTGGTAAAATGTGTGTCCCCCCCTCCCCCTCTAACTTGTAAAGTATGGGAGTAAAAAATCTAAAAAATATATATGCTGTAGATCTCAATAAAAACTAACAACGAAAATTGGTTTGAACGAGATACAGCTAGCAGTTTTTGAGATATGGCGACCGCAAAGATAACTTTGTTTTTCATACAAACACTATGTTAATTAAACAAAGTTAATTTTGAAGTTTCGGAACCCTACGAGTGCGAGTCCGACTTGCACTTGGCCAGTTTTTTTTTTTTAGTTTTATAATATCCATCACAATTAGTGTATTTAGCCAGAGCTAGTATTAATTTTTTTAAGTTTTTGAGAATGCATGTCATAAAGAAGGGTTGAAGTCACGTTTCTAGTCAAGCACAGAATAATGAATAGTACAATGAAGTCAAAGTCTAGTCCAAGTCATACCCTCAGTAAAAATGTGGACTTTAGGACTTTGCTGAAGATTTGCAGTGGAATTTTGGTGAGAACGCAAATAGCATGTTTTCAAAATTGTGCTGTTTAGTCACACATATTCACTGGCACTTAACGGTTAGTAATCCACATTTAGTACACATTAACTCACGGACATCGAAATATAACCTGTAGAAAGTAGGTTTTCAAACAACGCTTCGCTCGAAAGCTAGGCCGAAAATTCGCTATGTGTGCGTGCGTAACTGAGGTGTGAGGTGTGTTTACTTGCAGTGTCGCACGCACAGACGCATTATAATGTTGCCAGTAAGAAAGTCTTTGCGTTAAAAGTTGGGTAAGGATGATTCGTGATTTTTTGCATGGGTATTGTACTGTTGTTTGTGAGTCGGATAAGTGAACTTGTTTTCATCATCTTAATTTTATTAATAATATAATATAATCACGGATAATCCCACGAGGCAGTCCTAAATTGTATATTATTAATTCAGATAGTAATTCTGTTTACTTTTTACGCTTTTACGACTAAACGCATATACCAATTTTGATGATATTTTGTATGAAGATAGTATAGCAAACCCTGGGAAAGTATTTAAGATACTTTTTAGGGTTCCGTATCCATAGAATGCTAACGGGATCCTATCACTAAGCCTGTGGTACGTTGTACGTGGTCTGTCTTCATTTCTACAACGCCTAATGATTTTTTTCCAAAGACCGGCTTTAACGGGATCAGAAGGGAATCTATAACAATAATTAATTATTAAGTACCTATCTATCTGCTGCTTTCGTTTGCCTAAAAACCGGCAAAAGCGGTTAGAATTACCTCGTTAAACGAGAAATCACTCAAATTCAATCAATTGCAAACAAATAAATAATAATTGGTTTCGTCCACGAATAAGGAACACGTCAATCCAAAACCAGGCATGCATAGCCTTGTATACGTATCATGATTGTAAAAGTGCCATTTAATTATATGTACATGCATAAATATAAATCACTTTGTCTTTTGCCGTTATATAACGTTAGTTGGCCTAATCGATTAATGGCCAAAAGTTTTTCGCTTAATTTTTATATAATCACTTACAAAACGCAGCTTATTCGATACAAAAATAATAATTAAAACTAGACTACATTATAAATAAATGCAGCTAAGTCAGTTGGACTCGCCCACCGAGGCTTCCGTACCAACTTCTCAGACCATTACTGCACAAGTAAAGGAAAAATTCCGAAAAATATATCACACAATAGCACAATTTTATTTATTTACCTTATTTAGTATCAACTTATAACGTCATTACACAATTTAATGATAATAGTAATTTATATGTGCCCCACAGTTTTATCCGCATAAACATCGTTCTGGTGTGATTATCAGGATAATAAACGGACCAAGTGCACGTCGGACTCGCACTCGTAGGGTTCCGTAACACAGTAGAGAATTTTATACTATTAGTTTTCGTCGACAGCAAATTTACTTTGTTTTTCATGGTAATTCTATGAAATAGTTATAATAATATTCTAATTATAACAAAGTTATATTTGCGGTTCAGCAAATGTGCTATATCTAAAAAACAACTGACTATATCTCGTTTAAACTAATTTTCGTTGAAAGTGTTTGAAATAATCTACAGCTTATATATTTTTTTTAATTTTTCACTCTCTTAGTTCAAATGTTAGAGGGGGGAGGGAGGGGGACACACATATTACCACTTTGAAACCTCAATGTCATTTTAAAGACCTATCTATAGACACCGCACACGTATAGGTTTGATGAAAACATTTTTTTTTTGTTTCAGTTCTATGTATGAGGAGTCCCCTCTTAAACTTTTATTTTTTAAATTTTTGTATCAAAATCAGAAAGCGGTTCACAGAATACATCTACTTACCAAGTTTCAACACTGTAGTCATTATAGTTTTGGAATAAAATGGCTGTAACATACAGACGGACGGACGGACGGACGGACGGACGGACGGACGGACGGACGGAAGGACGGACGGATGATGGATGGACGGATGGATGGACGGACGGACAGACACAGATATGACGAATCTATAAGGGTTCCGTTTTTTTGCCATTCAGCAACGGAACCCTAAAAGTAGAGTTTAGTTAAGTCTAGTTTAGGTATATATTATTATGTATCTAATATATTTTTTTGTTATTATTTTAAATAAATAAATGTTGGTAAAGAATGTATAACTTAATTTGGGTCAATTGCACCTCTACCCATCTGGCAACACTCCGCTCGTACTAAGAGCTAGTTATTTTGATTCGCTATTTCTGTTTTATTACACAATTTACGTAATTAAATGTTTTTCTTACCTTTGAAATGACACACCAGAAACCTTATGATCCTTTTCAGATGAATTGTGGCACAGAATCACCACACAATAAGTCATTTTTTAATAATTTTGCGGGAGACGCACTCGCTACCTTGTGACTCGGAGCACTATTTACGCGGGCGTAGATTGGGTCAGATCCTGACCCAAATGAATGGCGAGTATGACGAGCGCGTACTTGGTTTCTATAGGTTATATTTCGATGCTCACGGATGAGCAATAGTTTTAGGAAAAAATCAAACAAAGAGATTACACACAGTTTTCCACGTTCCTTCCCGCCGAAAATCCTGTCCTCTTGGACTAATGTCACTGTCAGTGTCAAACACATAGATCGTCAATCTGTGGATTAGCCTGGTGCACTTAGGCCACAGAACAGATTATAATGCTTAGGAATCAAACACACTAGCTAGCGGTAGCGGTCAGCCCGTGATAAGTTATGATGTATGAAATACAATGAGATGGTCCTAACTGGTCAATTGTAATGTCTCGAATAAATAAATGGCAATATACATAGAGAAATTATATATATGTTGAGAGAACATTAGCGTATGCGTATGAAATAGCTACAGAGATATAACCTGACTAAAACGATGAACACGTGATACATATGCCAGCTATAAGATAAAATGAACAACGTAATTTGGTCGGGTTATACATGACAGCGGGTGAGAGCTAATGGGTGCACTAGAATTTGGTTCCATACATTGCTCGAGCCAGTTTAATCGTATACGCAGGTAGAGGATAAAAAATGATGTTCATCTCGCTTTTTCATACTAGTGACTGTATAGTTTTATCCTTCTCATATTATTATTGTGATATAAATGCCACATCCACTTAATACTCCATCCACGGCAATTTAGTATTTTTTCCCATTAAATACGGCAAATTAGGCTGACATACTACAGCTCGGATATAGTGATCTGTGGTGATCATGATCGTTTATGTAGTTTTCACAGACCTGCTACATATTAATCTCGAGCACGTACACCGGCCCTCATGAGATCGACCTTGAACGGAGGGAGACAAGAAAGGGACAAACCCTTTCTTTTGTATAGACAACTCATATATATATATCATACATATAGTGTAGAACATATATTGGACCAGCAGGTTCTTAGACAAGGACACACTCATACCCGGGTGTCTCTCAATTGGGCCGTTTTGTTTTACAAAGCAATTACAACTTTACAATTTAAGCATACGGATTAAATTAAATTTGTCAAAACATCTGCAGTGCACCATACTTTTATATTACGGCTATGGTATTTTTGCTTCAATTGCTTTGGACTAATAAACTGTAATACTGTTATCTGTGGTTAGGGATGCAAGGTTTTTAAAAATATCGATATATATCGAATAAAGACGATATTGATATATCGATATATCGGCCTGCTAGACCAACATATCGATATTTCTTCATTTTTAAAAGCTAAAAATCCAATGTAGTTTTATTCATATCAAACTTTTATTGATTATGTATGTACTTTTTTATACCTTACCTATTCCCAAAATGAGAATAGTCACAATTTTTTTTTTCATAAATTTATTAATAAATGTTTATTTCCAATAATTTGTACCAGCTATGGAATTTTAAAATAATAACGTTGACAGTCTGTTTCCATATTACGATAAATTGAGTCTTTCGATATTGATATATCGATATTGGCGTATTGTCGATATCGATAACAATCGATGATTTTAGACCTCGATATATCGATATTTATCGGTTTTACGATATATCGTTGCAAGCCTATCTGTGGTTAATATTGCTCCTTTTCTTTTCCAGACGTCAAAATGAAGTACGTTTTCCCTGTTTTTGATATTATATTCTTATTCATCTCGACAATCTTGTGATATTATTTGAAAACTGTGAAATGATAATCAAGTGTTGTGTGTTCTTCTCATCATGGGTTAATAATTTTCAGGATCGGTTTGTGCGCCTACAGTGGGTACAAGATTTACCCAGGCCATGGCAAAACCATGGTTAAGGTGGACGGAAAGGTAATTTACATGTATATAATGCTATTTACGTTGATACAAGAGCTTAGATATAATAAAGCTTAGTAATGTAACAGGTTTTTGTCAGTATTGTCTCTATGCATTTCCTAAAACATTGTTATTGATGCGCCGAAAGCAGGACTAAGTTCCCTTGTATATATGTAATTTAATTTCCCCTATCCTGGACAATCATTCTAGTGATGGGTTAGTCAGTGATTTCAAACGAGGACGAGTGAGGCCGCCTCATCCTCAAACGAGGTCCTCATCCTCACACCTCAAATGAGGAGAGTACTATGAGTAAAGCGGAACTACTTTTCGTATTAAAGTACTTATTTATATATGATAGTAATACCTATGTACTTATATTTAGTGTAGTGTATGTATTATTCATACAAATCACTAACCTACCTTAATAATATAATGAAAATCTAATCCTCTTATTATCATTCTACAATCCTCTCACTTCTAAATCCTCAAATGAGGAGAGAGAGCTATTTGTTAAACACGAGCGTGAGCGAGTGAGCGAGTATTTTCTAGCTCGATGGTCACGACTCTGGAGTTACGGTATAGAGTTTTTTAGAGGAGATTAAATGAGGCAATTCATAGTTGCAAAACGAGGTGACTCCCTCAATTTAGTATTTGTGGTCCTTAAATGAGAAACTCGTGAGTGAGTTACTCATCATTAAATCATTCTGCTGTATGTGTAACTAGTCCACATGCTATGTTACAAATCACAACATAATCGTCTCGTCTCATCAATGTCATTTTGTTTTATTTCAGACCTTCACATTCCTAAACTCAAAATGTGAATCCGCTCATCTCATGAGGAGGAATCCTCGGAAAGTCACTTGGACTGTTCTCTACAGGTATGAATCATTTGGTTCATAATTGAATTTAAAGTTGAACTAATATGTACACATACTAATACTAAATATATTTGTGTAAAAAATAAATAAAAATACCAGCCAAGTGCATGTTAGGCCACGCGCAGTGTAGGGTTCCGTAGTAGCCCATTATTCAATGCAAGTCTTTTACCCGTTATAAACAAGCAACTAGGTACTTCGTCTTCGTCACTTTAAAGGATTTATTCTAAGGATTTTGTATTTGTTACAAAATGATCCAACACATATAATAAAGTTATCTTAACTGCTACAGTTTTCCTTTAAAGTTCATGAAATGCACTATTATCACGAATTTTTCCAGATTTTTCAAGCCAGCAGTTTAGCTTTTAGAGGGGAGGGACACCCTACTGGAACAAAAATTTGCACTTTAACGTTTAATATTTCCTAAATGGAGCATTTATTCGAAAAATGGTATTAGCAACCCTTAAGTCATTTTAAAAGACCTATTCAACGATGGGGTAGACGACGTAATAACAATTCTTCCCCACTTCTCATGTAGGGGAGCTAGCCTTAATTTTCTTTCACCACTTTGTCGGCGTAATTTATATACATACCCCTACAAAATTACAGCTCTCTAATATTAATGGTCTCTTAGCAATACCTCGGACCCCCACATGGTGGTAGGACACTATCTAGAGTCCGCCTGGCCAGACCACCATCAAGTTAGAAAATCTGTCGCCAAAACATCTAATGTGTTCCGGCAGCTATCCTTGAGAGCCAGTTCCCATTCTGGGCCTAGCATGCTTACCATCTTCGACCGCATCATCACTAACCAACAGGTGAGGATAGCAGTCAAAACGCTAGCATACAAGATTAAAAATAAAAATATTAATCTAAGATTTTTTATATAAATCCTTATCAATTAGTTATTAGTTCTTATAAGATATCTCATACAATTCCAGACGCAAGTTCAAGAAGGGTCAAGAAGAAGAACAGGCCAAGAAGCGCACAAGGAGGACACAAAAGTATCAGCGTGCTATTGTTGGTGCCTCCCTCAGCGATATTATGGCTAAGAGGAACATGAAGCCTGAAGTGCGCAAAGCTCAGAGAGACCAGGCCATCAAGTGAGTAAAATTTGTTATTTATAATTATGTGATTTCAGTATTCCAAGGCTTATATTCTAGAATAGTTCGAAATTAATTGCTCGATTGATCTTGAGGACGACACCTAGATAATATCCAGGGTCGGATGATGAAGCTGGAAGGTGACCATGGCATCTCTGTGATAAATTAACGTATCTCCACTGAATTTAGGCACAATTGATTCATCTTGTACACTTCAACAATATCCAGGATCTGATGATGGAGTTTAAGAGATACACGATTTTGCAAAACGTTACTCCAGCAGGAAATGCAATATCTCAAAAACCTAAATACGCACAAATTATATTTTTGGCACATATTCTAGCACAAATATAAGCTCTCTGCCCATGCACAATACTTCTCTCTCCGATAATTTGATTAGAATTTTCTTGCTAGAACAACGTTACTCCAGCAGAAATCTTTTTTCCGTTTTTTTTCCACAACGACAAGATGCACAATTTTTTTGTTTGGCGCACATTTACAGCAGTCCTAACACTTATTATACGTCCCACTCATATCACTGTAGGAGATACTTTCTTGCTGGGGTAACATACACCCATCTTCAACCACATCATTGCTTACCACTGGGCAAGATAGTGGTCAAATGCTACCCTATAAGATACATCATCACCACCAATAAATACTAGTATTTCAATTGGTTACTGGCTTATGCAGTTTATAAGACTTCCCTACCTACCTGTGAATTTGCAACTAGAATATAACATGCAGTTCTTTCTTTATTTCAGAGCTGCCAAGGAACAAAAGAAGTCCACAAAGGCCGCCAAAAAGGCATCGGCACCCACAACTAAGGCTAAGGCTCAACCTAAAACCAAGGCTGCTAAAGTCAGTCAAAAGTCTGCACCGCGTGTAGGAGGCAAGCGATAAGGACTTTTGATTAAATTGATTTTATAAGCCACTTTTTACTCTTTCATTTCCTTAACCCAAAATTATCTCATTGTCAATAATAGCAAAAGTAAAACAATATGACACAGCGGCCCGCTGTGCGAGGCTGTCCGCGTCGTGTCCCGTTAAGTTTGTTAAGGCCCTACCTTACCTATTTGGATATGTAAATAAAAGAGGTAGGGTAAACTTAACGGTGAACAGTTTAATTTTGTCACAGGGCACAGTAGCTCAGTTGGTGGGGATATAGATGGATTAGAGCCTATACAGCAATGTGGTTCATTTCCTTTGCTCTGGACTTTCACTCCCCTGACGTCTCGGAGTCGTCAATGAAAGGGGCTCCAGCAACTTCCTTAGCTGGACCTTGGACCCTGTAATATGCCAGAGGCGAAAGCATTACAATCGGCCATAGACCGTGAGCAACCACGGCAACGGATGAACAGCAAAGCGCTAAGTACGTGGCTGTATTGCCGTGGATGTTCACTACCAGATACGGAGATTACAAAAGTTTCGGTAAAAATGAGAATAGAAATGAAATTACAAAATCTAAGTGATTTAATGAAATATTGTGGGTAAGATGAAGGGCGTTGCCATGAAATTAAATTAAAATTAATAATAGCTATCAAACCCACTATTACGTGCAAAGTACGCAAATAATGAAATGAAGGCTGAAAGAAAGAAATAATCAGTCAAGCTAAGAAAACCGTTAATAATCACACAATTACAAATTACATTAAATTATGATTCAGTGCACCACTTAACCAGATCTGGGGTTAAACTCTCCTGTTGAAAATAACAACAGTATGTGATATTTCCAAAGGGGAACGTTAGGCACGCCTCTGACCACGATCACGCGAATAAATACAAATTCGCGTGTTAAAGACCGCGGCGCAGGGAGGCGTGCGTTCCGCCTGGAATCGATCTCGTTCTGAAAACGGCATAGTATCTCCTAACTGGTCTGTGGAAAACGGTGGCCAGCGCAAGCGCAGCGGGAGCGGCCTCGTCGAAAGAACAATGGGACTGGTTTTGTGGGCACCTAGTATGCCGCTGATTTAATACAAAAGTTTTGATAAAATGTAGCTGTCCCTAATAATAGTTTTTTATTTATTTATATATTGGTTAATTTATAAGCTATGTTAAATATTTTTAATAAATTTATATATTTTTTAAAAAGCATGTAACGCATAACGTTACAGTCGGCGAGCGCCCCGCACTCGAGATCATGAAGAAAGGTCGTAGCCTACTTATACAAAACCGCTCCCACCCGGAAGCCCTTAAGACCACAGTAGAGTCTATTCTCTGTGCTTAGGACGTCCTCTATTGACAGACTACATTGACAACACAAATTAGCAGACGAGCTTACCGCTATCGTACTACTTGAGTCGCTTACTGCGCGCTTCAAGCGAGCGGCCCACAGACATATTGTATATATATATATATATCTGTGGAGCGGCCCTTGCGGCGAAATCTAGTGTCCGCCTGGCCAGCTACCACCCTCAAATTAGATTATCTGTCGCCAAAGCCAAACATCTAATGTGTTCCGGCAGCTATCCTTTTGAGAGCTAGATTCCCATTCTAGGCTTATCGTGCTACCATCCTCGACCGCATCATACCAACAGATAAGATAGTGTTCAAACGCTAGCTTGGATTTGACATGATATAAAGATCTCGTGTCACATTCACAATGTTTATCGAGCTCCTCCGAAACGGCGTGACCGGTTTTTATAATTTTTTTAGTGTATACTAGTAGCTTTATATTTTTACACCCCTAGGTAATAAGAGTGGTCCCACTTGCTCAAACACAGGCAAAGCCGTGGGGCGCTGCTAGTATAATATTAATAATCAAGTAAGTCAACAAAAATCCTGCCTTAGGAGAACTAATTTGCTGCTTTAGCTGTTAAGAGTTACACGAAAATAATTATATGGTGGTATTGTTTGTATGTTCTACATTACAATACAACAATAATACTTTTTAAAACCACCCCCGAGCGATCAATACATAATCTGTTCATTGAGGCCGTATAGGCCGCAGCCTAGGGGGGCGGGGGGGGCACATTTCAGAGGACGCCCACTTGATTTCAGAGGATAAAAGTAATAAAAATAAACTGGCCAAGTGAGAGTCGAACTCGCACACGTAGGGTTCTGATTAAACAAAATTTTCCGGAAAAATTAAGTACATAGTTTTAACATCGATATATATATATATATAAATACCGTGTCAATACTAAACATGCCTATTTACTACAACGCCATCTAACGAATATATAACGAACTACTAACACCAACTAAGTGAACGTTAACACAAAGTTGTTAGGGTAGGTAATAATAAGGTAAACCAGTGTTTTTCAACGTGTGAGTCGCGACCAAAGAATAATATATACGGGGGTCGCGACCCCCTGGGGCGTCGCGAAGCCTCAGTAAAAGAAAATAAACTGGCCAAGTGCAAGTCGGACTCGCACACGTAGGGTTCCGATTGAACAAAATTTGCCGGAAAAATTAAGTACATAGTTTTAACATCGATATATATAAATACCGTGTCAATACTAAACATGCTTATTTACTACAACGCCATCTAACGAATATCTGATGAACTTCTAACACCAACTAAGTGAAGGTTAACACAAAGGTGTCAGGGTAGGTAATAATAAGGTAAATCAGTGTTTTTCAGCGTGTGGATCGCGACCTCCTGGGGTGTCGCGAAGCCTCTATTAGGGGGTCGCGGGGGGTCGCGAAGCCTCAATATAAGAAAAAAACAAAGTGAGAAAATATAATTTTAAAGAAAATATTAATTAAAGAGCATTTGTAGGTGTTGTGATTAAGAGTGCATGTGTGTTGTGATATTTGTTTCAAAAGAAAACTATGTAATTTGTTTCCTGTAGGCCACACGAACGAAGCCGCGGGCAGAAGCTAGCAATATAACAAAATAAAGATTATAAACAGTACCTACATATAGGGGGTCGTGAACTTTTTTTTCATACTAAGGAGGTCGCGTCATGAAAAAGGTTGAAAAACACTGAGGTAAACAATCGTTCATAGATGGCACTATAGTAAAAAACACTTTTTTTTTGTATGGGGACCCCTTTAATTTTAACTTTGTTCTGTTTTTAGTATTTGTTGTTATAGCGGCAACAGAAATACATAATCTGTGAAAATTTCAACCGTCTAACTATCACGGTTCATGAGATACAGCCTAGTGACAGACGGACAGCGGAGTCTCAGTAATAGGGTTCCGTTGGTACCCTTTGGGTTCGGAACCCTAAAAATGTTCATAGTCTTCAAACGGCTGAACGAAATTTCATGAATCAAATCTATGACGAACACACTCGATCAAGGCACCTGTCAAACAAAAAAAACTAAATCAAAATCGCTTCAGCCGTTTGGGCGCTACGATCACAGATCTACACATACACGTCAAACTTATAACAACCCCTACTTTTTACGTCGCGGGTTAATAATATAATAATGATATTATTATTAATTTATTATCCATGTTAAGTTGAAAAGAATTCGTCGTCGTCGAGTTATGTTGAGGGCTTGACCTTGAGAGCTTTTTCGCTATAAGTAATAGGTCGTCTCGTCAAATATTCCTGTACCCTTAGTACGAGTTTTCATACCAAACTCGATATCGTATATCGAGCAAATTTTGTATGAAAAACAATACAGCGCTTAGCGCCTCTAGTGGTTACTACACTTAACTAAATTTAGACCAATCAGGGAGCCAGAACAAGTCGTAAACTATGTGAGATTGTCAAAAGCGTTTACGATGAAAACTCGTACTAGGGGCATAGAAAAGATAATAATACTACGTAAGATAATAATGCTAGGGGTACTGATCGTGAAAACGAGACGTACAATGTACTTCGTGCCATGACCGCTGGTAAACTGTGAGAGCGGTTCATCGGACACCAAGTCTAGGGCAATGGTAGTAGGTCAGAAGCAGAGTAGTTGTTACCTATATTATTGTTCAGAAGAGTGCAAAATTCTATTTCTCAATTTGACAGTGGTGCTATTGTAGTAGGTCAGGTCCTTCAAAATCAACAGCTAAAAAGAATATTAAGGTACACCACACTGAATCAATGTCCCTAATTAGGTAACGGAGTTACGAAGTCCCTAAGTGTTACATATTACACTGTATAAAAACACTAGAAGTTCCCCGCGGCTTCGCCCGCGTTAGACTTCTTTTATTTACTTAAAAACTTTTATTTTGTAAAATCCTTTCTATCATAAAAGACATCAAAGAAGTAAAAGCCAAATCGGTACAAATTTTGAACCCCCGTTTCATCCCTTTAAAGAGTGAATTTTGAAAAATCCTTTCTTAACGGATACCTACGTCAAAATAACTATCTGCATGCCAAATTTCAGCGCAATCCGAAACAATATTGATTTCAGACTTTGTTACCCCACTTCACCCTTTTAGGGGTGGCACACGTATTTACTTATTTATTTACTGAAGTACTTGTGCAAATTTTCGAATAGAAAAGACTATCTTATCTTGTTTCTTCATACAAATTTTAAACCCCGTTTCATCCCTTTAAAGAGTGAATATTGAAAAATTCTTTCTTAGCGGATACCTACGTAAAAATAACTATCTGCATGCCAAATTTCAGCGCAATCCGAAACAATATTGATTTCTGACTTTGTTACCCCACTACACCCTTTTAGGGGTGGCACACGTATTTACTTATTTATTTACTGAAGAATTTGTGTGAAGTTTCGAATAGCAAAAACTATATAATATTGTTTCTCCATTCAAACATTGAACCCCCGTTTCATCCCCTTAAAGAGTGAATTTCGAAAAATCCTTTCTTAGCGGATACCTACGTCAAAATAACTATCTGCATGCCAAATTTCAGCGCAATCCGAAAGAATATTGATTTTCACACTTTGTTACCCCATTTCACCCTCTTAGGGGTGGAATTTCAAAAAAACCTGAAACACTTATTTACTTATTTATTTACTGAAGCACTTTTGTGAAGTTTCGAATAGAAAAAACTATCTAATATTGTTTCTCCGTACAAACTTAGAACCCTCGTTTAATCCCCTTAAACAGTGAATTTTGAAAAATCCTCTCTTAGCGGATACCTACGCCAAAATAACTATTTGCATGTCAAATTTCAGCGCAATCCGAAACAATATTGATTTCAGACTTTGTTACCCCATTTCACCCTTTTAGGGGTAGAATTTCGAAAAAACCTAAAACACGTGTTTACTTATTTATGTCCTGAAGCACTTGTGTGAAGTTTCGAATAGAAAATACTATCTAATAATGTTTCTCCATAGAAACTTTGTACCCCTTTAAGGGGTGAATTTTAGAAAATCCTTTCTTATCTGATACTTACGTCATAATAACCACCTGTATGCCAAATTTCAGCGCAATCCCAAACAATATTGATTTTCAGACTTTGTTACCCCATTTCAGCCTCTTAGGGGTGGAATTTCGAAAAAGCCTAAAACATGTATTTACTTATTTATGTACTCAAGCACTTGTGTGAAGTTTCGAATAGAAAAGACTATCTAATGTTGTTTCTCCATAGAATCTTTGAACCCCCGTTTCATCCCTTTAAGGGGTGAATTTTGAAAAATTCTTTCTTAGTACACCCCTACGTACTAAGACAAATATACCCTCAAAATTTCAAGTCTCTGCGACCAGTGGTTTAGGCTGTGCGTTGTCTGTCAGTGAGTCAGTCAGTATGTCAGGACAAAGATTCTTTGGTATTAGATAAGCGCACCGGTTCCTCTCTTGCACCCTAATTAGAGACCCTTACTGCCTTACTCTTATTACACCTCCCTGATTAAGGAATTAGGTGTAATACCATCTTTGTTATACGTGAATGAATCAAGATTTAATTATCTAATATATAAAATTCTCGTGTCACAGTTTTCGTTGCCATACTCCTCCGAAACGGCTTGACCGATTTTGATGAAATTTTTTGTGCTTATCCGGTATCTATGAGAATCGGCCAAAATCTATTTTTCATCCCCCTAAATGTTAGGGGTAGTCCCCTAAATTTTTTTATGATACAACATACATACAATCCTCAATTTTCACCCTTCTACGATCAACCCTTATTTTTTAATAGCCATTTATTTATATGGCAAAACAACGTTTGCCGGGTCAGCTAGTAATTTATAATATTTGAAACTGAAAGTTAAAATAGCTCGTATCACTTGTATGTGATCAAGGTATTATTATTATCAAGTATTAGTATTATATTCAAGTATTAGTATTATTATCAAGGTATTGGCAAATTTGGAAATATGTAGGTACCTTTTTATGAGCTAGGTTAATAAATGTGCCTCATAGTTGTACTATTCATTATTCTGTGCTCATAGGTAATTAAGTTCAGATTTTTCCGTAGCAGGAACAGAACCCCAACCGCGTTCGGTATAACCAAATGCTAAAACACAATGCTTTACAATCACAGACCACTATGGATACTACGCATTTTAAAATGTACTCTTTAGAGAGATATTACGGAGGTCAGTCAGGGTGTATGAATGTTTACAAGCCTCCACTGACATAGTAGAATTCAGGTTTATTTAATCATAGGCTAACTTTTTAAATTGCATAAACCTGTGACCTGGCTTAATAAAAGTGACCACAAATAGTTAGGTATTTATAGCCTATATATTAGTTAATATTTAGGTAACATTGTAGAAGAGTAGCGATTGTATAGACTACCTAAATCAAGGTTACGAGACTCATGCTATTCTGTTCTATAAATGGCGTTTTATTACATAACAGGACTGGGGCAAATATGTAATGAAATACATTTTTATATCCTCATAGATTTATTACAACAGTAGACATGTCAGGCAACAGTTTTCAATGTACAAATAACTGAAATATCACCTGAACAATAGACTACTTACATCCACAGAGGACATTATGTATCCACAAATTAATTACATAATTTTTTCACCTACTTAATATAAATACAGTTAGCTTATCACTTTATGTGTTCTTAGCCAGGGTTTCGGCTTTAGCAATGACTTCCTCGATGGGTCCCACCATGTAGAAGGCAACCTCTGGCAGGTGATCATACTCGCCCTGCAGGATCTTGGAGAATCCCTTGATGGTCTCCTCAAGCGGAACCAGCTTGCCAGCGTGGCCGGTGAACACCTCGGCCACCTGGAAGGGCTGAGACAGGAACCTCTGGATCTTGCGCGCGCGGGCCACGGTGAGCTTGTCCTCCTCGGACAACTCGTCCATACCCAGGATAGCGATGATGTCCTGGAGCGACTTGTAGTCCTGCAGGATCTTCTGCACGCCACGAGCCACGTTGTAGTGCTCGGCACCGATAATGTTGGGGTCCATGATACGGGAGGTGGAGTCAAGCGGGTCTACGGCGGGGTAGATGCCCAGCTCGGCGATGGCACGGGACAGCACGGTGGTGGCATCCAAGTGAGCAAAGGTAGTAGCAGGGGCAGGGTCAGTCAAATCATCGGCAGGCACATAGATGGCCTGCACGGAGGTGATGGAGCCCTTCTTGGTGGTGGTGATACGCTCCTGCATGGTACCCATATCGGTGGCCAGGGTGGGCTGGTAACCCACGGCGGAGGGGATACGACCTAGCAGAGCAGACACCTCGGAACCAGCCTGTGTGAAACGGAAGATGTTGTCAATGAACAGCAGCACGTCCTGGCCTTCTTGGTCTCGGAAGTACTCAGCGACGGTGAGGCCGGTGAGCGCCACACGGGCGCGCGCGCCGGGGGGCTCGTTCATCTGCCCATACACAAGCGCCACCTTGGAAGTCTTGTCCTTGAGCGAAATCACTCCAGACTCAATCATCTCGTGGTACAGATCATTGCCCTCGCGCGTACGCTCGCCCACACCCGCGAACACGGAGTAGCCACCGTGCGCCTTGGCGACGTTGTTGATCAGCTCCATAATGAGTACGGTTTTGCCGACGCCTGCGCCGCCGAAGAGGCCGATCTTGCCTCCCTTAGCGTAGGGCGCCAGCAGGTCCACGACCTTGATGCCAGTGACGAGGATCTCCTGTGTGACGGACATGTCCACGAACTCAGGCGCCTCGGCGTGGATGGCAGCTGTCTTGTCAGAGGGGATGGGGCCGCGCTCGTCGATGGGCTCGCCGATCACGTTCATGATACGGCCGAGCGTCTCGGCGCCGACGGGGATACGGATGGGTGAGCCACAGTCGTACACGGGCTGCCCGCGCACTAGACCCTCAGTACCGTCCATGGCGATGGTACGCACGGTGTTCTCTCCCAAGTGCTGCGCCACCTCCAGCACCAGCCGAGGCTGGCGGTTCTGCACCTCCAGCGCGTTCAGGATGGGCGGCAGGTTGTCCTCGAACTGCACGTCCACCACGGCACCGATGACGGCGACCACCTTACCTTGAGCTGTGCCTGAAGTCTTGGCTGCATAATCACGTTTGTTCACAATGGCCCCGGTTACTGCAGGTGATTTCTCGGCGTTGTTTACTACCGCCCTTGTGGCCAAACGGCCAGCTCTGCAGACGGTAGAGAACATTTTCGTTTTTTGAAAATCGATTGAGGGAGAGCAAAGTAGGTGTTCTCAAAGGGGTTACGAAAAATCACGAAGTTTTTACGTAACAATCCGGCAGATCGTCGTCCGGCCTAACTAGGAGTTTCCGGTTGTAAGTGTTGCCACCATAAAATAACATTTTAGATTCCACAGAAGGATTCGCAATATTCGCATTCACGTGCTTACCACTTGAATTTTGTTACGGACGAACATAGAGAATGTATAAATATATATATAGAGAACATTAGCGTATGCGAATGAAATAGCTATAGAGATATAACCCGACTTAAGTGATGAACACGTGATTCATATGCCAGCTTTAAGATAAAATGAACAATCAACAACGTCATTTATTTGGTCGAGTCATACATGACAGCGGGTGAAAGCCAAGCGGGTGGGTGCACTAGAACTTGGAGCCAGTGCTGGAACCTGTTTGCAAAATCGCATACGCAGAGAACATAGAGAAAGTATATAATATGTAGAGAGAACATTAGCTTATGCAAATGAAATAGCTATAGAGATATAACCCGACTAAAACGATGAACACGTGATACATATGCCAGTTATAAGATAAAATGAACAACGTAATTTGGTCGGGTTATACGTGACAGCGGGTGAGAGCCAATGCAC
The DNA here is from genome assembly GCA_954871355.1 of Cabera pusaria. NCBI lineage: Eukaryota > Metazoa > Arthropoda > Insecta > Lepidoptera > Geometridae > Cabera > Cabera pusaria. The sequence goes on from OX940894.1 coordinate 11,593,302, forward strand.
TAGAACTTGTATCCAAACATTGTTGGATACAGTTTAATCGCATACGCAGGTAAAGGATAAAAAAATGTTGTTCATGTCGCTCTCTCATAATAGTGATCGTATAGTTTTATCCTTCTCATATTATTATTATTGTTTTAAGGACAAGTCTATTTTAATATACTCTGTCCACGCGGACGGACTACCTTCATAGACTACAGAAGTACAGACAGAACGGAATACATCTCTCTCCCGGGGGCAACCCGCCGCCCCGTACCGTAGTGTTTGCCTTGGGTGACAAGGCGAAGTTTCGGTTCGATTCAGTGTGCTAAATTTCTATTTACGATACGATTGTAAAATATACATGCTAGTTTTACGAAGCAAAAGTAGGATTTACCCCCTCCCCTCTCCCACTCCCCATTAAACAAATTTAATTTAACTTGGGTGATAGCTAATAGATTATACATAACACGAAGAGTGCATAATATTTATCGAAGAGTTCTCCGTCTCCCGGTTACAAAACATCGAATCCAGTATTTTTCCTTTTCTATGTGTGTTTTTGAAGTCTTACTTCTTAAGGCGCGTAGGGAAAAATTATAATTGCTTGGGTTTAAAAAGGCAATAATTTAAGATCGTTTTAAAAACTAAAAAGAACAGAGTTCAAACGTCACGCTAGTCATTTTCGGTACTAAGTTTGAGGTGTTTATCTTCATATCTCTGGAGATACTGAACATATCTCAATGAAATTTAAATCAAATCACCTGTAAAGTATACTCATTCAAATAATGTTCAGGCGTCTACGAGTAATCGGTGAATATACATTGAAAAAATACATACAGTCGAACATAGAATCTCTTCCTTTTTCGAAGTTGGTTAAAAGGAAGGTTGGTTAAAGTATATATTAACTACCTCGACAATAAACATTAATGTACTTATAATCAGTAATGTACCTACTACATTACATTGTACTTCGCTGTATTCTACTACCAATTATTATCAAACTAGCTGTGCTTGCGACTTCGTCCGCGTCTTTGGGTAGCATTTTTAAATATTTAGGCTAATTATTTTACAAATAAGACACATGCGTATCCCACCTACACCACACCGTACCACGCCGCGCAAATCCCCCTCTCCTCTCCCTCTCCTCCCCTCTCCCTCTCTCTTCCCTCCACCCCCATTCCCCTCACTTCCCTCTCCCCCTCCCCTTTCCCCCCACTTCCCCTCACCTCCCTTCTCTTTTCCTGTTCTCCTCTTTCTTCCCTCCACTTCCCCCTACCTTCCCTCTCTCTCTTCCCCCCACTTTCCCCTCCATGCAACTTTTCATCTCCCCTTTTAACCCTTACAACCCTCTTTTCGCATCAAAAAGTAGCCTATGTCTTTTCTCTGGCTCTAGACTATGTGTGTACCAAATTTAATTTAAATCCGTTCAGTAGAACATTCACATAAACCTGACATATTTTCATACAAACTTTCATCCCTTATTCCCTATTGTTATTTTTACACTCTTGAGGGTAAAACTTGTACAAACTTTGAATGTCATATATATTTATATCGAATCAACAGCCTAAAAAATAAGTTTGAAGCTTCTACTAGCTTTAAAAATCACGATACTTCCATACAACTTTTCATCCCCCCTTGCAATTCCTTACAACCCTCTTTTCGCATTAAAAAGTAGCCTATGTCTTTACTCAGGCTCTAGACTATCTGTGTGCCAAATTCCATTTAAATCGGTTCTGTAGAACATTAACATAAACCTTACATATTTCTATACAAACTTTCATCCCTTATTCCCTATTGTTAGTTTACACCCTTAAGGTTAATTGGGTTTAAACTCGCATATTTGCTATGAAAGAGTGAGTCTTCTGTACCTAGTACTATTAAGTAATCTGTGACGCAAATACAAGGTCGCGTAAGAGGCGCGTAGTTTGAACGTTATAGACTTGTAACTAGGTTTAATCTCGCATGTTTGCTATCAGAGAGTGCATTTTCTGTCCGCAAGACTTAGTATCTTTTCTGTGCCTACGGTATCTTTCAACTGTGAAATAATTAATCTTGTCTTCTCCCTCTACGTGTAACACGATAAAAAGATATGACGTATATATTGCGATTTCACAAAAATATCAAAACTTAAAGGATTCATTTCGGTACCGGAAACATTTAGATAATGGTAACTTTTAACAGCAGCTGATTGTCAAACAATCTTTCGATAAACGTCATAGTCCTAGGATGATGGATAATCCATCATCCTAATCCTAGTCATAGTCAATGTCACCTTCACGGAGAATCATAGACGTAATATAAAATGATAGTGCACTGCAGATGTTTTGACAAAATCAATTTAATCCGTATCTCAGACCATTCAATGGTCTAAGATCCGTATGCTCTAACAATAAGTTTGTAATTGCTTTGTAGAACAAAACTGCCCAATTGAAAGGCACCCGGGTGGAGTGTGTCCTTGTCTAACAACCTGCTAGTGTTATATATGTTTTATACTATATGTATAGTATATATATAGGGTTGGATCTTATATCGAGTCGCCTGAAGTTGAGTAAACTGTGAATAAGGGGGGGTTAAGGGAGTTCTTACAAAGCGCCCTGGAGCAAAACTTGCTGCCGGAGATGCGATAAAATATTTAATATTATTTTTTGAAATTACGTAAAATCCTACAACAGAACATATGAATGCGTAAGACGAAACGTAATTTTCTTTGATTGCTTATCAATTTCAGAATTGTCAAAGTGCGTGAAAAGAAACTAAGCCGCCAATTTGTTGACATTGACAGATGCTTCTCTTAAATAAATGGGCAGTACGTAGTATTATATTCTCTTTGTGGGCAGTAAGCAGTTATTTATTTGTTTTAAAAATGTGTTGTGTTTACTTATGGCCCAAAAGTGAAGGTTAGGTTATGTTAGAACAGTGTCCACACATCACGCTAGCCGAGCGAGCGTAGCGAGCGTGCCGCGATAAAGTAATCTGTGGTGCCGCGGCAGCGGCCGGCGAAGTGCTAGAAAGTAAAATTATACAAATGTATGATGAAAATATTTAAATATAAATTTAAAAAAAATTAAAAAAACTACGCCTTTCTGGCAGGGAAAAACAAGTGGGGGGGATTCCTCTCAAGTCCCTACCTCCCCCGAATATTCATATCTTTCTTCGAAGGCGACTTGATTCAAGATCTTTATCTATATATATATATAAGTCGTCCATGCAAGAGAAAGGGACAAACTCCGTTCTAGGTCGGTCTCATCAGGGCCGTTTTGCGCAGTCGATTTATATTACGTTTATGGGTTTTAGTCAAGGTTTGTTTAGGAAACTGTGAGTTTGACGTTTGAGAGATTACAGCGACATTATTGTTGATAAATCTGCTACATTAAAATAGTTCAATATTGCCAAAAGTAATTAAAAATGGTTTAAGAGAAACTGTTATCAAAGTACAAAGTAAAAGCACAGTGGCGCACAGGCACGCCAAGTTATACTTGCCGGACTGTACTTAGTAACTCCCTAGTGTTCTGTGGTAACCCCCCTGTACTTCTTAGTTCTGTATCTGTCTGTAGTCTGTCTGTGGTTTTATCTGTGGTCGTAGATGGATACCTCGATTCGATGGATACAATAAAGTAATCTGTGGATGGATAATACACGATTATAGTGTTTGATAGTGTTATAATTTGTTGGTTGGTTCACTGGCGCCTGCTTCATATATCATAAGAAACGAACTTAGTTTTATGAAGCGAACTTGAATAGAATAAGCGTGTTGAAGAGCAATCTACCTTTATTTAGACAGTTACCTACCACAATGGAATATATTTCCCCTGATGATGTTCTCACAGCCAGCAGCACGAGAATGTAAGCAATACTTTTCAGGTTATGTTGTGTACACCTTGTTTTTATTATTTATCTCTAATATGTAAAGCTTATAATATGTAGTAGTATGAAAATAATGTTTACAGCTTTAAATGTATACCTAACTTCACATTATTTTGAACTAGCTGATAGTGTTATAATATATAATACCCGCGACTTCGTTCACGTCACCAAGAATTTTATCACGGTCATGCTCTGTCAAACAACATTTGTGTGATCTGAGTTAAATTTAAGTTAAGTGTAAAAATCACTATTTTATTTATACAGAAAGTAGCCTATGTTCATCCTCATGCTATAAAGTATCTTCTTGTTAAATTTCAGTAAGATCGGATTGTTTGTTTAGGTGTGATTAGGTAACAGTGACAGAGTTACAAACGTTTTTATAAGATTAAGTTTGGATGTGGTCGCAAGCACCATTGTAAAGGAATGTATTGTTTTTTAGATTGTGCTGCCAATGTGCCGTACCTATCGAACCGAATCCCTCAAACATGTGTGTAGCGTGCTTGAGAGCTCATGTGGACATTACCGAAGGTGTCCCGAAGCAAGCAACACTTTTCTTTTGCAGAGGGTGTGATAGGTAAACAAAATGTCTTAAATTAAATGAATGAAGCAGAGTCAGTACATTGAAAACATTTTATAAGAAGTAAACGGATATGTATTTTGTGTTCATTATAGCCAAGCATTTGACCACTATCTTGCATAGAAGAGGCCTGGTCATTCGGGATTTAAATATATATTTATCTAGTTTGATGTTTTTATCTTCAGGAGATACTTATCAGATCTTGATGAAAATACAGGGACCAAACGGCAATAGCCCAATGGATAGGGTGTCGGACTGGCGATCGAGAGGTCGTGAGTTCGATCCCCACCCCACCCATTGCACTATTGACGTGAACCCACTCCAGACACAAGCATATTTAGCTTAGTTGGAGGGGTTAACAAGAATACTAGTAATGGTATTTCATCGTACCGACAGGACTTAAACCCACAAACTCCGGAATAATATGTTCCGGTGCTTTAAAAAGAACCGATGTGTTGGATTGTGTTTAACAATTTACAAAAAATAATTATCCAAATCAGTTAATAAATTACCTAAAGTAATGAAATGAAATATTTTTATTTGCAGGAAATATGGTCCATAAAGTTGACATTATTTTTATATTGTTCAGCATATTTCGCCAAACATTGGCATGAAAAAGTTAAGCACAAGCAAAATAAGTTTACATTGACATCTTTCTTGTTATATGACCTTTTCTAAAGTTTAATGATTTAACTAAAGTAACATACATAAAAAGTACAGTCAATCTGAGAATCTTCTCCTTTAATTAAATCAGTCGAAAATCTGACTTCAAATGCCGTCCCAGTCATTTTAAGTAACTAGTTACGAGGTGTTTATTACAATATCTCTGGAGACAATCGCCAGATCTTGATGAATTTACAATTGTACCAAATGAGTTGTAAGCTTCTCAAACAAAAGATGGAATAATGAGGTATATTCATAAAAAAATACTGTCTCAACAAAACACAAAAATACAGTTAAATTTGTTCATTTATTTATGTTTATTGTCAAAAGGTACCTTCAACCACCAGCAGAATGGTTGGTGTGTGCTTTGGAGTCCCGAGAGCTGTTGGCTCTCTGCTTGAAAAGATTGAAAGGTCTGAACCGCACCAAGCTGATTGATGCTGGATTTGCCTGGACTGAGCCTCACTCTAAAAGAATAAAGGTGTTTACATAATGTTTGATTAAAAAAGTCAATAAATGTTTATACTATCGCCCCATAAATGTTTATACTATCGCCCCACTTTATTTTTGTAGTTGCGAAAAATCATAGTTATAGAATACTCTACTGTGTTACGGAACCCTACGAGTACGAGTCTGACTTGCACTTGGCCAGTTTATTACCTATATATTTTTTTTAATTGTATACGGTTTCTATACCTAATTGTTAAACGCTATGTCATTCACATAGTTTTTATTACTAAATTATGTACTATATGTCATTTCTTTCTTTGTAGCACAATAAAAATATTGTAGTAAGACATTATAAAGCGCACATACTACTTGTTTAATAATGTATAGCATACATGACAATCTGCGGGAAGGCACTGGTGACCTGTATACTACAGGTTTTCTCAAACCTATTTCAGGCACCAGTCTTTCGCAAAGATAGGTAATTGTAGATATAATTATTATAAAGTTAACTAATAATGTTTGTTACATATTACCCCTTTTTTAAGGAAATAAAGATTATTATTATTAATTAGTTTGAAAGTAATTCTGAACTTTGATCCAATTTATTAGTCCGTCAGTATATAAAGAAAATAATGTTTGAACTTTCAGTTGCAATTAAAATAAAACTGTTTCTATACATTGGACTGGTTTTTATTCATATAGTTATATATATATCAGCAAATTAAAGGTGTTAAAAATTATAATATCTACTCAGTTTATCAGAACTGCTTGGCATAAATTTAACACATCTTTTCAGGTAAAACTTACTGTCCAAGGAGAAGTGATGGGTGGAACAGTGCTGCAACAAACTTTTATTGTTGAATTCAACATCCAGCACCAGATGTGCGATGCTTGCCATCGGTCGGAAGCCCAGGACTACTGGCGTGCATTAGTCCAAGTTAGGCAAAGAGCCAACAACAGGAAAACCTTCTACTATTTGGAGCAGTTGATATTAAAACATAAGGCACATGAGAATACGCTGGGTATCAAACCAAAACATGGTGAGAATATATTTTAACTTAATATATATATAGAATTTAGTCATAGTAATATTTAAAAGACTGGTGAAGTGCTAGCTTTTTTTTTTAATTTAAAAAAAGCTCATTAGCAATGTTGGATGCACATTACTAGTATTCTTGTTAACCCCTCCAACTAAGCTATTTATGCTTGTGTCTGGAGTGGGTTCACATCAATAGTGCAATGGGTGGGGATCGAACTCAACCTCTCGATCGTCAGTCCGACACCTTATCCATTGGGCTATTGCCGCTTCATTGTTCTTTAGTTGGACTCTCGCACTGAGGCTTCCGTACAAACTTGTCAAACTAGGTTAAACTGTACAAACTTAACTTTGCCGTCAATCCCTAGACTACTGCCTCGACACTGTTCATGTACCAACTACAAATAATAAGTTTCTAATTGTAAATTCGCTTTTATTTGTTATTAGTCTACGTACACATAGTTTAAAAAGAACAGCTACATAGATTCTGTAACATCATCAAAACATAATTTTCTTCTTATTCCAGATGGGTTGGACTTCTTCTATGCAACAGAAAACAATGCTCGCAAGATGGTCGACTTTGTCCAATCGGTGTTGCCTGTAAAATGCTCACATTCCAAGAAACTTATATCCCACGACATCCACAGTAATGTCTACAATTACAAGTTCACATTTTGCATTGAGATAGTGCCTTTGTCTAAGGACAGTCTTGTGTGCCTCCCGAAGAAATTGACTAACCAACTCGGTGGGATTTCACCTATCTGCTTGGTTAACAGAGTAACTAGCACTATTCATCTTATTGATGCTAGCACTGGACAAGGTAAATTATTGAAATATTTTAATTGAATCTTTTTGACAGTCCCTTGGCGTAACAAATGTATGGTTTGACTTCTAAGCGGGAGGCTGCTGGTTCAAATCCTATTACGTGTGTATGTCCTCAGGTTGTAGGAACATTATATCGATGTTCCGCCTGACTTGCTACCAAAAATTTGTTTACCACCATCAAGGAAAAAATCTGCCGCCATAATCTTGTGGTGTTCAGGCAGCACAAAGCACTTGTGAGTCAGAGTATTCTAGGCCTAGCATGTTCACCATCTTCGACCACATCATCGCTTACCACCAGACAAGATAGTAGTAAAAAATGTAGTCTATCAGATGTAACAAAATAATTATGAAAATACTGTAATAAATATTGCAAATAAAATTTGTTTTTCTAAGGAATTAAAGATGATCTGCCTGGTATATTTTGTCAGAATAATAAAAATCCACCACCCCTAAGACCCCTAAATTGAGAATCTACTCCCCTTTGGAAGTCAGTTAAAAATTCTAAACAAATTAGGTTTATATTTGTATTTAAGTGATATAATTGTTTTGCAGTGTGTGATCTATCATCTACAGTTTACTGGAGGAATCCATTCACACCTATATGCAATCCAAAGCAGCTCGTAGAGTATATTGTAATGGACATTGATATATTGAAGGAGCACGTAAGTTTACTTTTCATTCAAGAACAAAAATTTGTCTTTTGAGTTATGAAATTCTCAAGATTGCTATTCACATTTTGTTTTTTACTAACCGGCATTCACTCACGTTTGTTTTTCGGATTATGCTCCGACCGGTTTCGACTCCACCGCGACTCGGAAGCTCGTGTGGCACGCCGCAATTCACAGCTCTCTTAGCCGCTCCCGGGACGAAGACTCATATCGAGTCGAAACCCGTCGGAGCATAATCCGAAAAACAAACGCGAGTGAATGCTGGTTAGTAAAAAACAAAGATTTGTCTTATCACGAAATTTGTCAGTTGAATGAATCAAATTAACGAAATGAGGGGGACGAAGCTATACAGGCTGTATTGCTCTATATCAGTCATTTCGTTCATTTCAATCACTTGCATTTTCTATGATAGGCTCCCGGGAGTCCCGGGTTATCGAGTGTCAGATGATATTTTTAACCGATTTCACAAAAAACAAGGAGGTTCTCATTTCAACTGTATTTTTTTATGTTTGTTACCTCAGAACTCCGTCAAAACTTAACCGATTTGATTGATTGATAATTATCTTCGAAGATATGGAGATAATCAATATAAACAAATTTGTATACCTTGATGACATTATTTTGACTACTGGCTCCTTTGACTATCGCGGCAAGTGAAGTCGGTATTTTCGTTATGTACGATCATAAATTATTGATTTAACGTTACAAGTTAACAGGTATAATGCTCGATGGTTAGCAATGACTTCTTACAATTACCTATTACCAGAAACTTGGCACGTATTAGTGCTCTTGCACATTATATATGGACATTGTCAAGAAAAAAATGTCTTGTCTAATTTAGCGTACGATAGGATAAAGTAAGCAATAAAATCGCAAATATTTAGGGCCGGTTTCACCGGTTCCTGATAGCTCTATTGGGAACTTATCTGACAAATTATTGACAACTTTATATGGCGTCATCTGTCAGATAACTATCTGACACATTATCAGGAACCGGTGAAACTGGCCTTAAGTGTTTCCACTGGTTAATAAAATTAAAGTGCGTGTGTGAGAGACTCCATCAAGATTTTACTGTCTCAAGGTAACATATTTTTAATACGCTTTTATTAGCTTCAGACGTATGTATGTTTGTATGTTAGTATGTAACGGAATCTTTGAACATGATTTTAACCCCCTTCAAAACGTCGGATTAACTCGAAATTTGGCATACTTATTAAGGACCGATGACAATAAATAAATAAAATAAAAAAATTCGACTAAAAAATGAAAAATAAATAATAGTTTGAAAAAACTAAAAAAATACGCTTTTATAGAAAATCCAACTAAAAAATAGAAAATAAATTTTAATAAATTTGAATTAAAAATTGTGTAAGAAAAAATGATTTTATTGTAAAAAAAAGCGTGGGGTGCTTTTCAGGATATTATCAAAATAACCTTTCTAGTCATATCTGTTCATAAAATATTTGGAACTATTGATACCATGCACCCCACGCTTTTTTTTTACAATAAAATCATTTTTTCTTACATTATTTTTAATTCAAATTTATTAAAATTTATTTTCTATTTTTTAGTTGGATTTTCTATAAAAGCGCATTTTTTTTGTTTTTTTAAACTATTATTTATTTTTAATTTTTTATTTATGTACAATGTCGTGCACAATTCTAATTATCCGATAGTTTGCATGCCAAAGAATCTTATTGGCAGACAATAACCTTGTTTATTCTGTTATCTAATGTCATAAATAATCCTTGCAATAGTTCTGATAATAATCCTTATCTCATTAGGCAACATTCTTGTAATACAGAATTGTTCATGCATGACATAGTATGTATGCTATATGCACAGTATATGATTCGAAAACGCAAGAAAATATATTTATTTAACACTACACGCAAAATAAAATATCAGACAAAGTAAAATGCTTTGAAGTAAATTTTAAACAACATTGTGGATTTTTGAAATGTAACCGCAAGAGCAAGTCTTCCAATATAGGTATGGGAAAACGTTATGAGGAGACTGTCCATTATTTTTGACTAGATTTTGAGTAGCATTCACAGATTTTGACTGAAAATGACATTACAGTTAGCAAGAAAATTGGCAATTTACACAACAACTTTTATATGCCATCCAATACAGTCAAATTGATTCTTCTTTTCTGAAAGTCAGTCAGGAAATCCTTCCAATATTCTGATTTTCTCTTTGTAGGAAAAGAAATCATTTCCCGGTCAAGGCATGGTGTCGAACAAACACGTTCTGGCAGACGCGTGGGTGGTCAGGTCTAGTGAATTAGGTACAGACGTCAGTCCAGTGCATACCAAGACCCATCTCGGTCATATCTTGAAGCCAGGAGACACCGTTCTGGGGTAAGCTTTTGTTTGGAATATATGAAAGATCGCGGTATGTCTTGTCATACATTCCTATGTCCATAGGCTTCGATCTTAAGCTTACACATGATTCTTGGTTGGTGGTTTGATGTAGCCATTAAGTTACTGATGTATTTGATGATTGATATATACCGGCTGTAATTCATTTAGGTACCATTAGTCAAATTTTCTCGACCTAGGGTTCGAGCGAGTCCATCGCTCTTTCTCGGGAGTAAGGTCACGCGATGATCACTGGATCGCAATCACAACTATAATTTTAAAGCCATCAGTTATGGTTATGTTTGAGTTATTGTAAGTGATCCGAAAACTACTAAGGTAAAACATGAAGACTCAAAATTATTTGAGACGGTTATACAGTCACGGCATTTACTGTAGAAATTGCTCCGACCACTTTCGGACATATTTAACGTCCTTCTGGAAGCCTCGTCACGCCAGCAGTACCCTTAGTATGAGTTTTTATCGTAAACGCTTTTGACAGATCTCACATAGTTATCGACTAATTCTGGCTGATTGGTCTAAATTTAGTTATGCGTGGTAACCACTAGAGGCGCTGTATTGTTTTTCATACAAAATTTGTTCGATACGATATCGAGTTTTGTATGAAAACTCGTACTAAGGGTACAGCGAGATGTACACGCATTAGTATGAAATCGCCACGAAGCACGCGCACCTGGTTTTGCGCGGCGGCCAAGAGCGCGTGCTTTGTGGCGATTTCATACTAATGAGTGTATCTCGCTGGCCGCTGCGATCTTGGTCTAAGACATACCAATTTTACCATGGGCCGATAAATATTTTTTTTGCTTTTAATATATCAGATAGGTTAGCGTTTGAACTCTATCTTGCCTGGTGGTAAGCGATGATGTGGTCGAAGATGGTGAACACGCTAGGCCTATAAAGGCCTGACTGTCAAGGGCTGTGTGCTGCCGGAATACCGTAAGGTTATAGCGGTAGATAGTCCGGTAGATTCTCCTTGATGGTGGTAAGCTACGTTTTGGTAGCAAGTGAAGCAAAACATCGAATGATCTTACTACCTCTGTTGTTTGTGTCTTGGTATTCAGAATTCAGGATTTCTGTTAGGCTTTTTAATATTTTTATGCTATCTGGGACTAAAGGTGCAGCACCTCGTCATACTTCCATCGTCCTTTTCATTTACCACAAATGTGAATAGTGATCGTGTACTTATTTCTTTGCAATAAAAACATGTTCTTACCCTAAAATAACCTTACAGATACAACCTAAGCGAATCCAATGCAAACGACGACAACCTGGATAAATTGGACCGCAGCGTAATACCTGACGTTTACCTTGTCAAGAAGTTCTATGGAGAAAGGTCTCTGAGACGCCGCGCTAGGGCTTGGAAACTGAAGCATATGGCTGAGGAATTACACGATGGTGCCAGCTCTACTAATGAGTAAGTTTGTTTAATGTTTCTTATCATAGTCCTTCGACTCGGATCTTTGCTCCGATTGGAAACTTTTGACATTTTAATTTCAAGTATCAGTGATTTCATTTCATTTCAACTCAAATTTAAAATATCTATGATGAACATATTCAGCCGGCTGCAAGAAAACTAAAAGAAATTTTAGGTATATTTTTTTCAAATCTATACTGGATGTTCTGCTAACACAAGAAAACTAAATAAAAGAGATTATAAGCAAGCATAGACAATATGTATGGACTAGACTAGAACATAGATGACTGATATTAGAACTATCTAATATTAACATTTTGTCTAGATTAGATTATCGATTAAAACCGCCCATGAATAATAGAATTTCTTAATTATTTCTCTCCGCTTCCGTACATCTATAATTCTATATTTGCGACGTTAGTTGCTGTCGCATTGTGAAATAATCGGAGTAAGTAGAGAGGAAGAGATATTTTTGGTACTTGTGACATGTTGTCATAGGATGGACATACCGGAATCCGGGGCTGGGCATTGTAAATATCTCGTTACGAAAGATATTATAAACTATGGTTTTAATATTTCCTGCATGTCAACTAAATCTTTAATAATGTATAAGGTAATTGATGATAGTTTTGATGATAGAGACTTTGTATCATCATCACATCGTGTTATTTTATATGTAAAGCTCTCAATCATTTGAAAATATCGGCATCTCCGGGGCAGGTCCATACTTTAAGATCATTGACTCAAATAGCTTCACTAATTTCAATCACTAGTATCACATGAGTAAAGAAGGAACAGAGACAAACCTTCTTAGGAACGGAAAAAATGTTTACCTATTCTTGTAGGGTTGGTACAAAAAAAAACAATAAAAATCTTCATCGTAATAAAATCCTCCTTCAAGTAAACATGACCTGCTTTTTAATTTTCAAGCTTCATGAAATGTCATAAATGTCATGAAATGTTACGAACTGTCATGAAATATTATTCAATGTCATGAAATGTCATAAATGTCACTCAATGTCACAAAATGTCACGAAATATCATGAATTATTATTAAATGTCATGCAGTATAATTCAATGTCATTAAACGTCACAAAATTACATGAAATGTCATAAATGTCATGATATATCACAAAATGTCATGAAATTTTATGAAATGTCATTTTATGTCATGAAATGTTACAAAATGTCACGAAATGTCATTAAATGTCAAGGAATTTCATTGAGCCTCCTTAGACCGGGCACTATCGAAGAACATTCATAAACCAAAAATTAAAAAATACTTTCCCGCCCTAGGGCAGAAATGACCTACTTAGCGCGCACTTATCGAGGAACAAACCATCACTTTTCAAACCATAACGTGACGCCTCGCGAGAGACAGCCCTGTGTTAAAGCACCAGCCGAGCCACTATAAACCGGTTTCACTCCGTACGTGACAGGCGGCACACAGGCCGCTGGTGCTCACGCACTCACGTGCATCTACGTCATCATCACAGCGCAGTTGTATGAAGCTTTGTCTCTGTTCCTTCTTTACTCATGTGCTAGTATCGTCCTAATTCGGTTCTTTATAATAAAATGTAACCTAACTCGTACTTGTACTTAACTGGAAACAGACTCAGGCAGGGAATCCCATTCCTTGGCGGTACGTAGGTAAGAAAAAGCTAATCGCTTCATGCGGGTTAGAAGGAATATTCACCATAAGTCTCATATACCCTTTATTTTAAACAAACCCGTCAAATATTCCATGTAGGTTTGGTGTGTGCTCTCATTGTATTTTTTCCTAAAACATGTGTTCTTCTGCGAGTTAATGTGTAATAAATGTGAATTATTAACTATTAAGAGCTGGTGAATGTGTGTGAGGTAAGGAAACAGCACAATGTTGAAAAACATGCTATTTGCGTTCTCACCAAAATTCCACAGAAAATCTTCAGTAAAGTCCACATCTTTACTGAGGGTATGACTTGGAGTAGACTATGACTTCACCTTGACCGACTTAGACCCATGTCTATGACTTGATTTGTATTCTCAAAAACTTGAAGAATTTTAATACTTGACACTGGCTAAATACACAATTCGTGTGGAGCCATAATAATTAAAAAAAAAACATTAAAAAAAATAACCGTGTCTTAAAACTACCGTTATTCTTTCAGGGATTACAACGAGTTCTTAGACGATCTTGAGGAAGACCCGGCGTTCCGTCAAAACATCAACATATTCAAGGACTCTGCCAAGATCCCTGTGACCACAGACGAGATAGATCCGTCTCTTCCCGTCATCACCTTGGCAGAAATGCTCGACGATTTGATCATTGAAGACGTTGAAATGAGTGATGTCTAACATTTTGTATTTATCTTATTGTAATAAACGTATATTTGTTGTAAAGCCTTTTTTTTATTGATTTCGTTCTATAATTTTTGTGGTCACATCCCTACATAATTTAAAATATTAATTTCATTTTTTATATCTGATAACGTTTGACTACTATCTCGCAACTATCTGGTAAGCTGGTAAGATGATGTGGTCGAGGATGGTGAACACGCTAGGCATACAAATGTGACTCAAGGGCTGTGTTGCTGGCACACCGTAAAGTTATGGCGGCAGTTTTTTTTCTTGATGTTGGTAAATCACTGTTTAACCGACTTCAAAAAATGTGGCGGTTTCTAATTCGATTATATTTTTAGTATATTACTATTAAGAGCGAACGCGCGAAAAGAAATATAAGTATTCTAATCTCCTCTTAAGATTTTTGAAGGATCATATTTCTATTTGCAATTTGATTGGTTGGTCAAAAAAAATGATAGGGGCATAGCTACAGCAAACCTTGATTTTTTGTAGAAACAATTTTGCTCTAGAAGCAATTTCCAGGGCGGAAACGGGGGAATACGTTTGTATAGAAAAGTGCACCCCGCGTTCCCTTTTAAGCAATGTTGCAGTTTATCGTATTTAAGAATACCTACTAATTCCTAGTTGGTGCTAACTAAGAATTATTGCGTTTTATTATATACATGACTAGCAGCCCGCCCCGGCTTCGCACGGGTAGAACATATGCCTACAAAATTTGCATCAGTTTGTTGCATCAAATATAAAATATGAACATATTTAACAATCATCGTCATATTTCAACCAATTTACACAAAACCTTAACGAATTATGCACCTAAACCTTCCTCATAAACACTCTGGCTATTGGTGAAAACCGCAGGATAATCCGTTCAGTAGCTATTGAGATTATTGCGAACAGACAGACAGACGCAGTGATGGACTTTGTTTTATAATACTTACGTAGTGATATTGGACGAACCTTTGGCGTAAAGGATAGTTACCCTGATTCTGACCCGACGGTAGTCTGTTCTAATCCTAGCTATATACCTACCAATGAAAGTTTTATGTGCATTCATGAATCATGAGTTTTCGTACAGTGGTAGTGGAATAATTAAATCTACCAAAAAGTAGCTTACCACCAAGGAGAACACCTGCCGCCTGCACCTTACGGCGTTCCCCGACGCAAAAAGTAGAGGTAATATACGCTTAACGTGTGTATCTGTGTGTCTGTCTGTAGCATCTTAGCACCTAACCGGATGAACCGATTTTGTTTTTATTATTGATAGTTTTTTTTTGTTTGATAGATGTCTTCATCGAGAGTGTTTCTTCATGTTTTATGTTGTTGTTGTTTTGAGTGTGTTTCATCGAGTTCATGTGAGAGCTTTGATTCATGAAAATTCGTTCAATCGTTATAAAACTATGAGCTTTTTTCTAGTTAATTGCGCTATGAAATCAACTTTCATAGGTCTGATCAATTCGAAAATGTTCTTCTTCAACGGTATTGTAAGAACATGGAAGCATTGACCTGATGCTGGGTCATCTCCTGGACTCTACAGAATACTCAATTCCTCACCAACTTACAGCTCAGATTTTAAATGCCGTGTTTAGTGTCATTGGAATGCTTTTAATGAAAAGATTATACATAGATCAGTCGGAGTGGTTTAAAATATTATATTATTATTATTATATATAGATTAATATTATTTTATACAATAGATCATATTATTATACTATATTGACTTCAAATTGATTGTGATCGGTGGGGATCTACAGCATAGCTAAGCTTATAATAATATTTTCGTAGTTACTATGACCTAATCTGTGGTTTCACTGTAAATATTTTATTAATTTTGCGATGCGTGTATGTGAAATTCGTGATATCTTCTAGAGTTTTCATTTGAATTATATACTGTAAGGGACAATAATAATCTATAATATGTGGCCAAGCTAATTAACGTAATTATTTGGATAAAGATTAATACAATATACTTGAAAATAGCCTTGGAAGTTATGTAATATTTTTTAACAAAAATTTTAAGATTAAAATGGTTACTGTGAGTCAACCTTAAGAGATAGACATGTTGTCGCGGACTTTTTTGTAGGTCTTATTAAGTTGTAAAACTCTTCCATAGAAAATATTCTTCTATCTATTTTCAATTGAGCAGCGTTCGTAAGAAACGCGTTTTTTCGACCGTTTTTTTGCCGACTTAGGTTGCAAATTAGGTCTCCACGAATGTACCTTTAATAATATATAGCCTATTTTCATTCCGAAAGTCCATTCTATGTATTCGTGAAAGAATTTTTCAAATCGGTTCAGTAGTTTTTGAGCCGAGTCATTACAAACATACAAAAATACAAATGTTCTCTCTTTATAATATTAGTATAGATAAATGAATGCAACTAAGTATTATTTGAAAAATTTATACCAGGAGCCGACAGTAAATATTATTAAAACAATAATACAATTAATCAAACGAAAATAATCACTATCTCTTATAAAATAAACTGGCCAAGTGCAAGTCGGACTCGCACTCGTAGGTTCCGTACCACACTACAGTAAAAATACAAAATACAAAAATACCACTATCATTTTTTGCCAGCTAAAAATAATAATTATTCAACATTCTATTTCTTATAACGCCCTCTAACGGCAACAAAGGTATTTGGGATCGACATTTTAATATAACGCCATCTATCGGACGTTTACCTAACTAAACGTTCATAGATGTCGTGAAATGCCGAAAAAAACACGTTTCTTGTATGGGGACCCTCTATTATTTTTAACTTTATTCTGTTTTTAGTATTTGTTGTTATAGCGGCAACAGAAATACATGATCTGTGAAAATTTCAACTGTCTAACTATCACGGTTCATGAGATACAGCCTGGTGACAGACACAGACAGACAGACGGACAGCGGAGTCTTAGTAATAGGTTCCCGTTTTACCCTTTGGGTAAAGAACCCTAAAAATGAACGTTTGTCTGTAAGTCCTTTATAGAATCGTAAACTATGCATTTGATTATGTGATGATCTTTAGCAAAGTTGTTGTGCAGTCCCCCGCCGCGTCTGTCTGCCCGCGATAAATTAAAAACCTACTGAACGGATTTAAATGCGGTTTTCACCAATATATAGAGTGATTAATGAGGAAGGTTTATGTGTATAATTCGTTAAGGTTTTGTGTAAATAAGATGAAATATGACTATGATTGTTGAAGACGGTCAATTCATACTCGACGCAACAAACTGATGCAAACAGATCTATACATGTTATCAGTCCGTCCTATATTTTTATGTGATTGAGAAATAGATATATGTAATAGGCAGTGATAATCATTATCTAATGTAAAGCATCCATCAAGTAGCTGATACGAGAGGGAACGATAAACAATAGTCAAACAAGTTAAAAGAAATTGGCACGAATTTGAGCTCCACTTCTAGTTTTTTTTTATCTTAGGAAAATTAATATTTTATTTTTGTAGCTATGGTGTTAGGTAAGGAAGCTAAAGTTCCCGCGAAAGTTCTTGATTATTTACATAGTATAAGTACATACTTCTTATCGAAGGTCCTGATATCAAGTAGAAACAGTACCTACTCCATTCACGTTCAGATTTGTGCTTGATAAAGATTTAGCAACTGTCCCGGTGTGAAGCATTGTCTCACCTTAGCCAAAATGCCAAGCTTTATTGATGCTAGCTGGGCTGGATTCAACATAAGAGCAAAAATTGAGAGTTGATGAGATGACAAGAAGCTCGAAATTCTCTTTGACCATACCATGCTCGACACTCAACTTATTGATGACGTCAAGATTCTCGTCAATTTATCATAAAGTATACATCGAGTTACAAAGTTTAGATAAACTAATGCGTAACTGCAATTAGCAAAATACTTAGCTAAAAATTATGGCCCAACAAAGTGTTATGCCCTGATTTGACCCCAGCATTAAATATTCATGGGTAACTACTACAGGAGAATATTACTATATTCTTGGTAGCTATAATAGAAGCACGCTATTCTAACGTTCCCTGCATCAATCACCACTTTTACAAAAGCATTAAGGTTAAAAAAGAGTTAAAATCGCGTGTCACAAACAGCGCCAATTCAAGTTCGCAGTCTAGTAGTTGGACTAGACTGCGAATTTATGAACTGATTAGTTCATCATCATCAGCCTGTGTCAGTCCACTGCTGGACGTAGATCTCTCCCAAGATGCGCCACTGAGCCCGATCTTCGGCTCTTCTTTTCCAGTCACTGCCCACCGCTTTGCGTACGTCGTCGCTCCACCTGGTCACAGAACGTCCTACGCTACGTTTGCCGATTCGCGATTTCCACTCTAGGACAAGTCTACCCCAACGGTTATCAGTCCTGCGGCAGATATGACCAGCCCACTGCCACTTCAGCTTGTTAATCCGTTGAGCTTACTGATCAGTTACTTAATATAAAATTATGTTTTTAAATTATTTAAAAATAATTCGTTAAGATACAATGCATTAACGACAATCGATTATTTATTAATACTTATTATAACAGAGATAAAGTTTTGATACATAGCGGATTAAGAATCTTAGATTTACGTACCTACAAACAAACTTATCGACTATCGAGTTGCATGAGACCTGTGTGGTGGAGAAGTGAGTAGCGGTGGAGCGATACGTGTAATGCAAATTTCATGCGTGCTGAGAATTTTTTCGTGTGATAACTTGAGCGATAGTGATATAAGTTGTATATTATCTGGCATAGCATCCACTTCACCCGCATCGGTTTGTTACAACACCTGATATCGTTCGTCCAAACATTAGAACGTACGATTTCGAAGTGCTTCACATTCCGGTATATAACAGTGACACTTGGTATCAGTTGTGGTATATGAAGTCAGTGCCAAGATGAGGTCGTTTGTGCTTTTGCTGATGGTAGGCTCGGGGCTAGCGACTCATCTCATTTCTACAGGTAAGTGTGAATGACCTTTCATTTCCCTAGAATCTAGGGATCTATCTATCTAGATCTAGGGTCTAGATTATTAACGATTGAATGTTTTGATACTTGTTTGAAGCTTATTTCTAAATATTTAACATGCTAAAAAAATTAAGGAAATAAATGAGTATTCATTTATTTTCTTACATTTTTATTCATCATTATGCCTTTAATATATTTTCAGATGTTTCATTTACCTATTTACTGCTGATTAAACTACGTAGATTTTTTTCATATCTCAAAGGCTAGCGTCTGACTACTATTTCGCCTGGTGGTAAGCGATGATGTGGTCGAAGATGGTGAACACGCAAGGCCTAGAATACTCTGACTCTCAAGGGCTGCGTGCTGCCGGAACACCATAATGTTATGGCTGCGGATTTTCTTCTTGATGGTGGTAAGCTACTTTTTGGTAGCAAGTTAGGCAGAACGTCGATATAATTGAATAGACATAAATACTTAATATTCTTTATGACTCCTACCACCTGTGGGCATCAATATAATATGAGTACTAATAATCTACTATCTTATTTATTTCATATAGGTAAGTACACTTTTAACTTAGTTAAGCTACTTAGCGAATTTAACTACACCTACCTAATTTCCGATTTAGTAAATGCAATGAATATCCATAGTAAATGTTTCCTAACTATTTTATTTTTCTAAATTGTAGATCAAGTAGAAGATTTATTTAAAAAGTTTGTGAAAAACATACTTACTGAAGCTGAAAATAAGATGTTTAATGAAGTTATAGAAATTCTGCACAGACCTGAACATGTATCCTCCAAGGCGATAGACTATTATGGAAACAATAGAATGGTAAGTAAACTAAATAAAATCCTACCAATATTATAAAGGCGAAAGTTTGTGTGTATGTTTGTTACTTCTTCACTCTAAAACTACTCAACCGATTGAGCTGAAATGTAGTATATGGATAATCTAGATCCTGGAATGACACATAGGCACCGAATACTTAATAGTACTACATACAGAAAGCTCACTCTTTCATGGAAAATATGCGCGATTAAACCTAGTTACAATATAGGTAACGTTCAAATACGCTACACGCTTCGGATGCGACCGTGAAAATAATAGCTTGTTATATATTGTGTAATAGTTGCGGCGCTCGTGTTAAGTCGAAATGCACCTTACGTCCACGCAGCGAGAGTCTGAATTATTCAGCCCGTCACGCGCCTTTGATAAGGCCGCTGCTAATGTAGGGTTGGGTGTTGTGAGAAAACATTTGAATGAATGAATGATTTAATTGGAGCAAAATTCACGACTAATAACAATTTGATAATAATTGGTAATAGAATACACCGACGTGCAATGTAATGTAGTACATTGATAATAACTTAAGTGCATTAATGTTTATTGTCGAGGTAGTTAATACATACTTTAATTATACAGTAATGCGTTACTTTTTTAAGAAAAATATTAATGTTTTAGCACAGTATCATTAATAGTAGGTATTACATTTTATGCATGCGACCGCTTGCCCTTGGCTAGCTGCAATCGCACTGGCTAAAGGCCCTGGAGGGCCCCGGTGCCGGTAGGTGAATAACGCGGAAGTAAATGGAGTGAGACAGGCCTGACATAGTCATCGATTATATAAATAAACTGGCCAAGTGCAAGTCGGACTCGCACTCGTAGGGTTCCTTACCACACTACAGTATTTTATAAGATCGAGCAAAAAATACCACTATCATGTTTCGCCAGCAAAAAATAATAATTAATAAACATTTTATTTCTTATAACGCCATCTAACGTCTAACAAAGGTGTTAGGGATCGACATTTCAATATAACGCCATCTATGGGACGTTTACCTAACTAAGCGTTCATAGATGGCGTGAAATGCCGAAAAAAACACGTTTCTTGTATGGGGCCCTCTATTATGTTTAACTTTATTCTGTTTTTAGTATTTGTTGTTCTAGCGGCAACAGAAATACGCCATCTGTGAAAATGTCAACTGTCTAACTATCACGGTTCATGAGATACAGCCTGGTGGCAGACGGACAGACAGACAGACGGACAGCGGAGTCTTAGTAATAGGGTTCCGTTTTACCCTTTGGGTACGGAACCCTAAAAATGAGGTGTCGTTGGACGCGTCTTATTTGTCTGCTGGTTATAGGCTATGTGACGTCACAACAAATTGAATGTGGCGCCCCCTAGAGGGGACGAAGTCCAGAACTAAAAAAAAAATTCACCCCACCCCATCGTGTGTGGTATCGTTGAATAGGGATTTTAAAATGAAGATAGGTATAGCCGTGGTCGTATGTCACCTACCGTAACAAAACAATACACTCTGCAAAGTAACATACGACGATGGGTATCCACTGAACACCACTATGAATATATATGAAATACAATAAAATATTTATTACAAGTTTGTTGTTTGTATAATACACGATACATATTGAATAGTTTGTACATAGCGATCTCAGATGAGAATATTTTCTTGTTTCATACTTTTTAGAGTGATTTTTTAGTAGTCGGGTTTTAGTTTTTGAACTTATTTTTTATTGTATAACTGCTTGTGGTTTCATAAGCAGATTAATTATCATGTAACTAGCTGTGGCCCTCGGCTTCGCCTGCGTTAAAACGTTTCTTACAGTGTCAGCTATAACCGAAATTAAAAAAAAAGAGTGTGTGTACTTATGTACACGCGTTAGAAGTTATACTTCTATGGCGTATGAAAAAAAATAACTAAAATGCAGTAGTGATTAACGATAAATATTAAAATTAATCAAAAAGATTTTATTTAAATAAAAAAGGTTTTATTAACGTAAAATATGACATATACAACTTGAACATAGTCATGCCACCTAGAACTAACTTCACGATGTTCAATTTAGGTGTCGGTGTGCGCGCGCATCGTAAAAATTCAGTCTCATCATTTTTCTCTATCGCGCCAAAAGAAGTATAACTTCAATAATCAAGTTTCTAGACTATCTACAATATTTCATCATTCAAATCCGTTATTACCTAATAACAAATTACAAATAAAAATCAGTAGGATAATTCTATTTAATAAATAAACTGGCCAACTGCAAGTCGGACTCGCACTCGTAGGGTTCCGTACCACACTACAGTATTTTATAAGATCGAGCAAAAAATATCACTATCATTTTTCGCACGGATTAGACAAAGGAGGTTGGATTGGCAATAATCACACTTTTGTTTGAAAACCAGCGTCGCCGCGTTACTCCCACCAAACGATTCCACAACATAAACAATACAAATAGATACACGAATTACGCAAACTAATAAACAAATTACACATAGAACACGGGGCTGCAATTGCTTCGCACACTACTGCAATTGTTACGCACATTACTTCGAGACTCTATAAGTTACACACAATCACACGCGGCCGACCGGCCGGCGACCGACGCGAACGTGAATATAACGAGTCGGAGAGGCGTGGTGATTTCGCTCGCTTTGCAATCCATTGCGCGTAAACTGCGTCTCGAGGTAGAAATATTCGTACTTTACCAGCAATGTATAGTTATCTGTTCTCTGGGTATGTTGTCGTTTGAACAAAGAATTTCATAATTAAAAATAGTTTTTGGACAAAAATATCTATAATACGAAGATTTTATGCTTACCGATGAAAAGAAATTCCTCCTTGTTTAATACTTGATGTCTGACTCTTTAATTTACACGTAATAATCGCACAACACGGCATTTTGAGACGATTTTAGCGCACCTCCGCGCTGCGACGCAAACCACGAGCCACTAAAAAGTATGATCGCGTGGTTCTATGAATCTATGATTGTCTAATCATACTAGTGGCGCGCCTGCCCCGCCCACATTGCCAATCCAACCTCCTTTGTCTAATCCGTGATTTTTCGCCAGCAAAAAATAATAATTATAAAACATTTTGTTTCTTATAACGCCATCTAACGTCTAACAAAGGTGTTAGGGATCGGCATTTCAATATAACGCCATCTATGGGATGTTTACCTAACTAAGCGTTCATAGATGGCGTGAAATGCCGAAAAAAACACGTTTCTTGTATGGGGACCCTCTATTATCTTTGACTTTATTCTGTTTTTTAGTATTTGTTGTTATAGCGGCAACAGAAATACATCATCTGTGAAAATTTCAACTGTCTAACTATCACGGTTCATGAGATACAGCCTGGTGACAGACGGACAGACAGACAGACAGACAGACGGACAGCGGAGTCTTAGTAATAGGGTCCCGTTTTACCCTTTGGGTACGGAACCCTAAAAAGAACAAAAGTCAAGGGTTTGACCACTATACCACCAGGTTTCTATACCTACTTTGTACAGAAGTTGGATTTTTAGATAGGACGGTAAGGGTAGTCGGTTTCATCAACCATTTTTAGGGTTCCGTACCCAAAGGGTAAAACGGGACCCTATTACTAAGACTCCGTTGTCCGTCTGTCTGTCTGTCTGTCTGTCCGTCTGTCACCAGGCTATAGCTCATTAACCGTGATAGTTAGACAGTTGAAATTTTCACAGATGGTGTATTTCTGTTGCCGCTAGAACAACAAATACTAAAAACAAAATAAAATAAATAAAATTAAAAATTAAAGGGGGTCCCCATACAAAAAACGTGTTTTTAAACGCCGTCTATCTAATTAGTTTCGGCAAAATGACATAGATGGCGCTAGTAAACGAGCCCCGTCTTTCTAGATCGCGACCAAACCAAATATTCTTGATAATATCAATTAATCAAATACTATATGAGGTTGAAACTCTGTTATGTTTCGTATTGTACGGAACCCTCCCTAAGTGTGCGATAAGAGACGCGATGCTGACTCGCACTTGGCCAGTTTTATTTTTAAATCATCAACCATCATCTGCTGTAGCCAGAGTTAAACGTTCTGAAGAGACTGTACATTATTTTTGATAACATTTTGGGCAGAATATGAAAAAAAAAATTAACGGTCAGTGAGAAATTGGACCATGTACACAAATTTTTTTTTTTGGAAGCCTGATTGGCTTCCGTTGGATCCGTTTTCTTATAAGGATCAAAACTCTTTCGGACCAATTCAAAAATTCATTCTGTATGTATGTAAACGTAATTATTTACTAGTCTTAAATATTATAGTCTAAAGGCATAAAATAAGCAAAACTAAACCATTAGTAGGTAATGCTAGAAACCCTTATTAGTTAACCAGTCATTATGATTCTTTTTAGAAATTAAAAGCAACAAACAAAAACTATTTATATTTTTCAACCGACTACCAAAAAGAAGGAGGTTCTCAATTCGTTTTTTTTTTGTATGTATGTTACGCGATTACTCCTTCAATTGTGAACCGATTCGAATGATTTTTTTTAATCGATAGGGTATTACCGAGGTGGTTCCATTGTTATTTCATTTCATTGAGATCTGAAAGTTTCTCCAGAGATATGGCAATAAACGTCTCACTTGCTACTGAAACTGACTCGCGGGGCGTGGAAGTCGGTTGTTTTAGTTTTTAAACTACTAATTATTATTTTAGCAAAATTCGTTCTGCTGATTTAGTGTAGTAGATAGGTACACACCGGTGCATATTACAGGCGGATAAACACAAACCAGCACCAGCACTACTTTTTACCGATTTCAAAGATAAGAAGCATCGTCTTCATAGTAAATAATATAAGATATATATATAATATAAATAATATAAAAAGTAACTTAATTTTAAGCAAATCGCTGCAATATGACCGCCCTATGCATTACTAAGAATAAGTATTTTATTATTATTGGTGTGCAAATGTTTATCTTATCAATTATCCTCTTTGAAGTTTTAAAAGGATTATATTATTTATCTAAGTCTTATTTTTAATTAATTAGGTAGGTGCAGCAGATAATTTAAGGAAGAGATTTGGTTGAAGATACGTAGAGATTATTTACAGTTATTTATCAAGAACTAATATATATCTGAAGCCGTTGTAGTATTTAAGATCGCTAAAAAACTATTTTAAATGCCGCTCTAGTAATTTTCAGTACCTACTAATAGTCTAAGATCCCCGTCATACAACGACCTTCACCGAGCTGGTTAATGGATCAAACACATTTTTTATGTAATTTAATATATCAAAAAATATATTGCATATGGGTTGCCTAGCAAATTTCAGTCCAGGATATTTTTAATTAATTTAAAAAAACTTTTTTATAATTATTAACCGGTTTGGTTAATAGATAAATTCTATACCATTCGAAAGTATGCAGCCCATAGTATATGAAAAAGTTAGGTTGCCTATTTTTTCCTGTCACAACCCTTGTGTTGCCCTTGCCAGGTATGAACTCGATAATAGTAATTTGCACCGGTCTGGTTAATGAATGAAACTTAAATAAAAATAAAGTTTATTTCATTACGAACACGGTAATATAGGGTTGCCAGCGAAAAATCAGTCCTGAATACCGGTTGCCGAATTTTAAAAGATTACATTTTGCTTCGAGTTAATGTGTGCGACTGAGAGGTCCCTACCAACCATCCCATGCGCTAGAAGAGGAAAAATATTCATTGAAATAAATAAAACTGGCCAAGTGCGAGTCAGACTTTTGTCCCGCACACGGAGGGTTCCGAATTTCCGAAGTCCGAACGCCACAAACTTCTATCACCAACTAAGTAAATATTAACACAAAGGTAATTAATATAATTAAATATCTGGAAGACCGAATGTTCGTACCACTAAATTTCTACTGATTCTAGCTAATTGAAGCTGTTTAAGTACTAAAATTGAAGATATATTATTCAATACTGTACAGTGTACAACACTACATGTATGGAATTAATCCTTAACTAAGTAAACAAATCGACCGAGGCCCACAAATTTAACAAATGAAACGCTTGCGCGTGCTAATTTTTCTTGTGCTGCCATGTAGCTGCGTCGAGGTGAATTAATTTCGTATCGTATCGTATCGTAAAAAACACGTTTTTGTTTTAAATCCTTTAATTTTAAACTTTGTTCTGTTCTTAGTATTTGTTGTTATAGCGGCAACAGAAATACATCATCTGTGAAAATTTCAACGGTCTAACTATCACGGTTCATGAGATACAGCCTGGTGACAGACGGACAGACAGACAGACAGACAGACAGACAGACGGACAGCGGAGTCTCAGTAATAGGGTTCCGTTGGTACCCTTTGGGTTCGGAACCCTAAAAAATGGACTATCATGAGATTTTAATTTTTTTCAATAATTTCAATTGATTTTAAGTTCTCAGTATATATCTATAGATATATAAATTACATATATTTTTTTACCTTAACAATTCGATTCGAAATCGGTACACAATGTCGGAGTAGGTAATCGTGTAACAAACGTAAACTGACCAAGTGCTAGTCGGACTCGCACTCGTAGGGTTCCATTCCATACCACAGTACAATAGATAAGATTGAACTGCCAAAAACACTTTTCTTTTAAGATGAACCCTCTTTAATCTTTAATTAACCGACTTCACAAAAAGGAGGAGGTTCTCAATTCGTCGGAATATTTTTTTAATGTATGTTGACCGATTAGTCGAAGATGCCTTAACCGATTTGGAAAATTCTTTTTTGTTTCAAAGGGTAGGTATCCTTCCAGCAGGGCTAGCATGGCCTTATCCCCGGGGGAAAGACAAAATTATTACCCTATTTTCGCCACTGACAGGAGATCAACACAACAATTTAATCGCTTGGTGAAGTTTAACCCCGAGTTTTTAATTTTGGTTTGTATTAAAAAGTTTAAAAAAAGAATTGATTAAAAGTCAACGGGCGTTTATCATTGTCGAAAAACTTGACTTATAATTTGCCTTCTTCACCAAACAAAACACGGATAGGTGGAAAGACAAAATAGTCCCCTTGCCATGCTAGCCCTGCTGGTGGTTCCATTTAAATTTTAACGGAATCGGTCAAGCAGTTTTTAATATATCATAATTTATATTACGATGCATTTGTATACTTCGATGACATGATACTGGCTGGTGGCTACTTTGACTAGCGCGATGTTTGATGTCGGTTAGTTTTTAATCGATCTTAAATTATTTAATTATGTTTTGCTACAGCACATTTATTTTATAAATCGTGTTTACGTGTCGCCGAGCGGTGTGACGCACATGTAGATTATGTTTTTTTTTTCTAGACACTCGACTGCATAATATGCCGAAGCGCGTTTAGCGCGGCAATCGACTCTTTCAGGGAGGGTTCGACAGCCGAAGAACTCACCAATGTCATTACAACTTTGTGTACCGTCATTGGAATCGAAAGCTATGCCGTCTGTAAAGGTGCTGTTGGACTTAACTTGGTTAGTACATTTTATTACTATATATTTTCCATTAATTATTATAACTATATAATATTGACATAATTAAAATTAATTTAAAACTATATAGACAATATTTATAAACTATTAACACTTTTATTAATTACTATACGCTATTAAAAAGAATGAGGTGCGTTATAGTATATTTGTATATATTGTTGTTAAATATAAGTTCGAAGTGAGTATCCGTTTCCGTCTGTGGTATCATAGAACCAAACGGCTGAAAGGAATTTAGATATGATTCACAAAACTTCAGTCGGATTTTGAACAATCTATACCAAATATAGTCACAATTATGATCAGCCGTTTCCTAGTCCATGAAAGACGATACAATATTCTCAATTATTATTTTATAATTGATGTTACACTTGCCCGTATACCCTAATGGATAATATATACCTAATAGTAATACTTTAACTCACATTTAGGGAACGCGGGCAAGTCGAATAAGAGATAGATAACACAAAGCGCTCGGCTACTTACAGTAGCCTGTTGCTAGTATAAGATTTTGGCAAATGCATAATATTGAAACTTTAGTGAATCAATAATGTATTTATTGGTTTAAATGATCCTGTGTTCGTTAACACTGTAACCTAATAGGAATGTTTGTGAATACGGATAAATCAAGGCTGACACGACACTACCCTTGATCATTATTTGACCGAGGCATTGATTGCATTACTACATTAGTACTTAATTAGCTAACGACTTTAGGCAAGATAGGCAATTACACAACGAAAATTTACCTTTTTTTACGATGCATATATTTTTCAGCCCATAATCGCATATATAATTGAAAAAACACCTGAAGTGACTCCTGGAGCGCTTTGTGGACTGTTACTTCAAAATAGGAATAACCCCAACGTCTGTCCATTCGATGATGCCAGGTTCGAATGGACGGTGGACCTGCCTGCCCCACCGGCTGTACCGATCGTAAGTAGAGAAGTGTTAGTATTAAAATCTATACAAACTTTGCGGCAAGGCAGTTTCATTGGTTCCAGATAGTGTCTTTTCTTTGATACCCTCTGAGGAACTCATCTGCGAGATAAACTACAACTTTGAAAACGCTATTGGTATTATATATCGGATAACTTTAACAGGAACTGGTGAAATTGACCCTAAGTAAGTCTATATCGCTAAGTTGAGTTCTAGCTCTAATTTTGTTTCCCAATAGGCACATTACAATCCAAAATATAAAGTGTAGATAACACCAATATAAAGTGCGATTGTGGTCAGGAACGGCAGACATAAAGTTTACAACAACTCCAAAAACGAGTAACTCCAAAGGCTTTCATGTGAAAAATTGCATCTCAGAGTACCCAAGATCGTCAGACAGGCCTCGAGACCCTAGTTTGAGACTCAGTAGTAGGTACCTACTACAAACTCTGTATTTGATATCTTTTTGGCAACAAAGTCTTTATTATTATTATAACATATTGTGTAAAAATGCACCTCCAAAAATTATTGCGACAGTAAAACATGAACAGTAATTAAAAAAAATACCGTTTATTTTATTATACAAATGTACCTTGGATATAAAATACCTATGGATATTTGGATACCTCCTCATCACAAACCAAAAAAAATAATTTTCTATTTGGTTCTCTATGTTTGTGTGCGCATGCGTCCTACGCATGTAAACCTTAACCTAAAAGATATTAAAAATCATCGCATAATTTCTAGGTACCGAAATTAGACGACAAACCTTTAACAGTAGCTGTGATGACAGACTTCCACATAGACCCTTTGTACGAAGAGTTTGGAGTCGCTGACTGTGACGAGCCTACTTGTTGCCGCATAGGACAGAGACCAGCAACCACCTACCGCTACAAATTCGAGCTTGAAGATTCAGTAATTGCCCAAATAATTAAAAACATAAGCGGGACAATTAACCTCGACTTGAATAAAGCAAAATCTCTGAGGGAAATGAGAAGCGACGTCCGGACAAGGTTTAATAGCCCGAGAAATTCAGCACCAGCTGGGTTTTGGGGTGATTATCGAAACTGTGATACCCCAGTTCGAGGTTTTGATGATGCTATTGACAGGATTGTGGAAACTCATAAGGTAAATATTTTTGAAAAGTTATCTGACATGATCCTATACTAGTTCATTGCTGCAAAACCTGCGAAATCTGCGCACGTCTAGACTTTGCATATATCAGCTGATTGGTTCTGCCAGCGCCATCTTGCCTCTCAGCAAGTGCTTAACAAGGTCCCGGCGGTGGCTAACTGAGAGCTGTCAATGCAATTCTCAACGACCTCTCAACTTTGTTTACCGCTTATGAGTGAGATTTTCCTTGATCAATAGTTCAGCAATTGCTCAAAATTTGAGACACATTTATAAGTAACACTGTGAGAGTCGTACAATTCTAGGCCCAACTATTGATGAACTATTGAATGATCTGTAATAAAGGTAAACTCAACTATACGACCATTAAATTTAGCGGTCTTTCAGAAATACATACATTCAAGAAGAAAGACCAAGAAACGATGGGGCTTTGCATTCTGTTTTTTATATTTTTCAAGATAACTTAAATAGGTACTAAAACGATTAAATTAGGTATTTAAATATAACTGGGATCCGGCAATCAACATAAACTTAAATAATAGTACAATCTTGGGATGTTCAGGTCCTCCTTATGCCATATTTTACTTGTATAATTCGTTTTTTTATGAGAATATCCTAATTGCTATGTCCTATTGCAGGACATTGACGTAGTCTACTACATCGGCGACACAATCGACCACTTCGTGTGGGAGACCACATACGAGCTTATAAACGACGTCAACAGATATGCTATCGATAAGCTGAAAAAGAGCTTCGGTGAACACATACCCATTATTCCTGTCATTGGAAACCATGAATCTCAGCCTACAAACCAGTAAGCATAACTGCGACCATTTTTGTTTTTAACCGACTTCACAAAAAGGAGTAGGTTCTCAATTCGACGTTTTCTTTGTTTGTTACCTCATAACTCATAACCGATTTGAAAAAATATTTTTTTGTTTGAGAGATTATGGTTCCCGTTTGGTTCCATTCAAATTTTATCAAAGACTGATAATCATCTCCGGAGATATGGAGATAAACAATATAAACAAATTTGTATACCTTGATGACATGATACTGGCTACTTTGATCGCGGCATGTGAAGTCGGTTTTTTTGTTTTGTACGATCATAAATTATTATCGGTGAAGTTTTCTAGAGAGACACTGGCAGGCTTTGTGATTCAAACCTACTGAACAATGTTAACATGTCTTCAATCTGTTTTCTGAGTATAGTCTTAGCCAGTTCGGTTGTTCACTTACAGTCTTCATGTTCGTTCTTCATGTCTCCAATAAAAAAACTTTTAAAAAAATGAGAGAAGACTGAAGAATCCAAAGGCGTTAATAATAGCCGATGTGAACCTAAGGGTGTTACCACACCAATCGATCGACTATCGATCGACGCCATCGATCGATGGTAGAATGAAGTCGATTGATAGTTCATACATCAGTCGAGCACCCACCAATCAGCTAGGCTATTCTGTAAGTTATCTCGACAGCGGAATCCGCGGTGAGTTTTGAATTTCGTACTACGAAATTCAACCGTATTACGAACGTGATAAGATTGAATTTCGTAGTACGAAATTCGAATCTCACCGCGGATTCTGCTGTCGTGATAGCTTACAGAATAGCCTAGCAGACATCGATCGACAATCGATCGGACATCGATCGTCGATCGATCGATTGGTGTGGTAACACCCTTATATAGCTACCCGACAAACTTACTTTATTTTATTTTTACTTGTCTTTGAGTTTTTATTTATAATAGAGTCTCAAATGACCTCTAATGTTACTGGACATAATATGATTACAGATTTGCACCTGCTTCAGTGATTGGGCCTAAAATCAACACGACGTGGCTTTATGAAGCTTTGGCTGAAAAATGGGGCAATTATATACCGTCGGATGGCCTTTTTTCGTTCAAAGAACGCGGTGAATTTTCGGTTCTAGTCCGCCCTGGACTGAGGGTCATTGTGCTTAACAATAACGTGGCTTATAGATATAACTGGTAAGTAATATCGCTCTATAGTTAGGTATATGTATGTAGGATTTTTCATTTCGATAGATAGCAACACTAATTTGTAGACGAAGATATATTATCTGTGTAATCTTTGGAACGTTTTTATGCTTTACATCCAAAGCCTGTTTTATTTGTACGTGGAACATCAAAAGTGTAAGCGAGTAAGAAAATCTAGTTGCTCTCTCTCTAATTTTTTCACGACGAAGAAAGAACGTGTGTGTTCGGAATTGTATCGTTAAATATTAAGAATTACTGAAATAAAGTGAAAAAGCTTCTGCAAAACAGCCTTTTACTGGACAGCAAGCTCTACCCCACCCACCCCACAACTCTCGCCCGGGATTATTCCGAGAAAAAAGTTTGGGTGTGACGACGACAAAAACGTGGCAAAGAAGGCAGCTGTAAGACGTGGCTGGCCGGCTCTTTTACCACAATAAGACGAAGAAAAACAACGATGGCGGAAGCGGCAGACGGCAAAAATACGCACAACGACGCAAAATGTTTTACGACGATGGATGCAGTTCCAACATACACCGGAGACGACTTAACCTATACGTCCACAAAATGGACGCAAGATCTAGAAGATAATGCGGAGATCTTTGGATGGTCAGCGCAACAGAAGCTGATAATCGCTCGTAGATCGCTTAAAGGAACAGCTGAATTATGGTTGAAGACTGAAAGAACTTTTAAAACATACGATGAATTAAAGGCGGCACTGCTGCGTGAATTTCCTGAGGTCATCGATAGTAAGCGTATGCACGAGATAATGAGCAGCCGAAAAAAGCGTGCTGGAGAAACTTACTACCAATATTTATTAACTATGAAAGAACTTGGTAAACGAGCAAAATTCCCCGATTATGTTGCGGTGCAGTACATTATAGATGGCATCATGGATACTGAGATAAACAAAATTATGTTCTATGGGGTGACGACGTATACACTCCTCAAAGAGAAACTATCTCTTTATGAAACATTCAAAGAAAAGAGTAAAAAACAAGAATTAAAGAGTCAGCGGACAATTATGAAACCGACCAAAGTCAAAGAAGCAGATGGAAAAACAACACAACGCTGCTTCAAGTGTGGCGAGTTAGGGCATCTTTCTAGTACATGTTCTCATAAGATTAAATGTTTCAGATGTAACGGCTATGGTCATATAGGCAAAGATTGTACTAATGTTATCCAGAGAGATATTCCACCGTCTACGAGTCAGAAGTCAACCATGGGCCAGCGTTCGATGCTCATACAACAAGAGTCCTCGGAAAGAACGGTAAACACTGAGAAATCAATATGTGATATTGCTTCAGGTGAGCGTTTAGACTATTTAAATGTCAGTCAATGCGGTCAGTGTTCACATAGTCAAAATATAAATGTTCTTAATGTCGGAAAGTGTTCAAATTTAAATCAGAGCGTTAAGAGTATTCAGATTAAAGACATAACTGTAGATAACTGTTTAATAGATACAGGTAGCGAGTTAAATTTGTTAACGTTGGATTTATTTAGTAAATTAAATGTAACTAAGTATGATGCTGAAGAGATGTTAATGACGGGACTGGGTTCATGTAAAGTTTATTCGATTGGTAAATTCAATATTCAAATGAAGATAGATGGCCACAGCTATGATGTTATGTTTTACATTGTTCCAACTAATGTTATTCCGTATACGGTGATATTAGGTCAACCTTTTTTGATGAATACAATTACAGTAATTGATAAAGGTGAAATTGAAGTAAGGCCACAGTTTTATGATAGTTCATACCTGATGTGTGTGCTTTCTTCAGAAGAAGATATAGCTATTTCCAGCGAAAAACCTATCGTTCAGGATATAATAAAAAATTATAGGCCGATACAAACTAAAGAAGCCCCTATAAAGATGAAGATAATTTTAAAAGACGATATACCTGTCACACAGCGACCAAGACGACTCGCTCTGACTGAAGAAGAAGTTGTGAAGCATCTGATTGATGAGTGGTTAGAAAAAGGCATTATACGCCCCAGTTATTCAGAATATGCAAGTCCACTTGTATTAGTAAAGAAGAAAGATGGAACCAACCGAGTTTGTGTTGATTTCAGAAAAATTAACCAGAAGATGGTTAAGGATGAATATCCTTTACCGATTATTGATGATCAGATAGATAAGTTGAGCAAGGCTCGAGTATTTAATACGATAGATCTCAAAAATGGATTTTTTCATTTGCCGATTGAAGAAGACTCGATAAAATACACAGCGTTTGTGACCAACAACCCTGAAGGTCAATATGAGTTCCTAAGAGCACCATTTGGGCTCTCAATATGTCCAAAATATTTTACACGGTTTATAAACATTATATTCTCAGATTTTATAAGAAAAGGAATTATTTTAATTTTCATCGATGATATAATTATATTAGCAGAAGACGAAGATCAAGCAGTTCAGAGACTCCAAGATGTCTTGAAAGTTGCAGCTGAATATGGTCTTGAAATCAACTGGAAGAAGACACAAATACTACAGCAATCAGTCGAATACCTAGGACACATTGTTTCAAATGGAACGGTTAAACCATCATCAGAGAAGACTAACGCAGTTATGAGATTTCCAGAGCCAAAGAGTTTAAAAGAAGTACATAGTTTCATCGGATTGACATCCTATTTCAGAAAATTTATTCAAGATTATGCTACGATTGCTAAGCCACTGAGTGATTTACTAAAACGAGGAGAATTCTATTTTGATCAAGAACAAAGATGTGCATTTGAAAAATTAAAAGGTAAATTATGTTGTGAACCTGTTCTTAAAATTTTTGATGTGCAGCTAGAGACAGAACTTCACACGGACGCATCTAAGCATGGATATGCAGGCATTTTAATTCAAAAAGATCCGGTAGATTGTAGTATGCATCCAGTTCATTACATGAGCAGAAAGACGACAGAGTCTCAGCAAAAATATAGTAGCTATGAACTAGAAGCAATGGCTGTTATAGAAGCGGTGAAGAAATTTCGAAGATATCTAATTGGAATTCCATTTAAGATTGTAACAGATTGTGAAGCATTTCAGAAAACACTTTACAAAAAAGATGTATCAGCTAAAGTAGCTAGATGGATATTGTTCCTACAAGATTTCAACTACGTTATTGAGCATAGAAAAGGTGATAAAATGCAACATGTCGATGCGCTTAGCAGAAATATATGTGTGGTGAATACAGAACTACATGCTAGAATAAAGAAAGCTCAAGATGAAGACAACAGCTTAAAAGCAATTAAAGAAGTTCTCAAGAAGAGTGAATATGAAGATTATTTTTTAGAAAATGATGTAATTTATAAAGGAGTACAGAAGAAGTTGGTGTTACCAGAGATTATGGACTTAGAAATGATCAGAAGAGTGCACGGAGGAGGACATTTTGGGAAGAAGAAAATCAAAGATATAATAGAACGAGATTATTATATAAACCAGTTGGATAGTAAAACTGAAAAAGTTATATCAACATGTGTACCATGTTTACTGGCAAGCCGAAAAGCAGGAAAGAAAGAAGGACTTTTAAACCCTATAGAAAAAGGAGATTTACCATTATATACTTTGCATTGTGATCATTTAGGACCATTAGATGCAACCAAGAAGTTATATAATTATATACTAACGGTGATTGACGGATATACAAAATTTGTTTGGATTTATCCAGTAAAAACGGTGACAGCTAAAGAAACCGTAGACAAAATTAAACAACATCAAAAAGATTATGGCAACCCAAGACGAATAATAACTGATCGAGGTACAGCTTTTACAGGAAATGAATTTCAGCAGTATTGTTTAGAAGAAGAAATTGAACACCTTACCATAACAACAGGAATCCCACGTGGTAACGGTCAGGTAGAAAGGATGAACCAAATTATTATATCTGTACTGGCTAAAATGTGTATAGAAGAACCAGGACATTGGTACAAGTATGTCAGCAAACTTCAGAGAGTTATCAACAGTACATACCAGCGATCTATCAAAACATCACCATTTGAACTGTTAATGGGAACCAAGTTAAGACTAAATGAAGACATCAACATTTTAGAATACTTAGAAGAAGAAAATATCAAAGAATTTACAGAGAGAAGAGAAGAATTAAGAAAGCAAGCAAAAGCTCAAATATTAAAGATTCAAGAGGAAAATAGAAAAACCTATAATAAAAACCGGAAAGACGGAGAAAAGTACAAAATAGGCGATATAGTAGCCATACAAAGGACGCAATTTGGAAATGCTTTAAAATTAAAACCAAAATTCTACGGACCATACAAAATCACAAAGGAGCTAGGAAAAGATAGATATGAGGTCGAAAAGCTAGACCGAGGTAAGGGAGGACCGACAAAGACCACATCCGGAGTAGACTACATGAAGCGGTGGCCTTAGTTCAAACTTACCTGTATAAAGTCATCTACTTTACATTAAAATTTATTTTAAAATACTTGAAAGCATATTGGGCATGGCACTCTATCTCATCTCATCTCATCTCTAATCTCATTATTGTTATAACTTAAATTCATGAAGAAACAACAAAATTGTTATTGAATTCTGTATAATTATACTACATATTGAAACAATGTATGTAGTAAGAGTTGTGATTGTAACAACACATAAGGGCAAAACCTTTGGTGTTAAGAAGCTCATAACAAATAGTATGTACTTATTTGTTCTATGTAAATGAAGAATTATGTTTCAAAGATGTAATTTGTATGTAAACCTAAAATAATGTATGTTTTCTAATCTATTTAAATAAGATGCATGTTAAGATAAGATTGTATATTTACTACTTATAGTTAAAACCTAAACCTTACTACCTAGTTGCATAATTTTAAAATAACCTATGTATGTTTTAATGAGAAGTTAGTTAAAAGAATAGAAGTTATGTTTAAGTCGTTTGTTAATTAATAATTGTTAAGGATATGGTTATGGGTAAGAAATAATAAGAGATTAGTTTCAAATAGTGTATTGTGTAAAAAAGGGTTTCAAGTTAAAATAAGCTGTAAGAAAGTAGATTATTAATTTATAATAAGTACATTGGCACCAGTTATTAAGTTATTTAAGATGTAAGTTTTAATGCAGAATAGTTTATGTTAAGAGTCAATATTGTGTCGAAGTTAAGCATCAGTTAATAGTTTTGTGTATTTTATGAAGATCAGTATAAGAGTTTTGTTTAAATTGTAAAGCGAAGAGAAATTTGTAATATTGTAACGTAGAGTCATATGAGAGCTAAATTTGTTTTTGTTTAACTTAACGTAGAAGCAGTCTGAGGCCAGACTATATTGCAGGAAGGCCGAGTTGTAGGATTTTTCATTTCGATAGATAGCAACACTAATTTGTAGACGAAGATATATTATCTGTGTAATCTTTGGAACGTTTTTATGCTTTACATCCAAAGCCTGTTTTATTTGTACGTGGAACATCAAAAGTGTAAGCGAGTAAGAAAATCTAGTTGCTCTCTCTCTAATTTTTTCACGACGAAGAAAGAACGTGTGTGTTCGGAATTGTATCGTTAAATATTAAGAATTACTGAAATAAAGTGAAAAAGCTTCTGCAAAACAGCCTTTTACTGGACAGCAAGCTCTACCCCACCCACCCCACATGTATGTATATATAAGACATATCCGACGGATTTTTTTTGTATTATAAGACAACAGCTCCAGAAAAACCCTGACTTACAGGTAAGCGATAAGTTCTGACTATAAAAGATACTGTAATAAGTTGGCAACTGAATTGCCAGAATTTTGCATTTTGAAACATTATCTCATTTAGGTACAAGTCTGTCAGTCTGAAGTGGCAGTGGGTTGGTCATTTACGTCGTAGAACCGATAACCATTGGGGTAGTCGCGTTTTGAAGTGCAGATCAGGAACTGGCAAACGTATTATAAGACGAACTGCTATAAGATGGAGCGACGATATACGCAGTAGTTGGCAGTGACTGGAAGAGAAGAGCTGAAGACTGAACTCAGTGGCGTGCATTGGGAAAGACCTATGTCTAGCAGTGGACTGATAATGATGATTGTGATGATGTGTCCTATAACAGTTCGAATAAATGTGGGAAAAAATCCAAATTTATTAAATTTTGTTCCAGTCAAAATCTGCCTAGTCAGCTAGTCATTGATTGATTTTCAGGTGGATAGTACACGATCCGCAAGACGCCAAGAAGCATCTCGACTGGTTAGTAGAAGAGCTACATAAAGCTGAACTGGCGGGTGAAAACGTTCACATCTTAGCCCATATTCCGCCTGGAGTTCATGATCTCATGTACACTTGGACTAGAGAATATAACCGGATTGTTAACAGGTAAGGGTAAAGATCCAGATCCTGATGATGCTGAAACATAATGTCGATCTCTATATCGACGTCGTGTAAGTCATGTTAAATTCTAGTTTTTAATTTAATCGGTGAGGATAAGTTTCGTTAAGTTTAAGGGCATAGTTCACTTCTCTCTGGCGGATACTAAGGCCAGCATTATGTAACTTTCATTGTTGGACAGAATACCGATCGCGGTGCCTGACCATTATATGAGAGTTCGGCGACATATGTTCACGGTACCGCGGTGTCGAGTGCTGAGCTGGGCCGCGTGGCTCCTCCTTCTACGCGCTTTGCGGTTGCTCAATGCCATTCATCATCATCATTAACAGCCAGTATCCGTCCACTGCTGGACATAGGCACCCTATGGCAGGCCTCTCCTATGGCACGCCACTGAGCTCGATCTTCGGCTCCTTGTCTCCAACCGCTGCCAGCCAGCTTGCGTATCCACCTAGCTGGAGGGCGTCCTACGCTTCGTTTACCGAGCCGTGGACTCCACTCTAGAACTCGTCTACCCCAACGGTTATCGGTTCTGCGACAGATGTGACCAGCCCACTGCCACTTCAGCTTGCTAATCCTTTGAGCTATCTTTGGTTCTCTGTCGGATGACTCAATGCCATTGCATTGTTTTAATATAATGATAAATTTAAGGACTTGGATGGACGGATGGACGGACGGACTGTTATGCCCATCCAAATTAAGATAAACAAATAAATAAATTATGTAACGTTCTAGCGTGGATCTGCTCTTAGTAGGTATAGAATAAGGCAATATGATTGGATAAGTCGCACCTTATAGTTAACCAAACAAATGGTTTCTTTCTGTGCTTAGAGTGGATCATTGCTTTAGTATCGTTACTGTTGTTCTACACTTTCAATAGACTGGACATATTTGCCGTAGGACTGATAACCGTTGGGGTAGACTGGTTCTAGAGTGAAGACCGCGAATCAGCAAACGTAGCGTAGCACGTCTTGTGACCAGGTGGAGCGACGACATACGCAAAGCGATGAGCAGTGATTGGAAAAGAAGAGCCGAGGATCGGGCTCGTCGAGGATGGCGTATCTTCGGAGAGGCCTATGTCCTGCAATGGACTGACACCGGCTGATTATGATTAAATTACTTCTGACGCAACGTTGGAAAATCTGTCGTTAAACATCTCACTGTGTTTTCTGATAACTGTCCTTGAGAGCCAGTTCCCATTCTAGGCCTAGCGTGCCTTGGTGAACACGCTGGGACTAAAAAGTTCCGACTCTCAAGAGCTGTCTGCTGCCAGACCATCGTAAGGGTATGGCGGCAAATTTTCTCCATGGTGGTAGTAAGCTACTTTTTGGTAGCAAGTCAGGCGGACGGAATATATATAATGCTCCTACCACTCGTGGACAACCACCCATGAATGTACATAGAAAAATCCATCGGTGCACGCCTATTATAGGATTTGAACCGGCGACCTGCCGGATGCGAAGGCAAGCTATTTGCGCCAACGAAATGTTGACACATCAATATGCATGTGGTATAAATTTACTTGAAATAATTTATTTTCGAATCATTATTTTTCTGGTATGGTATGTTAAACATTTTTTATAAATAGACTACTCTTAAAATTGGTTTAAATAATATATGAAAAATTCAAAACAAGCGTGGGAAATTTTCATTTGAAAATACATCACCACTTTTTAATTACAAAGTGACGTCACAACATATCACTGCTGTCACCACAGACTAAATCTTTGTCATAGAAAAGTATGCACTGTTGTACGAATACATACTATTTCTATTACAAAGAATTAATCTGTGGTGACAGCTGTGGAATGTTGTGACGTGACATAGGCGCGCGAAAATATGGCGGTGTTTTAAACGTCTCATATTTTTAGGGTTCCGTACCTCAAAAGGTAAAAAAAGGAACCCTTATAAGATCACTTTCTTGTCCGTCTGTCCGGCTGTTTTCAATGATAAAACTATTTTGTGTAGATTAGTTTGAACACTTTCAGTATTATTTAATTTTTTTACTATGTTAAATGGATGTGTTCAGTAAAATAAAAATATTTAAAAAGTCATGCATATTTCCTATTTGCGGTACGGTTGTCACTTCAAAGATTTACTCCCTTTCAGATTTTCGTCAATAATCAAGGCAGAGTTCAACGGTCACACCCATTCAGATGAGTTCAAGTTATTTTACAACGCAGATGGCAACCCTATTAACGTCGCTTGGGGAGCCGGCAGTGTGACCAGTTACACGTTCTATAATCTCAATTACAAAATTGCTACTTTTGATGGCGCATATGTGAGTATAATTTTGTAAGATTCATGGAAGAGACAGTAAAGACATTTTATAGCACAGTGTGACCTAAACCCGCACTTTATGCACGCTTTTCCGTGATTTAAGTAGTCGATTATTGCACGGCGTGAAGTTAGCTCCGTCGACTACTTAAGTCACACGTATCTTATTATACTATTAATTTATAAGTAAGGATTGTCATATAATTTGTCAAAAATGTTTGAAGTCAGCTGTCCTTTGTCTCTTTATTATATTGGCTTCGACTTTCAGACAAGCACGTATACCTCTTAATATAAGATGACAGGACAATATGTAGAACTTATATAATTTATGATCGAATTAA
Organism: Cabera pusaria; assembly: GCA_954871355.1. Lineage (NCBI taxonomy): Eukaryota > Metazoa > Arthropoda > Insecta > Lepidoptera > Geometridae > Cabera > Cabera pusaria. Next base: position 11,633,669 of record OX940894.1, read on the forward strand.
AACTAAAAAAACTTTGTCAAATGCTGCTCAAATTACTAGAATTTTCAGGACCAGTGTTTATCTCCATATCTCTGGAGATACTCATACACCTACACGAAATTGAAATATAATAAGTCTGTTAAAAACGCTCGCCTGATGGTAAGCGATGATGTCCGCTTAAAACAGAATATTACATCAATACTTTGGATTGCTAGATTGCGCGTCTCTACGTTTCCCGTTCCACTGAGACATTATAACATGTTGAATACGTTATGTACTCACACACCCCGTAATTGCTTTATGGTCAGGTGAGATAATTATGATCAATTGGAAGAGTGAATCTCACAACACAGGGTTTTCTAGTGTGAGATTCAAAGCTCATAAGCTTTGTTTTAGTATATAGGCAATTACGAAACTCTGTTTTAATGTGCTAAAGTGCAAATAAATTATTTATTTATTTATTGCGGTCTCAAAGCATCTGCAGTAACATTTTAGTAAATAAACACTAAATAACACAATTAACCAACTCAAAATCAACAGGAACCACAAAACATGATAAACTACGTGTACAATCTGACTGAAGCAAACTTGACTCCAAACAGACGACCCCATTGGTTCGAGCTCTACAATATGAAGAATACATTCAGCCTCACTGACCTTTCAGCTGCTTCCTTAGACGATTTAGTACACAGAATGGTGACCACAGATAGAAATCTTCTTGATATTTACTCCGCTTTCTTCTCAAAGCTCAGCGATTCTAGAATGTCGTCGTGTGGGGATGAATGCAAATTGGATAATCTGTGTAAAATTGTGGTTTCAGTATTATGGGATAGGCGAAAATGTGATGAGCTTACACAACTATTCTATTCTAGACAATCTATTTCTAGTATAGGTAGTGTGTGATTTTAATATGACTGAACTGCACATTTTTTTGCTGTAACTATTTTGTTATATCTGTTTAAATTCTATTTGGTGATGAAGCCATAAGATCTGCGATCTCTAACGTCTCAATTGGGGTGTATTATGTATTTCCGCCTGCCATCGATCAACCAAGCCATCCCAGTTGATATTTGTTATTTACATAGACCTATGTATATGACAGTTACATGATATATTAAATCTTAAAATATAATTTTCGATATTTGATGATTCGAGCAGGCCAATTTATGTTTTATTGTAATCGAAAATCTTGCTAAGGACAAATGAGCCCTTATATTATAATGTACAAACTACATAATTGTCTTGAATTCTTAATTAAAGGCAAATACAATTAATAAAATTGTTATAGTAACAATGTTATTTTATTTTAACACCTATTTATATTATACAACACTAATTAAAAAGCGCATGATTCATTAATCTAATATACTTGACCATTTTATCTCAGGGTTCCATTTTAGTTTTTCGCCTGGGATTTTGTCTAGGTAGGCAATCTGAAAGAAAAAGGACATATTGTTAAGTGCATATCATAAGCCTTGAACACCAAAGGGAAATGTCAAATCATTATCACTGGACACAGGAGTCTCCAACTGCACACCACTAAGAACGGTTAGAGTACCTATATTATATCGATGTTCCGCTGACTTGCAACAAAAATCTCACCTACCACCATCAAGGAAAAAAATCTGCCACCATAACCTTACCAGCGTTTCGGCAGCACATAGCCCTTGAGAGTTAAGAGTATTCTAGGCCTAGCGTATAAGCGTCACCATAACCTTACCAGCGTTTCGGCAGCACATAGCCCTTGAGAGTTAAGAGTATTCTAGGCCTAGCGTATAAGCGTGTAAGATGGTAACATCTTCGACCACATCATCGCTTATGACCAGGCGAGATCGTGGTTAAATGCAAGCCTATAAAATATAAAAGTAAAAACTCTTGGGTAATCTCATTCAGACGTTACCAACTTATAAATGTAGATGATATATCGTCCAGCCTGGAAGACAAAGTGTCTTCCATCATTCTATCCTGTCATGACTTATACAGAGCCGAAACAGAAACTATATTAGAAAAAAATAATATGCATATGGTCTTTGCCTAATTCACGCTAATAGATATTTTACGCCTACAGATATTTTTAGATTATTGTACTTGTCAGGAAGTGTCAATCGATTATTCAATATTATCGTAGACGGAATATTAAATAGACAAGACATTCTCGTGTGCGAATGAAATAGCTATATGTAGAGATATAACCCTACTAAAATGATGAACACGAGATACATATGCCAGCTATAAGATAAAATTAACAACGTCATTTGGTCGGGTCATACATGACAGCGGGTGAAAGCCAATGGGCGCACTAGAACTGGAAACCAAAGCTGGCTCCAAACAATAAAATTGCATATGCAGAGGGATAAAAAACTGCTGTCCATCTCACTCTCTCATAATAGTGATTGTATAATTTTAGAGCTGGTTCAGAAACAGCGGATCCGCGTAGACGCAAACCGCGCGGAGCTTAATAATATGGCATCGTACTAGAACGTTCATACACGCGTCCGTGCGGCCGCCACTCGACCGCCAGAAAACGAATTCGCGCGGACGCCGCACGGATCTATTACTATGACGTTGACATACCTTCGCCGCGTTCATTTGCTCCGTGTAAACCGCGCGTATCGGACGTGTGACAATGGATCACTTCGACACCGAATATATAAATTCACAAACTGACTATGGGTGAGCCGAGCGGATCACACAAAATTGGATGCACCCAATACTTTCGTTTTCTTTTTAGGGTTCCGTACCTCCAAAGGTAAAAAAGGAACCCTTATAAGTTCACTTTCTTGTCCGTCTGTCTGTCTGTCTGTCTGTCTGTCCGTGTGTCTTTACTTGTGCAATAAGACCTTGATTTTAACCAAAATTGACAATTCTAGGTCAACCGGAAGTACCTTATAGGTTTTGGGTCGAAAACCTATAGGGTAATCATGAAATTTGGCAAGAAGCAAGGTCTTGAAGCACTTATATAGGAATAAATCTGAAAACCGTAAATATGTAGTTTAATAACAAACTTATAATTTGCGGTTGGTACAGTACATTTTCTATTGATCGAACTACAAAGTTAAGTTTGTCCTTTTAACTTAGTCTGAGAAGTTGGTACGGAATCCTCGGTGGGCGAGTCCAACTCGACTTAGCCGGTTTTTAGGGTTCCGTACCTCAAACCTCGTAAAAAAAGGAACCCTTATAAGATCACTTTCTTGTCCGTCTGTCTGTCCGTGTGTCACCACTGATTTTCTCAGAAACGGGTGGATCTAGCAAGTTGAAATTTATACCTGATACTGAAGTTTATAGTCCCTATTGGGTGTATAAAAATCAAGGTCTTGAGTCAAACAATAAAAAGTTTGAGTTGAACAATAAAAAGATATGGGCAAATTTAGATTTTCGTAAAAACTTGTTAATTGTTAAACACAATCCAAAATTTCATCGTACCGACGGGACTTGAACCCGCAACCTCCGGAATAACATGTTCCGGTGCTTTGCCAATTAAGCCACGGTGCGAAGTATCGTTACGACGAAATTAGTGGATTGCATTTTGTTAACCCAATTATGCATTGGTGGCGCCATCTATGACTACTTATTACGTAAGTTAATCATTCGGAAGAATACATTACAGTTTTCAAATCCGACGAGAGATGTTGCACTGCGTAAATCAAATATTATGTTTCTTTGAAGTGTTTCACACTTTATATTTTTGTAAATTGTTAAACACAATCCAAAATTTCATCGTACCGACGGGACTTGAACCCGCAACCTCCGGAATAACATGTTCCGGTGCTTTGCCAATTAAGCCACGGTGCGAAGTATCGTTACGACGAAATTAGTGGATTGCATTTTGTTAACCCAACAAACCAAACTTGTTAATACCAAAATGTACCTTAATTTTCAACATTTTTTATTTTTCGGAATTTTTCCTTGACTTGTGCTGTAAGGCCTTGCTTTTAACCAAAATTGACAATTCTAGGTCAACCGGAAGTACCCTATAGGTTTTGGGTCGAAAACCTATAGGGTACTTCTCGTTGACATAGAATCATGAAATTTGGCAAAAAGCAAGGTCTTACAGCACAAATTAAGGAAAAAATCCAAAAAATAAGAAACGTTGAAAATTAAAGGGTGCCTCCATTACCAACGTTAGTACGGAAGCCTCGGTAGGAGAGTTCAACTCGACTTGGCCGGTTTTTTTTTAGGAGTAAGTACATACATATTGCTTCTTTGAGCACGCTGGCAACCCTGGCGCTGCTAACATCATAGTACTGTGCTCTGTATTTAATTTAAACGCGAAAATTAGTGAACAACAGTGAAAACCATTTATCGAAGTAAAAACATCAAAAAACTAAACCTGCAAAATACCTAACATCAAGAAACTATAACGGTGAGCCATTTCTAGTGCCGAATCTCACATTAAATACATCTCTTCACACGACGACCGTTACACACTTATGAAACTAGATTTCACCTTTATTTTTCACTTTGGCAACTATATATATTTACAAAAAACCCAAACAAACATTATCCTACAACTTTTGTCAAAACATCGACACGAACGAACCACAAAACTAAAAACTCTGACAGCGACATCTTCATCTTCTTCTTATGGCTTTTAAACGCTGCTTGGCGTTTTTCTGCCAGTGTCAAAAGTATGGCCAGTGTACAGTATATTTACAAGAAAAAAAAACCGACAAAAGAAAGAAAGAAAGAATACATTACATATGATCTTAAAACTTATAATTGCTTAGAAACATTGCATTTGTTTTGCATTTAAAGTAGAAATTTATAAGCTAATATTATTAGATTTAATAAAATTACTTAAAATATATACAAATGGAGTAAATACATATGAAAGGAGATATTTTATATTAAAGGGACGAGGAATTTTGGGGCTTATGGCATCATATAGGGAGAAAGATAATTTTGGACAACAGAAAAATATATGATCTAGAGTTCCTTTATCTAAACTAGCCTTGTGTAGTTCATGTACTAAGTACTAATATGAATGAATTCTTGACACTGAACTAGAATGAACTATTCCGTAAGTCTACTAGTACATAGTACATTTAGTACTTCGTTCGCGATTATTGTCTGTGATTCATGCTCATGCTCACGGAATGAAAAGGACGATGCACGAATGGGTTAGCGTAACTAGTGAACGAACGAGTGAGATGCACTCTATGCTATTTTCAACAGCTATTTTGAACATTATGGTAACAGTCATAGGGACTACTTTTAATTGAGTAATTATGACCTACTGTACTAATAGTACTAGAAGTCCGAACTAGTACAGCTGAAAGAATGTACTAGTTCGGAGCGATTTTTTTAATGACCGAGCAGGAACAAGCCTAATCTAAACCACACTCACAGCGAGAATGGTCTCTGACCCTAATTTTGGCAGCGACATCATCAGCTGACCTGACAAAAACAAGAATGACATATGACGTTTGACATTAATGCACAGATAGCACAAGAATACGCTTTGTTCCATATCTTAATCTTGGAACTTTAGGACTTAAAGCATAAATTGATTTGTAAAGATGGATCTAGACAACGTAACATTTCGTAACTACAGGAAATCCAATTCCTTTAATAACCTACTCGTAACTCATCATTATTTGAATGCACAATGATGAGCCTACCCAACAACTCTATACACGACAGTTAAGCTGAAGCATTTAATAAAAAAATTGATGCATTGACCAGTGATCTACTATCCGCTAACCAGGAAATTGAGAATTTATATATATACAAGACAGTAGGATGCGTCGACAGCCCCCTATCACTTAAATCTACACGGAAACGGAAGAAACAAAAGTTATTAAATTTTAACAGCGAAGAGGCTGAAAAGGACAGCGATAATATTAAAACCACTGGCATAAATGTACTATCTCAGCCAGGTGAAAACACCCTACGAATAAATAAGGAGACACAAACGGACCTACCAGAATTACACTCAACGCCAAAACATAAACTAGCAACGGATACAAAAAACAAACAGACTTTAAAAAAACAGAAAAAATATAATGAAGACAAAACTTTTAAAATAAAAAAAACCCCGAAACCAAAATATGCATCCTGAGCACCAACAAACGTAAAAAGGTTGCGGCAACAGCAGACGACATATTACACGAACAAAATGTTTGCCACTTACTGACACCAGGTGGCGACACACTTACCGTTCTGGATGGAATCGAGAAGAGACTTGTCGAGTTTAGGAGTAATGACTACTGCATAATCTTTATTAGCGAAGAAGATTTTAGGGCTGGCCAAAATTATTTTAAGCTCATCTTAGACATAAGAAAGACGTTACAAAACATCACACATACTAACATTATTATCTGCGCACCAGCTTTCAAATTAAGTGCAAATGCACATATGTACAATATCAGAGTCCAGAAATTCAATGAGCTGCTATACCATGACATCTGTACGCATAAATATGGTTTTCTTTTCGACGTAAATGCAAATGTGACCTATGATTACAATATGTTTTACAGGCAATCTGGGTTATTGAACAATTTCGGACTACGCTCCGTGTTCAAGTCTCTGTCGATCTTTATTAATGACATCAAACGCTTTAACAATAATGTAAATAGTAACTTAAAAGTATTGACGAATCACGATAATGAAAATGTAGATGAAACAAACAACATGCAGCTTTTTCTTAGATAAACATATCTATGTGACGCATCAAAATATTGCAGGATTATTAAATAAAGTAGATGCACTTACAGTGTGTATAGATGAATTGTCCGAAAAAAATGTAAATACTGATGTGCTATGTATCACTGAACATTTTATTATGTCAGGCTATGAATATTTATTGGTAATACCCAACTACGTACTAGCTTCATGTTTCTGTAGAAAAGATAGCAAAAGAGGAGGTTCCTGTATTTTGGCGAAATACGGTCTCCAATGGCGTGACCTGCCATTCATATCATCACGGTCTATTACAGGAGTAATTGAGTGTTGTGGAATAGAACTACTGGATCATAATATTATTATTGTTTGTGTGTACAGAATACCAAAACCTGCCAATTTGAACACATTTTATAATACACTAGAAGACATTCTACGACATATATGTAGTGCTAAGAAGCAAGTTGTTATAGCAGGTGATTTTAACATTGATATGTTAAAGGCAAACAAAAGCTCTTCGGAATTCGAATGTTTGTTGATGAATTTTAATCTCAAACTAGCATTGAAACAGCCCACTAGAATTAGAAGCAATACTTGTTTAGACAATTTTGCCCACAATTTTAAAAACAAATGTAAAGCTGAAGCTGTCAGACCACACCGCGCAACTGATAAAGTGTCCCGTAAAAAGAACGTGTCTGCTTAAGTTCTGGCGGGTTCAAAGACGTGATTACTGCGCCAATAATATATTTAAATTTAAAGATTGTATGGATAAACTTAAATTTGCAGAAATTTATAACACAGATGATGCAAACTGTGCTTATAATAGCTTTATTGATATGTTTTTACTTTTTTATGACTTGTGTTTTCCACTTAAAACTATTACATTAAAAGTGATTAAAAAACATAAGTGGATATCAAAAGGAGTCAAAATCTGTAGTAAAAAGAAACGTCAATTGCTTTGGCAGTATAGAAAGAATAGAAACAGCACAAACAAAAGTCGCTTTACTAGTTATTCAAGAACATTTAGAAAAAATATTAAATTAACGAAACGGGCTCAAAATAATAATACTATAAACATATCTACAAATAAAAGCAAAGCAACTTGGAATATAATAAATAGTACTAAAGAAAACTATCCTAAAGAACATATCAAGAAAATAAAAGAATCAAATGTTACGATAAGTGACCCCCAAAATATTGCCGATGCATTCAACAATTTCTATGTAGATAAAATTAAACCTCTTCAAAAAACTACTAACTCATTAATAGAACCGTTACACAACCGACAAAATAATTCAATTTTTCTAAATCCCTGCATTCCCATCGATATTTATAAAATTATCAAATCCCTAAAATCTACTAATAGCGTAGGTTATGATGGAATAGCTACAAAAGTGATTAAATCCGTAGCAGTACAAATATGTGGTCACATAAGCCACATTATTAATTTATGTATTAGCACAGGAGTCTATCCTAAAGCATTAAAAATATCCATTATCAAACCAATCCTTAAAAAAGGCAGTCCTGAAAATCTATCCAATTATATACCAATATCCCTTATACCAATACTATCGAACATTTTCGAGAAGTATATATACAAAGAATTATACTCCTACATTGAAAACAAGAAAATACTATGTGATGAACAAAAAGGATTTAGGGAAATAAAACATTAAATTAAAAAATCAAAAAACCCGACTGCGCAAAAAGTGAAGTGTTAAAAACGAACTGAAAAGAAAAAAACAAGTAAGTATAGTAGTTTTGACTTCTGTTTAGGGACATCAAAAAACAATACCATTTAAATTCTTTCTCGGTCGATACACTTATAAAATAAATTATACATTGTTATTTGGAATATAGAGACTTTAACAGTCGGGACACAATGGCTTAACGAATGGGGATTAATGTGTCCCGACTGTTAAAGTCTCTATATTCCATATAACAATGTATAATTTATTTTATGAGTGTATCGATCGAGAAAGAATTTAAATGGTATAGTTTTTTGATATCCCTAAACAGAAGTCTAAACTACTAGACTTACTTGTTTTTTTCTTTTCAGTTCGTTATTAACACTTCACTTTTTGCGCAGTCGGGTTTTTTGATTTTTTAACTTAATGTTTTATTTTATAATTTTTAGTTAAGTAAAGGACGGCAAATTCCGTAATCTTCTCATTTCATTTAGAGAGTTGATGTCATGTGGATTATTGAGTAGTTTCCGGGGATCTAAACTACTTATTACTTTATTCACTTTATAGACTTATTTAACTATTTATTTGTTTTGTCATCTAGGTATTCATTGAGCGTAAAATACGCTTTGTTAATTAGTAACTCCTTCTATCCTGTTCTATACTTTATACATGTAAAACAGTCGGGAAGCTTATAAAATATCTTGCTTTTGCTATGTTTACTTTTCATCAATTATGATTTATTTTATGATTTGAGACGTGTATAAGTGCGTATATTAATACTACCTACTTACTGAATAAATGCTTTGACTTTGACTTTACCGCCATCGCATGTGTACCGGAACTGTGTATTTTCAGCTTAGAGCTGGGATGAATCAGGTTATGTTTGAACCTTGTGTTGTCTCCTCTAGGACCACCTCTTTTTCTAGAATAGAAATTGGTATACATACGTACCAATTTGCACATTTCAAATATATATATTGACGTTAGCGTTAATATTTTATTGTTTATGAAATGGGGCCAGCAGGATTCCAGTACTATTATATTTACTAATATGCTTACGCATTTTTTTGGCAAATATAAGGTTTTGTGCGTCTACACTACTAAGTATGTATTACAATGGGGGATTTAACAACAAATACTATAAACAAAATAAAATTAAATATTAAAGGGAGTCTACATCACAGTGTGGTCTACATACAAGTAACGTGTATTTTTCGGCGTTTTGTGCTTGAACTTGTAAACTAATTATAGATAGACACTTGAAATCTTCACAAAATATGTATAACTATGACCGTTATTACAATTATGGAAAAAAAAGAACAAAAACCGAAATGCGTGAAATAGATAGGGTATTGCTTTTTAAGCTTACTTACTTTACAGTTGTACTATTAAACGACTATACCAAAAGGAAGAGGTTGTTTGTTACCTCAGAACTCCATCAATTCTTAACCGATTTGGAAAATTCTTTTTTTGTTTGAGTTAATATGATTTTCGTTTGGTCTCATTGTAATTTTATTGAGATCTGATAAGTATCTTCAGAGAAGCACCGCAAACTTGTTACTGAAAGTGACTAACGCGGCATGTAAAATCGTTTTTTTTTCGATTTGTACGATCATAATTTTTTTGTTATAAATATATTTTGAATCTCCATTTTAAGACCTTTAATTCGATACCCCACTCGATAGGTTTTGAAAAAAAAAATGTTTTTGAACCCCAAATTTTGGCGTCTAAAATCCGCCATTTTGAATTTTTCAATTTTTTATGTTTTTGTTGACACTCGCGCTAGCATGGCGAATCTATTGACGTGCCAATTATCAAAATCGGCCCACGCGTTTGGTCTCTAGTGTGCCACAAAGGAACAAACATACATACATACATATATAGACTGATAAATACATTACCTCTCCTTTACGTCGCGCAGTCGGGTAAAAAAGACGATAAATATGGCGATTTATGACTTTTTTTATTCAGTGACAATAAATATGGACAAAACGAACCCAGTATGTGCGGTGTTTTGCGATATGACGCAATCGTTTGACTATGTGGACCACAATATATTGATTAACAAACTTGAAGCTTATGGAATTAGAGGTACTGTACTGAATCTGTTAAAATCATATGTAACTGATAGGATTCAATACACAGAAATTACAAAATTCAATATACAATCGAAGAAAGAACAATCATATATATCATCAAAAAGATCACCCTTGTACGGAGTGCCACAAGGAAGCGTCCTAGGGCCTCTTTTATTTATCCTATACATAAATGACATGCCAAGAGCTATAAATCAACTCATGACTCTTTTTGCTGACGACAGTACAATTACTATAAAATGTAATAATAAAGACATGTATCAAAATGACATTAATCAATCCCTGACATCTATAATATTATGGTTAGAGCAAAATAATTTGATAATCAATTTGGACAAAACGCAGATGATACATTTTAGACAACGGGATCAGAACCCAGCAAATATTACGGTTAAATATAAAGATAAAACTATGAATGAGATTGATAACGCGAAATTCCTTGGACTTATCATAGACCGAAAGTTGAAATGGAAGGCGCACATAGAAAATCTAAGCAAAAGACTAAGCACAGCTTCATATGCTCTGTACAAGTTAGCATCAGAAATAAACACAGAAGTACTTTTGACAGCGTATCACAGCCTAGTAGCATCCCTCCTGCGGTACGGTATAATATTTTGGGGCAATTCTACCGAAAAAGACGTAATTTTCAAAGTCCAAAAACGATGTCTCAGGGCAATGTTTTTGAAATCCATAGAGAGTTGTACGCCATGGTTTAAGAATTTTTTCATATTGACAGTGCCTTCGCTATACATATTCGAAGTAGCTTTGTTTGTCAAATCGAATCTTAATCTATTTCCACGTATCTCTGAAAAAAGCTACCGCATTAGACGTGATGAAAACAAATTATGCTTACATGGGGGCAAAACCAGCCATATGAGAAAGAGTGGCATATGCATGGTACCTGCTATCTTCAACAAATTACCAAATGACCTAAAGACATTGAATGTCCACTTGTTCAAAAAGAAGCTGCGTTATCTGTTAAATGACAAATGTTATTATACTATTAACGAATTTTTGACCGATAAATTATAATCTATTTGTTAATACTGTTAGGACATGATATTTTCATTTTTTTACTTTTTAAGATTGAATTAATGTAATATATTGTAATAATTATTATTATATCTTACTTCCAATATAAATATGTATGATACAATTTGTACGCCTACGTGGCAAAAACATGTATGAACTCTAATATCATTTACTAACTTGCATGCACTGACATAGTGTATGCATACACATGTTTAAACAAATAAATTATCTTTATCTTTATCTTCGACTTCCATTATTGGAATGAAGTGGCTGTCGCCCTACCCCACGCCTCATGCGCGCACAGCGCGTGGATTCCGCCGTGTCTGAACATACCCTTAATCTTCTCATATTATGATTGTTATTTTAATGCCAGGTCTATTTTAATAAACTCAGTCTACGAATATTATGCATACCTGTTGTCTAATCAACTTGACTATTCTCTCCACATGTTCTGGCTTAGTATCTCCTGAGAGCATGTAGAACCTCCTCCAAATGGCTGCAGCTAGCACTCTGTCATCACTGAGGCCTTCGTCATATGCCACCAACGCTGCTTGAAACTGTTCTGATAGTTCAGCTACTTGCTTACGAGCTATTGCTGGGTTTGCCCCCTGGAATTAACAACAGAGAGTGTTATTTTTAATTGTTTTCATTTAACATTTATCAGTATTCATACTACAAAACAAAACAAAACATTAATATGCATTAGATCTTAGTCCCTTAGGTGGTAGCGAGATAAAAGAGCTGTATGACAAGGATTATAATAGAAATAGCAGGGAGAGACTGGATGCCAAAGAACGAGAGAAATGGAAAAAGATGGAGGAGGCATTAACTGGAAAGGGATCATGCAAAAATTAAAAAAACAATCAACTTACCAAGACCAAAAATTCAATTCAATATTACATGGGAAACACAAGCTTAATAATAATTAAAAAATAATATTGACAAGGACACGTTCCAGATAGTTCTGTCTGGTTTGCGCCTTAGTACTAACATAAGAAGAGGCCATTAAGCCAGCAGCACCACACCCACAGCACTATCACTCATAATCCTTACTATCCTTACTAATATTATAAATGCGAAAGTAACTCTGTCTGTCTGTCTCACTTTTACGCCTAAACTACTGAACCGATTGAAATGAAATTAGGTACACAGATAGTCTAGAACCTGAGAAAGGACATAGGCTACTCTTTAATGCGAAACAAGGGTTGTATGGGGTTGACAGGGGGGATGAAATGTTGTATAGAAGTATCGTCATTTTTAGAGCTAGAAGCTTGAAACTTATTATTTAGGCTGTTGATTCGATATATATAAATATGACATTCAAAGTTTGTAAATGTTTTACCCTCAAGGGTGTAAAATAACAATATGGGATGAAAGTTTGTATGAAAATATGTAAGGTTTATGTAAATGTCAACCTTACGGATTTATATGAAATTTAGTTCACATACAGTCTAGAGCCTGAGACAGGACACAGTCTACGTTTTAATGCGAAAAAGGGTTGTAAGGGGTTGAAATGGGGGATGAAAAGTTGTATGGAAGTATCGTCTTTTTTAGAGTTAGAAGCTTGAAACTTATTATTTAGGCTGTTGATTCGCTATAAATAATAACAGGCCAAGTGCGTGTCGGGCCACGCGCAGTGTAGGGTTCCGTAGTAGCCTGTTATTCAATGCAAGTCTTTACCCGTTATAAACAAGCAACTAGGTACTCCGCCTTTGTCACTTTAAAGGATTTATTCTAAGGATTTTGTATTTGGTACAAAATTATCCAACACCCAAGTTCAACGACTATTACTGCCTAACTAATCTTAACCGCTATAATTTAATATATTGCGCTATTATCACGAATTTTTCCAGATTTTTCAAGCCCGTTGTTTAGCTTTTAGAGGGGGGGGGGGGGGGAGTACGTAACAGTCATAGCATCTTATAATTTTGTAATATAACGAATATTTATAACAAGAACTAACCTCTAAAAGTTTAATTTTATTTCCTACATCCGCCCACATAGCTTCGATGATACAATTTCTAACAAAGTGTCCATCGCCTTTGACATACTTGCTTTTATCATTGGCAGTTACAGTGATATCTTCTGCCATGTATCTGACCATTAGCATCCAGACGTGGAGCTCAGTTACATTAAACCATGATGCAAAGGTGTCCAGTAATTCTAATTCTTCAAACCAATCTGTGTATTTCACTTTTGATGGTATACTCTCGTAAAGAAAGTAGCCAGTCAATTTTAAGCGCTGGAATGTTCAAATTTGCGTTAAATATGCCATTATTGATGTTATATACCTGCCGTAATTCAAATACCTTTTGTTGGATTTTCTCAATCTAGGTTTAGAGATTGAGATCACATTGACCTCATGGGCGGACAACAGCCTCCCAAGGAATCATTGCTTTTCTAGTCTGCTGAGTTGCTCGAAAATTAGGTCGAGAAAATGTATCTAAAGGTACAGAGCCGGTATATAACATCGATACATTCACGATAATATAAAACAAAAACTATAACATAAAAATTAAATAAACAAATATTATTATAAATTAGTAATTTTTTATAATAATATTTTTGTTAAGATAACTAGAGAGTATGAGTATGAATGAAGAAGTATGACTGACATTACCTACATTTCTATGCAGAATTTCAGCCATATATGTAGGAAATGTTGGCAACTAACAGATTGAAAGTCTGTGAAAGTCCGCAAGCTTCATTATCAGAGCATGCTTTGTATGAAACATGCTGACTTAAGACAAGATTAATAGATTGCAACCTATTAAATCCTTTAAAATTTTACTAGATTTGGTACTTAATATTTTTTTTTTATGATAGCAAATAAGATATTTTCTTACAGTCCTAGAATGGTCCATCCAACCGACGGCTTTCATGAATTTCTTAATATAACCATCTTCAACAGCTATTGTGCCTTGTTCTCTGATAGGATATTTGTTTGATACAACAGTAAGGCATGGACCCCAACAATTAGTGTTTATCGTTTGTAGGCGCTGTTGCCTCAGAATCTGTAATAAATAATAGGATTAAATTTATGTAATATCTTCTCAAAAAATCCTCATTATTGTATCAAAACATGTGCAGAGTTGAATGACAGAAACCCATTTATTGCACATACATGAACCACCGTACGACATCGAAACATATTTGTTTTATAGTCCTAGATTTTCTTTTTCATAAATTATAGTAATATTTTTAATTTACAAAAATAACTTGATTTAGCGAACCGAAACTATTTTCCGATTTTGTTTGACAAGTTTGACATTCACATTTCACTCCACAGACTATGATACTACGTATATTCAGGGCTGCGTTCACGACCTGGAGTGCATCCAAACGCTCTAACACCGTTCACGACCACACAGCGTCACATTCGCTTAACGAGTTAGAGAGAGAGAGGTAAGAGCGTTTGGTTGCACAGGGTTGCACTCAGAGCGTAGGTCGTGAACGGAGCCCAGTATTCACTCCTAGAACATAGAATAACTTTGATACTCCTATCAGTCCTGTCACAATATGACCACAGATTACTATATATATACTAACTAAATAACGTTCACTATATCATCTACGAACGATGACAATCGAAGCTGCAATTTTTCAAGTACATTATACTCTTAGAGTCTGTGCAAAAAGAAAACCGTCGTAGAAATTGAGGTCGCGACTCGCGTCGATCGTTTTAATTTGTTGCATTGACAACGCTGCTGTCATATACTAGAACGATTAAAAAATTTTGATACTTGGTAGGTACCTACTCTTATCATTATCATGCGCTACTATAATCCATAAAATATAGCATGATCTCTGTGACAGCTGTCAGAAAAATCACGCCTATGAAGTACTAAATTTCTTAATAGTACAGTCCGTACCTGTCAATGTCATACTTTATGGGCATGCCGATTAGTTATGGGCGACGAATGATCGCGACCACAGAGTTTTAGATAGAGTTTTATTTAAAATATCGATAGTTTATACTAACGATATTTTAAATAAAACTTAATTTATAAATTTTTATATATGTAATTGAATTAAACCCAATTGTATGTTACATTAGCATCGATAATAGTGAAAAACGTCGATAAATACTATCGTAACATTATTATAATTTATTTAATTAATATTATTTACATACTATATCTTAAATAGTAGTAGTTGTAGGTGAGAAATTTGATTTTATTTACTTACGTAAAATCCAATTTCTCACCTACAACTACTCATTCGATTTCATTACAACATTGTTTGATAATCGATTTTTTCCACCACTATCCCAACTCTAAAAATGTCAATCTTCTATGTAAATGTCACTGTCGCAGAGATCAAGCTATCTTTTATGCAGTATAGGTAGGTATGTACCTAGGATGATGGATTATAATGGATGGCGCCATGTCAGCCATGTGACGTTGTCAGATCGACTTTCATTCTATCAACACATTGTCCTTTTCTATTTTTTTATATATATATATATATATGTATATATATATATATATATGTATATATATATATATATATGTATATATATATATATATATGTATATATATATATTTACCCTTTCTATCACAGGGGTTGCGAGATAAGAGTAAACGAGAAAGCTAATATCAAATTGACAACCTCGCGCATGGGTGATCGTGTCCATTTTTGACCAGCTAGCAGGCCATAATATAGCGACGCATCATACTTATAAATTAAAAATTAAATAGAAACATAGCTTTAAAGACTGAAACCCTGTTACATGGTTAAATTATATCGTGTTGTGCTGTGTTTTATCCATCAAGAACAACTAAATGAGGCGTAAAAGATCCAGAATAATCATTTCACACGTAAGTGTTTGTGGGCATTTATTCTCATATATAACCACTTTTTAAATCAAAATATTTATTTTGCTTACATTATATACATCTTTTTCGTCATATAACTACCGAGGTGGTAAATGGTTATCAAAATGGTTATCATTTTAAAGCTTTAATTTATGTAAATAACAAACATTATTTTACGCCGCCCGGCTAGTGATGTACGAGAACCCTCCAAAACTTTGTCGATAAATATAGTTCATACCCTTATAAAAAGGAATATATTAATTCCTTTAAGTGTAATATTATAATATTACACTATATAAATATATAAATCGTTTATATACATTTAACACTAATTCTATACATATAAAAAAATTGAAGTGTCTGTTTGTAATTTCAAATTAACAGCTTTTCACTAAATGCATATGAAAGAATATACGGTACTTACATCAAAAACAAAATTTTAAATGTTTGTCTGTCTGTCTGTTTGTTCCGGTTTATCTCTGAAATGACTGGACCAATTTAACGGGACTTTCACTAGTAAAATACTGATGTTAAAATATTAACTACCAAGTAACTTGGCTACTTTTATTTTAGAAAAAAATAAAGTTCCGCGAAATCAAAATTGAAGCTAATGAAATAGGGAACAATATCTGATTCAAATAGGGAATGTGCAAATTAAGCAGTGTTTTCTACCGCGCATAGCCCACGCGCATGTTGCCGCTGTCATTAAACGCGGACAAAGCCGCGGGACCCAGCTAGTTGATTTATAATATGAAGATTTTTTTTAAGGATGGAACGGTTAGCTTAGGGCCTTGATTAGAACGAAATTTGAACATTTTTAACAGACTTCACAATAAAAAGATGAGTTTCTCAGTTCGCCTTTTTTATGTTTGTTATCTCATAACTCCGCATGTTCTTAACCGGATTGGAAATTATTTTTTTTCGATAGATTATTCTGCCCGTTTGGTCCCATTGTACATTTTTTGAAATCTGATAAGTATCTCCAGAGATATGGACATAAACACCTCCAACTTTATACTGAAAATGGATAGCGTGGCATTTGAAGTTGGTTTTTTCGTTTTGTGAACGATCTTAAAATATTATAAAAAGTGATCAAAGTAATTATGCGCAAAATTAGTAGTAACTAGGTACCTAATTATATTATCAGCACTGATACTTACTCGTATTCAATCTATTATTACTTATGATAATGCCAATATATTATATATTTTTATGAAAAATGTGTCACAGTTTACCACATTAATATATTATATCATTTTTTTGTAGGTTTCCAAAATGTCCGAAAATCCAATCAAGTGGATAAAGGCAGTAAGGCGTGAAAATTAGGATCCAACTAAACACTTCAAACTTTGTTCTAAACATTTTGAAAAATCAATTTTGTACCTACTAGATTATCAACCAAGCTGGAACTGACACCGAGGAAACGGAAAAGAATAGAAGCTAGTGGAGTCAAGATAGAAAGTCTTCCTATAATATTCCTCTGCGCGCAATGAAGGATGATGAAACGGTTTTGAAAGTGTTTTAATCGAAAGTGTTATAAGCTCTGATACATGAAAATCTGTTTAGCCGTTGTAAAAGTAGTAGTAGTAGCATTTTTTTAGTTGATGGCGCTATGAATTCAACTTTCATAGTGATTAATTCGAAATTCGGTATCCTTTTCTTCAACGACAAAGGACACTGAAGCATTGACATGATGCTGGGACATCTTCTGGAATCTGCTGAATTCTCAACTCCTCGCCAACTTACAGCTGAGATGTCGTATTCAGACTCATTGGAATATTTTTAATTTTCATTATAGATTATACATAGATCAGTCGGGGTGATTTCAAATTTTGAGTATTGGAGAGTGGAGATCGCGAAACGGCAAACGTAGCGTAGGACGTCCTGTGAGAGGGTGGAGAGACGGCATACGCAATGCGGTGGGCAGTGATTGGAAAAGAAGATCTGAAAATCGGGCTCAGTGGCGCATCTTGGGAGAGGCCTACAGTCCAGCAGTGGACTGACACTGGCTGATGATGATGATGATACAATAGATCATACTATATTGACATCAAATTGCTTTATATCGTTAGCATTTACAAATGAGATGAGCTAATTTTTCTGTAGTGGTAGAACTTCTGCTAGTCCGCCTGGACCGGTACCACCACTTTGCCAATTAATTTTCATAGGAATGTTTTTCGGTTGAAATGGCAAGGTGTCCAGTGAAATTACAGGGCATGTGAAACTTAACATCTTTATGTCTCAAGGTAACTGGCGCAGTGGAGTGACATGCAAAATTCTGGACTGCCAGAATTTTCCTGTATCGCTGTATCTGTAATAGGTAGACGTTGGGGGACTATTACTGCTCGCGTCCGTAGGGTTTAGCCCTCGATGTCCTACACGTGTCCCCTGGGTGGCGCCAAAAGAGCAGTACTTTTCAGGTGGTAGGCTTAGGCCGCGGCGTGTTACCACCCACCAGACAAAGCCATGCCGCCAAGCGGTCGCTTTACGGCATGAATGTTTGGTGAAGCCATTATGGGGAACGGGTCGGAAACAGTTGCGTTGCTTACTATAGCTAGTCGTGATAAATTGAAGGTCAATTTACCTGGCAGCCAATCTTGGAGAGCAGCGGGATCCGAGGCACGGTTCTCCGCTGGCCGACCGCAGATAGTTGGGGGCCCAAGTAGTGAGCCAGCCACTCATGAAAGGCTGCCCCGCCATCTCGCGAAAAATCCCGGAGGTGCGCCATCGTGCCGGTTGGCGACCGGACGAGAGGACCCGATGGACACCTCTGGGGGGGCTCGGGCGTCCCCGCGGTCTCCAGGATTGGTTCCCAATAGGTGAAAAGACCTAATATGTATCACGGGTTGGTAATTAGCGCCTCGTTTCCACTTCCGTTTCCCTTACCTAACTTCACTCCCCACAAAATGAAAGGCAGAAACAGAATAAAGGTTGAACAGCGGAAGCACGTCCTCTCCCTTCAAGTGCACCTCTCAAACATTCGAGGCTTGCACTCCAATATCCTCTCGGTCCACCACCACCTTGAGACCGAAAAACCGCATATTCTGTTCCTCACGGAGACGCAGATCAAATGTCCAGCTGACGCGGCGTACCTTGCCTACCCAGGCTATGTTCTAGAGCATAACTTTAGGGCGAGGGCGGGAGTTTGTATGTATGCCCGCGATGACATTTGCTATCGGCGTCTCCGCAACCTTGAAGACCCTCAACTTTCCGTCATGTGGATTTTGGTGGACACTGGCATAGAGAAAATTCTTTATGCTAGTGTCTACCGTTCGCACAGCGGAGACGAAGAGACAAACAGGCTCACAAACCACCTCAGTGAGGCGGCTGATGTGGCCCAACAGAGGTATCCTTCTGCTCAATTAGTGCTTCTGGGGGATTTCAACGCCCATCATCAAGACTGGCTATACCCATACCAGAGCACAGACCACGCTGGTCGAGAGATGCGAAAGCTTGCTTTAACGCTAGACCTCACTCAGTTGGTCCAGGGAGCAACAAGGATACCGGACGTTGATGGCCATACAGCCAATTGCTTGGACCTTCTGCTGACAACAGAACCAGACCGCTACTCGGTGTCGGTTTCATCACCCTTAGGTAGCTCTGACCACTGTCTGGTGAAGTCTGTATCCGTCTACTCCCCGCCCGATCCCAGCCAAAAAGGCACCCGGCGGGTGTGGCGATACAGGTCAGCAGATTGGGATGAGATGCGTTGTTTTTTCGCGTCTTATCCTTGGCGGCAGGTATGTTTTTCTTCGAGCGATCCCTCAGCTTGCGCGGATGCTGTGACAGAAGTGTTACGTCAGGGTATGGAATATTTCATACCATTTTCTGACGTTCCGGTGTCAAGCAAAGCTCGTCCATGGTTTAATGCCAAATGTAGAGATGCAGAAGCATCAAAAAATGAAGCTTACTTAGCCTGGGCTGATGCTCGAACCCGCAAGACTAGAGATGTACGCGAAAAGAAGAAAGCCTTTAACTTAGCCGCCAAGTCCTGCAAAAAGGCTCTCAAGAAGGCTCGCTTCGATCACATACGCCGAACAGGGAACAAACTTGCTTCTTACCCCTCGGGTAGCAAAGCGTTCTGGTCCCTGGCGAAGTCGATCGAAGAGAACTTCTGCCGTCCCTCACTGCCTCCACTACTGAAACCCGATGGATCACTAGCACACTCGGCTGAAGAGAAAGCGAATTTATTTGCTACTCTGTTTGCGGAGTCTTCACGTTTAGATGCTGGCAATGCTGTACCTTCTAGTCTGCCGACTTGCGGGACGTTTATGTCGGAAATCCGCATTCGTCAGACTGAAGTACGCAAAGCGTTGCGCAATCTAGACGTGAACAAAGCTAGTGGTCCAGACGGTATACCAGCTGTAGTCTTGAGGACGTGTGCGCCTGAGTTGGCTCCTATTTTGACACGCCTCTTTCGCTTGTCTATGACGACTGGTCAAGTGCCTAAGTCCTGGAAGCAAGCAAACGTGCAACCCGTGCCGAAAAAGGGTAGTCGTGCAGACCCTGTCAATTACAGGCCTATCTCAGTCACTTCCATACTCTGTAAGACTATGGAACGTGTACTGAACCACAGGCTCCTGGCATACCTAGAAGTGAACGATCTCCTCAGTGACCGACAATACGGGTTTCGCCGAAACCGGTCTACTGGGGATCTTCTAGCGTATGCCACGCACATCTGGAGCGAAGCCATCGAGAACCACGGCGAGGCGCTGGCCGTCTCTCTTGACATCTCGAAGGCTTTCGACAGGGTTTGGCACGATAGCCTTATTAGCAAGCTTCCTTCATACGGCCTGCCCACTGGTTTATGTGTTTGGATAGCAGATTTCTTAAGGGATCGGTCGATTCGAGTGGTCATCGATGGCTGTTCTTCCGACCAATTGGCCATAAATGCCGGAGTCCCTCAAGGATCAGTACTCTCTGCAACACTTTTTCTGCTGCATATTAATGACCTGCTTAAACCCGGTATCTTTGGGTACGCAGATGACAGCACTGTTGTAGAGAGTTACACATCCAACGCACGAACCAGTGCATTACAAATCCAGTCTCATAGAGAAGCGATGGTCGAACGCTTGAACTTTTCTTTGAAGGCAGTCTCTGAGTGGGGCGATGCCAATCTGGTCAAGTTCAATGCTGCGAAAACCCAGGCGTGTCTTTTCTCCGCTAAACGGAGCCCATTTCTACTGGCTCCTACTTTCCGGGATGTGTCCGTTCCGATAAGTAACAATCTCGAGCTTCTTGGCATCTCTTTGACACCAACTCTCAATTTCGGCTCTTATATTGAGTCTAGAGCCCAGCTAGCCTCAAAAAAGCTTGGCATTTTGGCTAAGGTGAGACGGTACTTCACACCGGGACAGTTGCTTAATCTTTACCAAGCACAAGTCCGGTCGTGTATGGAGTACTGTTCTCACCTTTGGGATGGTTCTGCTAAATACCAGCTGGAGACACTGGAAGCTATTGAGAGGAGAGCCAAAAAACTCATCAGCGATGACCTATTAGTAAGCAAGAGACTCCAGAGTCTCGCGCATCGCCGCAAAGTCGCTTGTTTATCGGTTTTCTATCGGATACATTTCGGAGAGTGTGCAATGGAACTGCATGATTTGATTCCACCATCCCCATTTTATAATCGGACATCCAGAGACACTAATAGGCGCCACCGATTTATGGTGGATATACCATCTACCCGAACGAAGCGATTTGCTTCTTCGTTCATCATACGAACTGCTAAGGAATGGAATACCCTGCCTGAGTCCGTGTTTCCGATTAAGTACAATATGGGGGTCTTCAAATCGCGAGTGAATAGGTATCTTCTGGGTAAGCACGCTACATCATCGATCGCATCATCACTTAACATCAGGTGAGATAGTGATCAAGTGGTACCCAGTTCGGTATAAAAAAAAAAAAAAAAAAAAAAAAAAACGTCATCGCTTACCATCAAGTGAGAGTTGTGCTTGTCCTGTTACCTTTTACAATAAAAAAGCTGATTAATGTTTACAAAGTAAGTATGGCCTATATTGTGGTTTCACTGCATATTTTTTATTATTTGCGATGCGCGTAGTTTTATATGATAATTTATCTAATACTATAAGAATCTTTGTCCTGACATACTGACTGACTGACAGAGAAATTTAAAGAGTATATTTGTCTTAGTACGCAAGGGTGTACTCAGAAAGGATTTTTCAAAATTCACCCCGTTAGGGGGTGAAATGGAGGTTCAAAGTTTGTATGGATAAACAAGATTAGATAGTCTTTTCTATTCGAAACTTCATACAAGTGCTTCAGTAAAAAAATAAGTAAATACGTGTTTCAAGCTTTTTCAAAATTCTACCCCTAAAAGAGTGAAATGAGGTAACAAAGTCTGAAAACCAATATTGTTTCGGGTTGCGCTGAAATTTATGTTTTAACATAAGTATCCGTGAAGAAAAGATTTTTCAAAATTCACTCTTTAAGGGGATGAAACGGGGGTTCAAAGTTTGGATAGTCATTTTATTCGACATTTCACACAAACCGTACTTCTGTAAATAAATAAGTAAATACGAGTTTCAGGCTTTTTCAAAATGCCACCCTAAGAGGGTGCAGTGGGGTAACAAAGTCTGAAAATCAATACTGTTTTGGATTGCGCTCAAATTTAAAATGCAGATAGTTGTTATGACGTAGGTTGCCGCTGAGAAAGCATTTTCTAAAAATTCCCCGCGGATATAACTTATTATTTATAATTAAATATATAAAAACTTATAGATTTACATAAGTACTTCTATAAATAAATAAGTAAATACGTGTTGCAAGATTTATGCAAGGGGTTGGTAAAAAAGTCTGACAGTCAATATGGTTTTTTGGGTTTTATAAATATTAATCCCTATTTCCCTTAGTCACGCAATAACTTAAAAACCGGTGAACCGATTTTGCTTTTACTTCTTTGATGTCTTTTATGATAGAAAGGTTTCAGAAAATAAAAGTTTTAAGTAAATAAAAGAAGTCTTTAACGTGACCGAAGCCGCGGGGCACTTCTAGTATTTTGATATAAATTATATACTGTAAAGGACAATTTTAATCTATGATATTGGGCCAAGATAATTAGCGTAATTATTCAAATAAGGATTAATACTGTATAGAAGAAAATAGCCTTGAAAGTTCTGTAACATTTTTTATTAAAAAATAAAGATTAAAATAGTTACTGTGAGTCTGTGCGATAGACATATGTTATCGCGGACTTTTTTGTAGGTCTTATTAAGTTGTACCACTCTTCGATACATACTTTCTTACATCTATTTCAGATTAATCATCTTTCGTAAAAAACGTGTTTTCTCGACCGTTTTATTGGCGACTTAAGTTGCAAAATAGGTCTTCACGAATATACCTAACTATTAAACAGGATAATATTTAGCCTATGTTCATTCTAAAAGACCATATATATATTTATATATGAGAGAAAAAAATAATAGTCCTGTAGTCCAGTAGTTTTTGAGCTAACTCAATACAAACATACATGTTACCTCTTCATAATATTAGTATAGAAGTATATATAGCTTTGTAGCTCAAATTTGTAATATTTAATTGACGTATTGAAAAGGCAAAAACATTTAAGATTTGTGTTAAAGAAAAGCTAAGAAATCTATACCGCCAGATTTTAGGTTGCCTAATTACAGTTAAGTACTGTAGCATTTTTTATCAATAACTAATTTCCATAAGTTCAATAAAGTAACTACGTATTTTATCACATAAATTGTTTTCTTTTTACATAAGTTTTAGTTTTCTACATTTTTCACCTTTTTATCGATGTGTTCTACACTAGCGATCACTTCCCTACTCAGGCACACTCTAGCAGTTCTAGACACTAACACAAACAGAAAATGGACATGCTGCCAAAGTTTTGACGCCATCCATTATAATCCATCATCCTAGGTATGTACCGATATGCACCTTCCTTTCTTACCTTTGAATGTTAGGTTATCGTAACGCCATGCCGGTTCTCTTTTTGCACACTCTATGTATGGACTACAATTCACAGACTAGAAATACTACCTACAATATGTACCACAGACATTATTAGGTACGTATTCTCCAATAAAAAGTGAGCTTATCAAAAGCCCTACCCACAGACTATAGAGGGTGGGGCCCTAATAAAGACCCAAAAAAAATGTGACAGTGATACACCAATATCAATTTAATCGTCATTCCAATACAAAGATTTAAAACAATATAATTCAACTATACTCGCTAGGTGGCTTTTGAAGCCTACATTAATTAATGTGTATCTTTCTTTATTATTTTTAGCGAAAAGAGGTCGTCGAAAATTACGAACGTTAGAAATGTTAGAAAGTGAATTGGAATGAAACGAAAGCGGTATCGATATCGACAACAAAAACAGACGAGGTTTGTCAGATTTACAATTTCCTTCAGATATTTGCGTTCATTTTGAAAGCCGTCTGTTGAGTCTCCATAAACTTTTTTTTTTACAAGCTTCATTTTCCGAACACAGGATCTCAAACTATGCAATACACACACATACAGTGAACGAGAATAAGTTCCGAATGAGTGAACGATGGCAGCATCAGTCATCACTATCTGTGAGTTCTGCGACCGAATCCGACCGATCAATATTTTTATTGTCTATATCACTTTTTAAGGTTATTACATAATTGCGGGCGGCCACCTTATACTTTTTGCCTAAAGGAGCCAGTTAAATTAAAATGTTCAGCGCTGTAAGTAGGGTTGGGAGCGGCTTCTTGGCCGCCAGGTCTGTTGCTGAAAAGGCCCTGACGGAATGCAGCAAGATCTCAGCTGTTTCTGTCAACAAACGGGACTATGCAGCTAAAGCAGCAGGACAGGCGCAAGGTAAGGTGGTCGCCGTCATTGGTGCCGTGGTGGACGTGCAATTCGAGGATAACCTGCCGCCCATCCTGAACGCGCTGGAGGTGCAGAACCGCCAGCCTCGGCTGGTGCTGGAGGTGGCGCAGCACTTGGGTGAGAATACCGTGCGTACTATCGCCATGGACGGTACTGAGGGTCTGGTGCGCGGGCAGCCCGTGTACGACTGTGGCTCACCCATCCGTATCCCCGTCGGCGCCGAGACGCTCGGCCGTATCATGAACGTAATCGGCGAACCCATCGACGAGCGCGGCCCCATCCCCTCTGACAAGACGGCCGCCATCCACGCCGAGGCGCCAGAGTTCGTGGATATGTCCGTGACACAGGAGATCCTCGTCACTGGCATCAAGGTCGTGGACCTGCTGGCGCCCTACGCCAAGGGAGGCAAGATCGGTCTCTTCGGCGGCGCCGGCGTCGGCAAAACCGTGCTCATTATGGAGCTGATCAACAACGTCGCTAAGGCGCACGGTGGCTACTCCGTGTTCGCGGGTGTGGGCGAGCGTACGCGCGAAGGAAACGATTTGTACCATGAGATGATCGAGTCTGGAGTGATCTCGCTTAAAGACAAGACCTCCAAGGTGGCGCTCGTGTACGGGCAGATGAACGAGCCCCCCGGCGCGCGCGCCCGCGTGGCGCTCACCGGCCTCACCGTCGCTGAGTACTTCCGAGACCAGGAGGGCCAGGACGTGCTGCTGTTTATTGACAACATCTTCCGCTTTACGCAGGCTGGTTCCGAGGTGTCCGCTCTGCTGGGTCGTATCCCTTCCGCTGTGGGATACCAACCCACGCTGGCCACTGACATGGGTACCATGCAGGAGCGCATCACCACCACCAAAAAGGGCTCCATCACCTCCGTGCAGGCCATCTATGTGCCCGCCGACGATTTGACTGACCCTGCCCCAGCTACCACCTTCGCTCACCTGGACGCCACCACCGTGCTGTCCCGTGCCATCGCCGAGCTGGGCATCTACCCCGCCGTCGACCCGCTCGACTCCACCTCCCGTATCATGGACCCCAACATTATCGGTGCCGAGCACTACAACGTGGCTCGTGGCGTGCAGAAGATCCTGCAGGACTACAAGTCGCTCCAGGACATCATCGCTATCCTGGGTATGGACGAGTTGTCCGAGGAGGACAAGCTCACTGTAGCACGCGCGCGCAAGATCCAAAGATTCCTGTCACAGCCTTTCCAGGTGGCCGAGGTGTTCACTGGCCACGCCGGCAAACTGGTGCCGCTTGAGGAGACTATCAAAGGATTCTCTAAGATCCTGCAGGGCGAGTATGATCACCTGCCAGAAGTTGCCTTCTACATGGTGGGACCCATTGAGGAAGTCATCGCTAAAGCCGAAACTTTGGCTAAGAGCACATAAGAATGAGGAATGCGTAAATACTTGTTTGATGAGAATGTAACTCTATTTGTTAATAAACTTAGAATACCAATTTTTCTTGTTTCATTTGCAAATATAGAATCTTTCTTATTTAAAATAATCACTTTGATCAAATTAAGCAATCGAAGTGATGGGAGTGGAGTACGAAAGTAATAAGTTACCACAGTTTTACAAGTAAAACTAAGTAGGTAGTAAGTTGGGTACTAAATACATTTGTTTTTGAAGACAAAGATGATATTACTATACTACGTATAATATATTACAGTTAAATGTAATTTTAAAACACGATCATCTTTATTTATTTAGTACCTATTTCAATTTACGAGTACAGCATAACAAAGTTACCTAGAGTCACGCGATTTCAGTTGAGCAGGTACTAAATACTTCGCATCCAAATATAAACTGAAAGCTCTCATACCAGCTTAGAGTTACACCTATAATACGAGTAATATTATAAACACAAAACATATCTATGTTTGTAGGGCATAAACATAACAATTAAAAACTACTGGACCGATATAAAAAAAATCACTAATATTTAGAATGGATTTTCGGAATGACAAATACGAGTAGGTTCTAAATTATCGCCTTCATATTTGTGAAGACCTATTTTGTAACCTAATTCGACAGTAAAACGGTCGAAAAAACTCACGAACGCTGCTCTTACGGCATAGAAAAGATAATAATACTACGTACTTACGGTTAAAGATTGATAAATATATATAAAAAAGTTTTAGAAAATAAGCCTTGAGTTAGTCACCTTAGCCATTATTATATTAAATGTGTTCTTTACTTTATATAATTTACGTCATGATGGTGATTTAACTACCTTCTCGGATCAAATAAGAGGTCTTTTGGCGGCAAGTTAGGCGGCGCATCTATGCCAGTCCGTAGGACTATTGTCTTTTCTGTGGTAATGCTATCCTCCTATCACCTGTAGATTGATACCCATGAAATCCATTGGTGCACGGCTAGGATTTGAACCAGCGACCTCAGCGAGCGGTTAGAAGTCAAGGCCCTTTACGGGTCATCCGTCCGACCTAAGATATAAATTTCAGCCATGCGGAGCTGGGGCGGAATCGGAAATGCTAATAAAATATAAATAGGAAGGAAGATAGGATATATATATTTAATTTATTATCAGTTAATCCTACAAGAATGTCTTTAGAATTATCTATTGAAGGTAGCGTTTAAAAAAGAATGAATGAAATCTTATGTAAATACCCCCTAATTAAAGTATTACTTTTTGATCAGCGAATTGAACGAAGTATTTATTATTAGCACAAGATTCTCAAACTTTTCTTTTACTATGCCCTATTTAAGTAAGTATATTGGTCCCACTGGCATCAAAATAAGGGAGCGCGGACGTGGCGGTCCAATAACTGTGACTATTTAGTCACCACAACTTATGGAAATCTACAATTTACTATCGGGTTTTGCAGTGGCAATGTGTCGACATTCGACAATAATATTAAAAACGATTGGTATAATAATAGTCACGATAAGTAGGCAGGTACTGAAGCTAGAAGTTTTCCTTCAATATATTTTGAAGACATGTGTTGCTGTGAACATATCTAGAACACTAAACCAGAGATTCATATTGTTATACCTACTCATTACTACGTAACTTACGTTACGTAAGCCAAATATAGTGTCTTTAACATAACATCATATTAACACCGCCCTGAGATTATGTGATTTATAAGGTCCTAAAACCGTACGCGGCACTACGGTGGGTAACAATTACTATAGATAATAAACTCGTCGATAATACAATGACCATCCCGTGGACGATAATTATCCCATAAATGAAGGCTTCACTACGCAAACGTTAATTGGTCGATCGTCGATCGCCCAATCGGCAATCCAGAGAGTGCAGCAATGAGAAATCAACTGTGATAGATAGGTAGTGTGAGGATAAAAATATTTATGTGGAGAATTGATTGATCCGCAAATCTTCAAGAGATGGCAAGCCCAGTCACGGTAATATAATATAACAGTATTGTGACTCGGCCGTCCTTGAAATCAATACAAGCGTTCCACGGGACACCGCTCGGTACGTAAACACGCGATAGGGCTGCCTGCGCAGTATTATAATTTCATCAATTGACGATCTTTCTAGTTTTTATTAGTACCGAGTGCGTACCAAACTCGAGACGCGTAGGCATGACTCGCGTTACGACTTTTTGTATGG
Organism: Cabera pusaria; assembly: GCA_954871355.1. Taxonomy (NCBI): domain Eukaryota; kingdom Metazoa; phylum Arthropoda; class Insecta; order Lepidoptera; family Geometridae; genus Cabera; species Cabera pusaria. Next base: position 11,662,353 of record OX940894.1, read on the forward strand.
AGTCACAATACTGTTATATTATATTACCGTGGCCCAGTAGATCAATTTTTTTATTTAAAAAAAAAAAAAAAGATTACTCGCAATGTGGGTTGCACATTACTAGTATTCTTGTTAACCCCTCCAACTAAGCTAAATATGCTTGTGTCTGGAGTGGGTTCACGTCAATAGTGCAATGGGTGTAGGTGGGATTCGAACTCACGACCTCTCGATTGCCAGTCCGACACCCTATCCATTGGGCTATTGCCGCCTTAAATAGCCAATGATCTTCGCAATTAAGGCAAAATGGTAAACAATGTGCAGAAATGAATAAGGAAAGGATTGAGATGATACGCCGATCCCAAATAAATCGGCGTAGTGTCAGTACAGAACAGAAAATAATAATACTACATAGTGTTAGTAGAATAGGACTATTATCTTTTCTGTGGTAGAATTCTATATCTATGTAACTAACACAAAAACTACAAGTATTTTAGATATTTGTTTTCTTTATTGAGTTGTGGCGAGCCTACTAGTCGATAATAAACTAAATACAAACTAATATTTACAAGCGTAAATCATTCATCAACCAAACACTTTCTGGAAGTAACAAAAAAGTTCATACATGTTTCTGTAAACTTAACTAAACTAAAAAAAACACTATGCTCATAATCACATTTTATTATTTCCTATATGATTTTAGTCTTCTATTTATTCAGATGCTTTTGTGCTTTTCAAATCATCTGTTGTTACACTGGCAGAGTCTTCAGAGGTACTTATTTTAGGATCATCACCACTGTTTGTTTTATTAATATAGTATTTTTTTGCAGACGAGGCATTTTCGTGTAAATTACTTTTAATTTCATTAATTTTCTTAGTATCATTCTCGATCTGTTTTGGATTTTCTTTTATAGCTTCGCCATTTCTCTCGGCGTTAGTGTTCTCACTTGTAGATGTTTCGTTTTTGCCGCTTTCATCATTGGCTGAAGGTACTCTTTCAGTTCTTTTTATAACTGAGACTTTTTCACATGGTGCTTTTGTTCCTGCAGTGTCGGATCCCGTTCTAGCCACGCAGTCTACGTTTGGAACTTTCACAACCACAACTTGATCGGATGACTTTTCGTCACACGACGACAAACTTTTATTCGTTTCCTTCAGCTTTATAGTCTGAAACTTCATTGGGGTGTTCGAAACAGTCTGAACGCCATCTTTTTTCCTATTTATAGGCTTGATTACGAGTATTTTAGTCTTCATGCCGGCTTTTGTAAAGTCTGTGATATTTTTATTTATTATTGGATTTTTCATAACGTCTAAGCTCTGACGTCGGAATTTTATAGGTACTATCGCTGGAATGTTTATACTCTTAGGTTTAGTCTTCTCGATTTTGATAACATTTGTATCTTTCTGATCTTTACTGTTTTCAATTTCAGAACTTGATTTCTTTTCATTATTATCTGCTGGAATTTCAGAGGCGCTGCTAGTCTCCGCTTCGGTTTTAGTTTTGATAATGGCTTCATCTTTACTGGGTGTAGAACTAGAAGGTTTATCGACAGGTTTTTCAGGTGATATTTCAATTGGGTTATCAACGGGTTTATCAGCAGGTTTATCTGTAGCTTCTTTTTCTAAATCTATAGTTAGAAATTCTTTAGTTCCTTTATTTGGACCACTACTATCCATCTTTTCGTCGCTGTCTTTCTTAGGAGAAACTTTATCGCTTCGAATCAAACTTCTAGGCAGCAACGGTCTAACAAAGATACTGGATGGTAACTGTCCTCTCGACGTGTAAAAAGTAGAGGCAGTTTTCATGTGTGCTTTGGCTTTTTCTACGGCCTTCCTCGACATTTGAACTAAAGCTCCGCAGCATTCTTTGTTCAACATTTTGTAATTACTCATATTGTCTGTTTGATTCTTTTTCTTAGTTTGACTAGGTTTAGTATTAGTTGATACGGTTTGTGAGTCACGATAGCCTTGAGCTTCCATTTTGAGCAGATTAGATAGATCGTATTCGAAGTCTGCGCTTTTCGGTTTGGCCTTCCTTCTGATCGGTCTGCGCGAGGCCACCGACGATCCTTCGCTAGATTTCATCACAATTTTTTCGTATGTATCATCCACGTCTGATGAATTTTCTTCAAACGCTTTCACGTTCGATGGCGAATCATTTTTCTCGGTCCAATCATTATCATCTTTACCTGTAAAACAGAAATTCATGCGCATTATAAAGAGTTGAGGATGATTGGAGAGACTTGATAGGTCCGGATTTGATAGGAGAAATATTCATCGAGTACCCAAGAAGTGCAGCAAGTATGAAACACTTTAGATCCACGAAAGCCATGCGTTAGATTTATATGTAACACTAAATGATAGAGGTCTTTGAGATTTATTTTCACACATACACATGATAGAAATACTCTATTCATCCGACTTTCAAAAAGAAGGAGGTTTTCAATTCGTCTGTATGTTTTATTTTCTTTTTTAGGGTTCCGTACCTCAAAAGGTAAAAAAGGAACCCTTATAAGATCACTTTCTTGTCCGTCTGTCTGTCTGTCCGTGTGTCACCACAAATTTTCTCAAGAACGGGTGGACCTATCAAGTTTGAATTTATACCAGATACAGTCTATAGTCCCTATTAGGTGTATAGAAATCAAGGTCTTCAGTCAACACGATAAAAAGATATGGGCAAATATAGATTTTCTCGAAAACTTGTAAGTACCAAAATGTACCTTAATTTTCAACTTCTTTTATTTTTCGAAATTAAGCTAGACCTTTAAATTGTATGAGCGCTCATATAACTCAGAGGCCTATCTTACTTGGCGTAAGTAATGTATGTATTTTTAATATTTTTTTATTTTTTTATTTTTTGGAATTTTTCCTTTACTTGTACTGTAAGACCTTGCTTTTAACCAAAATTGACAATTCTAGTTTAACCGGAAGTACCCTATAGGTTTTGGGTCGAAAACTTATAGGGTACTTCCCGTTGACCTTAAATCATGAAATATGGCAAGAAGCAATGTCTTACAGCACAAATAAAGGAAAAATTCCAAAAACTAAAAAAATAAAAATAAAATATTGAAAATACATACATTACTTACGCCAAGTAAGATAGGCCTCTGAGTTATATGAGCGCTCATACAATTTAAAGGTCTAGCTTAATTGGTACCTACCAACGTTGGTACGGAAGCCTCGGTGGGCGAGTCCAACTCGACTTGGCCGGTTTTTATTTTTTTGTATGTATGTCACGCGATTACTCCCTCAATTATGAATCGATTCGAATGATTATTTTTTAATTGGTAGGGCACATTTGCGAGGTGGTCCATTGTAATTTCATCGAGATCTGATAAGTATCTTCAGAGATATGACGATATACGTCTAAAACTTGCTACTGAGATTGACTCACGGGGCATGGAAGTCGATTGTTTTAGTTTTTAAACTATCTTAATTATATATATTATAACAACTATTTGTCATACATACATTCATACAGACAGATTTAAATATATTACTGGATGAAAATATCTATCGTGGTACAGCTAGTTACACTAAAATGTACATTTCCGATGTGTTAACAACCTGGACACTAAGGCCCAGCGCACACCGCTGTAAGCGCTTTTGAGATAAGGTTTATATTAAATACATATATCAATCGCGCCTCTTTCCCGTTGGGGTAGGCAGAGACTACTTGGAGGACTACTTGGACGGACTTAGGATCGTAGCATGTGGAAAGCCACATGCTACGATCCTGACATACCTCCTACGCTTCTTCCACTTCCATGAGCGCCTTCATACATGCTCGGCGGTTATCATCAATCCGCCTTTCACTAATCATTTCGCATAGTTCTTCAATCTTATCATCCATTCCTCCTCTAACATTCAACGTAGCAAAGTGGCTTTCCGCAGCCCACTTTTCGCCCCCTCGGGAAACGAGACGTGACGGGTAGCGACATAGCCGCCATTTAAATTAGAGTAAAAGTTAAGCTAGGGCAATATCAAATTGTTGTCTTCAAATGCGCTCCGCCGCGCTTCCAGCGGAGTGCGCTAAGCCTAAGCAATACAACCAATAGAACAAACATACCCTTGACAGATTTCCTTCTTTTCCCAATCTCCCTGCTTGCTTTTTGCATTTTCCTCTTTCTGGCGCCTTCGACCTTTGTGCTACTCGACGAGCTATCATCGGAGAATCTGCTCGAATCACTGGAGCACCTACTGGGCCGCCTAGATTCCGGACTGGTTTGGCCTTCATTAGCATCATCCGGCGCCGCCAAATCCGAAGCCTCCGGTCCGTCTATAGCTTTAACAGTACTGAAATAGAAGTCCTTATCGCCCTTCAACTTGTGAACGACTTTCACGTGCTCGGGCAGTTTATCGAAATTGTAATGTTTGAAGTTGCACAGTTTACAAGCGTAGCGCACCCAGTTGTAATGTTTCGCGACGTGATCGTACAAATCGTGGATGTGATCGAATTTTGAGTCGCATTTCTTGCAGCGCATTGTATCTAAGTCGGTATCTGGGATGACGCGCTGACGTAAGGCCATTAGATTGCTTCTTTCTGCAAGTTGTGCGTACGGAAGACGGACGGCTTTGGGACTATTTTGAGGCTCAGTATCCATTTTTTCTGGTGAAACTGAAGAATTAGAAGTTTGGTCTTCTTCGACCGGCACTGGAACGGGAGCTTCTTCTACCTTTTGTTCGGGAACCGCTTCGACTACCGCATCTTTCTTAGTTTTGACTTTAGGCTTGTTTTCCTCTTTGTTATCTTTTATCTCCTTCGTTTCTTTTGCTGTTTTATTTTCTGCAAGAAAAATAAATAGTTTATTTTAAATATATTGTGTAATACATATTGCTGTCATGCCATTTTATGAGTAATGTATCTAATATTGTGACCGATGGAAAGCTGATTATTCGAACGTATAGAGCGTTATGTGAATGTATCGTAACATACTGCATTAATGCTTGGGGAAGGATGACAAAAACTCTTATGCTACAAGTGGAAAGGTCACAAAGGGCTGTGTTAAAAGTTGCTATGTATCTTCCTTTCCGACATCCGACAACGGATGTATACATCAAAGCTGGTGTTCTCAGTGTGAGAAAGCTTTTTGTGTATCGCTGCTTGCAGAGGTACCATAGGTTCATAGTCCCTCTAATCCCGGTCACCAACAAGCGTCGCAACAAGTTTTCAACCCCAGTGACTAAAAGCACTTTCGCTCGACGTCATATAAACTTTATTGCTCCAACTCTCTACGCAAACATTGACAAGCAGTTTAAAACTATAAATTTAAACAATTATTTGTTTAAGAAAATAATATTTAATTGGTTAGTAGGCTTAAACTATTTAGAAACGGAAGATCTGCTTATTATTCCATCTTGACATACATTGTAACGCACCTATATTATGCACAATGAATAAAAATTGCATTTCAATGTAATATCTCTTCTCTTCTCCTCTTTTATTTATTTATTTATTTTTTATTTTTTTCCCAAACACACACACACACACACACACACACACACACACACACACACACACACACACACACACACACACACACAACCACACACACGGCTTATAAAATTAAAATTATTGTAAATATCATCCACTTGCTGGTAAGTCGTTAATTTTTATATAGGATAGGTATTAATACATTTTCATCTCCATCAAATGTGTGTGCATCTCGTACCAAGATTGTTTAATTAGTTCCTAGGTATGAAAGCTAGCTTTTAAAATACAAGGTTTTTCTTAGTTTAAGAGTTAGTGTACAAGATGTCTGTAAATGATTTTGGTTAATAAACAATTTATTTATTTTATTTATTTATTTATTTATTTTATATTCAAGAAGGCACTCAACACAAACAAGTACTCAACAAAGACCTAAAGGAAATGGCGTTGCGAATTGCAACGAACTTTTTCGAAACTGTATGTTGTGAGATGAGGTGCAAGAATAACTCCAGTCAAATTCCCAAAGCAACCTATTCTGACTGATAGTAAGTATTGTTATATACATAATTAAGATAGTTTAAAAACTAAAACAACCAACTTCCATGCCGCGCGAGTCAGTTTCAGTAGCAAGTTTGAGACGTTTATCGTCATATCTCTGGAGATACTTATCAGATCTGATTGAAATTACAATGGGACCACCATGGAAATGTACTCTACCATGGAAATGTAAAAATAATCATTCAAATCTAATCGCGTAACATACATAAGTACAAAAAAAAATCTTCTCTTCCTTCCTTTTGGAAGTCGGTTGAAAAAAAAATTTACAATTTTCAACCGACTTCTAAAAAGCAGGAGGTTCTCAATTTGTCTATGTTTTTATTAAAAAAATAATTGTATGTTTGTTACGCGATTTCTCCATCAATTGTGAACCGATTCGAATGATTATTTAAGTATCTCCTAAGATATGACGATAAACGTCTTAAACTTGCTACTGAAATTGACTTGCGGGGCATGGAAGTCGTTTGTTTTAGTTTTTAAACTGTCTTAATTATGTATATAACAATACTTATTACTTACTATCAGTCAGAAGAGGTTGCTTTGTAAATTTTACTGGAGTTAGTCTTGCACCTCATCTCACAACTGTCTTGCAGGTTTGACAAAGTTCGCTGCAATTCTCATCGCCATTTCCTTTAGACCTTTGTTGAGTAGGTATATATAAGTAGGTATCTTAATTATTATTGAAATAGCTACTAAAGTATGTAGTTGTATCACAGATTATATAATAGTTACTACGTAACAGATATTTCACTCCCCTACAAAAACACAATACCAACGTTTATTTCAGACAATACAAGCAAAAATGTGTCTAAGGCCCTGGGGACCTAGCGTTGTTATTACTTCGTTCAGCGCACGATATGCCGGCGCGCGCCCGATACAGTAAAGGTTTGACTCAATGAAATAAAAAAAAAGTTAACGAATTCTTTTTATTTACCTCATAAAATAACATCAAAATTCCTAACTAAGAGTCGACATTGAAGTCGAGCAAGTGAATTTTACGCCGTCTTGTCATTTTAGTATCGTTAACATAAAAAAATGAAAAATATTATGCTTATTTTTTATCAAACCCGCAAAATGACTATGAAAAACTCAAATCGATTCGAATATAGAATACGAGTGCGAAGTTATCCCGTTTTTGAATAATAATATACGTTGCGCGCGCGTGAGCAGTGACACCGACTGGCACAGAGTACCGCCAGCCAGCGTTGTTCGAAAGTTTAGGTATAAAGCGCAGTAGCTATGGGCGAGTGAGGGAGGCCTGGTTGTATGTGGAAAGTAAAGTAGCAAGCGTTCTAATTGTGTATGTTTGGATACAGGGTAATACTAACCGTTGACATCAGTAGTTCTAACAGGCAAGACGACCGGCGCGGGTCCTTTGTTGTAATCCTTACGTATTTGTATCTCTATACGCTTGGTCTCGGGCCGTCGGGCGAGCGCTCTCGACCGCGGCTGGCAAGTATGTGTATGAGCCGCCAGCGCGGCGCGACGCTCGAACGTTCGACCACAACCGCCACATCGCGGGACTTCACCGTCACATTCCATGTTATCCATCCATGCCTGCAATTATATTTTTAAATATTTTATACATAGACGTAATATAAATTGACTGCGCAAAACCTGATGAGACCGACGTAGAACGGAGTTTGTCCCTTTCTTTTGTATGGACGACTTATATATATATCTTATACATATAGTATAGAACATATATAGCACTAGCAGGTTGTTAGACAAGGACACACACCCACCCTGGTGCCTTTCAATAAATATATGATATTGCCCGTTTTGTTTTACAACACAATTTAACCTTATTGTTACAGCATACGGATTAAATTCAATTTGTCAAAACATCTGAAGCGCACCATTCTTTTATATTACGTCTATGGTATGGTACCCTTATCCTTAGTGCTAGTTTTCATCGTAAACGCTTTTACAGATCACACATAGTTTTAGACTTATTCTGGCTCCCTGATTGATCTAAATTTAGTTAAGCGTAGTAACCACTAGAGGCGCTGTACTGATATACATACAAAATTTGTTCGATATACGATATCGAGTTTGGTATGAAAACTCGTACTAAGGGTACAGGCGTCATTCACTCGCGTATTATACCAACCGCTTCGCGTATCGTCCACGATACAACCGACAGTCGTATTTTGAACGTTATCGACGTTGTAACTAGGTTAAGGGACAGTTCACCGGTTCCTGATAATGCGTTGGATAGTTATCTGACACATGACGCCATATAAAAGCTATCAAAAATCTGTCAGATATCATCATTTTAACGCTAACCGGAACTGGTGAAACTGGCCCTTAATCTCGCATGTATGCTGTCAGAGAGTGCTTGTTCTGTCCGTAGGACTGTTATCTTTTCTGTGGTTTGACCACTATCTCACCTATTGGTCAGTGATGAAGCGGTCGTGGATGGTAGCACGCTAGGCCTAGAATGGGAACTGGCTCTCAAAGATAGCTGCCGGAACACAGTGGATTTTTTGGCGATAGATTTTCCAACTTGAAGGTGGTAGCTGGCTAGGTGGACACTATTAGATAGTATCCTAAAACTATCCCGAGGGTTCTTAAAGGTATTTTTTACATACACTTTTCTATAGAAAACCGATTGGTACATGGCGGGGATTTGCACCTGCTACCTCTGGAGTCAAAGCCGACCATTTTCCCACTGTGGCACTGAGCCTTTTGGGCATTTCTTTTACTACTTTGGGCTCATTTATTTTTACCTTTCACTAATGCCCAATGTTCTCTTAATAGAATAATAGAGAAAGAAGTATAGAAGATACGTATGAGTGAAGCTCCGAGGGCGTTGCCAATGCGTTGCGTTGTTACAATATGATATGATTTATAGATATAAAGTCCAACAAACCATGAATATTTTTATTTTTTATAAAATACTAGCAGCCCGCCCCGGCTTCGCACGGGTAGATCATATATGCCTACAAAATTTGCATCAGTTTGTTGCATCGAATATAAAATATGAACATATTTAACAATCATCGTCATATTTCAACCAATTTACACAAAACCTTAACGAATTATGCACCTAAACCTTCCTCATAAACACTGGCAATTGGTGAAAACCGCAGGATAATCCGTTCAGTAGCTATTGAGATTACTGCGAACAGACAGACAGACGCAGTGATGGACTTTGTTTTATAATACTTACGTAGTGATATTGGACGGCCCTTTGGCGTAAAGGATAGTTACCCTGATTCTGACCCGACGGTGGTTGGTTCTAATCCTAGCTATATACCTACCAATGAAAGTTTTATGTGCATTCATGAATCATGAGTTTTCGTACAGTGGTAGTGGGATCATTAAATCTACCAAAAAGTAGCTTAACACCAAGGAGAACATCTGCCGCCTTAAGGCCGTTGTCTTGGAAAATTGACTCGCGGCAAAATATTTGTGCAGCGTTACTATTTTTTTAAAGCAAAGCCACTTAATATGAACAAATAAAAATTGATGTACATAAATATTCTGGACATAAGTTATCGCTACATATTTTTTTAAGGATCATCACGAAGTATTATGGTTGGTAAATCAAACGCTAAACAGGACTCTTCCGTGCCTAACACCATTTCGGGTTAGGTTTGAATACCCAGTATATGGAAATAAATAAAGAAATAGCAAAACTTTTCAGATTATACCTTGAAAAACATCTTCTTATTGAATGTATACTGGATAGATTTTTCTTAATATCTATCATATTCTTAATTCACATGTTACAAAATCGTAAAGTTTTTAACATTTCGTTGTTTTTTAAACTGTTTTTTTCTTGATAATAAAGTGACGCATTTACGTAAAATATTATGTTTTAAAATGCCTATGATTTAATTCAATAACCGTGTAAAAAGTAGCACTCGTATTTGATTATTACTCAAATAATAATAACATGGAGAAAAACTAAAAAATGCAGTTTATAAACAAGAATCGCGTGAAAAATTCCTCAGTGGCGGCCAAGCAGTCGTCTCGATCAGACGTATGATCCATGCCGAATTTTCAGCGTACCTCTCGCTCTATCATTACTCTCGCTTTACCTTGCTCAAGCTTTGTTACGCATCTAAAGTTGCTCTACTTTAATAAAATTCTAAAACTGAACAAATATTAGGTATTATGATATAATAAATTACAAACTATTATTTTTAAGTTGCAATATCGTGCTATTATTTTTAAAATGCAAGTTACAACTTGTGAGGTCTGATGATAGAGACGGAAGGTGGCCACGGCATCTCTGTGATAAAACAACATAACTCCACCGACTTTGGGCTCGATTGATTTGTCTTTAGAAGGACTTTACACCTAGATGATATCCAGGGTCTGATGATGAAGCCGGAAGGTGGCCACGGCATCTCTTTGATAAAACAACATAAACCCACCAAGTTTGGGCTCGATTGATTCGTATTGAGGAGGACTATATACCTAGATGATATTATCCAGAGTCTGATGATGAATCCGGAAGGTGGCCACGGCATCTCTTTGATAAAACAACATAACCCCACCGAGCTTGGGCTCGATTGATTCGTAGTGAGGAGGACTTAACATCTAGATGATATTCAGGGTCTGATGATGAAGCTGGAAGGAGGCCACGGGATCTCTGTGATAAATTAACGTAACGTTTTTTTTTCGAATGGAATGGATATGGAATGGAAATGGAATGGAAACGGAATGGAAACGGAATGGAAACGGAATGGAAATGGAATGGAATGAAAATGGAATAAAAAGTGTCTTTAAAACGATTGACTATGAGAAAAAATAGTTTAAGAAACCTCAATGTCATTTTTAAAGACCTATCTATAGATAACCCGCACATAAAGGACCACTCACCAAGGACTCTCCACTCTCCACTCAGAAAGGAAAAAAAGGGTTTATTTAAATTCCATCCCTAAGAGGGTAATACGGTAGACACATTTTAAAACGGACTTAAAACGGGAAAAATATTGTCAGTTTTTAGGGTTCCGTAGCCGAATGGCAAAAAACGGAACCCTTATAGATTCGCCATGTCTGTCTGTCTGTCCGTCCGTATGTCACAGCCATTTTATTCCGAAACTGTTAGGACTACAGAATTGAAACTAAGTAGGTAGATGTATTCTGTGAACCGCTTTCCGAATTTAATACAATGATAAAAAATATGAAAGTTTAAGGGGGGACATCCAATACATGGAAATGGAACAAAAAAAATTTTTTTCATCAAACCTATAATGGGGTGTCTATGGATAGGTCTTTAAAAATGACATTGAGGTTTCTAAAATCATTTTTTCTCAAAGTCAATCATTTAAAAGATAGACGCGTCTAAAGTGGTAAAATGTGTGTCTCCCCCCCCCTCTAACTTCTAAAGTAAGGGTGTGAAAAATCTAGAAAAAATATATTCTGTAGATCTCAATAAAAACTTTCAACGAAAATTGGTTTGAACGAGATACATTCTGCAGTTGTTGTGATATGGCGACCGCAAGTATAACTTTGTTTTTCATACAAACACTACGAAAAACAAAGTTATTTTTGTAGTTGCGAAAAATCATATACATAGAATACTCTACTGTGTTACGGAACCCTACGAGTGCGAGTCCGACTTGCACTTGGCCAGTTTTTTTATTAATATAGAGGAAGTGAGAGCGCTTATAAAATTTTGTTTCTCAAGAAAAATAAGTCTTCGGTTTTTATCGTCTGGCTATTTACCTTGGTCAGGCCATAACTTTAGAACGGGTGAGCCGATACGAAAAAAAACTGACTTCACATGCCGCGATAGTCAAAATAGCCAGTAGTATCATGTCGTCAAGGTATACAAATGCATATGTCATCAAGGTATGTATTATGTTTGAGATGTTTATCTCTATATCTCCGGAGATAAGTGTCATACCTCGCCTCGATAAAATTGAAATGGGACCAAACGGGTGGCATAATCTCTCAAATAAAACTGGCCAAGTGCAAGTCGGACTCGCACTCGTAGGGTTCCGTAACACAGTAGTATTCTATAACTTAGATTTTTCGCAACTACAAAAATAACTTTGTTTTTCATAGTGTTTGTATGAAAAACAAAGTTATACTTACGGTCGCTATATCTCAACAACGGCTGACTGTATCTCGTTCAAACCAATTTTCTTTGAAAGTTTTAATTGAGATCTACAGAATATATTTTTCCTAGATTTTTCACACCCTAACTTTAGAAGTTAGAGGGGAGGGGCGGGGGGGTCACACATTTTACCACTTTAGACGCGCCTATCTTTTAAATGATTGACTTTGAGAAAAATCATTGTAGGAAACTCAACGTCATTTTTAGTTAATTTCTATGGATAGGTCATTAAAAAAGACATTGAGGTTTCTAAAATTATTTTTTCTCAAAGTCAATCATTTGAAAGATAGGCGCGTCTAAAGTGGTAAAATGTGTGTCCCCCCCCCACCCCTCTAACTTCTAAAGTATGGAAGTGAAAAATCTAAAAAATATATATGCTGTAGATCTCAATAAAAACTAACAACGAAAATGTGTTTGAACGAGATACAGTCCGTAGTTTTTGAGATATAGCGACCGCAAAGATAACTTTGTTTTTCACACAAACACTATGAAAAACAAAGTTAATTTTTTAGTTGCGAAAAATTATAGTTATAGAATACTTTACTGTGTTACGGAACCCTACGAGTGCGAGTCCGATTTGCAGTTGGCCAGTTTTTTATTTTTGTATAAAAATTGGAAAGCGGTTTACAGAATACATCTACCTACCAAGTTTCAATTTTGTAGTCCTAATAGTTTCGGAATAAAATTACTGTGACATACGGACGGACAGACAGACAGACAGACAGACATGGCGAATCTATAAGGGTTACGTTTTTTGCCATTCGGCTACGGAACCCTAAAAAAAATGTTTGAAATCGGTCAAAATTTGATCGACAATTTATTTTTTATTTATTTATTTAAAAAGGTCTACCAACGATTGTTACAACAATACTTATACTAGACAACATATAACACATATTTCTTAGCTAATTGCACAATCAATTAAAGGTAAACTCCACATTTCCAAAATTGAACTTAATTATTTTATATTTAACTTACGACACAATAAACGAGTTTCAAAAGCAATTGTCGCTAACAACAAGGCTAAATTTCGTTATGTATTGTACAGCATTAATTCATTTAGTTACTTAAATTAAGTAAGTAAGTAATTGAGCAGTTTCTCTCTTGTTTTTAGAAATGTAGGTAGGAAAAATATAAATAGTAAATTTTAAGTGTTAATAGTCGTATTTAACACGAATTACTCAGGTATATGTTTATACAAAGCAAATAGTTCTTTTACTGTAAGGTTCACTAGACATAAGTCCTTAACAATCATCGCAAAAATGACGAAATTGCCAACTTAAGAGGTTGGGAATTTGTTGCTGTGCAAAATCAGAAAGATTTAAGCAAGGGTGAAATAATGTTTGTTTTATTATGTTAACAATCAGATTTTAGTGTTATTTATTTTTACGTAAATATGATTAATTTTATATATTTTTAAAAATTTAATAAACATACTTAAAAATGTATGTCTTTGATCCTTTTTAAGAAATAAGTAAGTTATATAAAAAAAATAAAAAAGATATTTTGTACAACTATTATTAATTATTCATTTGATATTGCATCCAACAATTGCTTACGGAGTGTTTTTAAGGATATTGAGTTAATATCAATAGTGTCACTATACTTATTAAGTGATTTACTTAATCGAGCTACCGGAGAATTACAACCGAGTTTAGTCCTACGATGAGGGGGAACTAATGGGACGATAGGCTTACGCGGATTATAATTTCTTGGTACTCTAAAATTAATAAAAGTGAAAAGCTGTGGACAGTATATTATTTCTTAGTATTTTGAAAAGAAAGGTAAGGTCAGCGAGAGTTCGACGTTTGTCTAATGTATGCATTTTAAATTGCTTGAGTCTATCACAATAATTTTGAGCGTTCTTTGCCGTTTTGGCAGAACGCGCCATATGCCAAAGAAATCTTTTTTGAATTCTTTCTAGCCGTAGTGAGTGATTAGCGTAATGTGGCCTCCAAACCACACTGCAGTATTCTAATATGCTTCTGACTAGGCCATTGTACAATAGTTTTTTCGTTTGTTGTCTACGGAAAACCTTGCAGTTCCTTATGAGAAACCCAAGCATTCTGGAAGCTCTTTTAGTGATATGCTCGTAATGTGGAATAAACGTCAACTTTTTGTCGAATAGTACTCCTAAGTCCCTTATAGTATCTACTTCAACTAAGAGTGTACCGTTAACATAATATGACGACTGAGTAATATTATGTTTTCTAGTGAATTTTTTATGGTAACATTTGCGTACGTTTAGCTCCATTGAGTTGTGTCTGCACCATTCCACTAGCCTATCTAAATCTTGTTGTAACAAAATGACATCGGATTCAGTGGCTATTTTGCGAGATATTTTGAGGTCATCAGCGTAGAGAAGAGGCAGTGAATGACAAAAACAATTGATTACATCATTAATAAAAATGTTAAATAAGATCGGTCCAAGATGGGAGCCTTGTGGAACTCCGGATGTTATATTATGCACATTAGAGACGTACCCATTCACAACTACAAAAAAAGATCTTTCTGTTAAGTATGCTTCCATCCATTTTAATATACTGCCAGAGAAACCGTAGCAAGCCAATTTTTGGAGTAGTATCGAGTGGGAAACTTTATCAAAGGCTTTGCTAAAGTCTGTGTAGATGACGTCTGTCTGATATTTGTTATCAATAGCTAAAGAAAGTTCTTCCACAAACGATACTAGATTAGTAGTAGTCGATCTATTCTTAACGAATCCGTGTTGAGAGTTAGTGAGAAATTTCTGAAAATATATTTGAATGTAGGGACAGATAAGAGATTCGATAATTTTCGCCAAAGAACTTAAAATTGAAATAGGTCTGTAGTTGGACACTAAGTTTTCGTCACCTGATTTATGGATTGGCACTACTTAGGCGAGTTTCCAGACATCAGGGAAAACACCCGTAGCAAAAGATTTGTTAATAATTTGGGCCAAAGGAAATGCTAAGTTATCTGAGCAGTTTTTGAGAAATATTGGAGGCAATTCGTCGGCACCTGCACCCTTAGTAACATCAAGGTTCATGAGTTTATTTTGTATGTCTTTTTGATTTATATGCAGATCAGTAAATTGAGAGCTCCCACTCGCAATTGACATAAAATTATTAATTGTTACGTTATTTCTAGAATCGTGACCGCTATTGTGTCTGTAAACTTTGGAGAAACTATTAGCAAATAAATTACATATACTATTTCCATCATTCGCATCCTCTGAACCGTCAGTCATGGAAGTAGGATATACACTACTGCCTCCTCTTTTTGCTTTTATGTACGTCCAAATGTATTTAGAGTTTTTAAAGATCATATTTTCTATATATTTATTGTAACAGTCACTAGCTAAATTATCATATCTTTTACTTATTATCTGGAATTCTATTTTGTTTCTCGGGTTTTTATATTTTTTATGTCTTGTTCTTAGTTTATTTTTCTCTTTAAGCCTTGCAATAAGTAATTTGTTAAACCAAATAGGGTAGTGCTTGCACTGTTTGGAATTACTGACAGGTACAAATCTGCGTATCACTTCTTTTAAGGTGTGATAAAAAATGGAAACCATACTATTTACGTCAGAACATAATTCAAAGATTGAACTCCAATCTAAGCCATTTAGATGTCCATTGATAGCATCGTAATCGGCCTTATAAAATTTGAACTTTATGTTATTTGCGTTAGGTGTTAATTTAGTAGAGGGCTGTATGTTTCCGTATGAGATGCAAATTGGTGGATGCAATGGATCAATCGTAGATAGAGCGTCAGGACAAGACGTTACAGTACAAGTGTCTATATCTGTTAGAACTAAATCTAATTTTTTTTCTTTCACATTCGTTACATGATTGACCTGTTGAATACTATTCATATAAGTAAAATCAATAAGTGTTTGACATAGACTAGACGTTTGATAATTGGAACTCTCATATACCTGTGTCCAATTAATATTGCTCATATTAAAATCACCGGAGTTACAATTGTTTATAAAATGTTCTTACATGTTGCGTTGTACGGGTGGAGGAAGGTAAACAACACATAACGCTAAGTGAACCAGCTTGTCGCACAAAGGCAAATCAACAAGTACCCATAAATCTTCACAATTACTGTTCCAGACTGTAACGGACTTTGCATGTAAATATTTAGCTATTGCTACGAGGACTCCGCCTCCATCCTTTTTACTGTGAAAGCCTGTGCATTCTCTGTCTCTCCTAAACACTGTAAATCGGTCATCGAATAATTCAGAACTCAGTACCGCATCATTCAACCAGGTTCCGGTAAGAACTATGACATCATAGTTACTACAGGTCAGTTTTCTATAAAATGAATGCGTTTTAGTTCTTAGTCCACGGGTATTTTGATAGTAAATATCTAACGATAAATTATTGGCTGACATTATGTAATTATTAAATTATACTTCTAGATATGACAAGTAATTAACAATAAACAATTTTATAGGTTTTACTCAAGTTTTGCTAATGTTTCAAAATCTTTGATTAATATAAATCCTGAACTCTTCCTCATAAAAATGCGCCCTCCTCTTACCCATACAAATTTAAAACCTTTCTCTTTGGCGGCTAATCTTGCCGCAGAATGCAGTGCTTTATTAGCTGCTGAGAGATGTTCGGTTATATAAACTGGTGACTTGGGTCCACTAAATCCGAAGTGCGAAGAATTTAACTTATCATTAGGATTAGCTTTATTGTAGTTCATCGTAGCTGCCAGAAAAATGTCCCTTGTTCTGTTAGAATCAAATTCTACGACAGTGGAGCGAGGACGGTCGCTATTAGGGTTTAGTTTAGCGATTCTTGTGATACGATTGATATTCTTTTCATCTATATCACACTTCACTACATCACATAAGGTCTTGAAGAGGGTTACAAGATTTTCAGTTTTCTTTTCTGGTTGACATTGAATTTCTACATTATTGTTTCGGCACACCTGTTCCAAATTATTTATACGGGTCTCCAATACATTTATTTGGTCAGCCGTTTTATTGCTGCATTCTTGCAAGTGTCTCATCCCCTTGAGATATAGCGTTCTCCTTTTTCGCTGACTCAATTTCTCCCTGCATATGATTAATCGGCTGCTTGACGTCACCAAGTTCATTTCTGAATACTTTTAACTCCGAGTCTAGGATAGAGCGCATATTTATATTAATCTGGACCATGAAGTCAGCCATATGCTTTTGTATTACATCTTCCATGATGTCACGTATTTCTGTGCGAGTAACTGGCCCTTCGGCATTGACTGGTGGAGACGACAAAGCTTGCCTTTTATAGGCCCTTACATTAGTGTTGGATTTGGCTGGAGTGATATTCATGTCTCCCGTGGCACAATCGCTTCTCAAGCAACAGGGTCCGACCCAGTCAGCTAATTGTTCCATTGCAGTAATATCGCCTTCGCATGTAAGACATGCGAGGAGAAAAGCTTTATCACAGTTGGAACATTTTTTATATTTATTGCCCTCATGGCGAATGGAACAACTGCAGCCCCAATTAACATTACTGGTGCTCATCTTGCACAAAACGTAAAAAAAGAAAATAAAAAACTTGATAATATTTTATGTGGGTATGCCTTATAATATCAAACGGTGCACGGCAACAAATGCCCCATGCGTCACTTACGCGTTTCGCCGAGCAATTTTAGCGCTGGTTGCTTTATATGCCAGTATACCACAAATTGTCGAATGTTTTTGATCACTTTGCACTGATACGATGCTATTTTAATAAATCGATAAACATTGTCCGATTTATCACTATAAACTTCACTATTTTAAAGAAAATTTAGTAACTTTAAGCAACAATTGCAGCTAGAAACGAATACATTTTGTGGAGCGACTTGAAATAGATGCGTTAAGTTCGAGTTCATCGAGTGACTATTGTGGTAACAAACATTAAAACAAAATATATATACGAGTCGAATTGAGAACCTCCTCCTTTTTTGTGAATTCTGTTTAGAAACAGTAACAATTCAGCCTACCTTTAGCTTTTAGCTTTTACGTTACAAACAATATAAAATAACAATTACAAAGTAGAGCAACAGTAAACTTTTCATTTATTTCATTATGATTAACGGGGTAGCGAGAGTTCACGCAGAGGGAGCAAAGATATGTAAAACTGGTATGTATTCTGTGGCGCCACGTCGAGCGTGATTTTGAATTTTGCATAGAAAGAAAGCGGCCTTAACCTTACGGCGTTCCCCGACGCAAAAAGTAGAGGTAATATAATACGCTTAACGTGTGTATCTGTGTGTCTGTCTGTAGCATCTTAGCACCTAACCGGATGAACCGATTTAGTTTTTATTATTGATAGTTTTTTTTTTGTTTGATAGATGTCTTCATCGAGGGTGTTTTTAGCTTTGATTCATGAATATTCGTTCAATCGTTATAAAACTATCAGCTTTTTTCTAGTTAATTGCGCTATGAAATCAACTTTCATAGGTCTGATCAATTCGAAAATCTTCTTCTTCAACGATATTGTAAGAATATGGAACATTGACCTGATGCTGGGACATCTCCTGGACTCTACAGAATACTCAAATCCTCACCAACTTACAGCTCAGATTTTAAATGTCGTGTTTAGAGTCATTGGAATGCTTTTAATGAAAATATTATACATAGATCAGTCGGGGTGGTTTAAAATATTATATTATTATATATATAGATGAATATTATTTTATACAATAGATCATATTATTATACTATATTGACTTCAAATTGATTGTGATCGGTGGGGATCTACAGCATAGCTAAGCTTATAATAATATTTTTGTAGTAACTATGACCTAATCTGTGGTTTCACTGCAAATATTTTATTAATTTTGCGATGCGTGTTTGTGAAATTCGTGATATCTTCTAGAGTTTTCATTTGAATTATATACTGTAAAGGACAATTTTAATCTATAATATGTGGCCAAGCTAATTAACGTAATTATTTGGATAAGGATTAATACTATATACTTGAAAATAGCCTTGGAAGTTATGTAATATTTTTTAACAAACATTTTAAGATTATAATGTTACTGTGGTATAATGTTACTGTTATAATGGTTACTGTGAGTCAACCTTAAGAGATAGACATATGCTGTCGCGGACTTTTTTGTAGGTCTTATTAAGTTGTACAACTCTTCCATAGAAAATATTCTTCTATCTATTTTCAATTGAGAAGCGTTCGTAAGAAACGTGTTTTTTCGACCGTTTTTTGCCGACTTAGGTTGCAAATTAGGTCTCCACGAATGTACCTTTGATTTAAACGGGATAATATATATAGCCTATTTTCATTCCGAAAGTCCATTCTATGTATTAGTGAAAGAATTTTTAAAATCGGTTCAGTAGTTTTTGAGCCAAATCATTACAAACATACAAAAATACAAATTTTCTCTCTTTATAATATTAGTATAGACGACAAAGCGTTAACGCTCAGTCGTCGTATCTAACGCACCCGTGCGGCTTCACTGGTTACGCTGTTGGCCATTACCGGCTTTTGGATCAAATATGCGCTAAGGTCACCTATCATCACATCACAGAAATCACCTATATTGGTCTTATATAAGTGTTTAAATATTGAAAATTATATTAACATACACATAATTTGATTCTCAAACAAAAAAATTACTTTCCAAATTAACACCAATATTAATAAAAGCGAAAGTCAGATTGTTTGGGACTTCTTTACTGTCATACGGCTGCTGGATAATTTAGCTTTTGTACAGGGAGAGCCAGTGGGTACTATGGATTTGGCTATAGGATACTTTTTAACGCGGGCAAAGCCGCGAGGCACAGCTAGTCGGTTAATATATCAAGGAGTTTTGAGGTAACTAACATAAAAAAACAAGCGGTTTAAAAACGTCCTAATTGTTTCGTGAAATCGATTAAAAATCTTGTGGGCAAAAAGGTAATTTCCACTTATTTTAAAAGGTATTCTAACAACTCTAAACAAACGACAATGCAGTAGAAAGTAGGCGGATACTTACCACTCCGTTGTCGAGAGTTATTATTAATGCTTTCGCTAAAATCGTAACCTAAATGAACTAAATAACTCACCTGATTTTCTTGATCCAATCTTTCTTCTTCCGTGATCTTGGGAGCGACTTGATTCTTCATGTTATTCTTACGTTTCTCGTAGAACGCCGGCGGATTGTTCATTTTGAAAGATTTTGCTAGGATGGATTCACGCAGTCTTCTGATTTGGGCAGGCGTTTTACTGTGATATGGATTAATAGATTAGTAAAGAAGTAAAGTAGCGATTAAAGCTTGGCTTAAAGGTGCATTCAATCCAGAGATGTTCGAGGAAGGTGAGCAGAGCACGAGGAAAGAATCAATTAGTTCAGCCAATAGTTTCACTTGTTTTCCTAGCCTCATTCAGCACAGATTTGGTGGCAAAAGGTTGAGCGAGGTTTTGTACATACAAAACAAGTGAGGAATGTGTGCGAGGGACGCGACCAAGGAATATTTGCGAGGGATGCGAGCGAGGATATATCTTTCCACTGCTTAAATTACTAGGTATATAATTATTATAATTTAATTTTTAACCGACTTCACAAAAAAGGAGGAGGTTCTCAATTCGTCTGTATGTTTTTTTTTTTTTTTTTTTTTTTTTTGTGTGTATGTTACGCGATTTCTCCATCAATTGTGAACGGATTCAAATGATTCTTTTTTTAATTGGTAGGATACGTTTCCGAGGTGGTCCCATTTTAATTTTATCGAGATCTGATTAGTATCACCAGAGATATGGAGATAAATACCCCAAACATAGGAGATTGTACTAGTTTTAGTAGAAGAGTCCCAAGAAGATTATACACAATGGAGGTTGCTATTGCATATAAGATATTCTTACGGTAACTGTGAGCGAGATAGAAATAAAGGTGGGGAATTTTTTTTTGTAATATCTTATAGGCAAGCGTTTGACCACTATCTCACCTGTTGCTAAGTGATGATGCGGTCGAAGATAGAGAAGTGGACTAGAATGGGAACTGGCTCTCAAGGATAGCTGCCGGAACACATTAGATGTTTGGCGACAGATTTTCTGACTTGAGGGTGGTAGCTGGCCAGGCGGACACTAGATATGTTCTACCACCATGCGGGGGTTATTGGTTTCTTAACGATGTTTTCCTTCACCGGAGGGCCACTGTGAGAAGCGCACATATATTTTTCGATAGAAAAATTCATTGGTGCACGGCGGTTTGAACTCGGTACCACGGCATCAAAGCCGACTGTTCTCCCAATTACGCCACCGGGCCCTCAATAAATAATTATATATTAATAATTATAATAAATAATTATGTATAAATATAAATAATTTGTCTTCACAGGAATGTTCTACCGGGCAAAGTCTTGTTAGAGTGCAAACTTTTTTAAACATACCTAATATTTTTTGACATGACATGACATTTGGCGAAGATGGCGGCCATTTCAGTCCCGCGACACTGCATACATAATTAAATAACTCAGAATCATGAACGTACTTTGTACCAATCAACACAGCAAAAAAAAAATTATAAGCATAAAACCACATATTATATAATAGTTACTACGTAAATAATACTTTCCGTTGTTAGGTTGGCTACACAGTGCTTACATAATTCGGGTATCCACAATATAGGGAAGTGCCTCTTATAACGTGGTAGAGTGATTCAGTACCCTGTTGGCCATATGGCGGCAATTAATGTTAATAATCGCAAATAATACTTTTTTATATTCATTTTGGAATACAACTAGTCCGTGTTATAAAAGTATTTGGAATTATTGTAATAAAATAGACAATTAATTATCGTGTGTCAGATGCTTTTATTGCACAGGGCCATTTTGGACATTGTCCTATGAGACCTTGATGACATCATTATTACTAGTGAATATTTTCACTTTAGCGCGGCATTTAAAGTCAATTTTTTTAGGGTTCCGAACCCAAAGGCTACCAAATGAACACTTTCTGAGACTTTGTTGTCTGTTCGTCCGTCCGTCCGTCCGTCCGTCCGTGTGTCTATATGTGCGCACTTTACAGATCTGTATCTTCTTAACCGTTATAGGTACACACTTGAAATTTTCAAAAAGTATATATCCGTCAGTGTATAACGGCCCTGACACGAAATTTAATAGATGCATGTAATTTCATTAAAACTTTTTTTGCACTAAAAAGGGTAAAATAAGTTATTTTTCAAAAAAAATAAAACCGACTTCATAACCACAAAAAGGCACTCAAAAGCGAAAAATAATTTACTTAAAATTATTATAAGCGTTACCCACTTCTCTATTTGAAGTCGGTGCCAGCCAAGTCTATTGGATATTAGATAGATGCTATGTATGTAGTAGTAGTAAGTAGGTACATGTAGGTTAGTAAGTAGGTAGATACATGTACTCGTAGGTATTATCTATCTACTACCTATTAGACTTGGCTGGCACCGACTTCAAATAGAGAAGTGGGTAACGCTTATAATAATTTTAAGTAAATTATTTTTCGCTTTTGAGTGCCTTTTTGTGGTTATGAAGTCGGTTTTATTTTTTTTGAAAAATAACTTATATATAGGTAATATCATATTGTAAACACATAGAAAAGATCACAAATCACGTGAAAGGTGTTAACGTAAACTTATTTTGCTTGTTTTAAACAATGCGAATGCCAAAGATTGGCGAAATATGCTGAACAATATGAAAAGAATGTCATCATTATGGACCATATTTCCTGCAAATAAACTATTTCATTTCCGCTTGGGAAGAGTCTGCTACGCTTTCTCACACCGCTCAGCTTTTTTGCACATCTGTAGTGGAACAACTACTTAAGAGTTAGCTTCAGTACATCATAACGAGTAACTTTTATACGACCTTTGAAAATTCGCGAAAGAAAAAAATCTGTTGTTCCAAACATTTTGTCACAGGTATCTTGTAACTTACCGGTGGACTTTGAAAAGATGTCGATACACGCTCCACGATGTAGAGAATATCTCCAAACAATCAGGGCAGGGGTAGACAACACGTGTGTCTACATGTTTATACTTCATGTGGAACTTCAGAGTTTTCTGAGTCGAGAACTGCATGTCGCCTGAAAAAAATGTGTTTTACCTATGTGATACTATGAGGTAACAGGATATAAAGCTAGACACCCAATTGAGTGTAGGCGATGTTGTCTTCTTGAAAAAATGGTAACTCGATAAAGTTTATAAGAACCACCATGAGATAACATACTTCCCGTATTTAATTTTTAAAAAAAACTATTCTAAATTGGCTGAGAAATCAGAGTAGTATACATACACACAAAAATGAGCGAATAGATAATCTCCTTTTTACGAAGACGATTAAAATAATTTTAAATCTAAGGACTTTTTTCCCTATATAATGCAATTTTTTTAAACTTAGTACATATTTCTTTTATCATACATTTTTCCTACACATTTTTTTTTTGCAAATACATGCTACAACGCAAACAATAATAATCAAGATGTTTAAATACAAAACCGACTTCAAATGCCGCACAAGACATTTACAGCAGCTATTTTGATCTTCATTCATATCTCTAGACAACTTTGGAGATACTCATCGGACCTCGATAACACAATGGGACCAAACGGGAAGTATACCTACTCAAACAAAAAAAATGATTATCTGGCTTTATGAAACCACGGTAAAAGTGATTTTTTTTTTGCATTGACATGACAGGTCGGCCGCCGAGCGTCTGCCGCCGAGCGTCTACGTCACGACCGTCACGCGACATGCAATAGATGGACGAAAAAGTTTGAGGCGATGTAATAAAAGCTTCACTTTAAAAAAACAATACAAATCGGTTATTAAATGACAGATTTCTGAGGTAACAAACGTAAAAAATACGAATTGAGAACCTCCTCCTTTTTTGAAGGCTGTTAAAAGCGAATTAAAAGGGGAGGGTTATTGTCACCCACCTGTATCCATTATGCTTAGTCCCGTGATCCCTGGGTGGTTCTAAAAGGGTGGCTACTGGCGGTCAGTCGCGGTAGGCTTTGGCATGGCTCGAACCACCCACCCATCAACAAAGACATGTCGACGATCGGTTCGCCGAGTTCCGGCATGATGTGCAGTACCAGTCAGTTTAGAAGATGGGTAGAGACAGTTGCGTTTTGTCCAGCGCCACGGTTCGTACTGCCTGCTGCCGCCTTCCAAGTCCAGACAAGCATGATACCATCTTAGACAGCATCATGACTTAACATCAAGTGAGATTGAGGTCAATTGTTTTTCTGACTGATATAAAAGATTTCGTTGCATTTCACACATATTTCCAGCATAAAAAACAACAACATTTGTTTTAATTTTTATCCAGGGATATAATTATGCTCAATTAGATAATCAGACCACATTTACACAGTGCGGCAAGTTATACAGAAAACGAATGAGCATAATCGGCATTTATTGTGCTTTCATCATCATCATCATTATCAGCCGGTGTCAGTCCACTGCTGGACGTAGGCCTCTCCCAAGGTGCGCCACTGAGCCCGATCTTCGGCTCTTCTTTTCCAGTCACTACCCACCGCTTTGCATATGTCGATAACTTTAGTTCTCTGGCGAATTACTTCGTTCCGGATTCGATCCTGCAGAGAAATACCGAGCATAGCTCTCTCCATAGCTCGCTGAGCGACTTTAAATTGGTGGACCAGTCGAACTGTGAGTGTCCACGTCTCGGCTCCGTATGTCATCACAGGTAGGACGCACTGGTTAAAGACTTTTGTCTTTAGACTACGGTATAGGCGACGAGAAGACTCGACGGAGTTTTCCGAATACTGCCCAGCCCAGCTGAATTCTCCCCTGGATTTTCTTCTCGAAGTTGTGTTCGCCTAGTTGGAGCGTTTGCCCTAGGTAAACATACTTCGTTACAACTTCGAGTGGGATTCCATCTACGGCAATCGGTTCCGGAACAACGTGCTCGTTGTTGTACATGACTTTGGTTTTATCCAAATTCATCCGGAGACCATTGCAAAGAGAACAATCAGCTAGGCCATTCAACATCCTTTGTAGGTCCTGCAGCGTCTCTGCCATAATGACGATGTCATCTGCGAATCGTAAGTGAGAGATGTACTTGCCGTTGATGTTAATGCCAGAATCTTTCCAGTCCAGCGTCTTAAACATATCCTCCAAGGCGTTAGTGAACAGTTACGGGGAAATGACATCCCCCTGTCTCACTCCTCGACGCAGGTGGACATGTTTAGTTCGCTGGTTCTGTACTTGTACAGTCATCGTCGCGGCATTATACAGACATCTCATCACTTCGATATATCGCCAGTTGACTTGGCAACGCTGCAAGGACTCCAGAACGGACCAGGTTTCGATTGAGTCGAAGGCCTTCTTATAGTTCACAAACGCTAAAGCACAATATGGTCAGTTTGTTTTGGCGGCCTACCGTAGCCCGGGGATTCTTAGCACCCCCTGCCCTGCCGTTATCGAGACCGCCGCCGTGGTCAGGAATAGCAGGGCGGCCGGCCCTAAGACGCGGCCCCCAGGCCGCGGCTTTCGCTTTCCATCATGCATGCATCCCTTGGGAGCTTCGAGCATTTACCAATGGAGATGTTAACGTTGTTATACGCATACATTTTTTTCTGCCGATACTTACGGGGGACGAGGTAAACACGCATTGCACACAAACAAATCACTCACTTTCACGATTCCGCACACTAGCTTGAAACATGCACACAGTATTAAAAATACAGCGTAGTTACGCACGCTCATATGGCCAAAAATGGCTATATGGCCAGCAGAGGGGTACGCCTTGCGTTAACATCTCCTTTGGTAAATGCTCGAAGCTTGGGAGGGATATGCCCTAATAAGTCCTTCGACTCCATCGAAACCTTATCTGTTCTGGAATCGTTGCAGCGGTGCTAAGTCTATGCGCGATATATCCAAGTGCTAAGAGGTCTTTACAATGCTGCCAGGCTGCCATGACCGTCCAAAAGGGAATATGCATGTTTTTAGGGTTCCGTAGTCCTGCCATCTATTAGCGATATATCCTAGTGCTAAGAGGTCTTTACAATGCTGCCAGGCTGCCATGACCGTCCAAAAGGGAATATGCATGTTTTTAGGGTTCCGTAGTCCTGCCAAGGAACCCTTATAGTTTCGTCATGTCCGTCTGTCTATCTGTCCGGGGTTTTGCTAAGAGACCGTTAATACTAGAAAGCTGTAATTTTGTGGGGGTATGTAAATAAATGACGCCGACAAAGTGCTGAAATAAAATTTTGAAAAAATTCTTTTTTTAGGGTAGCTCCCCTATATGAGAAGTGGGAATGAAGTTTTTTTCATCATCTACCCCATCGTGTGGGGTATCGTTGAATAGGTCTTTTAAAATGACTTAAGGGTTGCTAATACCATTATTCGATTGAATGCTCCATTTACGAAATATTAAACTTTAAAGTGCAAATTTTTGTTCCAGTAGGGCCCCTCCCCCTCTAAAAGCTAAACCGCTGGCTTGAAAAATCTGGAAAAATTCGTGATAATAGCGCATTTCATGAACTTTAAAGGAAAATTATAGCGGTTAAGATAACTTTATTAATTTAGCAGTAATAGTCGTTGAACTTGGGTGTTGGATAATTTTGTACCAAATACAAAATCCTTAGAAAAAATCCTTTAAAGTGACAAAGATGGAGTACCTTGTTGCTTGTTTATAACGGGTAAAGGCTTGCATTGAATAACAGGCTACTACGGAACCCTACACTGCGCGTGGCCTGACACGCACTTGGCCGGTTATTTTAAATATTTCTTTTATATTTTTATTTCACTCATTACATCCATATAACATAATAAAAAAATTAAATACTGCTGGTATTAGTCTAATTATTTTTTAAATAAACATTTATATATACAAATAAATTTGAGCAGTTTAAACGCCATCATTTCCCGGGCTCTTTGGTAATGCATTGTGACGTCACGCACTTACGTCAGACACACGCTTTTTTTCTTTAACTAAGACTCCGCGCGATTATTGTATTTAGCCAATGGCATGTTTTTATTAAATTATACCGTTTCTCTAATCTCGTACTCATTTTTACCTATATTAAATGTTTAGTAATATACATTTTTGCACAATAATACGCGGCAAACACAATATTTGGAAATAAATACAATAAGACCACACCATACATTTATTTTTATGTTCCCGCGCTCAATGTTTCTATCACGTGGAGTAGTGCATAATGACGTCAACTTTCGATTCGACGAATGGTGATCTGTTTTACAAACTTAAATTTCCCTCGCTTAAATTGCATTTTTAATTTATTATTTTAAGCAAATAAAATGGAATTAAATAAAAAAAAAGGTTTTACATATAACTCCAGGAAAACAAAGAATCGAAAAAAAAAATATTTCCAATAAATCTGAGCTTCATGCATATTCCCTAATGCAGAACTGCAGAAACTGTTTTTATAGCTTAGTTTTTTATTAGGGTTCCGAACCCAAAGGGTACTAACGGAACCCTAACCCGCTGTCCGTTTGTCTGTCTGTCTGTCTGTCCGTCTGTCACCAGGCTGTATCTCATAAACCGTGATAGTTAGACGGTTGAAATTTTCACAGATGATGTATTTCTGTTGCCGCTATAACAACAAATACTAAAAACAGAACAAAGTTTAAAATTAAAGGGGGTCCCCATACAAAAAACGTGTTTTTACTATAGCGCCATCTATGCACGATGGTAACCAACAAAAAGTTCACTGACCTTTGTGTTAACGTTCACATGGTGGGTGTTAGAAGTTCGTTCGACATTCGTTAGATGGCGTTGTAGTAAATAAGCATGTTTAGTATTGACACGGTATTTATATATATCGATGTTAAAACTATGTAGATACTTAATTTCTCCGGCAAATTTTGTTCAATCGGAACCTTACGTGTGCGAGTCCGACTCGCACTTGGCCAGTTTATTACTAGTACTCCTGGAACTAAGCTAAAAATAACTTTGACTGGAACTCTGGAGTGGGTTCACGTCAATAGTGCAACGGTTGGGGATCGAACTGACGACCTCTCGATCGCCAGGCCGACGCCTTAGTCATTGGGCTATTGCTGCTTTATAAATGACGTGGCGTCAACATAAACGGCGAGTACCTCTGGCATTTGCGATTGCAGACGACATCGTCATTGTAGCAGAAACGCTGCTAGAACTGCAACATATGCTGAATAGCCAAGCTAATTCTTCTCAACGCATTGGTCTCCGGATGAACTTGGATAAAACAAAGGTTATTTTCAATGAGCATGTTAATCCAGAACCAACGGCAATACAAGGCAACTGCGTAGTAGTAGGTACTCTACTACGTAGTTGTTTAGGTTGTTTACCTGGGGCAGACTGCAGCTGGCTAAAAAACAACTTTGATAATGATGCTATTGGAGAATACAGATGTGCTGGGCGGCATACGGAAACTACGTCGAGTATTCACATCGCCAATCTCACAGAGTCTAAAGACGAAGTCTTCAATCAGTGCGTCCTACCCGTCACGGGAGCTAAAACGTGGACACTCACGGTTGGGCTGATCCACATCTTTAGGGTCGCTCAGCATGCTATAGAAAGACGGTAAACGAGTTCTGGAGTAGAGACCGCGAATTGGCAAACGTAAGGTATGACATCCTCAGACTAGGTAGAGCGATTCTATTTGCATGGTGGCTGACAAGAACTGAATCATGCTCAAGTGGTGTACAATTGGAAAGGCCTATGTCCAGCAGCAGACTAAGATAGTCTGATCATGAAGATAATTACCAGAATATTGCGAAAATATTAGGTATCTAATTCATTATTTTTGGTAATACAAAACACACCTTCAGATCAAACTGCTGTTCAGAGCAGCTACTCTACAGCCACAAACCTGTTAATACTTACATTTCTTGCATTTCAGGTCATCAGTATCAACACCATCCTCGTCATCACTGATCTGTATCACACCATCAGTTGGATTTTCCACATCATCAGGCCCAGAGTTTTGTATCTTGAAGTTTCCATCATTTTGCAACACTGCCACGTTCCGGGATAAAATGTTGTCAAGCTCAGTCACCTAGATTGTAGAAAACAGTACTGTATTAATTATTTCTATATGAAATATCATATTACATAAAGACTCAATGAGTACATATACATGTACAATAATAATTAATAACAATAAATAATTTGTTATTTTACATACTTTTTAATTATTTTTTTCATCAAACTGGGTAGCGCTTTGCCATATCTCACCTGATGTTAAGTGATGATGCGTTCGGTGATGGAGCGCGCTTACCTAAAAGATACCTATTCATTCGCTATTTGAAGACCCCCATATTGTATTTAGCCGGAAACACAGACGCAGGCAGGGCATTCCATTCCCTGGCGATTCGTATGATGAACAAAGATGCAAATCGCTTCTTTCGGGTAGATGGTATATCCACCATATATCAGTGGCGCCTTTTAGTGTCTCTGGATGTCCGATAATAAAATGGGGAAGGTGGAATCAAATTATACTCTCCAAAATGTGGTGTTCAGATAAAGACTTATTATTGTATTGTAAACCTTTGGGTATTGCGGGTACTGGAGACGTTAAATACTCTTCTTGTTAAATATGTATTATTATGTAATAACCTTATGTCGATTAAACAATACAATAAAAAATTATGTAAACATACTTAAGTCCAATGTATGTAATATAATATGCATTTTTGCTGACTAGAAGAAATTACTTTTAGTCATAAGTCTGTAACTACGTGTAAATTCAAGAGTTTGTTTCGTAAGTTTATTTTTTATAACTTACTCATAACTTTTGTACAATAAAATATATTGTATTGTATTTTAATTAAATAGAGTTTAAGCTCAGTGGCATGCCATAGAAGTGCAACCAGCAACCAGAGAAATTAGCATCATCTACAGTTGTAGATACAGACATACAAATAATATTTTTTTAAGGTTGAATATGTGTTGTACTTCTAATATACATGTACATAGTATATATTCCATAAACAGCGATTATGGTCCTGCAACTCTGTGGTGAAACTCCTATTTGTGTTAGCTTAGAATTGCTATGAAAATAACCTTACAGTGTTCCAGTAGTAAACAGCCCTTGAGATTAAGAGTCCACTTCAACCACATCATTGCTTACCACCAGGCAAGATAGTGGTCAAATACTATCCTATAAGAAATTTAAAAATAGGTAATTCAAAAGATATTTGTAGCCAGTTTCACCGGTTCCTGATAGTGCGCTAACATGAAGAAATCGGACAGATTTTTGACAGCTTTTGTATGGCGTCATGTGTCAGATAACTATGTAACGTATTATCAGGAACTGGTGAAACCGGCCCTTAATCTACTTATTTAGATCAGAGTAGGTAAATTTTATGTCCACACCAGCATTTCTAATTAAGTTTGACCCACATTTGTAATTCTGATTGTAATATAATTTATAACCTACCTAGCTTTGGATTTGAGTTGATATTCTTGTATACAATATAATATTTAAGCTACTTCAAAATGCAATTTCATCATAATCTGTTCAGCCATATAGGCATTATTGTGTAAGATAATAAATTTAAATTAAACTTTCACATTTTAACAAGTAAGAAATAACAACATGTAAAAAAGGGCAGGACATACTTGTGCCCTCATATTTTCACTGTCCTTTTCTGCACCCATATCAACGTTCTGAAATACAGCAACTGCAGAGTTTGGAATCTTTTGTAGAGTGACCTGAGGTTCCTCACTTATCTCACATATTCCTTTATTCTTTGCAATGTTTTCAATTATTCCAGTCAAATCCTTAGACATTGGTATTCTCTCATCTACTTCATACATATCCATAGCTTCAGATTTATTTTCTTCCTTCAATGATGCTTGATAACCTTCTTCTGTACGCTCAATTTTACTTAACTCAGTTTGCTGCAAACATAATGACAAAAGCATGAAACTTTTGTAAGAATAGCACCTTAGAAGCATAATAAAAACATTTTCAATTAAGGATTGTAATCAGAAGGCAATAAAAAAAAATATTATGTTAGAATAGTAAATATACAGTAAAATTATATACTTACAGTGGAATAAACTTTGACAAAATGTCCATGTACTGTAGAATTAAATTTGTCTTTACAGTAAACCCTTTTGTGGGATACAAAATTAGCCAAACTCCTAAATAGGTTACGGCACACTTTGCATTCATATAGCAAATCACATTCATCTGAGAGTAAGCCTTTGAGCTAAAAAGAAATTGTCAAATCTGTTTAGTTCATTTTATATATAATTACTACTCAATAAAAATGTTTACACAGTAGCAACTCACTTCTTCAGTAGCCATATCAAATATTTTTCTTGCTTGGGCAAAGCCTGTAATACAAGTTTGTATTGGCTTTCTAAGCAAAGAAAAATCTATCTCTTCATTTTCATCATTAGGAACAACAGGCTTATTATTCCCTTTACTTCTATCATCTTTCCCCTTGGCCTTGGCATTTACTTTGTTGCCAGCCATTGTAGCTAGAAATAAAACAAACCATGTAAGATGTGAACTTAGAATCAAATTTTCGATACATTCAAATTTCATAGTTTATGTTATGACATAACATGCGGCTGTAGGCGGTATGTTGATATATCTACCTACCTACTTCTGGTATTTAATGCTGACCAACTAAGATGACAATGAATAGCCAACAGGCTAATACTAGTTATCAGATATCACCGATATTTACATTCAAAAGTCCATTATTACACAAGTATCGAGTAATAACTACAATTATATCTATAACTTAATCAATACATTACAAGAATCAATTACATCTAGCGGCAAGCATGGTAAAAGCACGACATATACATATCCAAGAAGCTGCAGTCTCTCCCTTAAATAAACTCAATAGGAAAAGACTAAACGTCACGTGAAGCAGTCTATTAAATAATATTAATACGGTAGATATCGATGGCAACAATAAGAAGCATCAACTTACATGAATTTCGTCACAACTGATAACTTGAAATTTTCAGTTTTCCGACAAATGCACCCATCACACCACCATTTTCAACAAATGAATATCAGTCGTAGAACGTAACTGCGATCAAATCAAACATGCACGATTTTTTTCTCTTTGAACAACTATAGTCGGTAAATTACTAGGTTTATAGCGATTAATCTAGTGAGCTCCGCCATGTTTTTATTTAAAAAAGCTCAACATTTTAAAAAGTAAAATTAAATAAGATTTTTATGGCTAAGGTTTATTTTTTGTATAAAATTAAAATCATTTCAACCCTCATAAATCATTTTTTAAAACTTGTCAACATTACATGAACACTTTTAGACACTAGACAGACAGACTAATGTGTGTGGCCATACACTTGTTGAAATTTATGGAATTATTATTATCAAACAAAAATACATCGCAATATTTAACAATAAATGGAATTAAAATTAATCAAGATATTGACATAAAATTCTTTTTTTTTTGCCATAAAATACATAGTCTATTTTGGTAAGCTAACTATGAAAAAAAAAAACTTCAAAAAAATATTCATATAGTGCACAGCAGGCGTTTAACAAATTCAATTTAATCCGTATGGTCTGAACATAAAGTTGTAATTGCTATGTACATCAAAAGGTCCCCAACGAAAGTCACCTAGGTTGGGAGTGTGTCATCTAACAACCAGCCAGCGCTATATATATTATTATATACCATACGTATTTTTTTTTTTTAGTTACATTATGGCTCCACACGATTAGTGTACTAAGCCAGTGTCAAGTATTGAAATTCTTCAAGTTTTTATTAATTTTAGTCAAAGAGTTGGATCAAAGTCACATTTCAGGTCAGTTTTCAAGTAAAAGTCTAGTCTAAGTCATACCTTCAGTAAAGATGTGGTGTTTTTTTAAATATATCTTATAGGCTAGCGTTTTGACCACTATCTCACCTGTTGGTAAGTGATGATGCGGTCGAAGATGGTAAGCACGCTAGGCCTAGAATGGGAACTGGCTCTCAAGGATAGCTGCCTGAAGATTTTCTGTGGAATTTTGATGAGAACGCAATTAGCATGTTTTTCAACATTGTGCTGTTTTTCTACACTCGCACACATTCACCGGCACCTAATGGTTAATAATCCACATTTATTACACATTAACACGCAGAAGAACACAAGTTTTAGGGAAAAAAATACAATGAAATCACGACGACGACACACACGTTCCCGCCAAAACTCCAGGTTCCTCGTTTAACATTCCTCTCGCGGGTTAGTTCGCAGTCAACTTTTATATAGTAAAACGTTGTTGAACACTTGTCATTGACAAAAATGTACAATCTATTATTGTCAATATCACCCTTATGTCAATGTCATAAATGTCATTAGTGTCAGTAAAGTTGATATGGATGTTTTAGCGGGAAGGTGAAAAAGTGTGTGTGCTCCCATTATATTTTCCTAAAACTTCCGCAAGGTGTGTAAGGAGTCAG
Source organism: Cabera pusaria (assembly GCA_954871355.1). Classification (NCBI taxonomy): domain Eukaryota; kingdom Metazoa; phylum Arthropoda; class Insecta; order Lepidoptera; family Geometridae; genus Cabera; species Cabera pusaria. The sequence goes on from OX940894.1 coordinate 11,695,743, forward strand.
ACCACATGAGTCCGTTTCTTTACTCGTGTGGTCAGACTGTGGACCATCTCATTGTTTTCCATACATCACAATACCGTGGGCTGACCGCCACCGCTAGTGTGATTGACGCTTCATAGAAGTGGATTTTTAGTAAATTCCACATCTCTACTCAGGGACGAGGGTATGACTTCAACTTGTCCTGAAATGTGACTTTGATTCATCTCTATTACTTGAATTCATAAAATCTTGAAGAACTTTAACACTTGACATTGGCTAGATACACTAACCGCGTGGAGCTATAATAAAAATTACAAAAAAAAAGTTGATCGGGGGTTTGGCGGGAACGTGAAAAGAGTGAGTGTAAAGTGACAGTGTACGCTCTTTTGGTATTTTTCCTGAAACTTGTGTTCTACCGCAAGTTAATGTGTATTTAAATATGTGGATTACTAACCATACAGTGCCAGTGAATGTGTGCAAAAAAATGTGCATACATATAAGGAGACGAAATACCTACAAAAATGTGGATACCTAAACGTCATAATGGAACTTAAAATGGCTTGCATTGATTGTTCATTGGTCCATTGATAGGATTGTGTCATTCAAGGTCATCAATGGACCAATAGACAACAATGGCAACCATTATAGGTTCCATTATGTTGTTTAGGCATGCAATGCACCTGTTTTTTAAGTTATTTCCATACAGGCAAATGTACCGCGGCGCCTCTATTTTTATATCGTAGACGGAATATTAAATAGACAAGACAATAGCGTATGCGAATGAAATAGCTATAGAGATATAACCCGACTAAAATGATGAACACTTGATATATATGCCAGTTATAAGATAAAATTAACAACGTAATTTGGTCACGTTATACATAGCCGAAGATCGTGCTCAATGGCGTGAAGTTAGAGAGGCCTATGTGCAGCCGTGGAATAGTATAGGCTGATGATGATGATGATGATACATGACAGGGCTGCATTCACGTCCTCCGGAGAAAGTTTTTTGGTTGTTTTGCATCGACGGGCCGGAATGACGACGGGTGTTTTTTACTCAAATTGTGACTTTGACATTTTGCGCAGACTCGAATTTCGAGGTTATGTTTCTTTGTTTTTCTTATTCTGAATATTTTCCGTTTGTTTTTACGATTATGTCTCGTAATGTCACGTCTTGGTCTCGACAATGCACTGTAAATTGCTTCCTATACACTTGATCTGCAATAAAACATTTTTTTTACATCTTTTCCCGCCAAATTTCCTGTCACAAACGTCAGAGCATTTTTTAAACATAGAATTGAATGGTTAAAAAGTTGCAACTATAAAAATGAGTGAACGACACATGAGTCTTTAATTTATGTATATATATTATTATTTTAAATGATTAATACAAACCTACAAAGCTCTTGGCGAATGTGTAACTGGATATTGCATATGCTGTTGGAGTGGAGCTGCAAAATCACACTGATAATAATGGAACGTGCCCAACGTGCACTTCTCAAAATAATGATGTATCTCCCCTTCTAACATCCTACTATCGACCTCTATTCAATAAACGGGTAGATAAATGCCCGATACCTAGGACAATAAGTACCGTGATTTTAATGACGCTTGCTTGGCGTCATTAAAATCACCTTTCCCTAATATTGTATAACAAGCTTATTTCAATAAACAAAATAAAACAATTGACCTTGTTAAAAAATATCACTAGCTGGCTAAAACATCTAGGTTACCACAGTGTAGAAAATCTTTTATTGATGTACACACACACACACACACTCTTATTTGCATAATTTCTATAATAACATTTAGATCAAACATACAACTATGTTAGGTAACCAAGTTTAACTACAATAGATAAAAGTTATATTTGTTCTAATTTTAGGAAAGGCTCTGCTTTTTTGCAACACAGTTTATAACTAAAGCAAAAAGCAGGGTTCGCATTTGAAGTCTGCAAACTTTTGTTTGTGCAAAATAAAGCAATTTGTATTTGTATACAGGATGGGGCAAAAGTAATCATCCGATGTTCTTTTGCTGTAATATTTTTTTTTATGAAAACAGTTTAGTTCTTGTAAAATTTGTTTACTTAATCCATTAGAATTTATTCCATTAAGTTGAGAAAATGATATCGGTCAAGTGGCCGCCGCCAGAGTTGATGATCATACGGGCCCGTTTTATGGCATTTTCCATCACTCTGTGGGCCGCTCCCACATAATATAATTAATAAAATGTATTGAAATAAAAACATTTAAATATTAAAACAGTAAACTTAAAAATAAAAATATATAAAACAATATGTAGGAAATGCTATCAACTTACTAAATTCAAAATTATATTTACAACTTAAACTTAACTTAATAAACCTTTAATTAATAATAATAATTTACACTTAATACATACTAAAAGATAAATTACTACTACATTCTACATAAAATATTTCGTAAACAAACACTCGAGTGCCATGCATTGGAAACGAGCCTTTCTTATCTATCGGTGCGGACGCTTTTGTCCAAGCGCGCCGCAGATTAAGAAATAGTAGTCGTCCCCGTCAAGCCACTGTCACAGATAGCGTACTAGTTAGTATGCAACTTTATATTGTATGAAGTTCGGTGATAAGGCTAGGCACGGGAGCCCAGCAGTGGAGAGTTAGCTTCAGACCGGAATAATAACCACGCGCTCGCGCCGATTTAAGGAGCCGCACTTATTTATTCGCCTAATATTAGCAAGTTATTGTAATCATCGCTGTATATGACTCAATACAAGTGTACGAGTGAAGTGTGGAGTTTTCCTCGTACCCATACACCTTCCAATACCTTTAGATCAACGGAATAACTGGCGAAGCCAAGAGGTGCGCGCCCGCGCACCCCATCACACGTTGGCCACACATTCCCGCCATAACTCTTGCCAGAACTTCGGGCGACTGGTTCTCGCAATCCTGGCGAATATTCTCCTTAAGAGCTACGAGAGCTTGTTGACGTACGTCCACGACTATAAAAAACCCCATAAAAAAAAGTCTGGAGCGGTTAAATCGGGTGATCTGGCCGACCAGTGCAAATCACCAAAATGAGAGATCAAGCGACTCGGAAATGCTTCCTTCAGAATATCGGTTGTGGCTCGAGCAGTGTGCGCCGCTGCAACATCCTGTTTGAACCACATGTTCTCCAGTCCCAATTCATCCAATTGAGGAAGAAAAAAATCGGTAATCATGGCTCTGTAGCGCGCGCCGTCCACAGTAGTTTGGCCAGCGGCGTTCTCAAAAATAAAAATTGGTTCGATGACACCTCCAGCGTAAACAGCACACCACGCAGTAATTTTGAGCGGGTGTAATGGCTCTTCGTGGGTAATACATGGATTTTCGGTGCCCAAGAAACGATAATTTTGTTTATTCACGTAACCACTAAGATGGAAATGAGCCTCATCGCTCATGATAATTTTCGATGAAAAATCGTCCACCACGTTGAGATTCAGGATGGCTTCAGCGTAGGTTAGACGCGTTTGGCGGTCAAGAGCGACAGATCATACACTGTCTGCACTTTGTAAGGGAACATCTTCAAATCTTTCTCTAGAATTCTGCGTAGGGACCGCCGGCTAATGCCCAATTGCGTGGCACGTCGTCTGGTCGATGTTTCGGGCTCCTCTCCGAGATCTTGGGCAACGGCAGCGATATTCTCAGCAGAACGGCTGCTCCGGGGCCGGCCAGCCTTGGGAACATCTCGTGTTGTCCCAGTCTCTTCAAGGCGAGTGGCCAAACGCCGCAGTGTTTGTCCAGTTGGTGTCGGACGGCCAGGAAATCTGCGACGAAATTCACGCTGCGCCAACACAACCGTCGAATTATTGCGCAAAAATATAAAAACAATTATTTCGCGTGCTTGCGCAGTAAACTGATTCATGGCTTGTCGATTTGTATGTGGTATTCTGCGTTTGTTTACTTTACAATTGTCAAAACTGAATTGACATTTAGCGCTATTAGCAAAAGTTATAGCGTTTTCCATTAGGGTGATTACTTTTGCCCCACTCAGTATGTCTACAGTTTATATGTATTTCCTACCTCCATACTGTGTTAGTTTGTTTGTTTTTTTTTTAAATTATCATTATGGCTCCACACGACTAGTGTATTTAGCCAGTGTAAAGTATTGAAATACTCAAGTTTTTATGAATTTTAGTCGTAGAGATGGGTCAATGGTCACGCTCAGAGTGCACCCAAACGCTCTAACCCCGTTCACGACCTCAGAGCGTCGCACTCGGTTACAGCAACTGTGTCGTTCACGAGGACGTGAACGCAGCCCCGACAGACTTCAGAGCGCGCGTCACATTCGCTAAACGAGTTAGAGAGAGAGGTTAGACCGTTTGGTTGCAATCCGAGCGTAGGTCGTGAACGGAGCCCAGGGCTGCGTTCACGTCCTCCGGAGAATGATTTTTGGTTGTTTTGCAACTCGCTCGAAGGTCCGTAACGACTACGGGTGTTTTTCACTAAAATTGTGACTTTGACATTTTGCGCAGACTCGAATTTCGAGGTTATGTTCATTTATTTTTCAATTTCTAATTATTTTCCGTTTCTTTTTACGATTAATGTCTCGTCATGTCACGTCTCGGTCTCGACAATGCAAATTTCTTCCGATCCCCTTAATTTATTAAAAAATTACGGCTTTTCCCGCCAAATTTACTATCACAAACGTCAGAGCGTTTTTTAACCATCGAATTTGATGGTTAAAAAGTTGCAACCGGAGTGAAACAACCGAGGTCGTGAACGACACAGTTGCTACAACCGAGTGCGACGCTCTGAGGTCGTGAACGGGGTTAGAGCGTTTGGGTGTACTCCGAGCGTAGGTCGTTAACGCAGCGCCCTGTTGATAATTGACATTGTCAAAATGTCAATGTCAATAGGTTTGCTGGGTTTCTCGCTTCTCGCCCGTTTCGCCGTTTGCCGGTACTATATGTAAAAAATAAATCAACATTATATCTCTTCTAAATAATGAACGCTAGTGAGATCCCTACACCTGACTATCAACATAGAAGATGGCAGAACCTGCGAAAGCTCCTAGAAAGGTCAGGTCCATTCTGCCACCCGGACTTCGAGCCATCGGCAGAGATTCTAGACTTCATCATGGATTCCTGTAAAGTGCTTATAGTGGGCGCTGGAGGCTTAGGCTGCGAGCTTCTGAAAGACTTAGCTCTTATGGGATTCAAGAAACTTCATGTCGTAGACATGGACACCATTGAATTGTCTAATCTTAACAGACAGTTTCTGTTCAGAAGGAATGATATTGGTTTGTCAAAGGCCAAGTGTGCTGTTGAGTTTGTCAACAAAAGGTATGTACCAAATTGGTAGAAATAAAGTAAAGCATGTGGCCAGTCCTATTTGCTATGAGATTAAACTAAGTTATTCTTTCACAGTACTTCTGATTTTGACTCAAAGGATTTCAATGACACAATCTTGATTTCAAAAAACAGACTTAAAATGCATGCTGTGTCTGTATGTATGTGAATATAAAGGAACCAAACATTTATTACTAGTTTAATTTTGTTCTGTAGAGTTTATGATTTTCAATTGAAAGTTGTGTTTCAGAGTCCCAGGTTGTGAGGCTGTTGCTCATCACTGCCCAATCCAGGATTTGGATGACTGCTTCTACCGCCAGTTCCATATAGTAGTGTGTGGGCTGGACTCTATCATTGCTCGGAGATGGCTGAATGGCATGCTCATGTCATTACTACAATATAATGATGACAGTAAGTTTATTAGAGTATTGACAAAAGTTGTAATACTAACAAAAAAAGACTCTCAGAGCCATCATCAACGGTTCACTATTCAGTTTTATAATATATTATATCTGACAGATAATGCCATTTAAGGTGTATTTTTTTTGGCTCCTGATATATCATAAACTGGTGAAACTAGAGTCCTTACTTTCAAATTTCTGCTTTAGGATAGGCTATCTTTAAGGAGACAGAATAACACTACATAAATATTGCTTTTACCTCTACTGGCCTTAACAGCTTTACTGTCAGTGATACTACATTGTATATTGAGTAAACTAAAAAAATTGTAATTGCTGGATCTCCTATGAGATTGCCCTATTGCCTTCGCCCCATTGATGAAATGGCTTGATGTCCACTTAATTTTTTTTTTACCTTTTCATTCTACTTCTCTTACCATCCTTGACCACATCATAGCTTACAATCAGGGGAGATAATGGTCGAAGTCCAAATATCTTCTATTTTTAGGGTTCCGTAGTCCTGACAAGGAACCCTTATAGTTTCGTCATGTCTGTCTGTCTGTCCTAGGTTTTGCTAAGAGACCGTTAATACTCGAAAGCTGTAATTTTGTAGGGGTATGTGTATAAATTACGCCGTCAAAGTGGTGAAATAAAATTTTGAATAATATTTTTTTTTAGGTTAGATTCCCTATATGAGAAGTGGGTATGAATTTTTTTCGTCGTCTACCCCATCGTGTGGGATATCGTTGAATAGGTCTTTTGAAATGGGTCAGGGTTCAGGGTTGCTAATACCATTTTTCGATTGAATGCTTCATTTACGAAATATTAAACTTTAAATTGCAAATTTTTGTTCCAGTAAGGCGTCCCCCCTCTCCCCCTCTAAAAGCTTAACTGCTGGCTTGAAAAATCTAGAAAAATTTGTGATAATTGTGCATTTCATGAACTTTAAAGGAAAACTATAGCGGTTAAGATAACTTTATTACTTCAGCAGTAATAGTCGTTGAACTTGGTGTTGGATAATTTTGTACCAAATACAAAATCCTTCAAATAAATCCTTTAAAGTGACAAAGACGAAGTACCTAGTTGCTTGTTTTTAACAGGTAAAGACTTCCATTGAATAACGGGCTACTACGGAACCCTACACTGCGCGTGGCCCGACATGCACTTGGCCGGTTATTTGTCATTTGTATTATCACATTTTTTTTACTGGGTAAAGGTTTACTTTAAATTTCAGGGAGCTTGGATCAAAGCAGTGTAATCCCGATGGTAGATGGAGGTACTGAAGGCTTCAAAGGCAATGCAAGAGTGATCCTCCCTGGCATGAGTGCATGCATTGAATGTACTCTGGATTTGTACCCTCCGCAGAAGACATTCCCGCTCTGTACTATTGCTAATACTCCAAGGTACCTGCTCAATTTACTGTCACAAAGATTTCAAATTCCTGAGAATTTGTTTAGACAACAATTACAACAATATGATAAACATTAATAATATTATGTTTCTTTGAAGTGTTTCACACTTTATATTTTTGTAAATTGTTAAACACAATCCAAAATTTCATCGTACCGACGGGACTTGAACCCGCAACCTCCGGAATAACATGTTCCGGTGCTTTGCCAATTAAGCCACGGTGCGAAGTATCGTTACATCGGAACATGTTATTCCGGAGGTTGCGGGTTCAAGTCCCGTCGGTACGATGAAATTTTGGATTGTGTTTAACAATTTACAAAAACATTAATAATGTTTAAACTAAACCAGTTACGCTACATTGCTTTTTTTACTATAAATATGGAAACTCGCCACATGCAAGAAGGACTAATAACCAGCCTAGATATGGAATGAGCCATACTCATGCCTAGATAGCTAGTCCATTAATTCACATGATCGATTTTGGACTTGCTATGCTATCATTCAATCTGCTAAGTATGTGCCGAAACTAGCTGACCAGATTGGGCACATGTCTTTATTCGGGGGGTGGTTGGAGACATGCCTGAAGACTACCAGTGGTCACTAATCTAAAACCCAATTATCACATTTTTAACTAACTTCTCAAAAAAGTCCAAAAACTTACCGATTTAAAAAAAAAACCTTTTTTTGTTTGAGAGATTATACTTGCCGTTTGGTCCCATTCAAACTTTATCCAGATATGAAAATTATCACTGCAGATATGGAGATAAACAATATAAATAAAATTGATACCTTGACAACATTATTATGACTATAATCCGTGCCATATAGATTAGCACTAAAGTGCATCGACCTGTCGTCAGCCGCTAAGAAAAAATGAGTGTAACTTAAAATTTTGCCAAAATGAAAACCAAAAATATCTATTTATCATTGATGTTTATTACAATTCAACATATTACTAGAACACATTTGATATATATTTAATGTCGTATTTTCATGATCTCGATATTTATTATCCGTTTTTATTGCACTAAAAAGGGATTGTAATGCGCTACGAGTGTTTTATGTTATACTTTATTTTAATGATTATTAACGAAGATCTCTTTTTGTAATTTTTCTACATAACATTAAAAAAAATAACCATTACAACAGCTTTTATAATACTTACGAAACTACTTCCTGAAATTATACAAAACGCGAGTTATGTCACTTTACCTGGAACATGTTTTTACGTCAGGCAGCAGAGATGCGTCACCTTCGGCAATAATAAATTAATTTATTTTATAAATTAATTTTGGCAAGAATTAAGTGATGGCAATTATATAATTAAATGTACCAACAATATAAAATAAATCATATGAATTATATTTTATTTATTTATTTTTCAACACACATTAATCTTACATTAAACCCAATATTAATGCAGACTCCATCTCAAATAAATATGTATACATGTTTCAGAAAAAAAACTTTGGATATTTTAGTGCCAAATAAAAATTAGAACACACCGCTAAGTAAAAAGAAGACCTAATTATAATCACAGTCATAAAAGGTTTGTCACCGCTGCTAGACCACTGAAAGGTCAACGCACTTTAGTGCCAATCTATATGGCACATATTATAGTGGATATTTTCACTATTGTGGCATGTGAAGTCGGTTTTTTCGTTTTGTAAACAATCTTAAATTATTAATCTAGTAAATCCAAAATTGTTTCTATTGCAGATTACCAGAGCACTGCATAGAGTATGTCAAAGTCATACAATGGGCTAAAGAAAACCCCTGGGGCAATACAACTGTATTAGATGGGGATGATCCACAACATGTTGCTTGGGTGTACGAAAAAGCACAAGAGAGAGCTATGAAGTATGGCATTGCTAATGTCTCTTATAGGCTGACTCAAGGTGTCTTGAAGAATATCATCCCGGCTGTCGCTAGTACCAATGCTGCAATTGCTGCTGCTTGCGCCACCGAGGTAATTTATTAGGTAAACTGTAAAAAACTAGTGGAAAATGCCTAAAAAACCCGAGGCTTCACACAAGCATATTGCAGGTTTTAACTGAGAACTTTTGCTATTTTCAACCGACTTCCAAAAAGAAGGAGGTTCTCAATTTGTCTGTGTGTTATAGTTATATTATTTTGTATGTATGTTACGCGTTTACTCGTTTATTGTGAACGCGTTAATTGTGAACCGATTTGAATTATCCTTTTTTTAATCGATAGGGTATGTTTCCCAGTTGGTCCCATTGTAATTTCATCGAGATCTGATAAGTATCTCCAGAGATTTGATGATAAACATCCTAAACTTGCTACTGAAATTGACTCGTGGAGCATGGAAGTCGGTTGTTTTACTTTTTAAACTATCTTAATTATTTTGGAATTAAATTAAGCTTTTAAGATTGTTATTAGTTATTTATGATACTAGTGCGGTAAGTTGGTTTTTACAAACGAGTAGACGAATTTAATAGTCGTAGTCACGAGTTTGTTAAAACCAATATCCGCACGTGTGTCATACAACGTTTTTCAGCAAATTTGTGAGAAAACACTACAATTGGTAATAAAATAAACATAAATAATCAAAAAGTCGAAACAAACAGTCTTTGACGTTTCTAATATGAAAATGGCGCGAATTTGCAAAAGGTGCCATGTGTATTAATAAACTGGCCAAGTGCAATTCGGACTTGCACTAGTAGGGTTCCGTACCATACTACAGTATTTTATAAGATCGAGCAAAAAATACCACTATCATTTTTCGCCAGCAAAAAAAAATAATTAATAAACATTTTATTTCTTATAACGCCATCTAACGTCTAACAAAGGTGTTAGGGATCGACATTTCAATATAACGCCATCTATGGGACGTTTACCTAACTAAGCGTTCATAGATGGCGTGAAATGCCGAAAAAACACGTTTCTTGTATGGGGACCCTCTATTATTTTTAACTTTATTCTGTTTTTAGTATTTGTTGTTATAGCGGCTACAGAAATACATCACGTGTGAAAATTTCAACTGTCTAACTATCACGGTTCATGACATACAGCCTGGTGACAGACAGACAGACAAACAGACAGACGGACAGCGGAGTCTTAGTAATAGGGTCCCGTTTTACCCTTTGGGTACGGAACCCTAAAAATTAGAACTACACCTTTCGTCTCATTTACTCATTAGTATTAAAGTGAGACAGATGTATTAAGCAAAAGCGCTTTCAAGGAGATGCTATTATTCAGCTTATTTATTCTCGCAAAATGAAACTCTGGTGGAATTCTTATGTAGGTTTTACGAAAATGAAAAATAAACTGTAAAGGATACGCACGGTGTCATACCACAGATTGTATAATAGTTACTATGTGCCATACACCGGAGCGTGCGGTAAGTACTTTCTGCATGCTCCGCTGTATAGTGCGTAATTTTTAACTTTCGATCAATGTATACAGGCGTTGTAAATGCATTTTTTGAGCAAATGTGCTGAAAATATAATTATAATATATTCTAGGTATTCAAACTAGCATCCTCATGCTGTGTCAATATGAACAATTACATGGTTATGAATATGTCCGAGGGTGTGTACACATACACATTCAGTGCTGAGAAGCATACAGACTGTGTGGCTTGCAGCAACAACACGAGGTCCATGGAAATTGAGCCTGATGCTACACTCCAAGCTATTTATAATAAGCTCTGTGAAGATCAGGGGTATCTGATGAAGAGTCCGGGTTAGTGACTATATGACTTTGTAACATGTTCATTGTATATTAATTAGCTTTGCTTGGCATGCATATTTATTCATCTTCCTGAAGAAGCATTTTTATGTAGCATAGACCCTGGAATAACACATAGGATACTTTTTATATTCCCACACACGATATTCCCATGGGAACGTTGTCTATGTGGGTAAAACCGCGGGGTACAGCTAGTATTTAAATATAATATGACGCCAAAATCTATTCAGATTTAAGCGTTTCTGCGTTTTAAAAATATAAACAATCAATTATTAATCTTTTAAAACTGTTTTGTTCCATAATAATTAACCGACTTCTAAAAAGGAGTAGGTTCTATCTTGGTCTGTATATATTTTTTTAATGTATTTACTACCATACTTCTTGAGTACTTACACCGCAAATCGTTTCCAGTTGCCTAGACAGGGAACATTAAGATTTTTTACAAAAACGTTATGAGATCTTAGATTCTCCTTTACTTTTTAGCTTTTCTTGTAATAACATTTTCAAAATAATTTCATTCAACAGGAATAACAACTGTAATCAACGGGCGCAACAAAACGCTCTACATGTCTTCAATCAAAAGTATAGAAGAGAGAACTAAGGATAACCTGAAGAAAAAAGTGACTGAACTGGGTCTGTATAATGGAGCTGATATTTTAGTTGCCGATGCGACTACACCCAACACCATTACCATCAAGTTGAAATTTAGCGAGAATCTTCAAGATGTTGATATGTCCCGTTACATATAATAAGAATTTCATACCTAATGAACATATTTATTCAGTGGTTTCTTAATAAGTGTAATATTTTTATAAAAATATAATGATAAAACAATCCGTATTTTAACTTTTTTATACTAGCTAGTGTATGTACCGGGCTCAACTGTAGACACAAATGGAAAAATCTGGCCTCTACCTATTTATTCTGTGCCTAAGTATTAAAAAACCGGCCAAGTGCGAGACGGACTCGCGCACGAAAGGGTTCCGTACTATTATCAATAAAAACGATTTGATGTGAATATTATAACTCAATATTCTGCGGATATTTCCAGCGCTGTTGCCGTTATCAACATCGTGCAAAAGCGAGCAAAAAAATCACTTTTTGTATGGGCCCCCTTCAATATTTATTTTTATTCTGTTTTGTAGTATGTTGTTTTAGCGGCAACAGAAATAAGTACCTATATAGGTACATCATCTGTGAAAATTTCAAGTGTCAACTATCACGGTACATGAGATTCAGCCTGGTGACAGACGGACATAGAGACAGACGGACGGACAGCGGAGTCTTAGTAATAGGGTCCTGTTTTTACCCTTTGGGTGCGGAACCCTAACAAGAAATATCTTAAAAACCCTTTTTAAACACAAGCTTTTACATAACCTAGGACCAGAGAAAGTCAAGACAAATCCAACGAGCCCAAACACGACGGGTATAACATGTGTAGTTTAGTATTTCCTGTGGCCTCCTTCCAACTCCATCATCAGATCACCACCATGTAATCATAATATTGCATTGTTACGCGATTTACATATATATGCAAAATTTCAGCTCAATCGTACCCCTGGAAGTCGCTCTAAAATCAATCGCAAGATTTGTGACGGACAAATAAATTCTCCGTGAAGTAGAGATAAAGTTTGTAAACAAGTAATATTTAAAAAAAACCTATTTAAACACAAGCTTTTACATAACCTAGGACCAGAGTAAGTCAAGACAAATCCAACGAGCTCGAACACGACGGGTATAACATGAGTAGTTTAGGAGTTCCTTTGCCCCCCCCCCTCTATATATATATACTAGCAGCCCGCCCCGGCTTCGCACGGGTAGAATTTATATGCCTACAAAATTTGCATCAGTTTGTTGCATCGAATATAAAATATTAACATATTTAGCAATCATCGTCATATTTCAACCTAAACCTTCCTCGTAAAAACTCTGGCTATTGGTGAAAACCGCATGATAATCCGTTCAGTAGCTATTGAGAATATTGCGAACAGACAGACAGACGCAGTGATAGACTTTGTTTTATAATACTTACGTAGTGATATTGGACGGCCCTTTGGCGTAAAGGATAGTTACCCTGATTCTGACCCGACGGTCGTTGGATCTAATCCTAGCTAAAGTCCCCGTCACGAGAAGCTATAAATTATGTAAACAAGTGTTCAGGAGTTCACAACATTTGGACCAACAAAAAAAATGAATTTCGTACTCGTACGCATTCGAAACTCGAATGACGCGTTTATTTCAAAATGGCGTCCCGATAGTTTACAATCCCTGCGTCCGGTACCAAGAAACACAAACGATAGCGCTTTGCGTCGTTAAAATATGATCCGACTAAATTAAATAAGTTGTTACTTTCATATAACCCGTCTATATTTCATGTCGATTGAATATAGTCAATTTATTATTATCTCGCAGTATAAAATGTTAACTTAGTAAAAGATGTTTGTTTACATAATTTATAGCTTCTCGTGACGGGGACTTTATATACCTAACAGTGAAAGTTGTATGTGCATTCATGAATTATATGGGTTTTCGTACAGAGGTAGTGGGATAGTTAAATCTACCAAAACTGGCCAAGTGCAAGTCGGACTCGCACTCGTAGGGTTCCAAACAGTAGCGTATATTATAACTTTAATATTTCGCCACCAAAAAATTTACTTTGTTTTTTATAGAGTTTGTATGAATAACAAAGTTATCTTCGCGGTCGCTATATCTCAAAAACTGCTGACTGACTGTATCGTGTTCAAACCAATGTTCGTTGAATGTTTTTATTGAGATCTACAGATTATATGTTATCAAGTTTTATCACTCCATTACTTCAAAAGTTAGAGGGTAGGGGGGGGGGGACACACACATTTTACCACTTTATCAAATCAAATCAAAATATCTTTATTGTTGAAACTGTGTACGTGTAATGTAAGTAGATGGTAAATTCCTTACATGGTATCAACAGTTTGCCCTTTTCAGGCGTACAATATTATAAATAGTATTTATGAATCTAAGCTAATAACTATATGTAGTATCTTTAATTTTAGTTCTACTTACGTAATATTATTTACAAATAGGTATGCTTAGTAATAAATACTATGTTACTATACATTGAAAAATAGATACCTAGAGTAGCAAAATTAATTTTGATAACACTCATTTAAGGTATAAAAGCCCTTAGTAAGCAACCAAGATTTTAATTGTTTGTTAAATTGTGGATTCGTTAACAATTTAATATTTAATGGTAGGTGGTTGTAAATCTTAATTGCAGTAAAATAAGAACTTTTATGATATAATGTGTTATTAGCTTGGGGCAGATAAATGTTATGTTTATATTTTGAGCGTAAAATGTTCGAACGACTAGATTTAATTTCGAAGAAGAAGTTACTATTGTCTCTAACAAAACAACAAATTTGATATATAAATATACAGGTTAAAGTAAGAAATGTATTCTCTTTGAAAATATTTCGTAGGGTTTCTGTACTGTCTAGGTGATATATGCTTCTAATACATTTTTTTTGTAACAGGAAAATTGATTCTACTTCTGTTGAATTTCCCCAAAACATAGACGCGCCTATCTTTTAAATGATTGACTTTGAGAAAAAATGATTTTAGAAACCTCAATGTAATTTTTAAAGACCTATTTATAGACACCTGTATAGGACACACACGTATAGGTATGAAGATTTTTTTTTGTTTCAGTTCTATGTATGGGATGCGGGCCCTTAAAATTTTATATTTTTTATTTTTGTATAAAAATCGGAAAGCGGTTCACAGAATACATCTACCTACCAAGTTTCAATTCTGTAGTCTTTATAGTTTTGGGAATAAAATGGCTGTGACATGCGGACGGACAGACAGACAGACATGACGAATCTATAAGGGTTCTGTTTTTTGCCATTCGGCTACGGAACCCTAAAAAGTAGCTTACCACCAAGGAGAACATCTACCGCCGTACCCTTACGGCGTTCCCCGACGCAAAAAGTAGGGGTAGGTATTATACGTTTAACGTGTGTATCTGTGTGTCTGTCTGTAGCATCTTAGCACCCAACCGGATGAATCGATTTTGATTTTATTATTGATAGTTTTTTTTTGTTTGATAGATTAGATAAGTCTTCATTGAGAGTGTTCTTGGCTTTGATTCATGAAAATTCGTTCAATCGTTATAAAACTATGAGCTTTTTTCTAGTTAATTGCGCTATGAAATCAACTTACATAGGTCTGATCAATTCGAAAATCTTATTGTAAGACGAAAACGATATTGTAAGAACATGGAAGCATTGACCTGATGCTGGGACATCTCCTGGACTCTACAGAATACTCCAATCCTCACCAACTTACAGCTCAGATTTTAAATGTCGTGTTTAGAGTCATTGGAACGCTTTTAATGAAAAGATTATACGTAGATCAGTCGGGGTGGTTAAAATATTATATAATTATAAATATAGATCAATATTATTTTATACAATATATTATACTATATTGACTTCAAATTGATTGTGATCGGTGGGGATCTACAGAATAGCTAAGCATATAATAATATTTTCGTAGTAACTATGACCTAATCTGTGGTTTGACTGCAAATATTTTATTAATTTTGTGATGCGCGTATGTGAAATCCGTGATATCTTCTAGAGTTTTCATTTGAATTATATACTGTAAAGGACAATTTGAAACTATAATATGTGGCCAAGCTAATTAACGTAATTATTTGGATAAGGATTAATACATACTACTTGAAAATAGCCTTGGAAGTTATGTCATATTTTTTAACAAAAAATTAAAGATTAAAATGGTTACTGTGAGTCAACCTTAAGAGATAGACATATGCTGTCGCGGACTTTTTTGTAGGTCTTATTAAGTTGTACAACTCTTCCATAGAAAATATTCTTCCATCTATTTTCAGCAGCGTTCGTAAGAAACGTGTTTTTTCGACCGTTTTTTGTCGACTTAGGTTGCAAATTAGGTCTCCACGTACCTTTAATTTAAACGGGAAAATATATAGCCTATTTTCATTTCGAAAGTCCATTCTATAAATTAGTGAAAGAATTTTTTAAATCGGTCCAGTAGTTTTCGAGCCAAATCATTACAAACATACAAAAATACAAATGTTCTCTCTTTATAATATTAGTATAGATATATGCGCGTCTAAAGTAGTAAAATGTGTGTGGGGACACACATTTTACCACTTTAGACGCGCCTATCTTTCAAATGATTGACTTTGAGAAAAAATGATTTTAGGAACCTCAATGTCATTTTTGAAGACCTATCCATAGACACACGTATAGGTTTGAAGAAAAAATTTTTTTGTTTCAGTTCCATTTATGGGATAAACCCCCTCTTAAACTTTTATATATTTTTTTTTGTATAAAAATCGGGAAGCGGTTTACAGAATACATCTACCTACCAAGTTTCAATTCTGTAGTCCTAACAGTTTCGGAATAAAATCGCTGTGACATACGGACGGACAGACAGACATGACGAATCTACGGAAACGGCTACGGAACCCTAAAAAGACCCGCATCCTGCTGTATTCGCCATTTCGGTTCCCAAAATAACCCTAATAGGTACCTACTCGAGTTTCCTAGTGCAAAGAGAATATAAATACTACGTAAGACCTAGTGCATAGAGGCACGTAGTACTATTAAGTATTCTATGATAGAGGTTTAAGCTAAAGGTACAACTACTTACATACTTCACTCTTCATACCTAGGACGATGGATTATAATCCATCATCCTAGCTTCATACCCTACTAGTCACGGAGGATAGATAGTAGACCTCCGTGCTACTATTATAATCAGCAAATGCCTTCTACTCGCTCTCGTAGTCACATAGGCTACATTTTATCGCAAATAGCAGTTTCTATTAGATTGTGGGTAAAACCGCAAAGCACA
Organism: Cabera pusaria; assembly: GCA_954871355.1. Classification (NCBI taxonomy): domain Eukaryota; kingdom Metazoa; phylum Arthropoda; class Insecta; order Lepidoptera; family Geometridae; genus Cabera; species Cabera pusaria. Next base: position 11,712,437 of record OX940894.1, read on the forward strand.
ACTAGTACCATGTAAGTATAGTAGTTTGTCAAAGAGGACTACAGACAACTAAGTTGTATGAAGGCCTTATCCTCTACTTCCAGACCAAGCAAGACATCATTAAAGATGACTATGTAGCAATAGCAAGCTGGACACCAAGCATTTTATTATTTCCATCACATCGCCTTGTTTAGTCCATGGCCAAGTGCTTGTATGTCTTGAAATAAAAGGGGTACTACACCACACCACAGAATAATGAATAGTACAAACCACACTGAATCAAGTTCCCTAATTAAGGGTGAGAGTGGCCCATAATTCGGGAGGTTCATTATTACACTATAGTGATTTTACCGCCCTAACTCATCAGAGAACGATTCTCAGAGCGAACGTCAATGCCACCTATACTAACTATACAAAAATAAGTTGCTATTGCCACAGAATAATGAATAGTACAAGTACAGAAATTGCACTCCCTGAGAGCAAAAATGCGAGATTAAACCTAGTTACAACGCTAGTAACGTTCAAAATGCGCTTCACGCCTCGGGTGCGACCTTGAATTTGCGCCACAGTATCCACTAATAGTAACTATGAACCGCGTGTTGCGCACAGTAAAATGCACCGTAAGTCCGCACAGCGAGAGTCTGAATAACTCGGTCAACTCGCGGCCTTTACTATATATATCGCGGCTTTTACTATAGGGTTGAATGTTATGAGAAAACTTGTAAGCCTTTGATTGGTAGAATACTCGTAGAACAATGTAATGAGTACATTACTGACAATAAGTACTACATTAATGTATAATGTCGAGGTAGGATAAAAGTACTACAGTTAAACTAAAATACGTGACGTTCAATTAAAATTGAGTAAAGTTTTAGATTGCGTTAGTTAAATAACGCGACAATAGTATCACTTGCCTAGAATCGTAGGTTGTTTGACTTGTAACATTATAATAGTGTCGGAGCCGAATCACTTTTTCGACCAAAAATAATTATGTATTTTATTCATTCTAGGAAAACTTTATTTCCAATCCAATATTTTATTTCACCATTTTGTCGGCGTTATTGATATACACACATACCTACACAATTTCAGCTTTCTAGTACTAACGGTCTCCTAGCAAAACCTTGGACAGACAGACAGACAGACGGACATGACGAAAATATAAGGGTTCCTTATCAGGACTACGGAACCCTAAAAAAGAATTTTCAATTTAAAATCGGTTAAGATCTGACAGAGTTCTGAGGTCACAAACATTTAAATAAACTGGCCAAGTGCAAGTCGGACTCGCACTCGTACGGTTCCGTACCACACTACAGTATTTTATAAGATCGAGCAAAAAATACCACTATCATTATTCGCCAGCAAAAAATAATAATTAATAAACATTTCGTTTCTTATAACGCCTTCTAACGTCTAACAAAGGTGTTAGGCATCGACATTTCAATATAACGCCATCTATGGGACGTTTACCTAACTAAGCGTTCATAGATGGCGTAAAATGCCGAAAAAAACACGTTTCTTGAATGGGGACCCTCTATTATCTTTAAATTTATTCTGTTTTTAGTATTTGTTGTTATAGCGGCAACAGAAATACATCATCTGTGAAAATTTCAACTGTCTAACTATCACGGTTCATGAGATACAGCTTGGTGACAGACGGACAGACAGACAGACAGACGGACAGCGGAGTCTCAGTAATAGGGTTCCGTTGGTACCCTTTGGGTACGGAACCCTAAAAACCGTCGAATTGAGAACCTCCTCCGTTTTTGTGAAGTAGATTAAAAACTACACCGACTTCCATGCCCCGCGAGTCAATTTCAGTAGCAAGTTTGAGACGTTTATCGTCATATTCTGGAGATACTTATCAGATCTCAGTGAATCTTAGTGATCTGAGATCTATAAGTGCTTTAATTACATTAACTCTCCGATTATAAAAATCTGACTATCGTATGACACGACAAAATCATTAAGAAAGAAAAAAAGGAAAATTGTAGTAAACGTTAGTAGGTACCTACCCTATTTATTTATCTTAGAACTAACTAAATAAAACAAGATGTAATGTCGATAGAAATTCCCTAAATATCATTACGTGAATTCCCTTGTAACATGAAACTCAGCTGATTTATACCTACCTACCATTTTATGTGTGACATTCTTTGCTTTTTACATAGTTATTCTTTACAGTGACTATATGAAGCAAGGAATATAATATTGAGGTAGGTACAAGTAAGGCGCGCGGCCGAATCGAGAGCGCGCGTGACCAAAGAGAATATAATACACGGGACGTGACACTTAACTGACTGAACTTGGACCCTAGCGGGTGCGCGGAGGTACTTGTAGTTTCATAGCTACAGCGCGGAGTGCGACAGGCCTGGCGGAGTGTGACAGGCCTGCTATTGCTATGGCTGTCCTTGCGACAGCAATTAATATTAAAGAAAGAGGAGAAGAAAGATAAAGTATAGTTTATTATATATAGAAAAAAGTATAATATATATTTATTTAATCATAAAGGTAACAGGGCAAGCACGTCACTCGCCTGATGGTAAGCGATGACGTCTAACGATTACAAATACAATGGCATGTTACATTCTGGATAACCAAACATTTAAAACTTAGAGTAATCACAAAAACACACGACCGCTCTCCGCACTCGTCCCACATCGACTGAGCGCAGTGAGCGCCCTACCCTACCTCCCTAAGTGTTATTACACTGCGCGGTAGCAAGCACACTTCGGACCGGGCGCACTTTTGCTTTCTAATTAGGGAGCCTTACGCCTTTCTCTTATTACACCTCCCTGATTAAGGAGGTAGGGATCCTGATTCAGGGTGGTGTAATACCCCTTTAAAATAGATTAGAAAATAAATCTTTTTTATCCAGAACTAGCACCGCCTCGCGGTTTCACCCGCGTAGTTCCCGTACCCGTTAGAATATTAAAGTCATAGTCTAGTTCAAGTCATAATGAGATGTGGCCTTTAATGAAAATTTCTAGTGGAATTTTAGTAAAAACGCAAATAGCATGTTTTTTAACATTGTGCTGTTTCCCTACACTCGCTCTTAATGGTTCATAATTCACATTTATTACACATTAACTCGCAAAAAAACACAAGTTTTAGGAAGAAATACAATGAGAGCTCACACATTTTTTCACGTTCCCGCCAAAATTTCCCTCACAGACAGACTAAGTAGAGATGCTACGCATACAGCATACTCCCCTTTTTGTAGTTGTGATGAAATTGCAATGCGCGGTGTTGTTTATATCCAGCAACCAGCGTGGTTGGGATTACCTGACTTATATCCTATAATTAACATAGTTAAATTATTCTGTTGCATTGCAGCACAATGTTTAAATCATCTTTATTAAATAAAATAAATAACTGTAGATCTTATTATTAGTCGATCGATTAATAATAAAATGGGTGGGGCATGATTCTATCTTTACCACATCACTATCTGATGTGACAATTGACATCTGACGTGGTGAAGCAAGAAGCCAACGACAACAGGAGAAAGGATAACCACAAATTTGATTTCTGTTTTAGTTTCTTAGCCAGAATACTACAAAAACAAACATGTTGGAAAGTTTATTCGACGATGTGAAACGGATGAACAAGCGCCAGGTATTGTTCCAGTTAACAATAATGAGATGACTTGATAATTTCGTGTACCGGTTGTTGTTTCATGGTTTTGTGATTATTTTCAGTTTATCTACCAAGTTTTGAGCTTTGGTATGATAGTATCATCAGCGTTGATGATATGGAAAGGCCTAATGGTTGTCACTGGCAGTGAAAGTCCGATCGTGGTGGTTTTATCAGGTAGTATGGAACCAGCTTTCCATAGAGGCGACTTGCTGTTTCTAACAAACTATCCAGAGGAGCCCGTGCGTGTCGGAGAAATCGTCGTCTTCAAAGTCGAGGGACGTGATATTCCTATTGTCCACAGAGTTCTGAAGCTCCATGAAAAGTAAGTAGACTTTTACTGATAACAAGATAATTTTAATAGGCATGAAGTAGGTACAAATTAAACAATGGTAAAAGAACGGTACTTTTGAATTGTACGTTGCACAAAGTAAATTTAAAGATATTACTTCATATTTACTTCAAATAAATCTAAAATTATGCATACATTATTGGAGACTCAATTATCCAGGACCAGTAATACAGATTCACAATAATATGGACTGCCAACCATGATCAACATACATATTTACTAGTGCTTTTATGTTACAAATAATTATTAATAACGAGCGACCCATCCTGGCTTTGCACGGGTACAGCATATATGCCTACATTTTTTGCATGGGCTTGTTGCGTCAAGTATAAGTTGACATCTCTTCAACAATCATCATCATATTTCAACCAATTTACACAAAACCTTAACAAATCATACACCTAAACCTTCCTCTTGAAACACTGTCATTCTAAATTGTTGATTTATAATTTTTCAGGAACAACGGTACGGTAAAGTTCCTAACTAAAGGTGATAACAACAGCGTAGATGATAGAGGTTTGTACGCCCAAGGACAGCTGTGGCTCACCAAGAAGGATGTTGTTGGTCGTGCAAGAGGATTTCTGCCTTACGTCGGCATGGTCACAATTTATATGAATGAATACCCTAAGTTTAAGGTAAATTGTGCAAGTGTACTTTTACTTATTAGCTACAGATAAAGATACAGATAAAAAAAATAAAGCTCATCGTGGGGTCTTAGATAGAATGTGCTTATGTCGAAGTACTATAAGACAATGTTCTAAGCACTACTTCTCATATCCTGATCAATATTGCATGCTGATCTTGTCACTTTTTACTATGTGGAATTTACTATCTGTATCATTATTTTCTTTATTTTATAATGTATAAAATTATGTAAGTGTAAGTAATATGGATATAGGTATATATGTATTTGTGTAGATGTGTATGTTTATGTAATGTATATGTATATTTACATGTATGTTTGTGTGTTTACACAATTATTATTATGTGTAATCTATGTATATGTATAACTATATAAATAACTAACAATTAAAATAGATACACCACCGTCCGTCACAGTCTCGTAATATTACTCTCAGCTTGGTTGACTGGAAGATATCGCTTTAAGCGATAATACTTATTCTAAGCAATGCAAAGGGTCCCTTTGCATTGCTTAGAATAAGTATTTTCCTCAAGTATTTTCTGTAATCATTGGTCCCTTTGCATTGCTTAGAATAAGTATTTTCCTTAAGTATTTTCTGTAATCATTGGTGTGCAAATAAAGTGTTTATCTATCTATCTATTGCACTGCTACCATATTGCCTTTTTGTGGCAGAAATATTTGTTTGGTTGAACATTGATAAATATTTGTGAAAATATTTCAAAACATGTAGGATTTGTTAGTATTGTTAAAAAAGGTGTTAAAATGTTCACTGTTTCAATTCAAGAGAATGTGGGCACTGTTGATTTTAATTATTGTCATCTGATTACACCACCCCGGTGTTCAGTATGTATTTTAAACCTTATCTTCAATTAAAAGTTGGTTATGGGGTAATACTGTACCACTAAATTTAAAAATTTTCATGCACCACAAAACAAGATCATAACATACAGAATTTAAAACATATTTAAAATGAGAGAGGCCTACATCCAGCAGTGGAATGACACTGGCTGATTATGATGATGATGATATTTAAAATTGGTGTTTTGATAAAGCTGTCAGTGTTTAGAACTACAGGAATATTTAGTCTTAGAAAGGTATTTTTGTATTATAAAAAGAATAGCACCACTAGCCGAAGATACATTAGACTGTAGCATCTCTGCTCTATAGATAATTACATGGACTGTTCTCATTCTTATTAGTGTTGGGGGAGATAAGATTGACATTGACATCTCACTTGGATCCAAACAATACACCCTTCCAGGATGGGTATATTACATATGCGCGTTTCCCTCTGCCAGCCATTCCGGTTCCTTGACAAAGCAGAGTACAGCCCCAGCCCTGGGTCCATAGCACAATGCGTCTAATGGTGTGGGTTGTAGATAGATAGAAACACTTTATTGAACACCTTATTAAACATATGCAGTATTACTTAACAATTAGCTATGATACTGTTACAGAAATTAAATTGTTAAAGATGAAGACAATACTTTGGTCTGTTATTTTTGATAGTGGCAGGACTGCAGTCCACCTGTAGCAGTACCACCGTTTTTTCTGTTATTGATTAGGGTATTTTACTCTATATGAACAAAAATCTAAAAATATATTATTGATATAGCCTAAGCAAAATTAGTTTAGTTCATAAAATAGCATACTAAATTTTAAAATTCAATTTAAAGGTTTTAGCTTTTTAATCTGTTTCATAACACCATTAAATAGTAGTTGCCAGTAGTCGCCATGTTATTACGTCATATGGCTATGTACACTTAGAAGTGTCAACTGTCAAATGTCATCTATCATATCACTGCATTTCTTTACACAGCCAACTGACGTCATGACCACAGACCAATATGGCGTCAACTGCGTCCAGCGTTTTCGTCAAATTACGCGCGAAATTTAAAAATGCAAAATTTAAATGAATTTGAAAATTTTTTTTCGAAATATTTTGTAAATTTTTATTGGTTCATAAGCACTACAGAATCTAATTGAGACACTTTTCAAAAATAGGTATCCCTATTGTGAAAAAGAAATATTTTTCGATTTAAAGTGGTCAGTTAAATTGCAGGGCATCTTAGATTTATCATCTTTATGTCGAAAGGTAACAGGCATTGTGCCGTGATGGGCAAAGTTCTGGCAATTCAGGGTTTTACAAATGATAGTATTTATTAGTGGCAGAGATGATCGCTGAATATCAGGCAAGCATTTGCATGTCCTGGTAACATCTATCATAAAAAAGAGGGTGCGTAGAAAGCTATGCGTTAGAAGTTAAACTTCCAAGTTCATTCAGTTTATTTCTCAACATCACTAATTATATTTTGTATGTACAACTCCCATCTGTTGAACTTTAGGGATACGTCTTGTAGTTACACCGTTCTACATTAGAAGGCATTTGTAAATACATATATAAAATATATCATGTCATTTACGTTACTTCCGCTGTCTTCGGACCGTGACACTACGTCATATCCGTCTAATTTTACCCCAGTTCACTTTTAAATTAAAACCTCTTGTTTGTATTGTTTCAGTTTGCTGTGCTGGCATGCCTAGCAGTTTACGTGTTAGTACACCGGGAGTGACAAAGTTACATTGATCTGAACACTTGAGACATGTGAGGGAGATTCTATGGCTCTATGTCTTAAACTTAACTTAAAACACAATTAAATGAGGTTCTCTCTAGTGTAATATTCTTGTAATTTATTTGAGACTTATTATAATTCTTTTTTGTCAATTGGTGTAGTAACTATTCCCTGCTGGTATAATTATGAGCACTAATTATATATTTTTTAGGGTTCCGTAGTCCTGACAAGGAACCCTTATAGTTTCGTCATGTCCGTCTGTCTGTCTGTCTGTCCGAGGTATTGCTAAAAGACCGTTAATGCTAGAAAGCTTTAATTTTGTAGGGGTATGTATGACAGTGGTGAAATAAAATTTGAAAAAATATTTTTTTTAGGGTAGCTCCCCTACATGAGAAGTGGGGATGAATTTTTTTTTCGTCGTCTACCTCATCGTGTGGAGTATCGTTAAATAGGTCTTTTGAAATAACTTAAGGGTTGCTAATACTATTTTTCGATTGAATGCTCCATTTACGAAATATTAAACTTTAAAGTGCAAATTTTTGTTCCAGTAGGGCGTCCCCCCCCCTCTAAAAGCTAAACTGCTGGCTTAAAAAATCTGGGAAAATTCGTGATAATAGTGCATCTCATGAACTTTAAAACTATAGCGGTAAAAATAACTCTATTAGTTTAGCAGTAATTGTCGTTGAACTTGGGTGTTGGATATTTTTGTACCGAATACAAAATCCTTAGAATAAATACTTTAAAGTGACAAAGATGAAGTACCTAGTTGCTTGTTTATAACGGTTAAAGACTTGCATTGAATAACGGGCTACTACGTAGACACGCATTTGGCCGGTTATTTTATTGCTAGGTCAGCGTTTGACCACTATCTCGCCAAAATGTTCAGTAACAATGTGACATGCTTGCCTAGATAAGAACTATTTACTTGCAACTTTTTGTTTTGCAACCCTTAGGTAGGTGGTATTTATCAAGAAACACTTGGCCATGAAATTCAATTCCTTAGCGGATTTTATGAAAAAATTGAAGCATATCGCTTAGTGCAGGTGCACATATGGGTGGATGGTTTTGCTTCATAACAAGTAATAACTCATCATCATCATCATTATCAGCCGGTGTCCGTCCACTGCTGGACGTAGGCCTCTCCCAAGATGCGCCACTAAGCCCGATCTTCGGCTCTTCTTTTCCAGTCATTGCCCACCGCTTTGCGTATGTCGTCGGTCCACCTGGTCAGAGCACGTCCTACGCTACGTTTGCCGATTCGCGATCTCCACTCTAGGACAAGTCTACCCCAACGGTTATCAGTCCTGCGGCAGATATGACCAAGTAATAACTGGTAGTTATTTAGTAGCTTATATAATATATTTTTTTAAAGAGAGACTAAGGTTTCAAACTAACTAAAGAAAACTCCGTTGTCTTCTCGTCGCCTATACCACAGTCTCAAAGACAAAAGCCTTTAATCAGTGCTTCGGGAACCGAGATGTGGACACTCACAGTTCGACTGGTTCAAAAATTTAAAATCGCTTAGCGAGCTATGGAGAGAGCTATGCTCGGTGTTCCTCTGTGGGATCGAATCCGGAACTAAGTAATTCGCCAGAGAACTAAAGTACCTAATCGGCGTAGCGCAACGGATTAGTAAACTGAAGTGGCAGTGGGCTGGTCATATCTGCCGCAGGACTGATAACCGTTGGGGTAGACTGGTTCTAGAGTGGGCAGTGACTTGTACAGTAGAACCGAAAATAGAGCTCAGTGGCGAATCGTGGAAGAGGCCTACGACTGACACCGTCTGATTATTATGATGATGATATGGTTTCAAACTAAATTTAAAACCACATTTTGTCACTTATCAAGTTCTTAGCATCTGAGTTTTAAATAAAAACTGTAAGTTACTGTGCATGATATAAGCATTGCCAAGTGCCGTATTATGTAAAATTAATTTCTGTGTAAACTGTAATGTCCGTAATATGTCTGTAAGGGTCAGGGTCATTAAAAGAGTGATACAAAAAAGAACTTTATTTACTACACAAAAAGACACACATTTAATTGAGTTAATTCGGTGGCTTCATTCTGCACCGCGCGGCGTCGCGCTGCACCGCGCGGCGCTGCGGTAAGCCGCGTGATAAATAATTGAACTTTATTGACTACACAATAAGATACATATTTCATTGCGATAACTCGGCCGCGCCGCACGCCTCGCTGCGTCGAGCTGCACCGCGCTGCGCCGCGCGTCTTCTCGCTGCGCGCGCGACCTCAGAAGCATCGTCACTTCGCGTCGCATCTCGTCTCGTCATGTCGCGGTGTGAACTGACCCTAATACTTGGACATGCAAAATTTACCTATGTAGAGCAACAACTCACAGTTTTATAACTCGTCTTTCGGATTATCTCTATAGTTTATACAGAGCTGTGTTATGAGGCGTCTTAGTGTGAAATAGGACATAATGAATAATATTCTAGTCATGTAAGGAGTCGAGGGCCCGGTGGCGTAATCGGGAGAACGGTCGGCTTTGATGCCAGAGGTACCGAGTTCAATCCCCGCCGTGCACGAATGGATTTTTCTATCAAAAAATTTATGTGCGCTTTTCACAGTGGCCCTCCGGTGAAGGAAAAACATCGTTAAGAAACCAACGACCTCCATATGGTGGTAGGACACTATCTAGTGTCCGCCTGGCCAACCACCTACAAGATAGAAAATCTGTCGCCAAACATCTAATGTGTTCGCCGGAACAATAATAGCTGCCGAGCTATCCTTGAGAGCCAGTTCCCATTCTAGGCGTAGCGTGCTTACTATCTTCGACTGCATCATCACTTACCAACAGGTGAGATAGTGGTTAAATGCTAGCCTATCTATACTAATATTATAAAGAGAGAACATTTGTATTTTTGTATGTTTGTAATGATTTGGCTCAAAAACTACTTGACCGATTTAAAATATACTTTCACTAATATATAGAATGGACTTTCGAATTGAAAATAGGCTATATATTATCCCGTTTAAATCAAAGGTACATTCGTGGAGACCTAATTTGCAACCTAAGTCGACTAAAAAACGGTCGAAAAAACACGTTTCTTACGAACGCTGCTCAATTGAAAACAGATGGAAGAATATTTTCTATGGAAGAGTTGTACAACTTAATAAGACCTACAAAAAAGTCCGCGACAGCATATGTCTATCCCTTAAGGTTGACTCACAGTAACCATTTTAATCTTACATAACTTCCAGGGCTATTTTCAAGTATATAGTATTAATCCTTATCCAAATAATTACGTTAATTAGCTTGGCCACATATCTAATACTATAAGAATCTTTGTCCTGACATACTGACTGACTCACTGACTCACTGACAGACAACGCACAGCCTAAACCGCTGGTCGTAGAGACTTGAAATTTGGAGGGTATATTTGTCTTAGTACGTAAGGGTGTACTAAGAAAGGATTTTCCAAAATTCACCCCTTAAGGGGATGAAATGGGGGTTCAAAGTTTGTATGGAGAAACAAGATTAGATAGTCTTTTCTATCCGAAACTTCACATAAGTGCTTCAATAAAAAAATAAGTAAAGACGTGTTTCAGGTTTTTTTGGAATTCTACCCCCAAGAGGGTGAAATGGGGTAATAAAGTGTAAAATCAATATTGTTTCGGATTGCGCTGAAATTTGGCATGCAAATAGTTATTACGACGTTAGTTCCCACTGAGAAAGGATTTTCCAAAATTAACCCTCGAAGGGGATGAAACGGGGGTTCAAAGTTTGTATGGAGAAACAAGATTAGATAGTCTTTTCTATCTGAAACTCCACACAAGTGCTTCAGTAAAAAAATAAGTAAACACGTGTTTCAGGTTTTTTTTAATTCCACCCCTAAGAGGGTGAAATGGGGTAATAAAGTGTGAAAATCAATATTGTTTCGGATTGCGCTGAAATTTGGCATGCAGATAGTTATTACGACGTTAGTTCCCTCTGAGAAAGGATTTTCCAAAATTGACCCTCGAAGGGGATGAAACGGTGGTTCAAAGTTTGTATGGAGAAACAAGATTAGATAGTCTTTTCTATCCGAAACTCCACACAAGTGCTTCAGTAAAAAAATAAGTAAACACGTGTATCAGGTTTTTTTGAAATTCCACCCTTAAGAGGGTGAAATGGGGTAATAAAGTGTAAAATCAATATTGTTTCGGATTACGCTGAAATTTGGCATGCAGATAGTTATTACGACGTTAATTCCTTCTAAGAAAGGATTTTCCAAAATTAACCCTCTAAGGGGATGAAACGGGGGTTCAAAGTTTATATGGAGAAACAAGATTAGATAGTCTTTTCTATCCGAAACTTCACACAAGTGCTTCAGTAAAAAAATAAGTAAACACGTGTTTCAGGTTTTTTTTAATTCCACCCCTAAGAGGGTGAAATGGGGTAATAAAGTGTAAAATCAATATTGTTTCAGATTGCGCTGAAATTTGGCATGCAGATAGTTATTACGACGTTAGATCCCTCTTTGAAAGGATTTCCCAAAATTAACCCTCGAAGGGGATGAAACGGGGGTTGAAAGTTTGTATGGAGAAACAAGATTAGATCGTCTTTTCTATCCGAAACTTCACATAAGTGCTTCAGTAAAAAAATAAGTAAAGACGTGTTTCAGGTTTTTTTGTAATTCCACCCCTAAGAGGGTGAAATGGGGTAATAAAGTGTAAAAATCAATATTGTTTCGGATTGCGCTGAAATTTGGCATGCAGATAGTTATTAATTACGACGTTAGTTCCCTCTGAGAAAGGTTTTCCAAAATTCATCCCTGAAGAGGATGAAGCGAGGGTTCAAAGTTTGTATGGAGAAACAAGAATTGATTGTCTCTTATATTCGAAACTTCACACAAGTAGTTAAGTAAATAAATGAGTAAATACGTGTTTCAGGCTTTTTGAAATTCTATTCCTAAAAGGGTGATGTGGAGTAACAATGTCTGAAATCAATATTGTTTCGGATTGCGCTGATATTTTGCATCCAGATAGAAATTTTGACGTAGGTATCCGCTGAGAAAGGATTTTTCTAAATTCACTCTTCAAGGGATGAAGCGGGGGCTCAAATTTTGGATAGTCATTTTATTCGACATTTCACACAAGTACTTCTGTAAATAAATAAGTAAATACGAGTTTCAGACTTTTTCAAAATGCCACCCTAAAAGAGTGAACTGGGGTAAAAAAGTCTGAAAATCAATATAGTTTCGGATTGCGCTTTATTGGGTTTTCGGGTTTTAAAAATATGAATCCTGATTTGTCTTAGTCACGCGATAACATGAAAACAGGTGAACCAATTTGGCTAATTTTTATTTGATGTCTTTAATGATAGAATCGTTTTTACAAAAGAAAAGTTTTAAGTAAATAAAAGGAGTTTTTAACGCGGGCGTAGCCGCGGGGGACTTCTAGTTATAGATAAAAATTGTCCTTTACAGTATATAGTTCTAATGAAAACTCTAGAAGATATCACGGATTACACATACACGCATCGCAAAATTAATAAAATATTTGCAGTCAAGCCACAGAATAGGTCATAGTTACTAAGAAAATATTATTATAAGTTTAGCTTTTCTGTAGATCCCCACCGATCGCAATCAATTTGAAGTCAATATAGTAAAATAATATGATCTATTGTATAAAATAATAATGATCTATATATATAATATAATATTTTAAACCACCCCGACTGATCTATGTATAATCTTTTCATTAAAAGCATTCCAATGACTCTAAACACGACTTTTAAAATCTGAGCGGTAAGTTGGTGAGGATTTGAGTATTCTGTAGAGTCCAGGAGATGTCCCAGTATCAGGTCAATGCTTCCATGTTCTTACAATATCGTTGAAGAAGAAGATTTTCGAATTGATCATACCTATGAAAGCTGATTAAAGCTCATAGTTATATAACGATTGAACGAATTTTCATGAATCATAGCTAAGAACACTCTCGATGAAGACATCTATAAAAAAAACTATCAATAATAAAATCAAAATCGGTTCATCCGGTTGGGTGTTAAGATGCTACAGATAGACACACAGATAGACACGTTAAACGTATAATAAATGCCCCTACTTTAAATCAAAATCGGTTCATCCGGTTGGGTGCTAAGATGCTACAGACAGACACACAGATACACACGTTAAACGTATAATACCCCTACTTTTTGCGTCGGGGAACGCCGTAAGGTTACGGCGGCAGATGTTCTCCTTGGTGGTAAGCTACTTTTCAACCGACTTCCAAAAAGAAGGAAGTTCTCAATTCGTCTGTATGTTTCTGTTTTCTTTCTTTTTAGGGTTCCGTAGCCGAATGGCAAAAAACGGAACCCTTATAGATTCGCTGTCTGTCTGTCTGTCTGTCTGTCTGTCTGTCTGTCTGTCTGTCTGTCTGTCTGTCCGTCCGTATGTCACAGCCATTTTATTCCGAAACTATTAAGACTACAGAATTGAAACTTGGTAGGTTCTTTTTTTTTTCTTTTTTTTTAAAAAAAAAAAGATTACTCGCAATGTGGATTGCACATTACTAGTATTCTTGTTAACCCCTCCAACTAAGCTAAATATGCTTGTGTCTGGAGTGGGTTCACGTCAATAGTGCAATGGGTGGGGTGGGATTCGAACTCACGACCTCTCGATTGCCAGTCCGACACCCTATCCATTGGGCTATTGCCGCTTTTTGCCGTCTGTCTGTCCGTCCGTATGTCACAGCCATTTTATTCCGAAACTATTAAGACTACAGAATTGAAACTTGGTAGGTAGATGTATTCTGTAAACCGCTTTCCGATTTATATACAAAAATAAAAAATATAATAGTTAAAGGGGGGGCATCCCATACATGGAACTGGAACAAAAAAAAATTTTTTTCGTCAAACCTATACGTGTATTTTAAAGACCTATCTATAGATAGGTCTTTAAAAATGACATTTAGGTTTCTGAAATCATTTTATCTCAAAGTCAATCATTTCAAAGATAGGCGCGTCTAAAGTGGTAATATGTGTGTCCCCCCCCCTCTAACTTCTAAAGTAAGGGAGTGAAAAATCTAGAAAAAATATATTCTGTAGATCTCAATAAAAACTTTCAACGAAAATTGGTTTGAACGAGATACAGTCAGCAGTTGTTGAGATATAGCGACCGCAAGTATACCTTTGTTTTTCATACAAACACTATGAAAAACAAAGTTATTTTTGTAGTTGCGAAAAATCAAAGTTATAGAATACTCTACTGTGTTACGGAACCCTACGAGTGCGAGTCCTACTTGCACTTGGCCAGTTTATTTTGTGTATGTATGTTACGCGATTACTCCGTCAATTGTGAACCGATTCGAATTATTATTTTTGTAATCGGTAGGGTACGTTTCCGAGGTGGTCCCATTGTAATTTCATTGAGATGTGATAAGTATCTTCAGAGATATGACGATAAACGTCTCAAACTTGCTCCTGAAATTGACTCGCGGGGCATTGAAGTCAGTTATTTTAGTTTTTAAACTATCTTAATTATTGGTAGATTTAATGATCCCACGAAAACCAATGATTCATGAATGCACATAAAACTTTCATTGGTAGGTATATAACTAGGATTAGAACCAACGACCCTCGGGTCAGAATCAGGGTAACTATCCTTTACGCCAAAGGGCCGTCCAATATCACTACGTAAGTATTATAAAACAATGTCCATCACTGCGTCTGTCTGTCTGTTCGCAATAATCTCAATAGCTTCTGAACGGATTATTATGCGGTTTTCACCAATAGCCCAGAGTGTTTATGAGGAAGGTTTAGGTGCATAATTCGTTATGGTTTTGTGTAAATTGGTTGACATATGACGATGATTGTTAATTATATGTTAATATTTTATATTCGATGCAAATTTTGTAGGCATATATGTTCTACCCGTGCGAAGCCGGGGCGGGCTGCTAGTAAGATATAAAAAAATGTAAGTAACATGATCTGTTGTTCAAGTGAATAAATATATCCTAATACTACAAAAAAAATGTTGAACAAAACGCGTTTAACATTTTGGTCTGCAGCGAACTTTATCTCTAGACGTACAGTATTGGAACAAATGATACAGGAATGTTATTGTCTATCCAAGATAAAGTATAGGTAGAATTAATATTCGGAAAATGTAAGTTATTATCTATTTTTTCTACCTTTTATATTCATTTGGAAATGTGTTTTATGGGCTACCACATTAAACACACTTCATTAGCATTTTTCTCGGCTATCCTCTTTACAAGCGATTTCGCAATGTGCTGTCTGTTAGTATTCGTTCGAGAAATCTTCCAAAAATTTTTTTTAGGCTATAGCTATCAAAAATGCCGACGACAGACCACCTGAGAGATAGTTACCGTCGCATGTGAACATTAACAACACACAGAGTGTCACTGAAGGGTAGCCAACTTGTCAAGAATCAACAGGTTTTTAATTCAACGGCAAACAATAAAATATTATTTGTTTTCATTAGAAATGATATGATGTAGTTCAATAGTCATTCTTGATTATAAACACCATATTTACGACTTCACTCTATCATAAAAAATTACGAAAACAAAGAAATTTAAATCTTTATGTGGGTACTACTTAGTAGTACTTAGAGTACATTAAACTGACTTACAAAAAATATTCCAAAAAATAGGAAAAGATTTTTAAAAGGCAATTTAATGGTTCTTTTTTTTCAGAATATTTCATTTTTAGGGTTCCGTAGCCGAATGGCAAAAAACGGAACCCTTATAGATTCGTCATGTCTGTCTGTCTGTCTGTCTTTCCGTCCGTATGTCACAGCCATTTTATTCCGAAACTGTTAGGACTACAATATTGAAACTTGGTAGGTAGATGTATTCTGTAAACCGCTTTCCGAATTTAATACAAAAATAAAAAATATAAAAGTTTAAGGGAACATCCCATACATGGAACTGAAACAAAAATAAAGTTTTTTTTTCAAACCTATACGTGTGGGGTGTTTTTGGATAGGTCTTCAAAAATGACATTGAGGTTCCTAAAATCATTTTTTCTCAAAGTCAACCATTTGAAAGATAGGCGCGTCTAAAGTGGTAAAATGTGTGTCCCCCCCCTCTAACTTTTAAAGTATGGCAGTGAAAAATCTAAAAAAAATATATGCTGTAGATCTCAATAAAAACTAACAACGAAAATTGGTTTGAACGAGATACAGTCAGCAGTTTTAGAGATATGGCGACCGCAGAGATAACTTTGTTTTTCATACAAACACTATGAAAAACAAAGTTAATTTTGTAGTTGCGAAAAATCATAGTTATGGAATACTTAACTGTGTTACGGAACCCTACGAGTGCGAGTCCGACTTGCACTTGGCCAGTTTTATTTTAAAAGAATATTTTTATCAAAGCGGCTAGCGCGCCTCACTTCAGTAGCCAGCGAGGTGTGTTCAAGGTAGACTTGTGTCGATTTTTGCTAGCTCGCTGACAGTTTTCCGCTACGTGATTGGACGGACAGAGGTATCGCTAAATACCTACCTACTGCGCTGTAATATAGTGGCCTTAACACCCCTTGAGAAACACCGCAGAATTCGACTATAATCGTCCACTGCTGGACATAGGCCTCTCCAATTTCAAGCCACTGAGCACGATCCTCGGCCGGCCTTGCGGATATCATCGCTCCACCTAGTCTGAGGGCGTCCTACGCTACGTTTGCCAATTCGCGGTCTCCACTCAAGAACTCGTTTACCCCAGCGGTCGTTGGTTCTTCAGCTTATGTGACCGGCCCATTGCCACTTCAGCTTGCTAATGCGGTGAGCTATATCGGTGATTTTGGTTCTCTGTCGGATCACCTCGTTACGAATTCGATCTTTCAGAGAAACTCCGAGCATAGCTCTTTCCATAGTACGCTGAGCGACCTTAAATTTGTGGACCAGTCCAACCGTGAGTGTTCACGTTTAGGCTCCGTATGTCATGATGATGATGATGATGTCATGACAGGTAGGACGCACTGATTGAAGACTTTTGTCTTTAGACTCTGTGGGATTGGCGATGTGAAGACTCGACGTAATTTCCCATATGCTGCCCAGCCCAGCTGTATTCTTCTATTAGCCTCTTTCTCGAAGTTGTTTTTACCCAGCTGCAGAGTTTGCCCGAGGTAAACATACTCCTTAACAATCTCGAGAATACTGCTCTGGACTGCGATTGGTTCCGGACTCACATGCTCATTGAACATGACCTTGGTTTTATCTAAGTTCATCCGGAGACCAATGCGTTGAGAAGAATCAGCTAGGCCATTCAACATTTATTTCAGTTTTTGCAACGTTTCGGCTACATTTGACGATGTCGTCTGCAAATCGCAAGTGTGAGAGGTACTCGCCGTTTATTTTGGCACCGTTGCAAAGATTCCAGAATAGACCAGGTTTCAATAAAGTCGAAGGCCTTCTCATATAGTCTGGCCATAACGTATCTGGTATGCGCGCGGCGAGACGGGGGGGACGCGGGTATGCGCGCGGCGAGACGGGGAGGACGCGGGTATGCGCGCGGCGAGACGGGGGGGACGCGCTCCGTCAGTCTGCCGTCCCCACAGTCTGTTTCCCCGGCTCCCACCTCGCCGCGCATACCTCAAGGAGTGTACAGCAGTTATGGCCAGACTATAGTCCACAAACGCTAAGCACAGGGGTCGATTATACTCACTAGCCTTCTGTATAACCTGCCTCACTGTGTGAATGTGGTCTATGGTGCTGTAACCTCCTCGAAACCCGGCCCGTTCCGATGGCTGGAATTTGTCGAGTCTTGAACTCTCGAAAAACAGCTTGTAGACGTGACTCAGGACTGAAATGGGTCGGTAGTTCTTTAAAAGAGTTTTATCACCCTTTTTAAAGAACAGCACCACAACACTCCTGCTCCACGCCTCTGGAATTCTCCCATCAAAGAGGACAGTATTAAAGATATGCTGGATCTCCTTCATTATAGGTATTTCACCTGCCTTCAGGAGATCTGTAGTAATACCATCCTCTTCAGGGGCTTTTCCATTTTTAAGCTGTTGAAGAGCCATCTCGATTTCGCTTAGACTGAGCTCTGGCAAGTCCTCGGTGAAATGGCGCTTTAATGTGCCTGATATAATGATACCTATCATAGATATAAAATTTTATCAAAATGAATGATGAAACATAAAAATTGGATGTCTGGCAGATAGATTATACTTTACTTACCTATTTAGTAGAGTACCTACCTCCCTACCTTACCCTTAGGAAAAAGTGTTAGTAAAAGCGGAGAATCTCAAGAAAAAAAATTTCGCAAGAATGTGAAGATTGATAGTTGTTTGATCAGGGATAGACACTTTGTAGAAACTGGTAATGATACGGGCCACTGGACTGATTTAAACCTCAGACGAGATTTGCCTCGTCATCGTTATTTTAACCATGGCGAAAAATGATTATGTTCTTTCCGTGGTAAGGTATTAGGTATTAAGTAGGTATTAACCTATATTTATTTTAGTTTTAAAAGAATATACACTTAATAATTTACTTCATCTACTAACCTTGCTATCCATCCGTGCCGTACTTGTCCAGCTAAAGATCGACTGGTAGACATATCTCTTAGCGATAAGACCGCCCAGTGTCAAGCCTATCTTGTTTTAACGATTCTGTAGTTGTTTACAGAACGCAAAGAAGCTATAATTTGGTAATTACCTACCTCACAGATAAATTAAAAAACCATTAAGTAATTTATCTAAGCCTACGTCGAAAAAATGCAACTTACAATAACATCTTGAAAAACATTTTGGGTACCTACCTGCTTACCTCCTCCTACACTTAAAGTGGGGATGACCTTTTACTCGCCTTAACTTAATAGTGTTATCCCAGATAATACCTAAGTCTTTTAAAAATACTGCGGGTGTATGAACCATTAGCTATTCTGAGATCTGTCCGTATTACATTTTTTTGCAAATAGGTATTCTTAGAGTCAAGTGTCCCAATCCTCTAGCAGCTATATTATTGTTTTTTGGATATGTGAAGTCCTATTAGGTAGTTAGTACCTACTTCAGGAATCCTACTCCAGGAATGAAATAGGAAACCTCTGTTTTACCATTTTTTGTGTTGTGTCACACTGACGAGCACTTACCTAACCGCTATCTCAGCTGATAGTGAAGTTGCAGTCTAAGATATAATTGATCTTGTCCAAAATTAAAAGACGGCACTGAGACGAGGCGCTGGACAATTTTTTTGGACTAGTTCAATCCATAGAGCGATATAGCATATATTTCTGTGGGACAAGGATAAGAGAGTGTCAAATCGTAATTTTGTCGGTGATTAAAACATTAGTTTACCTTCAACGTCTGAATTGCATGTACCTTATCTCCGAGCATACTTCGATATAACTATCAGGTAAACAGGAAAATGTTTACAGAAATCAAACCTCAGAGCGAGTCGCTCGTGTACAAACGTGTATTTACAGCACACAAAGGTTATTTTGAACGATTTCTTCCTCCAGTTCCCGCACGTAGGGTTTAGCCGTCGCGTCGTGGTAACAGTAAGGCTATGCGTGAAAGTAGTCGCAGAGACGTTAGTTCGTTTTGGTTCGAAGTTCATTATTTGAACCAAAAAAATAACGGAATAAATTGCTGGCTGATTTGTTTCAGTGTAGCTATAACTTGGGCGGTCTTCAAGTTGCAGCTATCCTTGAGAGCCAGTTCCCATTCTAGGCCTAGCGTGCTTACCATCTTCGACCGCATCGTCACTTACCAATGGGGGCCTAGACAAAGACACATTTCTACCGTCGATGACGAATTTCGATTAGTCCAAAATGTATGGAAATTGGTATTAGCTTTAGAAATGTCATAGAAAATTACTAGTGACTTTCGTTTTCAACAAGTGCTAGACAATGGTACATAACTTATCGAAACGATGACGAAGTTCGATTTCGTCGATCAACATTTCCATACAAATGCGTAGACAAGTGGCACTCTTGTTAGTCGAAGTCGATGAGATTTCGATCGTTCAAATCGACACTTGGACCCTGTATAAAAGCAAAACAATATGGCTGATTGTCAGTCAGCTGTTGGCGTAGATGGCATCAATTTTTGATCGTTTCTTAGGGTCAGTTCACACCCAGACGCGACGCGACGCGACGCGACGTGACGATACTTCTGGTTTCGCGCTGCATAGCGATAAGCCGCACGGCGCAGCGCGGTGCAGCTCGACGCAGCAAGACGCGTGGCGTTACCGAATTATCTCAATTAAATGTGTAGCATCTTTTTTGTAGCACTTAAAATTTTTATATTGTATTACGCGACTTCGTGCTGCGCCGACACGCGGCTTTGTATAGGGATTTAGTCGAGTGTCCGGGGTGTGGCGCGGCTATTCGTTGCGTGGCACGAAACCACAAGCATCGTCACGTCGCGTCGCGTCACGACGCTATGTAAACTGACCTTAACTAAAGTGTGTAAAGTTTAGTTATATTATAATACTAGGTACTGGAAATACCTACAAAAAAGGTTCTATCCAAAACTAATAATTTCAACGTGCTTAAAGGGGGTCTCATCCTAGAGGGGGTCATCTCAGGTTGAATTTGATGTTTTTCATTTCGTTTTCATTTCGAAACCATAGCCAAGAAGTAGATTTTTGTTCAATGATGATTTTGCCTTGTCGTTGATTTAATGCACAAGCGTAATCGATTTTCAAAATTGATTCGACTCGGAGCGATGGTAACTTGTCTAGGCCCCCAAGTGAGATAGTGGTCAAACGCTAGCCTATTAGATATAAAAAAAACGTAGTAACTATTATATAATCTATGCTTCAAGTCAAGAAGACCCTCGATCATATCGTCAGTCGTCACTTGCCATCACGAAAGCCAGTCTACCGAAACTGCAGTACAAAAAAAAAGATCTATGAAAACTAATGAAAAGGGGGGCGCGTCCGATGGAAGTCTATATTCGTCTCACTCACTATTTCTTACTTTGACGTCGTTACTTCTCGTTTTGACATTTCGCTATTTGGTCAGTTTGCTCTATGGGAGTCCCGACTCTTCTTAACGTAGTGGTTATATTCTCTTTGACGAAAGCGGTCAAATGCTTGCCTATCAATAATAATTAAAAATAAACTGGCTAAGTGCAAGTCGGACTCGTATTCGTAGGGTTCCGTAACACACATTTTAGCTCTTTAGACGCGCCTATCTTTTAAAAATGATTGACTTTGAGAAAACATGATTTTAGGAACCTCAATGTCATTTTTAAAGACCTATCCACAAAACCCCAAACGTATCGGTTTGAACAAAAAATTTTTTTTTCTTTCTGTTCCATGTAGGGGATGCCCCCCCCCCTCTTAAACTTTTATATTTTTTATTTTTGTATAAAAATCGGAAAGCGGTTCACAGAATATATCCACCTACTAAGTTTCAATTCTGTAGTCCTAATAGTTTCGGAATAAAATGGCTGTGACATACGGACGGACAGACAGACAGACAGTCATGGCGAATCTATAAGGGTTCCCCGTTTTTTGCTAGAGACGCTGTTCGACTTTTTCTAACAGAAGTCGTCCTAGGAAGAACCCATACTCCACAGAGTACCTTGATTAAACTCGACGAACCTTTCTGAGTTCTTATGTAGATGCTACCTAATAGCTATATCACAGATAGAGCGTATTCGAAATTGATGACAGAGATTCTTCTCACAGGGGATTGATTAATTATCAAGAGTGAGCGAACACATTCAAAGTTTATTTTGCATATTAAGAGTTATTACTTAGACGTCCTAGGTTGAGACGTCGGTTGTCCAGACCTTTCCAGATTAGAATAATAAATTTAATTTTAAGCCACACAATAATATCATTATACATCAAGTAAGATAGTAGTTTGAGGGCTCAGTGGCGCTGTGGAAGAATGGTCTAAGCTAAGTCGGCTTTGATGTCAGAAGTAGCGGGTTTAAATTGCTATACACCAATGGATTTTTCTGTCAAAAAATGTATTTGTGTGTATTTCACAGTGGCCCTACGGTGAAGGAAAAGTATTATTACGAAACCCCCAGCATAGGTTAGCACACTGTTATAAAAATTGTTGCAAAAAATCTAATATGTTTCGGCAGAACAGCTGTCCCTGATGCAGTTCCCATTTTAGGCCTAGCGTGCTACACCCTCGACCGGATCATCACTTACCAAAAGGTGAGATTGTGGTCAAATGTGGTCAAACGTCACTTGACTTTTTTTCAATCGTATACGATAAAAAAAAGTCAAGTGCTTGTGTGTCTGCAATAAAATAAAGTACTTATCAAAGTATATTACACCTTTGGGTCTAAAAGTACCTACTTACTATTTGTTTACTGCAGGTCAGCACTGCCCTGTAAAGGAACAATTTCGGTATGGTATAGTATGGTCATCATGGGTCAAAAATGTTATGCAAGAATGTATTTCAGTTCAAATATTCTTTTAACCCTAAACGAAGAATGTTCACCCTCCCTCGGACTAGAGCATACCTAACGTTTAGTACTTTGTGGTGTCGAGGGACGAGGTGCTTCCGCCACTGAGAGATTTCCTTGAAACTCGGCAGCTACAACTACAAAGCTACGCCCACTTAGCTTGGAAAATTCCTCAGTGGAGATTACCTACGTCGAAAATATATTTGGCTGGATTTACTCGCTAGGAAAAATACTGAGTTGACTGTGAGGAGCAAATGATTAAATATCTATATATAGGTGGAACCTATTAGGTGACAAAAGGAGTGAGGCATTTGGGTCTAAACTAATCTAACTACAAGTCGCTACAAATTATTAACCATAAAAATGTATATCATTATTGGCCTATGCCGATGACGTTATTTGTACTCTATCTGCTATGGTATTTTTAAATTCGTAGACAACCACAATTCCATCTTAGACTGAACTGGACATCATCAACATCATCAAAATAGTAGACATTATGTTTGTCTACAGGAAAAATAACTGCAAACCTAGCAAGTTGCAAACTACCATTATGATAACTGTGTCTATTCTCCACTATATAATATATTTTAATTAAACAATAATATATGCGTAGCCTGGATTCGTTTCAGTAGGAGTTCATATAGGCTTGCTTTAATATCGCTTTCCAGATTCCAGAGATCCCTGCGCCTACGTCCTCAGGAGTTCAGTACAAGTAGGGTGCACATTATATCTGCGCTAACGGAACAAGCTCATAATTGAATAAATTGTTAAATGACGGTGTGGTCGTGTTTGATGATAACGCTGCGCTGCTAAGTACTTTGCGGAGTTTTTCAAATCTGTTTATTCCCAAGTCCCGTTCCGATTAGACGCTGACGAGGCGTTACAGGCAGTTGATAGTGGTAGCGCGCGAATTCACATCACGGAAGTATTAGAGGGTCAGGCTATCTATTAAATCCTTAAAACTGAAGCGGTCGGTTGGGCCCGACGGAATACCACCTTTCTTAGTTAAGGGCTGTAGTGAAGAACTAAGAAAGCCCCTGCATCACTTGTATCGCCTATGTTATAAAAACTCGTTTTATCCAGATGCATGGAAATTGTCCCGCGTCGTACCGGTTCCGAAAGGTTCGGGGTCAGAAGTGAGTGATTACAGGCCAGCGGCAATCTTATCGGTTTTCGGTAAGCTTTTCGAGTCAATATTACAGCGTCGGATAAGTCTGCAGTTTGATTCTCAGGTAGCAGATGCTCAACATGGTTTCAGACCGAGGAGATCCACGTCTTCAAATCTTATGTCTTTTTGGACTTATGTTGTAGATTCTGTTGATGGTGGTGATCAAGTTGACGCTGCTAACTTCGATTTTCACAAAGCATTCGACGCTGTGGATAATGATATACTCATACAAAAATTCTCGAGTGTTGGCTTTTCTCTTCCACTGATGCGGTTCTTTTGCTCATATTTGCGAAATCGAAGACAGTATGTGCAATACAACGGTTACGTATCAGAACACTATTTCACATACTCAGGGGTAAGTCAGGGTAGTAATCTTGGCCCTCTAGAGTTCTTAATTATGATAAACGACTTGCCGAAAATCGTTGAGAATGCACGTTGCTTGTTGTATGCGGACGATCTGAAGCTTTTCTTAAGTGTGGGAGATCTGTCGGATTGCTATCGGCTACAGCAGGATATTAATAAGGTGTTGGTGGAACCACACGAATAAACTTTCTTTTAATGATAAGAAGTGCTCCATTATATCTTTGTGTTACAAGAGTTGCAAACATCAAAGATCTTGTAGTAATAATGAGTGAAGATCTTTCTTTTCGGCATCATATTACCACACTTTGTGCTCAGGCATTCCGCTGTCTGGGATTTGTCTTAAGGCAGGCGAGACACCTCGATAGCATACCTGCTATCAAAGCATTGTACAATGTTTTCGTGAGAAGCAGGTTGGAATGTAACGCTATCGTTTGGTGTCCACATGAAGTAAAATATGTACAAATGGTAGAGAAGATACAAAAGAAATTTATTCGGTGGCTATACCACAAGCAGTATGGGTTTTTGTGGGTATCCGTATTTATATCCAAGTTACTTCTTGCTGGGGATGGTGGGGTACAATACGTTGGAAGTGAGGCGTGTGATCACCTTGGTGGAGCATGTTTTTAACGTCTTGGTAGCGCAGAGATGTAATCTATCATTGCTGGAGCAGGTGCCCATTTCAGTACCAGACAATTACGTCAGAGCTCGGCGGCACAACATGTTCACGATCCCGCGGCGGCGGACCGAGTTGGGCCGTATGGCTCCTCTTCCTTGGGCGTTGCGAATGTTCAATGCCGTGTTGTGTCACCACCAACATCTGGATTTATTTCATGGTTTCAGTAATAGAGTTTCACAAAGTTCTTGCTGTGTATGTTAATTTTAGTTAGATGAACGGAAATTATTTTAATTTATATTATTTCTTTTGTATGTATTAATAACTTGGATGGGTGAAATGGGATACTGTTAGGCCGATCCAATGTACGATAAATAAATAAATAATATTGTATTATTTTCAAATGCAGTGTACAAGCACAACGGAGTGTGTTTATTTCATGCTCTCAGAGAAACTTAGCGATTAGACAGAAAACATTATGCGCAAGCAGAGTGGCCGCGAAATTTATGAAGTCGATGGTGCCTACATATTTGGGTAGGCACTACAATACATTCTTTTCAGTTTAAAAGATCAAGAATCCTGTATGGTTTTCTTCCAGCAATACGCAATTGTATGAGAGAAAAAAGTTACGTAAAAAGCAACACGCACATCACATCACAAAACAGAGAAAGAGGTCTCTATTCTGTTAACACGAATTCAATACCTCATCGAACTGTTGGGATATGTTGTCTTAGTTATTGATAACAAGGACCAAATACCTAACGTAGTGTGACTAGGTACCTATATTATAATATATTCTGTCTAAGGTAGTTTAATAACTATTTTTACATACAGTTGAATTGTCCGAACTGTCGAGATGTAACAGAAATGATAACGTGAAATTTACTGCACAATAATTTGAGTTTTCCAACTGCAAAGCTCAGCTTTATAAATACTTTGTTTTTCACTGCAATGTTCGATGCTACACTGAAACATTAACTTTACCTGCTTCCTACTGAGGGAATCAACCAAACTTTTTATGTGTTTATGAGCTGTACTAAAAAGTTAGTTTAATGCAGTTATTTAAAGTTTTTACAGCCGCAACTATCAGTTGATTACACCGCCGGGGTCTGCACCTGCCTCGATTTCATATTTGTATTTGTAGGTACGGTTAAATTATAAGAGACCGTATTTTTTCGAGTTAGGTGGCAGGATATCTCTAAAGTTTAATTTGTAATAAAACTTTTCGTCATAAACCGTGACAAGTTTGTAGTTTTTAAAAACTTGTTATAATTGATGCTGTGGTAGACATTTAAGTATCTATCGAATGCGGGTCATCAATGGGAAGGCAACAATAACCGTTATAAGTAAGCGTAAGGTCAACCTTTACGTGGTTTCCCGGTGCTGCTAAATCGGTCAACACTTGAGTTAATTGTTGGCCGCGGCTTGAAACACCCACCGGACAAAGACACATCTCACTTATCATGAGTGGTCTATCATAAAAAGCCAGCAAATTTATTAGTTTTCCTGCAAAATTAAATCTAAATTAGTTGTTAACTTGAGGTTGCTACTTATCTAAGTAGCAACTTCAAGTTAGCAACTAATTTAGATTTATTATTTAGTAGCAACAATGAATATCGAACTCATAGAACATTGTACAAAAACTTACGCAAAAGCTGTTAGTAACAACAAAGTAGGTAATGTGTGCCCGAAATAAAATATCGAATCACGATTAAACAACGTCCACATCGTTAATTTATTATTCATGAAAAAAATGGTATGTTTTCGTAAAACCATGGATATGAAATAAAAATTACTGTATTTGAACCATGCTAGAACTGTCATTAGATATTATAAACCGATTTATAAAATTTCCAAAACCGTTTCTGATACTTAATTATGAATTAGGAACGAACTTGTTGGTATTAACAGTTGTCAAGACATTTTCCAAGAGCTGTTTCTTTTAAAGAATAATAGTACCTATTCAGTGAATAAATTACAGACGCCGACAATGTAATAGCATTAAATGAAAGGGTACCGGAAAATATATTATTGTTCATGATATCTACTTGTATAGATCTACTTGTAGGGATGTAAGGGATCAAAAATACCACCTCAGTGCCCCCAGCCAACCTGCCCGTCGTGCATCCTGCTGACCAACAAACGAGGCTCTGGTGACCGACAAATGGCAGTATAACCATTTCAAAATTATGGCGTAGCTAAAAACTACAGGCCGGTGACGGGCAGCTGCATCACCAGGTCGAGGAGCTACGTCCTGCAATCGCCAACCCGCCTGCCCAGCGTGGCGTTTAGAGCATATCCCTCCCAATGAGCCGAAGATCGGGCTCAGTGGCGTATCTTGGGAGATGCCTACGTCCAGCAGTGGATTGACACAGGGTGATTATGATGATCTACTTGTAGTAGATACCTACAGTTATAATTATGTGCCATGAGAGTCAGACCATACGAGGCGTAGCGTGTTTATCATCTTCGATCACAATATCATCGCTTAGTGCGGATTTTCTGCTCTCAGAGAAACTTAGGGATTAGACAGAAAATACTATGTGCAAGCAGAGTGGCCGCAAAATTTATAAGTGCCTACATATTTGGGTAGGCACTACAATACATTATTTTCAAATGAAAAGGTCGAGAATCCTGTGTGGCTTTCTTCCGGCAATACGCAATTGTATGAGAAAAAACAGTTACGTAAAAAGCAACATGCACATCGCTTCACAAAACAGTGAAAGAGTTATATCTATTCTGATAACACGAAACGCGGTAGAGCCGTTTCTAGCAAGTACCTCCCTACCCTCTTTCAATTGAACCCGGTCGGCAGCTATGGATTTCCGGTCATTCTGAAAGGAGTCTAGCTCATCTCGTCATTTCTTTCTGGGCCTGCCGCGACGTAATCTTACGTTGGATGGGCTCCGCTCCACTCAGTAGTGAGCTTAGCCCACAAATTATCTGACATGCGACAGACGTGATCAACCCATTTCCACTTCAGGCTTAAGCTTTTTGACCAATGATGGAGATCTGAGTTTGATCGCAATATTTTTTTTTGACGTGGTCCAATAGTCTGACACCTAGTATACCTACTACAGTTATTGCACTCTGGCAAGCCCCGAAAGTGTGTTCTTGATTTTCCGTCAGACTGAGCCTCAGCAAGTGAGCTGAGCTACGGTGGTATTACTTTTTATATATATTATTTTATACCACCGTATGCTTAGACTTAAGATGGGGAGAATGCACATGTTCGTTAGTTTCCTTTTAAGGGTGAGACGGCAGTCAAACTTCAAACAAATTGATACATTTATTTTTCATCTAATCATCTTTAAAGCGCAGTTAGCCGAATACGAATATCCCATCCCATTCCAGCGGGCAGGGAAGTGTCAATACCACTCGAAACCGCCATTAATCCGTCCCTGAATAATTTATCTGGCGACTTTGCCTGATTCACGATTAGCTCTATGAGGCAGCTTCTTTATTCTAAGGATTAGTGGCTATTTTTCGCTGCTGCTTTATTTTCGGTCGTGTTTCTTGTTTCGCTAGTAAATTCGAACGTTTTGGTATGAAATATTTAGGTATTTTACCAAAAATCTCGTTGTATTATAGTTGGATTCCCTCGGTGCTCGGATTTAATATTTACTTGGCCGGTTGGTTTTTTAATGTTTAAGAAAATTAATATCTACCACTAACTACCTATAAAAATGTAAAATATTAGTTAGCTATTTATAAAATTAAAAAAGTCCTTTATGTGAGGGATGATGAATAATCTAAATAAAGCTATCAAAATAAACTTAATGTTGGGTAAAAACATACAATACATGACCAAGCGAAGCGAGGATTAGCGTTGCAGCTTGGGCAAAATGCTTTCGTATGTCCAATGGATGTCTGAACGTCTGTTCTCCTCTACAAGTCGCATTTTTCAATTGATTCTCGTAAAATTTTGTGAGCTTATTCGATATTTACTTACATAGATTTTTCGTCGATTCGGTTTTTGGAAATTTTTAAAATTAGTGGAAGTATGGAGGTTCATCATCATCATCATCAGCTGGTGTCAGTCCACTGCTGCACGTAGGCCTCTCCCAAGATGCGCCACTGAGCCCGATCTTCGGCTCTTTTTGCACAGTCACTGCCTTGGGGCCTTGGCTTTGTGTATGACTTTCCATCTTTGGGAGGAATATGCCCTAATCGCCATGCTGGGCAGGCGGATTGGCGATTGCAGGACGTAGCTTCTCGCACCGGAGCCGTTGCTGCCCGTCACCGGCCTGTAGTATTTAGCTACGCAATAAGTTTGAAATGGTTATACCGCCATTTATCGGTCGCCAGAGCCTTGTTCGTTAGTCAGCAGGATGCACCACGGGCAGGTGAGGTTGGCTGGGAGCACTGAGGTGGTCCGTTACATCCTATATATATATATATAATATAGAGTTTGAAAACGTTAAAAAATCCCAATTCAGCTATTTCAAAAAGTGTTCAAAATGTCACTAAACTTTTTTCGGGTATTTTAGTCTTGTCCTACCTACTACTTACGAAAGAAAATTTTAAATAAAAAATAGCCTAGTATTTTTAACTTACACTTAGTAAGCTACGTGTTTAATGAGTGAATGATGGGACATTGAATAAGTGTACATTGAACCGTAGTCATTTTAGTACCGTGTTTCAGTAACCTCATCACCTTAGAGGTAAGTATGTTGTACCCAGATATATTTATTTAGACCGCATCGTCGCTTTACATCAAGTTACATGGACATTGTGGTAAAATAAGATTGTTGTGTGGAGTATGAGAAGTGAGTTTACACGACTGAGATTTGACCATTTCATTATCTAACAGCATTCTTGTTCAATCGACCGCAGCGCTGAAATTTTCCCGATAAAGCGTTTGAAATATTCAAACATTCAATACCAATATTCGGAACAGTTCGTGGGAAAATAACTATCATTTATTTATTCGTATGGTCGGTCCCCCGCCGGGGACCGTATTCATAAACAAGTGCAGTGGAAGTTTGGCACGAACTTTTTGCGTATTTACTGTTGCAAGCCGCCTGCACCCCAATTCCCACTCTTTATCATATGCTAGTATTGGCTTTTGGCAAACGGTGCCATTGTTGAGCATACTTTATTGTTTGAGATATGAAGTGATTGAGTATTCTTTCGTCGTTGCTTTCTGTGATTTACGGAATATTATGCTACGGTTACGTAGACGTACTACGACGCTACACGGATTTCTGGTTGAGAGTATTTTAGTTATTTGTTTTTTACGTATGCTTATCTTCTTGAGATGGTATGTCTTTGTTTCATCATCGCTAAGATTGCCCATAGTTTTCTTCCCTGGTTGTTTTTTCCTTCTATTATCCATCACTACTGAGATGATTGTAGATTAGCTCATATCTATCCACTACGAATAAAACTTGGTTTATCTTTGAGTATCTAGAAAAAAAATTCCTTTCTGTAGACGGATTTTATCAAAGTCCTAAGTCTGTAAAAGCTTCGAAGACCTGCTTACCTGCAGTAATATTTATCTAACATATGTATCATTTTTAAAAACTTTTTTATGCATTATTCTGAAATTAATTTTAAGTACAACTGAAGAGATATTATTTACTGGTACACTTTTAAATATATAATACCATATCATACATTTGAGGAATTAATTTTACCACCAACAACATACGAGAAAAATAAAACAAATGAAAACAAAAATACATATCGCATCGTCGTCTAATATGAGTCCAATAGTTGGTACTGCCTCTTGGAGGGCCGCCAACTGTCTTGGTATACAAATTATAGGCAACGTATGATTTTACCATGCAAAGGCTGTAGTATAAGATACGGAATACATGACCGCGTGCGGCCGACAATGGCCGAGAATGAAAGTTAACCGTTAGTTAAGTTCGCCTTCAGGCTTCTCTTTAGGTTGTAGATTGAGACGAAAGACAATGGAATTACTTAGCGTATGGCATTTAATAGGTTTAGTTAACTTATTTTTGATCTACTGCCTCATACTAGAATGTATTATAAAGCATGTATGAATACGCTCATGAAAGTGGAAGAAGGGAAGTGGTATGTCAGAATCGTAGCATGTGGAATGTGGGAAGATTTCTGTAGCGTTTTTTTTTTTTTCGGAAAATGAGACAGTATGTGTATTTTGTGATATGCTTACTTTTTATTCGACATCAAATGATATTCATTACATCCAGTAATTGTGATAAACTGAAATAAACACAAACACACAAAGAAAAAGTCTCAAAGAACTCTTAACTAAAAACAGTTTATTTAATTTTTCGATAAGCAAGCGTCTGAGTACAATCTCACCTGACAGTTAGCAACAAACAAAATAGTTGCATGCAAATCTTGTGTTCATTGTTTTAATTAAAGATAAAGATAAATATTTAGTTCTCATCCCGTAGACCAGAGCTGTAACAACAAGGCGTAGCAGCATACTGGAACAACAGGAAACACACAGGAGCTCGCCCGAGAAAGATGTTATTTGCCTATGGAATATACGCAGTGTAACTTCTGAATCAATGTTATATTTAATTATTATGTTATTTTCATATCTTCATTGAAAGTAATCCTTCAACTTTGTTAGTTTAGAGCAATCATCATCAACCTATATTAGTCCACTGCTGGACATAGGCCTCTCCAATTGCACGCCACTGATCACGATTTGCGGCTACTTTCATCCAGCTCTTTCCAGCCGCCTTGCGAAGATCATCGCTCCACCTAGTCTGAGGGTATCGTACACTACGTATGCCGATCCGCGGTCACAGAAAAGATACGGATAGAACATGCACTCTCAGTACGACTGTCGTCGGTTGTAAGGTGGACGATACGCGGTTTCCACTCAAGAACTCGTTTACCCCAACGGTTGTCGGTTCTTCAGCTAATATGGCCGCTATTATAGAGCAAAGATAGACTAAATATAATTTTCTCAGTGTTTATTCAAACTCGTCCATTGGTTAAACACTGATTCATCAACAAAACTGGGCATCGACCTTCTTCAAAATAACATCGAATTTACTCTAAAC
Organism: Cabera pusaria; assembly: GCA_954871355.1. NCBI lineage: Eukaryota > Metazoa > Arthropoda > Insecta > Lepidoptera > Geometridae > Cabera > Cabera pusaria. The sequence goes on from OX940894.1 coordinate 11,744,120, forward strand.
CTAATGGTTTATTCTGAGTGTGCAGAGTGATGCAGATTGGTAATTACATTCTTAATAAGTTCTTTTACCTCTCATCTATTAATATTAACCCGATATGAATTCAGTCTCTTTGAAATATAGAAATTACTGTAGCGTGGTCGGTCAAGTAAAAATTCTGAGCAAGATAGCATATTTCCCCAGCGACCTTTTACAAAGTCAACAAGGTGTAACTTGGGAAATAAATAAAGGGCAAGCAGAGATTAATATCAAACATTAACAATTTTACTTTTATTTTGTGTATAAGTGATTTTTGGCTATATGAGAGATTGTTGTTCTGTCAATAGATATATTTTCTGTGCAAGCGTGCTACATCTTGGACTACATCGTCACTTAATATCAGATGACATAGTTGTCAATCGCTTGCTTAAGAATAAAAAAAAAGATAATAAAACACTTTATTGATCACCATACATTACGGAAGAAAAACGTATAACTAAAACAAATTATTTTTAAGAGTCAATATCATAGCGATCTCTTCCAGACAACCAATAAACTTTGATTCAATGGCAAAATAATTTCCAGCCTTTAACCCCGAACTCAACAGTAAATGATTTACCTATTTATTTGGCATATTACCAATGTTAATAATTATTTGTTTCTCTCAAACAGGAATAAACAATATAACAGAATAAATAAATACAATAACACAAAATAATATTACTTACTATTTATATCAAAAACATTTCGGAATAAAACCATTATCGGTGTTTGCAGTGGCTCCACGTACTTTTAAAAGAAATTAATTGAATTCATTTGTGTTTTCACTAATTACCATGACAAAAAAACTTTATTTTGCAGAATCTAACTAAATTAATTGACCTACCGCAGCGTCTCTTTCATCTTCCAGGTTTCAACCAGAATTCCATTGAAATCGACCGCAGAGCACAATCACGTTGAATTGTTTTTAATGTCACTAAAAACCGTGGTTTGCCCAATTATAGCGGTAATTTACACCCACAGTTGGGGCGCTGGGCGGTCATTACGGGGGTAACATTTCACTGGTTCATTAACTATGTCCCACACGTTAAACTAATCGGCCGCTTATGCGTTTTGTTGCCAATAGTGATGCAGCTGGGTATAGTTTTGCCGGTAGAAAATAAACTTTGAGTGGATATTAAGTTATACTCAGATAGGCATGACCGTGAATTAGTAGGTAGGCAAGGAATAATCTGTATTATTAGAGCCTGTGTTCCAGTCTTATCTTTTTTATTTATATCTAATAGGCTATCGCTATATATATGGCCACAATCTCGCCTGGTGGTAAGAAATGATGTGTTCAAAGATGGTGAACACGCTAGACCTAGAATACCTCTGACTCTCAAGGGCTGTGTGCTGCCGGAACACCGTAAGGTTATGGCGGCAGATTTTCTCCTTAACTTAACTTAGATACTTTTTTGGTAGCAAGTCAGGCGGAACATCGATATAATATGCTCCTACCACCAGTGAAAATATTATCATATGAGGAGTATCGGTCGGATGGTTTAGGTTCTGACATCCAGCTCTATTTGCCGGTTACCTTGGGAACCGAACGCGTGGCTTCGCCGTCGTGCGTTTCACCGGCGCCCCTCGAAACGACGGAGGTCATTTCTTCACTTCGTTCAGGTAATGACGCTTCGCTCCTTTTAATGTTTAAGCATAGTTCGGTGTGTGAGTTTAGTCGAACAGTTGTTAAACTAGTGGAAGATTGTTTGTAGTTTGGTAATTTGCGTTAAGAGAGTTGAGGTAGTAAAACATACTGTAGCTAATACCTACTGAGCTCTGAATCGAGAAAAAAGCTATGTAACATGTAGCTATTTTGCACAAAATGTTTAATTTGATCCTAGTTTTAGTAAAAACTAATTGCAAAAAAAAAAATTGTAACATCGTTTACAATGTTTTTGTAGGCGGTTTGTATTTCAGTCCTTACGGCGGAAAAAATGGATTAGATATACATGTGAACTCAGAATTCTGCCATGATTTTTGGATATTGTCTGTGTGGGGAGGGTAGGAGAGGGGGTTTAGATAAACTTAACTTCAAATGCAAAAAGGGTTACATTTTATTTTCTTTCAATAACTCGATGATCGGCAGAGAAAATACTCATACTTATACGCAAACTTGTAGAGCATATTATTACCAGCAAAAGTCTTTTTGTAAGCAAAGTTAACACAAACCAAAATGGATTGTTGAATAAAATGAAATTTATTGGTATTCCCTATGTAGTTTAATTAATATTACCTATGGCAGCACCACAACTAAAATTAAGTCGACGTACTTAGACCAGGCGGTAGGCACAAAAGCGAGAGCGACGTTGAAATGCATGCTCATAAGCTCTAATAACAAAGGTTCACCAATCCAAGCTTCATAGTATCTGCGAGCAATTGCGTTATTACACTCACTTCTTACTAAACACATCAGCATATTAAATATTTTGATTAGAGTACGACTAACGTACTGTATAAAGAATGTAAGAAAACATGTGATTTTCTATACAACAAGCATAATGTGCACTAGACAGTACAACACCGAAACTGCCCCACGATACTCTACACGAGAGCAACACTCAAATAAATACCAGCACCAAACTCCGTGCCCTGCATCCAAATCAGTTTCATAACTGTGTTTAAAAACTTTTTATTTGTATTTTCGCTAGTTTAATCTCGGTGAGACGTGTGGCCACGAATAAAATGCTTTGTGCTGGGAAAGTTCAGAGACGAGCGCTATTGTCTTCATCTGAACTTTACACAGGGATGTGCATTTGTGGAATATCTCAAATGACTTTTGGAATTTATTGGTTAACTCTTTATTTGAAGAGTTTTGTCAAACATGGAACTGTTATAGTACAAGTATATTTTGCGAAATTAGCAATTTAACATTATGGAAAAACTAAAACTCTACACATCTACTTGGGCTTTTTGCTATTTTTATCTCCTAGGTTTGAATTTTATTTAGGAGCCAAATTCATTTAGAACCCACTGCAAAATACGAGGACGTTCTGGATTCAACTATTTTTTCACATTATAATTTCATCGAGATCTGATGAGAATGTCTAGAGACAGAAAATGACTTCAGCGACATATGAAATCGGAAGGTGTGAAGATGTTGAGATCAATCAAAGTGACGTCATCGTGCAGTATCCAAAAAACTTTTCAATTCTAGGGTTTTAAAATCTCAGTCTCACATAAAGCTCTGTATCGCTTAGAATAATATACTTCTATATAGCTTCTAGCATGGTGGAAGGACACTATCTAGTGTCCGCCTGGCCAGCTACCACCCTCAAGTCAGAAAATCTGGCACCAAACATCTAATGTGTTCCGGCAGCTATCCTTGAAAGCCAGTTCCCATTCTAGGCCTAGCATGCTTACCATCTTCGACCGCATCATCACTTACCAACAGGTGAGATAGTGGTAAATCACTAGCCTATAAGATATAAAAAAAACCTCCTTAAAATAATTCTATATAATATACTTAGAATAATATACTTATATGGTCCTAGGCTACGACTATTCAAAGTAGCATATTATTTTAAGCGGCTATGACTCGTAGCCATACTCAGATTATTCTAAAGAATAAAATAGGTACACTCATACTGTAAAAAACATCATCGTGTGTAATTCTTTGGTCTAGTCACAGACCTAGGATTCACTACGTAGTGACTCCTAGGTCTGTGGGTCCAGGTAACGGGTAGATGTATCGGCCTAGTCTTTTTTAAAACCTAGCTATGCCCGGGACTTTGCCTGCGTCAAAAAGGACTATAAAAAAAGTATACTCTGTAATACCCATCCAATAATCAAGTTATCTGTGTGCCTAATTTCATTCTAATACATTCAGCCCTTTTTGTGTGCTTAAGGCACAAACATAAAACTTTCATATTTATAATGTTTACATTAAATATGTAAATAAATCCCCGATCAAGAGTAATATGTGGTAATAAACGAATTCAATCGACAAAATCAGTTCTAAATCTAGTCTGTACAGAAATCGCGTGGCTCACTCGAATATACTCGCAGGCTAATATTATGCGAAATGGCGCATAGCGTACCCAATGGGTATAATAATGATATTGTTTCAGGGAAACACTAGGTGACTGGCCATTCAATCAGCTATAAATCTACTTACGTAGTCTCTTCAACTTGCTATGAGTCTAGACTTAGTAATCATTAGGAAGTTTTATAAGTACTGGCAATTTATTTTACTGGCGTTGCCGTCGACAATGTGTTGATTGGCTTAGATCACCTTTTTATATCTTATAAGCTAGCGTTTGACCACTGCCTTACCTGGTGGTAAGCGATGATGTGGTCGAAGATGGTGAACACGCTAGGCTAGACTCTCAAGGGCTGCGTGCTACCGGAACACCGTAAGGTTATGGCGGCAGATTTCCTCCTAGATTGTGGTAAGTTATTTTTTGTAGCAAGTCAGGCGGAACATATTTATAATATGCTCCTACTACCTATGTACAAACACCCGTGCTAGAATTTGATATTTAAGGTCGCATTACTCAGCGATATGATGTTTAGTGTTGTATTCCGGCAGCACTAAAAATCATAACGTGCAATTTGCATACCTATAAGTATGTTATATCGAGCTTGAACGAGTCGTCTATTTTCTGTCATGTATAATGGTAACAAAATGTTTGCCCACATAATAAATAGAAAATTAAATACTACGACCACCTAATAATACTTAAATTAAACCACTATATAGTACATCTGTATCTGTACATTAAGGCCATTCCAATGAACCCATACGCGTAATCTTCGTCTTCATCATTGCTGTAAGTTGGTGAGGAGTAGAGTATTCTGCAGATTCCAGGAGATACCTCAGCGTTACATCTATGCTACCATATTCTTACAATATAATTGAAGTTAGAGGATACCAAATTTCGAATTGATTAGATGTATCTCTATATTGATCTATTATCTATTATGTTGATCTCATGGAATTTCATGAATTTAAGCTAAGAACACACTCGATGAATACACTTATCAAACAAAAAAAAACAATCGGTGCATCTGTATGGGCGCTACGATGCCACAGACACGCAAATCATAGATACACACGTCAAACAAATACCTTTTCTTTTTGCGTATGGGGTTAAAAAAAAAACAGCATAACAACATTTTATTTTCTAAAACAGTTTTCATTTGTTTTCTGACGAACATCTAGTCCAACAGAAAACAAAAGAAAACTATGACATACTTAAAATGTTAATTGCTCTGTATGCAAATTAAAATTGTTTATTGACCATAATTTCTTACTCATTTTTGAAAAGGCCCCAATCTCATTAGGCAGCAGGGCAGGCGGCGTGCGAGCCTCGGATCAAAGGGATGCTCACGACAAGTCGCTCTCGTCGTCAAGTGGCCGTCACCCACCCGAGCTTTCACTTTACTCTCCTTTGCAAAATCTTCGACTTGAAACGGGTGCCTTTTCGAGATAATATCCAATTCATTCGAGAAATTGGTATTCGAATGAGCAAGTGAAGTTAATAAGGCATCTCTATTCCTATAGTTTGCAGACGTTGAATCTATCGATCACTTTTTAAGCTTGAAATGAGCATTTATTTTTAGGTAGTTCGTGGAAGGAGTTTCTCAATATAAAAAGATCGGAGTGTTGAATACATAAGCAATAAAATATTGGATTATATTGGAGACAGACATGTATTTGATTATAATCTTGGTTACTTAATAAACTAACAGAAAATTACGTTCTTAACTTAAACCATGTTAAAAATGTATCTGAAATAATTGAAACTAAGGCAACTGACTGAAATTCAATCCACTTTACGCTACTGTCTATCTAATACTCCACTATCACTCACAAACTGAATGGTGATCATTATTTTTCCGGTAGTTTAGACTTTAGAGTACCATATAATATCAGAGTCGCAGGTCCAGTACATCACCAGTTTTCCTTTTCTACCACTCTAAAGGTACGGACACACTGCAGCGTCCTGCGTGCGCGATCTAAGCGGCGATCAGATAGCGCAGTAGTATTTGTACCAACTGGTTCACAATAAAAACGCGATCAGAAAGGAATTGAAAAGTTCTAAAATCGCGCCCGTAGATCGCAGGACGCCGCGGTGTGGCCCTACTTTAAGTTCACGCGTTAAAATTGAGGCAAAGTATGCGGGTGACAAAATTTATTATTTTTTTAACTACCTACCAACACTATTAATATACAGTCATCGATATATTATTAGGTCTATGATCTATTTATTACCTATGAAATTGGAGATTTCGATGAACATTTTAAGATATAAAAATTTTGGTATTTTTTTTATTTCAGCTAATCAAAGTTACTGGCACAGAATAATGAATAGTACAAGTAGTACTGGCCCAAATTATCTATACAATTTTGCCATTTTGATGGCAGTTTGTTTATCCCTTTACTGTAGAAGTCTGCCGGACGGCAGGCGATGAAGTCAGCGAAAGCGTTTCGTACTGCCTCTCGGGTGTTAAATTTTTTCCCACTTAAAAAATTGCTAAATTTTGAAAAACGTAGAAATTTGTTGGGGCAAGGACCGGTGAGTAAGGTGGGGGACGGAGAGCTTCCAGCTGTAACACTTGTAGCTTTGCCACAGATAATATAATAGTTACTACGTAAGCTACACGATACTACAGACCATCGCAAGATGGTCTGTAGTGTCGTGAAGTGTGAGCTCGCGCGTTGTCGTGGAGAAGCAATGGGGAAGAGCGATTGAGCAGTCTTGGTTGTTGATTAAAACGATTGGACCAATAATGGACCGTGCTTATGCAAACAGTATAAGGCCCGTATACGTCGTTAATGTTTCGTGTTGTTTGCGCAGCGGTATACCCACGTAGGAACTCATATTCGAAAATTGTTCGAATTTTCAGTTTATTCATGGCGCCAAAAAATAGGATCCCTTAAACAACGACCTTCACCGCGCTGGTTAATGGATCAAACAAATTATTTATATAATTTAATATATCAAAAAATATATTGCATATGGGTTGCCTGGAAAATTTCAGTCCAGGATATTTTTAATACATTTTTAATTGTTTTTTAATATTTCACCGGTTTGGTTAATAGATAATTCTATACCAATCGAAAGTATGCAGTATATTTGAAATAATTTAAAAAAAAACAAATGTCATGATAGTCAATTTTTTCAATTAATATTTTTAATTGGTTTTAATTAATTCAATTCAATAATTTCAATTGATTTTAATTTCTCAGTATATATCTATAGATATATAAATTACATAGAGCGAATTTCTTTAATTTTTTAATGAATATTTTTAAACGGAAAAATAGAAATAAAATTTGCAAGTATAGAATTATATATGTATTGCTATAACCTTCTTATTTATTAAAGATGTATATATACTTTAATGTAACAAAATATATACACACACATAATTAATTTATTAAAAAATAAATAAAAACTTAACCATTATTTTAATATGAAACTACTTCATAATGATGCTCAGTATGTACGCGTCTATCGCTATCCTTTTTAGGGTTCCGTAGCCGAATGGCAAAAAACGGAACCCATATAGATTCGTCATGTCTGTCTGTCTGTCTGTCTGTCCGTCCGTATGTCACAGCCATTTTATTCCGAAACTGTTAGGACTACATAATTGAAACTTGGTAGGTAGATGTATTCTGTGAACCGCTTTCCGATTTTAATACAAAAATAAAAAATATAAAAGTTTAAGGGGGGGCATCCCATACATGGAACTAAAACAAAAAAAAAATCTTTAAACCTATACGTGTGGGGTCTATGTATAGGTCTTCAAAAATGACATTAAGGTTTCTAAAATCATTTTTTCTCAAAGTCAATCATTTGAAAGATAGGCGCGTCTAAAGTGGTAAAATGTGTGTCCCTCTAACTTTTAAAGTATGGGAGTAAAAAATCTAAAAAAAATATATGCTGTAGAGCTCAATAAAAACTAACAACGAAAATTGGTTTGGTTGAACGAGATACACTCAGCAGTTTTAGAGATATGGCGACCGCAAAGATAAGTTTGTTCTTCATACAAGCACTATGAAAAAAAAAGTTAATTTTGTAGTTGCGAAAATCAGTTATGGAATACTTTACTGTGTTACGGAACCCAACGAGTGCGAATCCGACTTGCACTTGGCCAGATTATTGTTTTCAAGAGCAGAGAGCATGCGCACTCTCTCTTTAAAACGCCGGGCTACAAACAGCTGTTATGTTGTGTCCTCTTCTAGCGCATGAGATAGTTGGTAGAGACCTCTCAGTCGCACACATTCACTCGGAGCAAAATTTAATCTTATAAAATTCGGCAACCGGTATTCAGGATTGATTATTCGCAGGCAACCCTATATCACCGTGTTCGTAATGAAATAAACTTTATTTTTATTTAAGTTTCATTCATTAACCAGACCGGTGCAAATTACTAGTATCGAGTTCATACCTGGCAACCCAAGGGTTGCGACAGGAAAAAATAGGCAACCTAACTTTTTCATATACTATGGGCTGCATACTTTCGATTGGTATAGAATTTATCTATTAACCAAATCGGTGAAATAATAAAAAAAAAAATTTTTTTTTAATTATTTAAAAATATCCTGGACTGAAATTTGCTAGGCAACCCATATGCAATATATTGTTTGATATATTAAATTACATAAAAAATGTGTTTGATTCATTAACCAGCTCGGTGAAGGTCGTTGTATGACGGGATCTTAGACCATACCACAATTTCACAAAAACCAAAAACTATCTAAAAACAAATGACTGAATTTGAAATTAAACAAAAACGGCTTTCGAATAAAATTTATTTGAATCAAGAATTGCGCGTCAATCCACAGATAATTAAATCTGAAAATGCTGGTTATACTATATAAATCTCCAATTACATAGGTAAAGACCTATTATATAAAAAAACCGGCCAAGTGCGTGTCAGGCCACGCGCATTGTAGTGTTGTCTAGTAGCCCATTATTCAATGCAAGTCTTTGCCCGTTATACACAAGCAACTACTTCATCTTAGTCACTTTAAAGGATTTATTCTAAGGATTTTGTATTTGGTACAAAATTATCCAACCCACCATCCACCAAAGTTCAACGACTATTACTACTAAACTAATGAAGTTATATGAACTGCTATAATTTTCCTTTAAAGTTCATGAAATGCACTATTATTATATTAATTTTTCCAGATTTTTCAAGCCAGCAGCTTTTAGAGGGAGGGGGGGGGGGATGCCCTACAGAAACAATACTTTTTTGTACTCTAAAGTTTATTATTTCGTAAATGAAGCATTCAATCGAAAAAAGTATTAGCAACCCCTAAGTCATTTTAAAAGACCTATTCAACGATACCCCACACGATGGGGTAGACGACGAAAAAAATCTTATGCCCACTTCATATGTAGGGGTGCTACGCCGTCCAGCAAGACTCAAATCCGCCTCTCCTGGTTAACTTGCCTAAGCGCTTTAACTTACTTAGGACGACTCACCTATATAACTATGGACAAACATTTAAACTGTAGATAACGCTTAAACATAATACCTACAAACAATTTAAAATCAGAAACATATTACTAATAAATATACACACTCACTTTCACATTCAAGCTTCACATGCATTTTGAAAAATATTATGTTATCCTCCGTTTCTTTACAAATATTAATTACCGCATTTTCACCGCATACAGACCAACAAGTCAAAGCAAGAATTTTTAATTCTGACATAACTACAAAGTATAACCTGCGTGTGTTATAAAATGTTAAAAAGATTATTAGCATACCGCCAAAGTTATAGGTATAGCTGTTCTACGCAAACTGTTGCCTGCGATAGAGATAAGGAAATTTAATTTTAAAAAGTACCCCCAGTCAATTTGGTTAAAATCTTCTTATGGACGTTAAGTGGCCGGTGTGCGTGACGGGAGGGTTGCCTGAGGGCGATGATTAAATACTCAGATACGAGGTATTTACACACAGTTTTACTATAATTAGAAACTGAAACTACACTTTTTCCAAAAAAAATCCACGCTTGTACGGATAATTTTATCCATATATTTATAACATCCAACCAACCCAACCAGCCCAAACCGCTGGTCCTAGAAACAGGAAATTTACAGGGTGTGGTGTTCTTTGTAAAGTGTAGGCATCCACTAACATGGGGTTTTTTGAAATTCCTCGCTTAAAATGGGAGGAGGAATTTTCTGAAAACACTTTTTATTATTTGGTTTGATTGACTCAAAAATTTAAGTAAATAATAAATAAGTAGTAAATTATAAGTACTCGTCATTAAAATTTTTGAGATACGTGTATCACAGATATTTTTAAAATCAAGTCCCAAGTTTCTTTTTGTATGAAATTAAACGAACAATTTAATCAACTATTCATTCAATTTCCCGATTATATCGAACTACTCTTTAAAGTTCAAAAGAGTGCAATTTCCCCTCAATCTGCTTTGCCATGGCCATAAATAAAGCCAAACTCTTAATTTTGCAGGAGAACTTATTTCACACGGTTTTATTCGTGGCCTGCTCCAGATTAAGCTCATGGAGCAGCCTGGTGATTGTAGCATCTAGGAAAAAAAACATATTGTTTACGAAGAAATTCTTCGGTAGGTATAGTCTTTCATTGTAAACAATAATAATTATTTTTGTCCACTTTTGTGTGTCTCCTAATTAGATCTTTTTACTCACGCCTTGAATTCTGTGACCATATATTACTAACTACTAAGACCATAACAGCCGAAGATCAGGCTCAGTGGCGTGTCTTGGGGGAGACCTACGTCCAGCAGTGAACTGATACCGCCTGATAATAATGATGATGATGAAGACCATCATGACACGCACATCATAGACATTAGTTTATTTTTACGGAAAACTTACCTTATTGCTTTTAATGTTTGTTTCTGAAGAAAAATATATCATTTGACTCCTGAATGCCACGCAGGCGAAGTCGCAGGCATAAGCTCGAACATGAAAAATATATATTTTTAAGATTTTTAAAACATTTTCACAAAACTACAAAAAAAAAATAGACAGCGATGGATAATTTAACAGGCTTAGATAATTAACCAAGTACATTATCGAAGTTAACAGGATGTTTTTTATTATTTTGATAACATTGGAGTATTAAAAATATCGGTCGCATGTGCATGTAATAGGAAATGTATAAAGTAAACTGTAAAGTAATGATTATATCTCCAGTACAGTATGAGTAGAACAACCTTTTGAACCCATTTGTTTGCAACACTCGTAAAATCTTCCCTAAAAGAGATTGAATGTTTTGTAAACCGGAATAAGGGCCGCAGACAGGCTGTTTCCTTCGCTGGTCGTTTGCAAGTTTTCTTATAGGGTGTCTGATTTTGCTATCCTGGGACTCATAAAATGAGATTGGCTCAATCGCCGACGGTTTATTGACTTATTAAATCGATGTTTGACTCTAACTTTTGCTTTGACCCGAGCTTTGATTTTTCAATTCTATATTCTCAGACTATGGAAATATAAAAGATGTTGGATGTTTTGAGCTAAAACGCGTTCACACGACGTAATCTTCTAGTACATTTTTAAATCAACTGTCAAGAAAGGCTTTAATTTTTTTTTAAATAACAGAGTGAATGAAGTCGCGGTTATTTCTGTATTTAATTTTACTCATAAATTTTAGTTTAAAAAAAAACACACTAGAACTAAAAATTAGACTCCTGGCTTCAAAGTCAAAGTCAAAGTCAAAGTCAAAGCATTTATTCAGTATATGGGCAAATTAAAAATTAGCACTTACACACGTCAAATAACATTAAATAGATCATATTCAACAAAAAATATAGATATAACAGAAACATAACGCTTTGAATTTACAAAAAAAAAAACAAAGGTATTGAGCCATTCAGCTTTCATCTAGACGTCGAACGTCACACTTAAAACACATGTTTAATTCCCCTTATTAATGTAGGGTTGCCAACCGTACCATTACGTGCACCCGCAACCCAGTGCATGTTTCAGTACTTCAGACAATTTTTATCCAAAAAATTGTGAAATAATGAAACATAATAGATAAATAAAACGCAGACTAATTGCAGTACAAATCATGTTCCGAATGGAACTGATTGTCCGACTATCAGCCGCATAATACCGTCGTAACAGGCAACCCTAGATCTGCAAACAAAAGATGAAAACTGATTGACTGTTGAATCTACTGGTGTACTTACTTACTGTACTTCATCATCAGACCCTTGTTACCAAGTCCAATTTATTGGACTACTCAAAATGAATCATATGAACCAAAGCTCATAGGGTTTACTAACCACTGAAGACAATAAGACTGATGATTTACCCAGAATTAGACGTGTATAACTCAGTAGTGATTAACCTAAAAGAGTTATATTATATCTCCTTAAAATAAAGACTATTTCTGTATATCTTACATTTTCAACCATCTCTTTAACTCTTTTGTATCTTCAACGGAACGACTCATTTCGCGGAGTTAGAGTAAGCAGGATGTAGCCATATAACATACCATGCGTTAAAAAGAGAGCGTCACGGAGTTTTGAGTAAAGGATATGTAAACATATAACAATCTATGTGGTAGAAAGGGAGCGTAGCGTCACAGAGTCATTAGGGATATAGAGATATAAAAGAGTTATATATATCTTTTGTTCACAATGATACGTATCTATCTTTTCTCTTCAAGGATATGGTTTGCACATGGCTACCCAGGATCTGGATAGTAGAACTACTATCCAGCTCTTGGCTGCATCTTCATTCATTCATAAGTTCATTCATAAGTATTGTCATCCGCAATCCGCAATAAAAAAATAAAACTGGCCAAGTGCGAGTCAGACTCGCGTCACAGATTATATAATAGTTACTACATAAGTCGCGTCTCGCATCGCACACTTAGGGAGGGTTCCGTACCTACTGTATACAGTACAATACGAAACATAACAGAGTTTCAACTTCGTTTATTGATTAATTGATTACACAAGAACAAGAACATTTTGTTTGGTATACGAGTTCACGGAGAATCTCGACACCGCGATGTAGAAAGACGGGGCGTTTACTAACGCCATCTATGTCATTTTGCCGAAACGAAATAGAAAGGTTGCTAGCTTAACAAACACGAAGGAGTTATTAACAACTCCCAGATGACACTTAGATACATAGATAGATGGCGTTATGCTAAAAAACACATTTTTTGTATGGCCTTTAATTTATATATACCTTATTTTGTTTTTAGTATTTGTTGTTCTAGCGTCAACAAAAATACACCATCGCTGAAAATTTCAACTGTCTATCACGGTTAATGAGATACAGCCTGGAGACAGACAGACAGACAGACGGACAGCGGAGTCTTAGGTACCTAAAAATCAATACGACCATTAGAAATAGGTTAAAATTTACCTCCAAGGATTGATTTCATTGTTTGGTAGTTACAAGTATAACTAATAAAATTGTGATATAGAGTAAAAATGATATGATAAATAAGTTGTAATACATTTCATCTTCAAGTCTTACGTGCTTGTCTCAAAATTCTAGAACATATTTTTTGCTCCTAGTTGTTATGTTCGCATAAATCTGTACGTCTAGAATACATTTCATATGTTAAACTTTCATACGTCCCGTGAGAGCAACTTGTAGTTGGACTAGCTTCAGCCAGAGGCATATTTATAATTTAATTCCCTGAGGCCTATAAATACTAAAGACTTAATAGACACGTCAAATGGTTTCTAATGCCTGCTTCGATCTCGATAAGGTAAAATTAGAGTAGGTAGGTATTTTAAGATTCTATTAATACTAGGATCGCCTGGTGGTCGAAATTCGACCACAATACGCAGTTAAATAAAAACAAACACACTTAATTTACATTGAATCTTTATTGTATTATTGAGTTAAATCAAATTTAAATAGGTTAAATGCGATTTTCAATATCTATAGTACAACTGCAATTTCCTTTAATTGCAATTTTTAACCGACTTCAAAAAAAGGAGGAGGTTTCTCAATTCGACCGTATATATATATTTTTTTTTTTTTTATGTTTGTTCGCGGATAACTTCATCCGTTTATGAACCGATTTCGATTATTATTTTTTTGTTCGAAAGGAGATATCCCAAGTGTGGTACCATGGTAATTTTATCGAGGTATGATAAGTATCTCCAGAGATATTGAGATAAACATCTCAAAATTGGTACTGAAAATGAATAGCGCGGCATTGAAGTCGCTTGTTTTTTAGTTTTTAAACGATATTATCTGATCAAATGTTAATGCCTCATTTCTATGAGCACTCATCAATTCAAAAAGGATGATAATTTTTACTACTTCAGAAATCTCAAACTAAACTACATATAAAATATGTATCGTAAATATCCTCATCATCAGCCTGTATCAGTCACTGCTGGACGTAGGCCTCTCCCAAGATGTGCCACTGAGCCCGATCTTCGGCTCTCTTCCAGTCACTGCCCACCGCTTTGCGTATGTCGTCGCTCCACCTGGTCACAGGACGTCCTACGCTACGTTTGCCGATTCGCGGTCTCCTCTCCACTCGTAAATATCCTATCATTTTTAACTGTCCATGATGACCTCTATTTTTTATAAAATATTTAATATTTCAAACCATCAAACGATGTAACTCTACTTGAAGCTACATACAGTTCATTGTTATATATGAACAATCCAAAATTTACCTAAACCTAAGGACTCGAACTCACTACATAGTGTTGTTCATGTGTAAATAGGACGTTTCAATAAAACACTAAGGGCCAGTTTCATCGGTTCCTGATAATGCGTTAGATAGTTACATGGCGCTATATAAAAGCTGTCAAAAATCTGTCACATTTCTTCATATTAGCGCTATCAGGAACCCGTGAAACTGGCCCTTGCCTACTTTTCTCAAAGTTCGTCATTGAGATTTATTAATGGTCATTACAAAGGCAGTAGGTATCGGAATTTGTGTTCTTTGAAAACAAAATAGTCCCACGATAATATTATAAATAGTACCTAAAGCATTTCCAGTACTCGTCATAATTATACGGGGTATTAAAATGCGTTTGAGTAGTAGTGAGAGTCGTAAAAATTTCACATGGTATCCTAATCTTGCAAGGGAGTTGTAAAACGATAAAATTACAATAACAATGTGTATATAGTTTTGCGCAAATAACAATAACAATAGCCTTAATTAAATTACTTATCTAGAAAATCTTTGTTGTAGGAATATATGATATTGTTTCACTGAAGAAAATAACAGTGGAATGCAGCGTTGTTTATTTTAAAAGTTTATTTACGTTTCTTATTACTGTACTCTTTTCTATTAATTTGCTACTTTTACAGTGTTTCATTGCAGTTCAGTTTATTTCTTACCTAGCAGTATACGTATTTTATTAAGTATTTAATAAATAATGATTTAAATAAAGTAGTCCACTAACATATTGAGTTTTTAAGATTTGCCTGGTTCTTTTCTTAACTTCTTCATTGTCTTGATTGTGAAAGAGGCTACCATATTCCGTGCAAAAATATTGTATAAAGAATTTAATACTTTTTAATTAAAGAATAAAGGAATAAACTGGCCTAGTGCGAATCTAACTCACACACGCAGGGTTCTGATTAAACAATGTTTTTCAGAAATAAACGTTTTGTATATATATATTCTATTTAGTTTTATTATTTGATATTATATCGACCATTATAATACACACTATGAGGAAATTTCCTGTCTCTATCTATTACGGTTTGTAAGATCGAGTATAAAATGCCTGAAAAAACATGTTTATTGTGTGGGGAGCCCCTTAAATTTTAAACTTTATTCTGTTTTTAGTATTTGTTGTTTTAGCGGTCATATATAGCAAATACATACTTTGTGAAGATTCAAGTCTCTATCTATTATAGTTCATAAGTTCAAGCAAAAAACGCCGAAAAAATACGTTTCTTGTGGGGACCTCCTTTAATAAATATTAAAGAACCAACCATAATTTTATTTTGTTTTTAGTAGTTGTTGTTAAATCCCCTAGAGTAATACATACCCGTGAAAATTTCAAGTATATACCTATTACGGTGAAGGAGATACAGCCCTGTGAAAGGCGGACAGACGTATGAACAGTGAAGTCTCAGTAATAGGGTTCCTTTGGTACCCTTTGGGTATGGAACCCTAAAAACGTTAAAAATCAAATAAAAATAACAAAAAATATGTAAACCTCTTTTTTTTTTACTTGTTTTGTTTTCATATATAAATATTTGATTTTTTTAGCCACATGAGACGTAAAACAAAACCGACGACGAGGTGTATCAGCATACTGTACTTATTACAGGCATTCTATAGTATTTCGATACGTGTGTTTGGTCTCTAAAAAAGGCAACCTCTGGAGATGTGTACATTTCGAGCTGTGTGGTGAGAAATTCGGTGATTATGTATAATATTTTCTAAAATCTAAATTAAATGTCTATAAATATATAAATAAAAGATATAATTATATAAATAAAAGATTTTTTAGACTTATTCTATAATTTAAACATTTAAGCTTTACATTATTTATTTATTTATTAATAAGTGTCCTTATTTCTGAGTACTTATATACTATTATACATGGGCCCTGTTACTATAGGGTATGGCATTTATAATAGGTAAACATTGACATCACAGGTTCATCAATCTTACTATACTTGTTTATTAATACATAGCTACTGTGAAATATTTACTTAACATAGATATACATGTATAATATTCATCTCTACATATATTTTTATCTATTGTAGGAACTTGTGTTACCTACAAACACATTTAAGCTTGTAAATTTAAAAAATATAAACATTATATTTTATGTTATCCAAGTAATAAGTATTATCTAAGTAAAATTTTGAAACTATTCTAAAAAGTTTACTAAGTATATTTATTTATAACCTATTTAATAAAAGTGGAATACCTCCTTGTTTATGTCCATTACAAATGTAAGTAGGTATTCTTACGCGTTTACCCAAAAAGTATTATGATGGAGAGCTTAACATCTGCCAGAAAAAAAGATCACTCCATGACTCCGTCCTTCCTAGATGTCATTCTGGACAATACATCGATAAGTTGAGAAATAAAAAATATGAACTCAGCAAATAATCTTTCACCAGTTAGCTAAATTTTGATTAGGTACCGCGATGAGCAAATTTACTCTGCAAACGAAAATGCTTCAGAAATGAAGCATCATCCGTTTCAAATTAATAATGCACAAAGTGGTTTCGTATATTCATACCATATAGGTCTAAAAGCATGATAACTCTTTAACGTGCTCGATATTGCTTCTAGAATTTTTAAGCGAATTCTTGCTTGATCCGGCAATTTTTCGTTATATCCGGTGGATGGCTGCCGCCGGTCAGTGGTGGCGCATTATTAATTACCATCAGCCCAAACGTTTAATATTTCACCTGAGTGCAGGATCGGTCTCCCCCTCTAAGCTGTAATTCCCCAATTAATTCCCCATATTTCGTCGTTTGCCGCGCAAATCCCTAGGGAAAACACATTTTTTTAATTTAATGCGATTATACTGGCGACTAGGCCTTGGGATGCATGGAAAACTACTCGGATTTATCTTTTTAACCAACATATAAAAATGGAAAATCGTCAATTAGTCCGTTTTAGGGTTCAGTATCCGAATGGCAAAAAACGGAACCCTTATAATTTTGTCATGTCTGTCTGTCCGTATGTCACAGCCATTTTATTCCGAAACTATTAGAACTACAGAATTGAAACTTGGTAGGTAGATGTATTCTGTGAACCGCTTTCCTATTTTTATACAAATATAAAAAATATAAAAGTTTAAGGGGGACATCCCATACATGGAACTGAAACAATTGTCTGTAGATAGGTTAAGTTAAAAATGATATTGAGGTTCCTAAAATCATTTTTTCTGAAAGTCAATCATTTGAAAGATAGGCGCGTCTAAAGTGGTAAAATGTGTGTCCTCCCCCCCAAAAGTTAGACTTTTGAAATAGGGTAGTGAAAAATCTAGAAAAAATATATTATGTAGATCTTAATAAAAACTTTCAACGAAAATTGGTTTGAACGAGATATAGTCAGCAGTTTTTGAGATATAGCGACCGCAAATATAACTTTGTTTTTCATACAAACACTATGAAAAACAAAGTTAATTTTTTGGTCACGTAAAATTATATTTATAGAATACTCTAGCGTGTTACGGAACCCTACGAGTGTGAGTCCAACTTGCACTTGGACAGTTTATTTGGGTTTGTCACTCGATCTAAGCATTAATTTTTGTAAATTGATTTTAATGTTATTTTAATGTGAACGTACCGGCTTTTGTTCGCGTGTATTTACTTCGGATATGCTCCGACCAGGTTTCAACCTATTACGTAGGTCATCGTCTGGGAGCGGCTAGGATGGCAGCAACGCACGTCGTATTGCCCGCGCTTCCAGTACGTTCACATTAAAATGAATAATTTTCGCGAAAACCTTTAAACTAAAATTCAATTTTATTTTTTGCGGTATGGGTAGTCAGTCTTTAATACAGTCAGTGCAGTACAGCCTTTAATACATTATATGAAGATAAAACATAACATTTAAAACTTACTACAGAAATTGACTCGCGCGGCTTGTGCAGTCACAAGACGGTGAAATAGGTGTTAATATGTACTAACCAAGTTATTATGAAATTATTTGTCAACAAATACATTTTCAAACTCAAGAATTTAATACTGTTTATCTACTCATACGAGTATGTTGCTGTCCTTTGAGTGACTGACGGAAGTTTAATACTAAATGATACAAATGGACAATTTACATGACAAGATCGACGCATCTAACATATTTGAATACCAAACTGTGAATACTCAACATTGTACTGTGACAGAATACATAGGTTAACTTTAACCATGACTATATGTATACGCATCGAAGTTCGAAATTTTTTGACTCGTCTAGGACTATGGAAGAAAATCTACTTCGTCCAGAGTCTTGTTAGAGTTTATATTCAAGTTGTGAGAATAAGCAGTCCCAGTATATATATCGCTATGTATATATTGGAGTATATTTGTTTTAATTAGTGGAATATGCATCCTGACATTCCTGACAGAGTTTTCTTGTTAAAATTCTACTAATATAAATGGCAATTTATGTTTGTATGTCTGTTCTTCAACCACGCAATTACAGCTGAACGGATTTATGCCATGAAATTTGGCATATACAGATAGCCTTATAACCTCGATTAACACACAATATATTTTTTTCTGAAGCAAAGCTGTGGGGCACAGCTAGTACAAAATACTGTATAGACCTTTCTAGCCTACATTACCTACTGCATATTTTACCTTCGTCGTATTCAATACTAGCTGTACCCGCGACTTCGTCCGCGTGGAATAGTGTCTTTGGGTAGCATTAACTAATAAGACACATACGTATCCCAAATACACCACATCGCACCACGCTAAGTGAAGGGAGGGGAAGGGGGGCCCCTTCCCTTCCCCTCACTTACCCTCTCCTTCCCCTAGCCTCCCCCTCACTTCCACCACCCGTTCCCTCACTTACCCCCCCCCCTCCCATCACTTCTTCCTCCCCTCCCCCTCAACTCTCCTCGATTCCTCTGTCCTCCCATCCCCTCCACCTACCCCTCCCCTCTCCCTCACCTCCCCCTCCCCTCCCCCTCCCCTCCCCGTGAAGGCGTGAAAGTGACACAGACAGACAGACAGATACTTTCGCATTTAACAGTAATGACAAATAAAACCCAGAGATGGCGCTAGTGTAGATTTTTATTGCTCTCCTTTAAATATTGCCTAAATGTATGAGATCCTGCATCGCGCAAACGATATTTTTCGCGATATTGAAACAGATGCACTTGATGCGTGATTAAACATCTCGAAAGTTGAACTCGTTTAAAAACGTTTTCTCTTTATAATATTAGTCTGGAAGTCTGGATGATTCCATTAAACTGCAAAAGTGAAATAAAGAACAACATTAATACGCAAAAGAATAGTTTACATAGTATCGATCTAACTGGGACGCTCTCGAATGCAATATCCGCTTTTAAACGAGTTTTTGGTTCAAAAAACTATTCGGTCTAGTTCAGGTAAAGGCATTGGACGAATACGATGCGATAGCTTCGCTGCTCTTTCAATAACATTGCTTTAATAGTATTGAGCTTCCATATGTACCTTGTTTTCATAGGAACACATTAATACTATGCTATAGGATAGAATCATTCTTGATTTATTAGTATTTACTTTTTGATTATTACATATTTCTGATGATTATATTTTGTTTGCCCTTTGTGAAACTGATTCATGGAGCCTATTTATTTATTATATATATTAGGTTCGGGAAAAAGTCTTTTCGCATTATAATAAGTATGAACTTGTTATAAAATCTCTTTGGCTATACTATTTGTATCTGGCTGGTTTTGGTATCATTAAAAGTTTAAATTTTAAAGAAGATAATTCCATATTCATAGGAAAATGTGTGATTTTAATTTGTTTTTCCTACTGTGAAGATGAAGAATCTAATGAAGAAATTCGATACATTTTAAAATTTTACTACAAATAATATCGTTTAAAAACTAAAAAAACAACCGACTTCAATGCCGCGCTATTCATTTTCAGTACCAATTTTGAGATGTTTATCTCAATATCTTTGGAGATACTTATCATACCTCGATAAAATTACCATGGTACCACACTTGGGATATCTCCTTTCGAACAATAAAAGAATAATCGAAATCGGTTCATAAACGACGAAGTTATCCGCGAACAAACATAAAAAAAAAAAAAAAATATATATATATATATATATATATATACGGTCGAATTGAGAAACCTCCTCCTTTTTTTGAAGTCGGTTAAAAAGGTAAAAATACAACGCAAGCCGCGAAAAATTTGCGATGTTTATGGACCTAGTGCATTGTCTGTGACAGTAGCACAAATTTGGTTTAAGCGTTTTCAATCCGGAAATTTTTATGTCAAAGATGCACCTCGCTCTGGTCGCCCTATTACGGATAAAATGAATGCCATATTTGAAAAAGTGTATTTGGGTACCTCACGACCTCACTGAAGGAAACCCGGGTTAACTCGCAACAAGGTGATGTTGTGTGTGTGGTGGGATTGGAAGGGGTGTGGTTTTTCATCATGATAACGCTCACACATCTTTAGCCACTCAGCAAACATTAAGAGAGTTTGGCTAGGAGGTGACAATGCATCCGCCGTATAGACCTGACCTTACACCTTCAGATTTCCACCTGTTTCGGTTTCTTCAGAATTCTTTAGGCAGTGTCGGGTTAACAGCACGAGAGGACTGCCAAAACTACTTGTCGCGGTTTTTTGATCAGAAGCCCCAAAATTTCCATAGCAATGGGATCATGTCCCTACCTACAAGATGGCAAAAAGTTATCGAACAAAATGGTACCTACCTACATAGTTTAGTTAAATGTAAATAAACTATATTAAAAAATGTTTTGAATTTTCTTAAAAAATGCGAAGAAACTTTTTCCTCAACCTATTATATATATTGCTGTAGTACAAAATACATGTGAAGATATTATTTTCAGAACAGATGTAATTATGTACAAGGCATGTGATATACGTAGTCTTAATTGGTAAATTAAAAGACACAATAATAATTGCCTTATCCAATAATCTGATCTCTAGATCCTGCACTACGATAACCTGTGTCGCAGGATCTAGTGACATCCTTTATACAGAAACATTATATTTTAGCAGACGCAAAGTTAATTATAAATGCTTGAAATTTTGTTAAGTTATGTTTTGTTAGTTATTGTGTAGAAGAGGTAGTGTTATTTAAAATAAAAATATAAAATTATTACAGAAAACATTAAATGTTCATGTGACTACAAGCTAGAACCGAGAAACGACATCTACCTGGAAACCTGATCAAAGAAAGTCAGCTATCAACTGGTGGTTGATTTTTTTTTGAGAGCCTGCTCCCATTCTGGGCCTAGCCATATTATTTATTCTGTGGCCTAGCATGCTACCTGTGGTGCTACCATCCTCAACAACATCATCATTTACTCCTTTTGACCTCCTAAAGAAAATAACACTACAACCATACCATTAATATATTTATAACTCAGAAACTCGTGGTGAGACTTATTTGGTGAGGTATAAATTATTATTGACGGTTGTCACCAGTTAGGAGTTTGAAGACAATTAAAACTATTCGCTAACTTATCTATGCAGTGCTAAAGTTAGGATCGGGGCATTAATACATTATGTTGACCGAGGTGTGATCATCATATTTGACGTCGATAAAGTATCATTTGACTTAGGTATTCTGCAAACATTGCTATACCTCTTTAGAACGCATCACATGGATTAACTATATGAGAGATAGTCAAGCAATTACCCTACTTAGGTATCGTAAAAATATGTAATTCTTTTCTGACAAAATGTCTTACTGCGTATCTTAATTTTTACTATTATTGTAATAATTCCAAGCGCTTGGACGCAGAAATGATAAGGGTATTTTATTAAACATATTGGTATTTATACTATAATACCTTTATCATTTCTGCTTCCATTAAAAAAAAGACGTGACACTAAATCTGCAAATATCACTATTTACTTCATAACAAATATAACTTGACTACGAAGAAAATATATTCAAAACATAACCATTTCTACCTGCGATAAAATATACCCGCTATTTTATGTTATTGTTAACCCTAATCTAAACATTACGCACCGAGACAAAAAACTCGGCAGTAAAAGAAAAGAAGTAACAGCGCCCGACAAAGCAAAATAGGCAAACGTTAATTGCTAATGAAGTTTTACAAGTAGATACTTAAGTATTGGAAAGGGACTGTTTACTGCCTCATTGGTGTTTCTCTTGACGTGTGATCGTAAATTTTTTACGTCAAGATTGAATGGTCCGCCCTTAACTAAAACAGGGCATAAAGTTTCATGATTCCATTTTATGGTACCATTCGTGTTCATTTTATAAATGATGCGCTCTTCTATTGGCGTTTTATCCTTTGTTTTATGTCGTAGTGTTATCAATTTTCACTTTTTGTCTCTCATTTCTTTGTCGTTACATCGAATACGATCATTGTTATTTTGCTACATTTTTTATGGTGGTCGTATCGTGATTGAAGTCTTCATCGACTTACAAAATCCCGTTTTCTTTTTCTCTTTGAAAAGTCTTTTCTTTGTAAATGGATTGGCCATCAGATGAGACATTTTACCAGATGTCGGCCGGAAAAAGGTAGATATCACGTCTTCGGTTTATTACACGTCCGTTAGGTTGCTTTCCGTGACCCCGTGTTCCGATATACGTGTCCGATTGACTGGACGCTCGCTGGCGGCGCCGGTCGCAGTATAACGACACTGCTACAAAACTACTATGTAATATTCAAGCACGCTCAGAAACCGACCGAGATTCAGGCTCAATCTCGTAATGCACTGAATAAACATGTAATGCAGAAATATCTATTGTGACATACCAATCTCGCTAGGCATATACCTAATTTTGTATAAATAATAGGCATATAACGATTTTGAAAAATCAAAATGACTTCAGCCAGAAAGTGAAAGAAGATAAATAAAAATCGCTCGGGAATAATACACTATTTTAAAATGTAAGAAACCTGTGCAAGTTTCTTTGTAAACGACCGCGTACATACGGTGAAAAGTAAATCTAGGGCTTTTTATTTCCCTGGATGTTGTGAAAGCCGTCGTGCTCAGCATGAAAGCTGTTTTAAATATTGCGCTCCGATTTACCCCACTAAAGCCCGTTTACACATACATTACCTAAAATGTAAATTACTTTAGGAAAATAATATTTTCTATATTGAGATACATTTTGTAAGGCTAAATCTGGATGTTGAGTTTAGTTACCGCTTTGTATTCGTTGCCATTAACTTTCTGATAGAGCAATCAAAAATTTGAGTAGGTACCTCCTTTATTTGTAAAATGCATAAAAAACTAAACGCTGCTGAATAATAACGTGCAGCCTAAGCCCCTGGGTATAAGTATGAAAAATCGAGCTGCTGGAGTGTCTAATAGGTCTAGATCGAAGAAAGCAACGATTAAAAAAAAAATCTGTGAACGATCCGTCGGATATAAAAATAGTATATTCCAATTATTGCCTGGAGGTTTACTCCGAAGTGGTAATCCGAAATATAGGGTGTTTCCTACTACGAATAACTTTCGGTTCGGTCGGTCGGTTCAGCTTATTATTCGGTCAGACCGAAATTAATTCGACATTTTGTAGTATCGTAAATCCTACTAAACGAAAATATCCCGACTGATAATTTGACAAGAGTTTTATCGTTATTTTATCTCAA
This sequence comes from Cabera pusaria, assembly GCA_954871355.1. Taxonomy (NCBI): domain Eukaryota; kingdom Metazoa; phylum Arthropoda; class Insecta; order Lepidoptera; family Geometridae; genus Cabera; species Cabera pusaria. Next base: position 11,768,355 of record OX940894.1, read on the forward strand.
AAATATCCGAACTTTTTTCGTAGTAGGTCATCGGCACATTCGGTCGTGTTTCGATGTGTCATTTCGGAGATGGCCTCCTGTACCTGCCTACTAGAGCTACAACGCTACGACATCTACAAATGCTTATTATATTGGTGGTTTCACTCTACGAAGAGGGTTTCTATAATATCTACTACGTAGAGCCGTGATAAAAATCGTATATTTTACTTGTAAAAACGTCAATCCGAATATGGACATTCACGCTTATTTCAAACAAAAATACGATTATAATTACAAAAGTTCAAATAGATCATATTGCTTCATTCGTAGAGGGTAATAAGTAATGGAGTTTGACCTTTTACCCTATATTTTAATCATCTATAACGTTAATAAAGATTTAATTCTTTACAAATAGTTACTATGTGTTGATTGGATCAGTCTATTGCGTCAGTAGGCGCGCCTCGTCTTTAGCCGTTTTCCACTTCCAGACCAGGCTCGATACCATTTCAGACAACAGCCAACAATATTTAATACCAGGTGAGATAGTAATTAAGTATTTGACTGTTCACAATAACTATACTGTCGCAACAAATATAGTAAAAATAAGATATCATATAGCTAAATATACCTCTGTCGTAGCTACGCCATTGTGAAAGTACGAAATCCTTGCAAACGTTAAAGTAACAGCGCCACCACCTAACTTATTCGATGTAATTTCCTTTATCCTTACCTTGCGTCACTTATGTGTTTGTCGGAAAAACAGTTTATTTCCGTCGGGTAAGCTGCTGCTTATTGGTTTTTAAGTTCCACAGTTGAAGATTTAAGGTTAAAGATAAGAAGAAAGTTAAAGAAAGTATCGTGTTTATTATATTTTAAAGAATGAATAAATAATAGGCTACTTTTTGTGAAAATAGAATCATTATAATCCAATAATTATTCACAATTTTATTTTATTCGGATACTTTTGAACGCGGGCGAAGTTAGTATTTATATTTACATCAAAAATGACTTATCTCAAAACAAATAGAACAACCTTTGAAGGATCTGTCGGTTGTAGGATTCGGCAGGATAGGTCATAAATAAGTGTTTAACAACATTTTATTTTCGGTATATATGCGTCGAATTTGACGCCTACAAAAGGAACGTCCGGGGGCTGCCCGGCGAAGCGAAAACAAATTAATTGCTATCGGTTACGTTCCAGAGTCGTAATTGCTTTGTTCTCGCGAGCCAATCGATCAAGTGAGAAAAATTAATTGAAATGCTTGACAAACCTATAGACGTCAAGAACCCGACATTCTTTGAGTTTTTTCTAACTCAATTGAACGTCGTAATGAACAATGTAGCCGGAAAGTAATTAAAAGGAAATTAATCATTTTCCGTCACAGTCCGTTTTGGGACTGTTATATAATTAAGACGTTGACACTTAGCGCCAAGTTCTGGGACAGTATTGTTACTTGTGAAAATTCGTAAGGATGTCCTATTTTATTGTACTTTTTTGATCAGAGCGAGCAATGTAGGAGATTGTATTTGTTTGAAAAATTTAGAGAATAGCTGAATAAGCCAGGATACAATGCCTCGCTGGCCTTACATTCAGTCCGTAATCTGTATATGGTTCCACGAAACACGTTTAAGGCTCTCCAAGATGTTTAGTCTAGTTTCTGGATTGGAGTGCACTATTAGAACTTTAATTATTAACAAAAAACAATGAAAAAAAAATCTACTATTATTTTGTACCATTTTATAAAAAGTGTCATTAATAAATTTCACTTTCACTTTCACTTTCACAATGCACAGAATTAATGATAATTAACAGTCAGTGATTTATAGTATCTTCAAGATTGTTGATTTCCCCACCGGGCTTGCGCCATAAAATAGGCGCTAAATTATTCCGTCTCGTCGTAACCATACTGACGAAAATCAGCACAGGATTATAGAAAGCAATTTCGTTTAACAAACTGTGATATCGACTCGGGAGTCTCTCTCACACCTAGTTATGTACATACATAAACGATTGCTTACTTACGCAAATCGCTCGTTGAATATGCAACACCTAGTTTAGGAGCTCAGTAAGCACATGCTTAGACTATTAAGGTGCGGTATATCATGTTAGGATCATTCAATTTCGCTACCACAAACATTGTCCGAACGACACATTATCAAGATTGTTACTTTCGCTTCTATACATAGAAGAAAAGTTTAGAGAAGCATGGGTAAAGCGTACATTTTTATTCTTTGTTGTTGTACACTTTGTAGTTGTAGTAGCCTATTTTAAAACATTTATTTTGGAACTCTTTAGGGTTCCAATCCTCAAAAGGAACAGTAGACCTTATAGATTCGTCTGTATATCTTGTTTATATCTTATAGGCTAGCGTTTGGTAGATCCACAGAAGTCTTACGACTTCTGTGGATCTACCAAACGTTTAATCACTATTTCGGTTGGTGGTAAGCGACGATGTGATGATGTGATCGAGGATATTGAACACACTAGGCCTAGAATAGTTTGACTCTCAAGTAAGATCTGCCCGTCAAGTAGAATCCATCCATCAATTTACTTAGGAATTGGTTAAAATTAAAATCAAATACGAAGCCCCATAGTGCTGGCAAGGTCAGCTGAGTACACTAATGTTTGGCGACAGAATTTTCAACTTAAGGGTGGTAGTTCGGCAGGCGAACTCTATACAGTGTCCTTCACCATTCAGGACGTTATTAGATTTATACAAGCTGGTCAATTACCAGTATCCTACTAATATGCTAAGCCAGGGTTTCCTTACGATGTTTTTTTGCACCCTGCTTTATCTGTAACTGCGCACATAAATTTGCTATATAAAAAATGATTGGTGCGTGACAAGTTTAAGCCCATGACCTCTAGTTAAGAAGCTGGACCTTCACCCTAATATGCCAGAGAACAAGGAAGGAATATTAAGTAATTGTTATAACATAACACAATATTTTGATGTAAATTTTAAAATATTCTATGCCTAAGTATAAAGTTATAATAATTGTTTTCATTTCATAAAAGTTGGTTTAAAGATAACTCGACAGAAAAAAAAACAAATGTTACTTGTTACTTGTTGTAGGTTATTATTATCTCTCTGCGATTATTTACTTACCTTTGAACTCTTAACTTGATACTCTAGATAATTAAATAGGTCTCTGTTCATATTCTTCAAAGATAAGTCTTCGCCATTACTATAAATAAAACCAACATATTTTACTCTTTATTTATTATTTACTAGCCGCCTGCCCTGGCTTTGCACGGGTGTAGTAATGAAATAAATGAGATTGTTAAAAAAACTATTTCGAAAGCCGTGCTAGTCATTTTCATTTAAGGTGTTTATCTCCATATCTCTGGAAATACGCATCAGATCTCGCTGAATTGTATAATGGTACCAAATGGAACTTATTTATCGGGAACCTCTCAAACAAAAAAAAACTAATTTTCTATATCGGATAATAAATTACGCAGTTCTCGGGAAGCACATATAAAAAACAATCGAATTGAGAAAGTTCTTCTTTTGTAAAGTCAGCAAAAAATTAAAATATGGACCCAGAAAAAAAATACAGTCAAATTCAGAACCTCCTCCTTTTTGAAGTCAGTTAAAACATGAAATCAAATCTTCAGAACATGACACCAAATCTTCCCTTCACAGTACGACCAACTGGAGAACTGAACGTCAGTCTCTTAATTTAATTTTTGAAGATCTCCCTCTGTCTTTATATATCTCTGTTTTTATTATACCTTACTCATTCACTCACTTTTATTGGTACATTTACTAACCCAAATGTTCACTTTTCCGTACGAATTTTCAAACATTTTCTTACATAAAAACCTTGCCCTAACAATCTAAACAACAAAAAGAGAATAAGCCAAATCGGTCAGCCCTTCTCGAGTTTTAGTTTATTTAAAATAGATTTTGAGCCATTTTTGTCACACTGCTGGGCATAGACCTCCTTTCCCTCTAAGGGTTCAAATGTTTCCATTCCTTCCAAAACATGTCTAGCTCATCCCACCATCTCCTCCTAGGCCTGTCGCGAATCATGTGAAGTTGTGATTTTTAACTATTGGCTTCCATTTTACTCACAAATATATTTTAGTTAAACTGGCTTTACAATTCGTACTCATAGCCGTCAGAAGAATAGCTCTAGGCCGACAAAATATAAAAAGCTATTTTAAAAGGATTTATTTTCCATTATAAAAAACATACCTACGCGACTTGAACCGATGGTTATATTTTATCGGTTGGTTTCCTATCTCATCGCCACCCTTCTCATTTGTCAAATCAACAGAAATATATGCGTGAGAACTCACAGATTGATGGGGTGGCCTAGATTGAATTACATCCCGGTAAAACCTGACGAGGGTCTATCCTCCATGCGGGTATTACGAGAACAAGAATAACATAAGAATGAGCTCCGATATCTGAGAACCTCAGCTGGCTCGATTCTAACATTGGCTATTAATCATTGCATTTTTAGATGGGTATTTCTAACGTTGCTTGGTTGGAAAGGCTATCATTAGCTGGATTAATATTCAAAGGGTGCTTTACTTATATGCCTACACTTTAGCATTTACTAACTGTGCCTCGCGGCTTCGCCCGGTACTCGTTTTTAACGAGATGCCTTATCATAAAAAAAAACATTGCTTATACTAAGTACCTTGTTATGTGATTTTCCAGGTTACAAATTATTTTTGCGCCAAATTTCATCAAAATCCGCTAAGCAACTTTTGCATGATTAAGCAATAAAAAGTAAGTTCAAAAACTAAAACTCGACCACTGAAATTTAAACGCTCAAAAATATGAAACAGGTAAATATTTCTATTTGAAATTGTTAAATACAAACTATTCAATATTTATCGTCTATGAAATAACCAACTTACACGTAATTATATTTTTATGTATTTAATACTTACATACTGTGTTCCTAGTGATGTTCTGAGGCCATATTATATCACTTTTAATTATTTTGAGGTTAATTATTTCCGAAATATTGGGTACATGCTTAAAGGTGCATACATAGATACTAAAATCAATGGCAAGCAATCAAAATAACGACTTATCTGATACTAAAACTTCGCACTATGTGAGGCAAACAGAGCTTATCTCAAACGTGTATTTTAATCGGATGTTTATCCAGCTAATTGGATTCTCCTTCGCCTCCCCGAACGCCTTCCCGCCAGACTACCTTCGTCCTCTATGAAACTGCAGTTACATAGGACAAGCTTATAGCTCCGCAGTCTGAAACTTCCAACGATATTGATGTTGTTTCCATATTGAAACCGAAGCTTTAATCGGACTTAATAGTTTGTTTTATAACGTAGCGTCCTCAGACTAGGTGGAGCGGTGATATTTGCAAGGTGGCTATCAAAAGCTGGATAAGAGTAGCTGAGGATAGTGGTCAGCCCCACTGGAGATAGACCTCTCCAATTTGAGGCTTCAAATTGGAGAGGTCTATCTCCAGTGGGGGGTCCAGGTCTATGTCCAGCCTATTATGACTATGATGACGATGATGAATAGTTGAGATGGAACAGTGGCAATAAATTATTTAGGATAGTCCAAGCGGAGACGTCAAACGCTAGAAATTTTTTTTTTGTTCGTTTGGGCAGAAGGTCCATATATGTATATGTATTATATGTATATCTATTATATGTATATGTATATTTGTATAATAGTACCCATGTTTGTTATTTGATTTTATTTCTAGGAATTTAGTTTAACAGCAAAACATCATTTCGGGATCGTTTACAAAACGAAAAAAAAAACGACTTTAAATGCCGCGTTATTAATTTTCTGTACTAAATTTGGGGTTTTTATCTCCACATCTCTGGAGATACTTATCAGACCTCAATGGAATTACAATAAAATCAAACGGAAAGCATATTTTCTCATACGAAAAAATAATTTTCCAAATCGGTTAATAAATCACGGAGTTCTGAGGTACCAAACATAAATAAGATCGTTTAGCATAATAGAACAAAAAATAACCGACTTCAATGCCGCGCTGTAAATTTTCAGTACCAATTTTGAGGTGTTTATCTTCATATCTCTGTAGATACTTATCAAAACTCGATAAAATTACCATGGTACCACACTTGGGATATCTTCTTTTCAACAAAGAAGAATAATCAAAATCGGTTCATAAACGACGAAGTTATCCGCGATCAAACATAAAAAAAAAATATCATATATACGGTCGAATTGAGAAACCTCCTCCTGTTTTTGAAGTCGGTTGAAAAATACAGGCGATTTACGAAACTGCTTCTATTTGGGAAGTCGGTTAAAATAATATATGACTGGCTAAAACTAGTTGAAAGTTTTACTCTTGCTTAAATGTAATCCTATTGCTTGCCTAAGATTAAATCGTCGCATGTCATATATATATTTATCATATTGCGAAGGCGTCGCTATACACGCATAGCGAAGCTGCGCGTTAGCTCATGAACATTTCTCCTAATTAATTTGTCGCACAAATGAATATGCATTTCCTGGATCGTAGCCGGAATCAACATTCACTCCTTGACATGAGAGCCTTGCTTAGATAATTATTTCTGATGTAGCTAACATAAAATTAAGTTAGTTAAACAGGCTCCTTAAAATACAGCTACGCATATAGCAAATTTGGGCAATATTTGCCTAATAAAGGACTATTACGTTTGCAATATTATTTAATTGTACAAAACCATTATTTACATGCAAATTTGCATTTATGTAGTTAACAAAAGTCCACAGTTTTGATTGTATTTTAATTAGAAATAGCAAACCGCACGGGTGATTTATATTCTATGTTAATATTTTATACAATAGATCAAATAAATCAAAGAATGTCCACAGTTTTCGCAAGGAAAAAATATCTTCTTTAGTAGTAGGTAGTACAATAATATTTGCCAAAAATTGATTTACATTAAATTATGTCCAAAATTTTCGTTTATATCCAAAATGTCAAAATGTCGTTGAAAAAACTGTAATTTTGAATTTGGTATAAACAACTTACAATGTCTCAAACAGCGACTAAACTCTAAAGTGCTTAACTGCTTTAACTCCATATGACTAGGACAAAGTTGGTTCAGTCTTAACCTAGTTCCATTCAGCTCATGCTTTGAATGTATTGAAACATAGCTTAGAGAACAAACACGCGTAAAAACTTCAAACAGTTGCACATTGGGTTCATAACCGCCCTCGGAAATTACGCAGCTCGCCCTCATTACCAGAGTTGTCCATCCGTGGATGATATGAGGGTAAGGGCTGGGGTACCTGAGCCTAAGCACGCTCTAGTCTGTGCTCGTTGTCCATAAGTACACGTACATCCTGTATCGCTATGCTTGCAGCAACGCAGCTTATCTGATGCCATAAACGTATGCGTGTTACACATTGAATGAGTCAGCATTACAGCTTGATGAACCGCTTGATCTGAAGATACGTATGTACTTACCTAAAAAGCTATAAATGTCGAGCGACAAAAATGCTCAGTTTTCTACATATACGAGTAAAATTGCTGGTAAAAATATTAGGATGCCTCTGTCACCACTACAATTAACTGGTAATCTAAAAACAGCATATTGAAATGAAAATAAAACATTAAATTAAAAAATCAAAGAACCCGACTGCGCAAAAAGTGAATGGTTAAAAAACGAACTGAAAAGAAAAAAACAAGTAAGTCTAGTAGTTTAGACTTCTGTTTAGGGATATAATAAAACTAAACCATTTAAATTCTCTTCACTTACACTTTTTAGTAAAGTAAAGGACGGCAAATTCCGTAATCTGAACAAAAAACCGAAATGCGTGAAATGGATAGGGTATTGCTTTTTAAGCGTACTTACTTTACAGTTGTACTATTAAACGACTATACCAAAAGGAAGAGGTTGTTTGTTACCTCAGAACTCCATCAATTCTTAACCGATTTGGAAAATTCTTTTTTTGTTTGAGTTGTATGATTTTCGTTTGGTCTCATTGTAATTTTATTGAGATCTGATCTGCGATTTTAAGACCTTTAATTCGATACCCCATTCGATAGGTTTTGAAAAAAAAAAATTTTTTAGAACCCCAAATTTTGGCGTCTGAAATCTGCCATTGTGAATTTTTCAATTTTTTATGTTTTTGTTGGCACTCGCGCTAGCATGGCGAATCTATTGACGTGCCAATTATCAAAATCGGCCCACGCGTTTAGTCTCTAGTGTGCCAGAAAGGAACAAACATACATACATACATATATAGACTGATAAACACATTACCTCTCCTTTGCGTCGCGCAGTCGGGTAAAAAAACCATACATCGATACAGTATGGCATATTAATATCGTGTTGGAGTTATTTTGCTTATTATGTATATGCATATAGCTATATTATTAATTTATATATATAGCTATATTATTTTTTCTACACTAACATTTTGAAAAATTCAATTTTTATATTATTTGTTTTAAATTGTTTTAGGTGGCTATAATACAGATCCAACCACAGAAATATTAATAATAAAGTATGATCCAACCAACAACGTATTTACATGTAACTTTTTTAAATTTTAATTTTTGACAAGGAATTCGCGAATCGTATAGCGTCTACACATGAGTAAATTTTTTACTCATGAGGCATCTATGTTGTCAGCCTCTTGGAGTACATAAATCAACTTTTACACAAAATTATCAATTGAAGCATATAACATCCAAAACTTTCACAGGTGATGATAGGATTGATTGAAATCTAATACTATAAGAATCTTTGTCCTGACATACTGACTGACAGACAACGCACAGCCTAAACCGCTGGTCGTAGAGACTTGAAATTTGGAGGGTATATTTGTCTTAGTACGTAAGGGTGTACTAAGAAAGGATTTTCCGAAATTCACCCATTTAAAAGGATGAATTGGGGGTTCAAAGTTTCTAAGGAGCAATAAGATTAGATAGTCTTTTCTATTCGAAACTTCACATAAGTGCTTCAGTAAAAAAATAAGTAAATACATATTTCAGGCATTTTCGAAATTCCGCCGCTAAGGAGAAATGGGGTAACAAAGTCTGAAAATCAATTTTGTTTCGGATTGCGCTGAAATTTGGCATGCAGATATTTATTACGACGTTAGTTCCTTCTGAGAAACAATTTACTAAAATTCACCCTTTAAGGGGATGAAATGGGAGTTCAAAGTTTGTATGGAGAATCAAGAATAGATAGTATTTCAAGTGCTTTACTAAAAAATTAAGTAAATACGTGTTTCAGGCTTTTTTGAAATGCCACCCCTAAAAGGGTGATTGGGGTAACTAAGTCTGAAATCAATATTGTTTCAGATTGCGCTGAAATTTGGCATGTAGACAGTTATTATGACGTTAGTATCTGTTAAGAAAGGATTTTACAAAATTCACCCCTAAAGGGGATGAAACGGGGGTTCAAAATTTGTATGGAGAAACAAGATAAGTCTTTTTTATTCGAAACTTCGCACATATACTTCAGTAAATAAATAGGTAAATACGTGTTTCAGGCTTTTCCAAAATACCACCCCTAATAGGGTGGATGGATAGGATGTGGGGTAACATATTTTAGATTTATAGTTATCGTGAGTTTGAATCATGATTATAATTTACCGACTATTATACTCACTACTGATTGTTGTCGACTGTCTCGACATAAGTTTCATGCATGTCCGAAGCACATCCTCGGGAGTTTACGCAGCGAGATCATCTCGCTGCGAGTGAGTGAGTGCTGTGAGGATAATAGTCGGTAATTATAATCATGGGGTAACAAAGTCTGAAATCAATATTGTTTCGGATTGCGCTGAAATTTGGAGTGCAGATAGTTATTTTTACGTAGGTATCCGCTAAGAAAGGATTCTTCAAAATTCACTCTTGAAGGGGATGAAGCGGGGGTTCAAAGTTTCGATGGTCATTTTATTCGACATTTCACACAAGTACTTCTGTAAATTAATAAGTAAATACGAGTTTCAGGCTTTTTGCCATGCCACCCTAAGAGGGTGAAGTGGGGTAACAAAGTCTGAAAATCAATATTAGTTCGGATTGCGCTGAAATTTAGAATGCAGATAGTTGTTATGACGTAAGAATCCGCTTAGAAAGGATTTTCTAAAAATTCCCCCCGGATATTACTTAATATTTTTAATGTTATATATAGAAACTTATAGATTTACTTAAGTACTTCTGTAAATAAATAAGTAAATACGTGTTGCAGGATTTTTGCAAGGGGTTGGCAAAAAAAACTGAAAATTAATATGGCTTTTCGGGTTTTATAAATATGAATCCCTATTTCTCTTAGTCACGCAATAACTTAAAAAGGGTGTACGGATTTGGCTTTTACTTCTTTGATGTCATTTATGATAGAAAGGTTTTTACAAAGTAAAAGTTTTTAGTAAATAAAAGAAGTCTTTAACGCGGGCGAAGCCGCGGGGCACTTCTAGTATAATATAATAAGAAAAGTATTCTAATAGGTTTACATAATATTCTTGAATCATATGTGATCTCATACTCGGTCCATGCACACTCGAAATCAGAACAGTTGAAGGAGTCTGCCCTTTTCATTAGGTGTTTAAATTTGTTGAGAAGCATGTACCCGGAGGTAAGTCTATGTGCCACTACACTATATACTCCCTATTTACCTTAATATTAGACCACCATGTCGTACAATAATGAATGTCTTTTTCACTACAATTATAGAAGACTTTTAGCAAAAAGCGAATTTGAATTTAGTGTATGAAGTACCTATTTAAAAGGTGAAAAACATCTTTCAATTAATTTCACCCCATTTCAAAGTTAATTGCTTTTTGCCTTTCTTCTTTCAGCGGAAGTTTCATCGGTCAAGTCATAATTTCTTCAAAGAAACTTTTGAATAGTCAGCTATATTGGACCAGCATTAAACGTTTCGTAACAGGAATTCATAAAAGTGGAACACCCAATTTAGTAACTCAATTATCTACTTTTAAATTATGTATAATAATATTCATTTAGGATATCTAAAATTCAATTAATATATTTAAGTAACATTTATATGTCGTACTACTTCTATTTATCAGAGTTCCTCTGTTATTCCGTTACGCTAAAAAAACCCAAACATAAATAAGTAATTATCATTAGAGTACTCGCACACTTAACTTAGACCGTGGCGTTGACAGTAAAATGCTTTGAGGTGAAATAAAAGCAAATACTAAAAATGAAACCCCTTCATTGTTGCGAATTTATCACAAAACAAATACAACGCTGTTTCCCATTTCACGTTTATATTTTTTTGTTTACTGTTTCAAAATGAGTTCCCTTGTTGGTTGATGCTAAAAATATTACACAGAATCACATTTTATTCGTGTAAAATGGAAAGTTGTGTGTGCCAGCGGCGACTGCGGCGGCGTCGCTCGCCGTGCCGTGCAGTCGTTACGGAGTTTTATTTACACGAGCTACGAAAATACGCGAGGGCGCGTGCCGCGGTCTCTGCCTAATATGTTATTATATGAAATAAAACGCGCCACAACGAGACCAACCGCCGCACGGCTTAGGCCATATTATCAGCTTAAGGTGCAGTTATACCGCGACTGAATAAATAAAGTCGTAACCTTGTTGTACTTAGACGCCTAAAACACTGATAACATTATATTGAGTTGTGGTTTAAAGAAGCTATAAATATGAAATCTTGTAGATATATCTACACAGTAACAATAAATCAATGCGGGGAAAATATTCTAGTCACAAACCTGCACCGTGTAACAAGCAGCAAAAAGAAAAAGCATATCTATGTACGGATTAGGCGAGATTCACACTGTATCACTTCAATTAAATGTAATATGATGATAGTAGGAAATAAAAAAAAAACTGATTCATCATATTTAGTCATAATTTCATCAAAGAAACTTTTGAATAGTCGGCTATATTGGACCAGCATTAAACGTTTTATAACAGGGTGGAGGACAGATTAAAAGTATTTTTTTACGACATTGAATTTACGTACGATTCCTGCGATAGAAAATAACACGTCGTCGCAGCGTACCTAACAGAACTGCGCCTTAATGTGACCCGCGACCTAAGTTATCGACGTCTGCATGCGCCCGCTCTTAATTAATATATATGGCCACCACTTAAGAATTCTTTCGAGCGAACTCGATATTCTTTAGTACTAAATGAAAATTTATACCTCTTATTAGCAACAATTTATTACCCTTTTTGTGTCTCATTACCGAGTAGTGACAACTGATATGTGGACGAGATTTTTTGTTTGTTTGTAGTCTTTTAGTTATTTTTTTGAGAAATAAACAAAAGGATATTGAATTAATTATACGATAGGGCTGCTTGAATGGTGGAAATGGAATTGTGTGTTAATGACTGCGGTGTCTCTTTGTCTTGAAAATTACTCCTAACCTACCAATCGCTTACAAAATGTATGCTGACATGTATACATACCCTATAGCAGTGTTTATTTGTAAGTCAATCTCTCTCTCTCTTCGTATAAAATGCTGGGCTCAGAACTGTAAAACTTCTACTGATTTATGGTTAGCCTCACTCAGGTCCTGTATAAATTGTGCAGGATCCACCTCGTCGTTAGCTGGTTCATTGTGTGGGGGCTCACTGCAGAGACTTTCTATTTCGGCAGGGTCATTATCACCCCAACTGCTCATGTTGTCCTTGCAACGTTCACCCAGCGTAAGTCAATTTAAAGTGGCAAACCATGCTAAAGCAGCGGCCGGCTTCCGAAATATCGGATCTCAACTGCAGTTTGAGGTGAATATTAATATGAAACCGTCATATCAAAAATCATTGACGAAAACATGTTTTCTTAATAGGTATTTTGTTGATAAAATTGTGATTTGCAATTAATCTAAAGGTACGGCCACATCGCAGCGTCCTGCGTGCGCGATCTATGTGGTGATCAGATAGTGCAGTAGTATTTGTACCGACTGGTTCACACCAAACGCAATCTACGGCGATCAGAAAACGACTGAAAATCGTGTCGCAAACGCGCACGCGGACGCAGGACGCCGCGATGTGGTCGTACCTTAAAAAAATATATTTACCATTCTGTAAAATAATACCATTATTGCAAATAATACCATGGTATTCGGTAATAGTTTTAATTTGTTGACAAATCGTTAGCCATGCAACAAGCCTCTTTGAATTAGCTCCACTACGCTTCAAGCGTTATGGCTTCCACACTACGTAGTTTCCACTATTGATTGTTAATTTATTGCTATAAATATTATAGAATGTTTGCATATTACATATACAATGACTATTATCCGTGAAGATACCATTAATTAGGGCAAATCATACAAAACGTCGTCGTGAATTACTTTACAGCTGACATCAAACCAGCGGCGCAGATATTGTCAGAGACATCACAAATCAATATAGACAACAACTTGATTGGTATTACATACGCCTCAATTATCGGCATTCAAATAAGGCACTGTTTAGACAATTACCAAGTCGTACTCTAAAATTATTCTAATGACGTAAATATAAACTATAGTGGTTCCCGTTTATTTTAATAATGTGAACTTGTAAATTGTTAATTATTTTATACCGTGATAAATTTTACATAAACACTATATTTCCTGTCCTAATAATACATATTATAAATACCAAAGGTTGTGAGGATGGGTGTTAGTAACACTGTCACGCAAAAGCTACTTGATATTAAATAAATAATACATAGAATGTGGTGCTACGTCATTCGTAGCGCTTGTCTGTAGCGTTGGAAGCGTAGAATGCTTATGTAGCACACGGGACTACGAAAATGTAGCTTTTTGTTATGAAACGCAAAAGTAATTATTGAAATTATATATAAAACTTGTCAGTAATAAGCATGTAATCGCTCATACGAAATATACGAATAAGAATAGAGTAATAATAATGTCTGTGCATCACTTGTATGTCTTATAATAAACAATAATATTATAATTGCGAAAGTCAGTTCTTACATATGTCGCAATCGAGTCGTATCCAAGACGCCAGCGCCACCTAGTGGCACTCGATGGAGTTAGTGACGCGCGCGCCGTAGATAAGTATCTCGTTTTGACAGTTGACAGCATACCCGTATAGTGATCTGTGGAGTTGACACACTTCTCTGTTGGCGGGCGGCGCGTGCGGACGTCACTGAACCATCTCGCATTCTGTGATACGTACCTACATACATAGCTATCCCTATCTACAGTTTGTACTAGCCAAATAGGATTATAATCTTATTTTTGTGAACGAGCCTGTTTCCTTCATCCAACTACCCACCGACGCCCACAGTTAAAAGGTTCGACGATGAGTACTATTGACGATGGAGACGAGCCTCCTCCGTCATATATTTTTGGTATGTTATATGTTTGGCACTGTCAAACGGCGAGAACAATTTGGCTGTAATTTTGCACATAGATAACTTATTAGTTTTATTTGTATTTTTGTACTCTATTCGGTAGAATAGGACAAATGATACTTTTTAACGCAAGCTAAGCCGCAGGGTGCAGCTAGTATATTTTGTATTCGTTTAGATATTATATACTATACACTAACTGAATGCAAATAAATGTAGAAACGTAATCTGCCCGATTAACTCTAATTCTCGAAGCTTTACACGCATCACGCGAGACTCACCTTTAATAAGGACTTCAATATTTGTAATATCCATATAGTCGCAACGTCAAGCTGAGACGTTTCAAATAAGGTATGCGTTCGACAGCTCCGTCACGTTCGGGTGGCGTGTTCGCGAGCAATTTGCCAGGTCTCGCCGCCTACTGTAATAACGACTTCCGTACCCAGTCGTGGCGCCTCCTCAAATTGGTCGCTTATCACCAATCTATGGTGTAGAGTAGAATATCAGTTGGGCCGGTCGCAATTTGTCAACAGCGCTAGTCGCTAGTTTACAAATTGTCGGCCGCTTCTGTCGGCGATATAACGTCGGTGTTATTGTAATGTTGACACTTCAAAGTGGCGGATGGATGAATCTTTGTAGCGGAACAGTTAAATATTATTAAGCGGCTATACCCCAATGGCTAAGGCATCGGCCTGGCGATAGAGAGGTCGAGAGTTCGATCCCCACCCATTGTACTATTGATATAAACTCACTCTATACACAAGCGTATGTACAACCCACATCGCTTTTTTTTTGGTTCACAACGTTGGTTGATAGAAGTAGATACTGGATACGTAGAGCCATGCCCCACTCTGTATTAATATGATATACTAGCAGCCCGCCCCGGCTTCGCACGGGTAGAACAAATATGCCTATAAAATTTACATCAGTTTGTTGCATCGAATATAAAATATGAACATATTTAACAATCATCGTCATATTTCAACCAATTTACACAAAACCTTAACGAATTATGAACCTAAACCTTCCTCATAAACACTCTATTGGTGAAAACCGCAGGATAATCCGTTCAGTAGCTATTGAGATTATTGCGAACAGACAGACAGACGCAGTAATGGATTTTGTTTTATAATACATACGTAGTGATATTGGACGGCCCTTTGGCGTAAAGGATAGTTACCCTGATTTTGACCCGACGGTCGTTAGTTCTAATCCTAGCTATATACCTACCAATGAAAGTTTTATGTGCATTCATGAATCATGAGTTTTCGTACAGTGGTAGTGGGATCATTAAATCTACCAAAAAGTAGCTTACCACCAAGGAGAACATCTGCCGCCTTAACCTTACGGCGTTCCCCGACGCAAAAAGTAGTGGTAATATACGCTTAACGTGTGTATCTGTGTGTCTGTCTGTAGCATCTTAGCACCTAACCGGATGAACCGATTTTGTTTTTATTATTGATAGTTTTTTTTTGTTTGATAGATGTCTTAATCGTTATAAAACTATGAGCTTTTTTCTAGTTAATTGCGCTATGAAATCTACTTTCATAGGTCTGATCAATTCGAAAACCTTCTTCTTCAACGATATTGTAAGAACATGGAAGCATTGACCTGATGCTGGGACATCTCCTGGACTCTACATAATACTCAAATCCTCACCAACTTACAGCTCAGATTTTAAATGTCGTGTTTAGAGTCATTGGAATTCTTTTAATGAAAAGATTATACATAGATCAGTCGGGGTGGTTTAAAATATTATATTATTATATATATAGATGAATATTATTTTATACAATAGATCATATTATTATACTATATTGACTTCAAATTTATTGTGATCGATGGAGATCTACAGCATAGCTAAGCTTATAATAATATTTTCGTAGTAACTATGACCTAATCTGTGGTTTCACTGCAAATATTTTATTAATTTTGCGATGCGTGTATGTGAAATTCGTGATATCTTCTAGTTTTCATTTGAATTATATACTGTAAGGGACAATTTTAATCTATAATATATAGCCAAGCTAATTAACGTAATTATTTGAATAAGGATTAATACTATATACTTGAAAATAGCCTTGGAAGTTATGTAATATTTTTTAACAAAGATATTAAGATTAAAATGGTTACTGTGAGTCAACCTTAAGAGATAGACATATGCTGTTGCGGACTTTTTTGTAGGTCTTATTAAGTTGTATAACTTTTCCATAGGGAATATTCTTCTATCTATTTTCAATTGAGCAGCGTTCGTATGAAACGTGTTTTTTCGACCGTTTTTTTGCCGACTTAGGTTGCAAATTAGGTCTCCACGAATGTACCTTTGATTTAAACGGAATAATATATAGCCTATTTTCATTCCGAAAGTCAGAAAATCGGTTCAGTAGTTTTTGAGCTAAATCATTACAAAAATACAAATGTTCTCTCTTTATAATATTAGTATACTAGTATAGATAAGCTTACAGTAGGTACGAGTATACTATCAGTGACAGTTATTTATAATACAATTTTAATAAATTATTGTATACAAGCTGTTCCCCGCGACTTCGCCCGCGTTATAAAGTATCCTATAGTCTAATCCATAATACTGGCTATCCCTGTGCAAAATTTCAGCTAAATCGGTCCAGTCGTTTTACCTTGAAGAAGTCCCAAACAAACAAACAAATATACAAACTGACTTTCGCATTTATAATATTGGTGTTGATGATTATTGTAGAGCATTTAAGGTACGACCACACCGCAGCGTCCTGCGTGAGCAATCTAGGCGGCGATCAAATAGCGCATTAGTATTTGTACACGCGCACGCGGACGCAGGACGGAGTGGTCGTACCTTTAGGGTTACTATGATGATGAGTCAGAATCGAAGATTTTCGTGCCATTATAGCATATGGAAATTTTCTATGAGCGCCATACTTAGAACCAAATCAATACTTAGTACCACATCAATACCGCACGTAAGCAAATCTTAGCAAAAAAAATTGCGCAACCAAAATATGTCTCGAATATTAATATGGGTACACGTAGGAATACGAATACCATCTATATCTAGACTCGCTCGGCTGCATTAGGCTGCCAACATTGGCGTCGTTTTGTTTATGACGTGGTTATGTACTATAACATCGGTTTAGTATTATGGTAAGTAGGCGGTAATAAATAGGCTCTGAAATTGGCATCCCTCACCAGATTAAACTATGAAATATATATGTAAATGTATGTATACCTATAGTTAAAATACTAAAACTAAAATATACAACGTCCATTTTAGTGTTATCCAACTGCACAAATTGATGTGCTCAAAACATTTCCATTGTCACTTCTGTGTTCAAACAAGTCTGAAATTGTCAACTAAAACTTTAAAAATAAAACTAGGGCAAATGTGCGGCACGATAAAATCAAACGCTATTTTTTTGCATTTATTATGGTCAGTGAAGTGAGTTATTAAATTAAATCTATTTATTTAATACTAGCAGCCCGTCCCGGCTTCGCACGAGTAGAACATATACTCGTATGCCTACAAAATTTGCATCAGTTTGTTGCATCGAATATAAAATATTAACATATTTAACAATCATCGTCATATTTCAACCAATTTACACAAAACCTTAACGAATTATGCACCTAAACCTTCCTCATAAACACTCTGGCTATTGGTGAAAACCGCTTATCACCGATAATCCGTTCAGTAGCTATTGAGATTATTGCAAACGGACAGACAGACGTAGTGATGGACTTTGTTTTATAATACTTACGAAGTGATATTGGACGGCCCTTTGGCGTAAAGGATAGTTACCCTGATTCTGACCCGACGGTCGTTGGCTCTAATCCTAGCTATATACCTACCAATGAAAGTTTTATGTGCATTCATGAATCATGGGTTTTCGTACAGAGGTAGTGGGATCATTGAATCTAACAAAACTGGCCAAGTGCACGTCGGACTCGCACTCGTAGGGTTCCGTAACAGTAGAGTATTTTATAACTTTAATTTTACGCCACCAAAAAAATAACTTTGCTTTTCATAGAGTTTGTATAAAAAACGAAGTTATCTTTGCGGTCGCTATATCTCAAAAACTGCTGACTGTATCTCGTTCAAACCAATTTTCGATGAACGTTTTTATTGAGATCTACAGAATGTATTTTTTCTAGATTTTTCACTCCATTCCTTTTAAAGTTTGGGGGGGGGGGGGGGGGGAGACACATTTTACCACTTTAGACGCACCTATCTTTTCAATGATTGACTATGAGAAAAAATGATTTAGGAACCTCAATGTCATTTTTAAAGACCTATTCATTGACATGTCTATAGGTTTGAGAATTTTTTTTTTGTTTCACTTCTATGTATGGGATGCCCCCTTAAACTTTTATATTTTTAATTTTTTATAAAAATCGGGAAGCGGTTCACAGAATACATCTACCTACCAAGTTTCAATGCTGTAGTCTTTATAGTTTCGGAATAAAATGGCTGTGACATACAGACGGACAGACAGACATGACGAATCTATACGGGTTTTTGCCATTCGGCTACGGAACCCTAAAAAGTAGCTTACCACCAAGGAGAACATTTGCCACCGTAACCTTACGGCGTTCCCTGACGCAAAAAGTAGGGGTATTATACGTTTAACGTGTGTATCTGTGTGTCTGTCTGTAGCATCTTAGCACCCAACCGGATGAACCGATTTTGATAGTTTTATACTTAGATAGATATTTTTGATAGTTTGTTTTTTTGTTTGATAGATGTCTTCATCAAGAGTGTTCTTTGATTCATGAAAATTCGTTCAATCGTTATAAAACTATGAGCTTTTTTCTAGTTAGTTGCGCTATGAAATCTACTTTCATAGGTCTGATCAATTCGAAAATCTTCTTCTTTAACGATATTGTAAGAACATGGAAGCATTGACCTGATGCTGGGACATCTTCTGGACTCTACAGAATACTCAAATCCTCACCAACTTACAGCTCAGATTTTAAATGTCGTGTTTAGTGTCATTGGAATGCTTTTAATGAAAAGATTATATACATATATTTATATATATTATATATTATTATGTATATAGATCATTATTATTTTATACAATAGATCATATTATTATACTATATTGACTTCAAATTGATTGTAATCGGTGGGAATCTACAGCATAGCTAAGCTTATAATAATATTTTCGTAGTAACTATGACCTAATCTGTGGTTTCACTGCAAATATTTTATTAATTTTGCGATGCGTGTATGTGAAATTCGTGATATCTTCTAGAGTTTTCATTTGAATTATATACTGTAAGGGACAATTCTAATCTATAATATATAGCCAAGCTAATTAACGTAATTATTTGAATAAGGATTAATACTATATACTTGAAAATAGCCTTGGAAGTTATGTAATATTTTTTAACAAAGATATTAAGATTAAAATGGTTACTGTGAGTCAACCTTAAGAGATAGACATATGCTGTTGCGGACTTTTTTGTAGGTCTTATTATGTTGTATAACTCTTCCATAGGAAATATTCTTCTATCTATTTTAAATTGAGCAGCGTTCGTAAGAAACGTGTTTTTTCGACCGTTTTTTTGCCGACTTAGGTTGCAAATTAGGTCTCCACGAATGTACCTTTGATTTAAACGGGATAATATATAGCCTATTTTCATTCCGAAAGTCCATTCTATGTATTAGTGAAAGAATTTTTTAAATCGGTTCAGTAGTTTTTGAGCCAAATCATTACAAACATACAAAAATACAAATGTTCTCTCTTTATAATATTAGTATAGAGTATAGATTAGTAATTTAAGAGATGGTAAATTATATTCTATACATATAATTATATCCTGTTTATATTAATTATCTGTATATAATAATATACATATTAGATTATCTCTATAATTTACTGCTATGAAAGTTGAAGAGTCATTTTATCTTCAGATTCCAGAAGATGTCTCAGTATCAGGTCAATTCTACCATGTTATTACAATATCGTTGACGTTAGAGTTAATTTCTAATTTATCAGATCTATAAAAATTTATCTCATACTTCATCTAGAAAAAAACTCAGAGAGTCTTAAAATGGCTGAGTGGATTTTCATGAATCAAAGCTAAGAACACTCTCGATTAAGAAACCTATCAAACAAAAAGCTAAATCGAAATCGGTTCCTCTATTTGGGCGCTACGTTGCCACCAATAGACACGCACATTCACAGATACACACGTTAAACTTATAATAACCTCTATAAACCCTCGTTTTGTCGGGGGGCTAAAAAACACCAAAGTAAACAAAACTAAACACATAATAAAAATATGACTCATTACCCATAGTAACGTGGATTACGTAACTATGGTTAAGGCTTCCAAGTGCGAGTTTGACTCGCGCACCGAGGGTTCCGTACAAACTTGTCATACTAGTTTTAAAGACGATCTTAACTTTGCCGTCCAATCCATAGACACGGTACTTGCATCAAACGCAAATAATGAGTTTGTAAGTTGTAGGTCGAAAATATGCGACATAAACGATCATTTTTTTTTTCGATCACTTTGACTTAAAGTTTTATTTTTTCACAGCTAAAAGAGACTGTAGAGGCCAGTATTTGATGTAAATTTCAGCTTGATACCTGTAGACGACGTACCTCGCGATCTGCAACTTAATATAAAATTAAATTAAATAAGTAAATTATTTCTAAGAATATTGTACTTACCTGTATTATAATAAATAGTGGGATCCGTGTATGTAGTAGTGGCTAAGTGCATAGAATTAGAGATGTCTATGTGTCAAAAACCTCACCTGTCAGTTGCTTGTCAAGTAGCTGTCAAGTCGCTCTCTGCCGCTCGACGCTGCTACGTACGCGTCGAAAATTATCCTCAATTTTTCTTAAATAAGTCCATTATTTCGCCTAATCACGCCACTTCACGCATCTATATCGGCTACAATACCTATACCCATTCTTAAGAAAAAGGGTCTTTTCAGACAGACAGACGGACAACAAAGTTCCTATAAGGGTTCCTTTATTCCTTTTCAGTTACGGAACCCTAAAAAGAATGTAGGTGGATCACTTTTCCTATAGTAGCGACAATAAAAGATGAAGATAGAAGTAGAATATTTATGGAAATCGCTAACTTATTGAAGTTAAAATCGAACTGAACTTTCTTTCCCAATAAATATTTTATCCTGAAACATATTATGCTAAAAACTAACTCAAATTATTACCTGAGCTAAGTATTCACAATTTACGACATACTGAAAACTTCGGTATATCTCGGGAGTATGTTCCAACTTACTGGTTTATTGCTTCCACTGATATTATTTCTAAGAACTCTCTGAATTTATTCCACACATTCGTCTGAGGAAGGTTTTCTCTGGGGTCCTTATACGGCTACTTAGTTCAAATAGCTTCACATGTGAGTACAGAATCGGTTTGTTTGTACATATTTGAACTTTGAAGTCTGGCTCGTATATGTGACCTCATTTGGAAAATTCTACCGATGACATTACTGTTGATAGGTGTATGATGACAATGAAAATGTATATATAGTATAGTTTCCAAATTCATGAAAATCTATATATATAAAAGAAAGTCGTGTTAGTTACTACAATTATAACTCGAGAACGGCTGGGCCAATATTTATGATTTTTGTATTTATGGAATTGTCTTTGTCAGGAATAGGATAATAAGTATTAAAAACAATGAATAACTGACCTAAAAAATTTATATAAGAAAAAATATTTTGTCAAAATGTTCCTGAGTTTAAAAACTGCCAATTACTTGATGTTCAATTGTTTATCCTGCCGTATTTTTTTTAATGTATTTAGCCAGTGTCATGTATAAATATGCTTCCCATGTGTGGATAGCATTACAATATTCGGGTTATCGCGTATTTTTTTTGGTATAATTATGGCTCCACACGATTAGTGTATTTAGCCCGTGTCAAGTAGTAAGTCAATTAAAAATTCTTCAAGTTTTTGTGAATTCAAGTCATATAGATTTTAAAAATGTCAAATATTGTCAGTAATGATAATTATTTGACATATTTATTGATTGTCAAATATGCGTGCGTTCAGAAATGTATGCTTACAAGCAACTTGAAAAAGTTTATATTTCCAAAAACGATTTATATCTGTACTGCCATAATACATTAATAAACTTAATATCTCTTTTGTATTCATTTATTACGTTCATAAAAGTCTAAAACAAGTTCATCTAAAAGGTAACACGACATTCATTGTCTGTTAGGTGGTACGAAGTTCGCCGGGCCAGCTAGTTTATAAATAAAGAAGTGTCGAAGATCGGGCTTAGTGGCGCATCCTTTGGCGCGGCTTGGGAGAGGCCCACGTTCAGCAGTGGACTGATACCAGCTGATGATGATGCTGATTCATTTCTTTTATGATATGCGTAGCAAACAAGTAAACGGCCCACCTAGTGGGAAGTGGTCCCCGTCGCTTATGAACACTTGCCACACTAGGGGTGTCATTTACGTTGCCGACCTGTCAAGATACTTTTAACGCCCTTTTTGAAGGACTCCATGTTATAGCTATGCGGGATACAAGCAGACGGCAGCTCTTGCCACATTTTACTGGAGAAATTACCACTTGAATCGAGATGTGTGCGAAAAGCTAAAAAAAATAATTCATGGTTTCGTCATGATCAGCTTCTTAGCTTAGCTTGGAAGACGGGTTGAGATAGTGGACTGGACACTTTGTGGATTGGAGTAACTCGTAAGTCAGTTATCCAGCGCGGCATCTCCTTTTATTTTTTCCAGAAAGCACGTTTCCATTTGAGACCGCATCGTCACTTCAAGTAAGGTAGTGGTATTTGTTGTTTCAAGTCATAGTATACGTAGTGAGCGATTGTTTGGAATATATTCAAAATGTATTAGGGTTAAAAGAGTCAACCTACGATTTAACGTTGCTATTGTGTGCAATGCAATGTATGAGTTGTAGGCAAGAAAGTAAAACTAAACATTCTTAGTTTTAAATCAACTATCAGATAAATCCAAGTACTGTTGCAAAAAGTGGCTAAGTATAATATAAATATCTGCAAATGTTTGCCTAACGTATGTCTATCAAGCTCTTGCAGCTAAACAAACAACCTAGTCAGATATCCAACACTAATGATATCAAGGAATTGAGTGCCTCTTTCTTTAGTAAATTTTGGCCATACATAGACTTTGTTAATTGTTGTGTTACAACGTGATTGTAACCGACAGTAAAATAATAAAGAATTAAAGCCAACCTTGGAAGTTGTATAACCCTGAGATGTTTTGGCAGAATAAGTATTACGGAGCATAATATAGGGTTAGGCCCGGACACTCTCACTATCAATCATACAGACAGGGTAGATTGACCTTCTTAGTAATCAAAGGATCATGGATCAGATTTCACGTGTCGAGCAGAAAGTAGTTGAAATAATTTAATGATTTCTTACACTGCTAGGCAATAGTCGAAGTAAGTAATTATAATAAAACTGGCTAAGTGCGAGTCAGACTTTTATCCCGCACACGGAGTGTTCCGAACGCCATCTAAAGAATATCTAACGGACTTCTAACACCAACTAAGTAAACGTTAACACAAAGGTAGAATAGTATTATATAGTAGTAATAGTAATAGTAGTAATTAATATTATTAAATATCTGGTTGACCGAGCTTTGCTAGGTATTTTTTGCCACTTAAACAGACATTATTTCACAATTTTTTGGATAAAAATTGTCTGAGGTACTGAAACATGCACTGGGTTGTGGGTGCACGTAGTATAAATAGTACGGTTGGCAACCCTACATTCATCAGGGGAATTAAACATGTGTTTTAAGTGTGACGTTCGACGTCTAGATGAAAGCTGAATGGCTCATTACCTATGTTTTTTTTGTAAATTTAAAGCAATAAGTTAAGTTTCTATTATATCTATAATACTTTTTATTGAATATGATCTATTTAATGTATTTTGACGTGTGTAAGTGCAAATTTTTAATTTGCCAATATACTGAATAAATGCTTTGACTTTTGACTTTTAAGACAAATATGACTCTTCCGGACAACTATTGACGAATAATAATACTATTTTTTTAATTGAGAGCAACTGACTGCTTTACCGACACAGTAACACTAAAGCTACTTCTACTCGCCAATAGATGTCGGGAAGAGTCATATTTTAAGTTGATTATCAATAAAGTTGATTATTGAAAACATGAATAAAACAACATTTTCTGAAAATGATTCCTAGCTAGATCGATTTATCGCCCCCGAAATCCCCTGTATACTAAATTTTATTTAATCGTTGGAGCCGTTTCCGAGATTTAGATTAAGGTAAAGACGATAGCGCCATCTAAGATGCTAGCTAGATGGCGCGGCGCTATCGTAAAAAAACTTTTTTTAAACTTTGTTCTGTTCTTAGTATTTGTTGTTATAGCGGCAACAGAAATACATCACCTGTGAAAATTTCTATCACGGTTACTATCACGGTTCATGAGATACAGCCTGGTGACAGACGGACAGACAGACAGACAGACAGACAGACAGACGGACAGCGGAGTCTCAGTAATAGGGTTCCGTTGGTACCCTTTGGGTTAGGAACCCTAAAAAGTACATCTTGTTTGATCTAGCAGTGAATTATACGAGTAATGCTACTTGGACACAAACTATTCAATTATAAAAAAAATATATAGAACGATATAACGTTGTTTTACTATATAATACAAATGTAATAATAATAGCTACTTATTCAGTCTTCACAGCAAATAAACTTACAACCACGATAATAAAAGTTTGAACTTATGATACATATTTCTGTTTAAAAGTAAGCTGAGGCGTGCAAATAAATAAAAGTATTTTATAACGTGGCGTGCATAACGAATGTATCTACTTGTGTTGCGCTTAACGCTCGTTGCTGTTACAACAATGTGTTAACGCTAGGGCTGACACATACACACATTCACCAATCATGACAGAAATATTAAATAAAAATATTTTTTCCTCGTTATTTTGTATCAGTGAATACTTACTTGGTGGGCATTGTCTCGCACGGCAAGGGATTATCGGCATAAAACAATTTAAACTGTTTACAAAACAAACAAAAAACCGACTTCAAATGCTGCGCTTGTTATTTTATCAAGTTTGAGTACCAAGTTTATCTATCTCTTTATCTATGGAGACACTCGTCATATATCGATGAAATTACAATGGCACCAAACGGGAAATATACTCTCCAAAACAAAAAGAAAGACTTTTCAAAATTGGTTAATAAATGCTACATTTCTGAGGTAACAAAAAAACTGCTGGTGAAATAAAAATCTCCACCTCTTTTGAAGTCGGTCGAAAAAAAGCTATAAATCCTAATGTTATATACCCGCTCATAAATGGATTCTAAGACTAATTGGTCACAAAATATATTTAGATTTTTTAAAATTTAGTTAATGATTTTGTATCGCTCTGCAATCATAAAACTCAATATATGTAAATTAAGAGTAAAATAATAAGTTATAAAATAAGAAATTGAAAAGATGACACTAGTTCTATATAGTCATCATCATCAGCCTGTGTCAGTCCACTGCTGGACGTAGGCCTCTCTCAAGATGCGCCACTGAGCCCGATCTTCGGCTCTTCTCTTCCAGTCACTGCCCACCGCTTTGCGTATGTCGTCGCTCCACCTGGTCACAGGGCGTCCTACGCTACGTTTGCCGATTCGCGGTCTCCACTCTAGGACAAGTCCAACGGTTATCAGTCCTGCGGCAGATATGACCAGCCCACTGCCACTTCAGCTTGCTAATCCGTTGAGCTACGAGTATGTCGATAACTTTAGTTCTCTGGCGAATTACTTCGTTCCGGATTCTATCCCGCAGAGAAATACCGAGCATAGCTCTCTCCATAGCTCGCTGAGCCACTTTACACTGGTACTGTGAGTGTCCACGTCTTGGCTCCGAATGTCATTACAGGTAGGACACACTGGTTAAAGACTTTTGTCTTTAGACACTGCGGTATAGGCGACGAGAAGACTCGACGGAGTTTTCCGAATGCTGCCCAGCCCAGCTGAATTCTTCTCTGGATTTCCTTCTCGAAGTTGTGTTTGCCTAGGTAAACATACTACTTAGTGACAACTTCGAGTGGGATTCCATCTACGGCAATCGGTCCCGGAACAACGTGCTCGTTGTACATGACTTTGGTTTTATCCAAATTCATCCGGAGACCGATGCGACGAGAAGAATCAGTTAGGACATTCAACATCCTTTGTAGGTCCTGCAGCGTCTTTGCCATAATGACGATGTCATCTGCGAACCGTAAGTGAGAGATGTACTTGTCGTTGATGTTTATACCACAATCTCTCCAGTCCAGCGTCTTAAACATATCCTCCAAGGCGTTAGTGAACAGTTTCGGGGATATAACGTCCCCCTGTCTCACTCCTTGACGCAGGTGGACATGTTTAGTTCGCTGGTTCTGTACTTGTACAGTCATCGTTGCGGCATTATACAGACATCTCATCACTTTGATATATCGCCAGTCAATTTGGCAACGTTGTATATAGTAGTTGTATTTCATATTCACACTATAACATAATTTCACATCTAAGTGTTCAGTGCGATTTTCACACAAACAAAACCTATATGTTTGAGAAAACCCTAGACCTCTCTTCAATATGTAGTTTTCCGTTTCAACTATTCAATAGCGTGTGGCATGATATTATAACAAATCTATTTGATGATATTAATAAATTATCTGTTGACTTAAGTACCAATTAACTTGATTGCCTAGGGACTTACCATCTCACAATATTTGCAGTAATTTTATTGCAAACAGCTGATATCACTTGCCCACTATCTTAAGAGACGAAGTGGTCACTGGTCAGCATTAAGACGAGCCATCATGTTAGAAATCAGATAGCTCGATTAGTGGCATGTCTTTGTTTGGTGCGTAGTTTGAGCCACGGCCAGAGCTTACCAGGCTTACCATTCATTCCGTATGCTGCTCCACCCAGCTGCTCACATGAACAGATAATCCTTCGAGCCCCGACCAACCCGCAGGGTATAACAGAGACTCGGTTTGGTAAAAATCACCTATTGGGTGATAAACACCCAATCACATTGAACTTAAAATAGTTTCTACCACTGGACTCAACGATTACGTCTACGTTGTAGAAGTCGTAGCAGTGATTTTCTTTTTTTATTGCCTCTTAGTTTAATCAGATAATTACATACATATTCTTGTTTCCCTGCGTGACCACCGAACAGTCAACCTAACATTACTCGAGCATAATAAGCAAATATTTACAGATTTATGTTCAAAATAATTAAGCAAAGTCGCCGTAATAACATGGCTTTTTATGCGAGTTTGTTTTTAACAGCAGTAAGGACTCCAATTAATTTCTTGTTATCGAAATGGATGGAGAAAATTGTATTCTAAGTGGAGATTTTATTACCTTGGAATGTAGATTTGTAGAAGGTTCACCAGCCAAATATTAGGTTGGAACCTTAAGTAATTACTTAAATGAACCTAGCAAATAATGATTCTTATTTTGTGCTTAAGAATTGTATCAAAATAATTTCGATTTTGCGAGCATATTTTGTATTTATCTTCATGACGAGATGAAACGAGATGAAATTAGATCTTCGTCTACTTTTCGAAGTGTATCCGTACCGATAAATGACCACCTCTTGCTTCTTGGCATCTTTTTAACAACTCACCTTTGGACCCACACTCAACTTCGGATGTTAAATTGAGTCCAAGGCCCAGATAGTTTCATAAAAGCTCGCTTGGTATTCTGGTTGAGGTGAGACAATACTTCACACCGGGACAGTTGCTTAATTTGAATCAAGGACAAGTCCTATCGTGCAGTTATCACCTGTGTTTCCCGATCACTGCTTAGTCGATCGCATCGTCACTTAACATTAGGTATGATAGTGGTAAAATGCTTGCCTATCTAGAATATATAATTTAAGATCGATCACAAAACGAAAAAAACCGAATTCAAATGCCGCGCTAGTCGTTTTCAGTTCTAAGTTTGAAGTGTTTATCTCTATATCTCTGGAGATACTTATCATATTTTGAAGAAATTACAATGAGACCACCTTGGAAATGAACCCCCTACCAATTAAAATAAGAATCGTTCGAATCGGTTCACAATTGACGGAGTAATTGCGTAACATACATAAAAAAACATACAGACGAGTTGAGAACATCCTTCCATTTGAAAGTCGATTGAAAAAGCTATGTACGAAGATATAAATAAATAGTAAAGTCATATAATTATTTAAAACGGCTTTATACTCACGGGTTAATATATCGAAATTACTCCGACACGTTTCGGACATTTTTGATGTCCTTTCTCACAGGAGTCAGGCCTACCGCACATCCCTCGCGAGACGGGATTCGGCACGTAACTGCCTAGCTGTGCCGTGCGGGGACGGCGGACGGCGGAGTTGGCGACGATTGTCTCTGCTCGTCGTCGACACCGAAACGTGTCGGAGTAATTTCGATATCTTAAACCGTGAATATAAAGCCGTTTTAAAATATAATTATATGTGTGTAATACAGTGAGACATAAAGATGTTGAGTCTCATGTGCCCTGTAATTTTACTGGACACCTTGCCATTTCAATAGAAAAACATTCCTATTTCACGGCTGAAAATTAATTGGCAAAGTTGTGGGACCGCCCCAGGCGGACAAGCAGAAGTCCTACCACTACAAAATACACATATACTTAAGTCGTATTATATTTTAACTACCTAACGATTTATTCGAACATGGTGAAAGAGAAGCTTAAACTTACTTGTTCTCGGTAATATTATAAAAACTTTGTTATTGGTATCTACAACGTTCTTGAAATTCAGAATTTCTGCTGAATTACCGCCTATGTAGGCCAAGTTACAATGCTGAAATATTGCGTGCGAGTTAAGCTTATTTTCCGAGTCGGAGATCGTTGAATACCGTAGGTATCGGAAAAGCTTGTGTGAAAAGGCGTCAGTCTAAAGCCTTGTTAAGTTTGTGCTACCTCGCGGAAATATTTCCAAGCAGTATTGCAGGGTTGCTATTGGAGCAAAACACCTTTAAACGATGACAACGTTTGCAAACAAAATCTAAATAAGCGCGGCTCTACTACTTGCGGAATGTACTACTTATCTACAGGCTTTCAGAAGTAATAATGGATCGCGCTCACATAATGAGAGTGAAAAGTGCCGGCTCTAGTTTCTATCAAGTATGAAATGGTAGAGTGAATAGTGGTAGTTTACTATTAATTTACTGTTTGCTGTTTCCAAGTTTTGTCGAGCTTCGCAGAAAGTTGATACCTCGTTTTCATTTCGTGGTATCTGGAGCTAATTAAATACTGCTACGTGTTGTTATGATAGTGGTACTATATGATTAGATCAGGATAAAACCAATGTGGTTTGGATGCTCATTTACTATTATACAATTTTTTTTTCTTTTATTTAGTTTGAGAAGTAAGTGTTGGTACAGTTTACGTATATTTAGGTACGGTCACACCGCGGCATCCTGCGATCTGCGGGCGCGATCTTAGTACTTTCAATTGTTTTCTGATCGCGTTTGGTGTAAAACAGTCGGTAAAAATACTAATGCGCTATCTGATCGCCGCCTAGATCGCGCACGCAGGACTCTGCGGTGTGTCCTTACCTTATAACGTTTAGGTTAAGATTTTTTTTCTTTAAATGTAGAGCAGTTATGTACTTACTAACAACGTAATAGAGCTGAACGTGGTAGCGTTATACTTTTACATATCGAGGTACACCACCGTTTTAACTAAAGTTTGAGAGGTAAAACGGTTTTTCTTGTAGATGCGTAGACATAAATTACCATCATTAACCTTCTAAATGTCACTTTAATGATGATAACAGTTTTGTCGTACCAGATGATACGATCAGCACTTGGAGGAATGCTTTCAAAGGTGTTTTTGTAACATGATGAAAAGAGGGTATTTAACATAGGCACAACGTGAGATGCGGCGAACGCTCGGAGGTGATGTCATGGCGGGTAACATGACGTGAACACGTAACGTCAATCTTGTATTGTTAGCGCTGAGTTGGAAAGCAACATTATTTGGGGTAATATAAACATTTGCACCAAATTCAATGCAAATATATATCGCATCTTTTGTGACCTATATAAGAAGTATATAAACTACTGGAAACCACAATAAACAATAAATATCAATTACCAAAATATTTAATCATTGGTTTCAGTACATGAAATTTTGTTATACATGGCCAATTAGCAAAAGTGTTCTGTATAATAATCAAATATATTTTTTATTTTGTATTTTTTATAAAGTTTACAAACAAGCTGAGAGCCCGCGCGATGACAATCAGTCACCGTCATCTATACGCCTGCAACACGATGTGTTACTGATGCAATGACTGACTGTGACTCTTTACTTTTCTCTTGAATAATTCATACTATATCTCAGTGGGAAGACCTCATTTAGAAACTCATTTTACAAGAAAGCGCGTGAAAGGATCTATTAAAACTAACCGTTTATTACATACAATACCCTTTGAATGGATACTACACAAACTGTGCACTAGCAACATTAGTATAGATCTACAAGAGGCTCTAGAGACCAAATAGCTTCGGTTTAAGAGACGTCTGTACTTATCGTAAGTGAATGTCGCTGCACATGACTTTTCATTCATTTTATGTGAAGCGCTTAGTGAAATGTTAAGTATTCCTTGCGTATAAACAGGGTAAATACATTTAGATAGATTTTTAGATTTTTGTCATTATCACATACTGAATAAAGGAACCCGTACATTTATATCTTCCAATACTATAAGAATCTTTGTCCTGACATACTGACTGACTGACTGGCAGACAACGCACAGCCTAAACCGCTGGTTGTAGAGAGAGACTTAAAATTTGGAGGATATATTTGTCTTAGTACGTAAAGGTGTACTAAGAAAGGATTTTCCAAAATTCACCCCTTAGATAGTTTTTTTCTATTCAAAACTTCACAGTTTTGAATAGAAAAAACTATCTAACAAGTGCTTTTAAAAATAAATATGTAAATACGTGTTTCAGACTTTTTCGAAATGCCACCTAAACCCTATCACCCCTAAAAGGGTAAAGTGGGGTAACAAAGTCTGAAATCAATATTGTTTCAGATTGCGCTGAAATTTGGCATGCAGATAGTTATTATAACGTAGGTATCCGCTACAAAGGATTTTCAAAATTCACTCCTTAAGGGGATGAAACGGGTGTTCAAAGTTTGAACCGGCTTTTACTTCTTTGATGTCTTTTATGATTTAAAGGTTTTTACAAAATAAAAGTTTTAAGTAAATAAAAGAAGTCTTTAACGCGGACGAAGCCGCGGGGCACTTCTAGTTATGTTATAATAATGTAACGATTCCAGGGTAGAATGAAATATTATACCTATATCATTGCCAATACTAAATATGCAAAAGAAATCAATATAAATGCAGATCATCTTATATCTCACGCGAATAAAAATATAAATTTAGTATTCGCAATAGCATTCGTAAAAAGTGTTCAATCAGTAGAAAAATAATCTCTATACGCTATTCTGCAATGCATAGCATAACATCAAAGTGTTTCATATTAGTTTTATTCGTATGCAAACTGTGGCCGTGAAGCACATGACTGACAGTTTGCGTGCGCTACCGGACCATAGTAAAGTTTTTAACAGCCATGTAACAACTCAACTTTACGCTCAGCTGAAAATTAAGTCCGCTATCGAGGGAATCAGCCAAACATTCGAACTTTGAAGTTTCGCTCTATCTACAAGTAGATCTTTAAATATCTATTAACATGCCGGGTGAGCAAACTTTAGTGCTCGTTGTTAAATACGTTGTTTTGGCACGTGCAGTAAACGGTTTACAGGCGTCTAATTATACTTTTTACGGAACAAACCGAATTAAGAGAAATAGAGAGTACACTTTTGTTTATTCTTATTTGTACTAAGCATTGCAAGTTTCGTAGCAAATTGCTAAGAACTTGCACGGTAAATTAATTAATCACAGTATCAGTATCTTATACAAGCGGTTGGAAAAGACGTTCTCTGGAGTGTAGAACATGCATGGCTCGATAAACGTACTAATTTACGTAACTGTAAAAGGTGTGCGGCCTATGTCCAGCTGGGGACGGAAACGGGCTGATGATGATGTTTAATTATTCTATTAAGAATTAAATTCACGCACTCTCATGACATTTATAACAATACAGGATTCCATCCAAGACATCGTCACAGAAAGTATTAATTATATAGTTTGAGATTTGTGTGTACTTTTATTGACACGACTGAACGAGTACTAATTAATACTTAGTGCAGAGATAATATGAACCCTGATAAGGTTTGTGTGTACGTTTTACTTGCCATTCCATTTCTAAACTTGTCCAATAAAATTGTTGGACGTGAAACTCAACACCTACGTGCCAGTGACTACAGCCACCGGTGTTCGGAAGCCGCCATATTTTATACTCACTTGAGATGCGTATGATGCCTAGCGGTTATCTAAAGGTGGTGGGAGGGAGCGGAGCAGCACGTCAGTCGCGAGTATTATCGTCTTGTCTCCTTTGTGTGGCCCGTAGCGGTAGCAAGTCGCAGACACTGCCGTAGCGCGGGGCCGCCACCGGCGACATGTATGCGGCGAGTCCCTACAAAATGTATGAAAGTGTGTAAACTGTTTGTCGCTGACCACCAGTTGCTGTGTTCGGTGGCTCGTTTGCGCCGAGCCGAAAGTAACTGGCGCAGTGCAGTAACACAAAAAGCTGAAACACAGTTTCGTTATTTGTGTGCCTCAAAAGACGTCATCGCTTACCAACTAGCGACAATCGTCGGTCAGTGACATAAAACACAAAGACAATCACAGATATTGACATGTTCGTAGGAAAGTAGAGATAGTCATTGTGGCTAGTATCTAAGCTGATTGTTCAGCTGATTGCAAAAGTGTGCACACGGCGTACAAACAACCGCTTAGGTCCATTGTCCACAGGCTGTTTGCGGACTGCACAGTCCTTTCAATCATGCCCGACCCGTGCTGATCTAGCGATCGAGCCATCTCCCGTGTTTGGATAATGTAATGACATCGGAATTTGTATTCCGTAATATTCCGGCTGTAGAAGTGATCGGTGCTTGGAAACCAATATCAATAATGTCGAGACAATAACTACGCGAGAGCGTTTTGTGTTTATTTAGATATGAATTGACTGTAAAGTTTTAGACACAAAGACTTAGGCACTGATTATTATTTTGTTTCTTATTCTTCTTACCTAATAGCTCTACCTCTAATATGGCATCTTAAACCATCAGCGATTTGTTTAATTTTTTTGAATAAATAATGGTATGGTAATGTCAATATTATTATCACC
The DNA here is from genome assembly GCA_954871355.1 of Cabera pusaria. Lineage (NCBI taxonomy): Eukaryota > Metazoa > Arthropoda > Insecta > Lepidoptera > Geometridae > Cabera > Cabera pusaria. Next base: position 11,801,900 of record OX940894.1, read on the forward strand.
GGATTGACCTATTATCACCGGAAGATTAAACGGAGCTTGGTGGTATGTACCCTAATGGTCTTCTAGACGCTTTGACGGCAACTTTAAAAAGATAATATGAGACGGTAACTTCATGGTATCGCTTACATTGTGAATTACTTAATTTTTTCGGTATATAACCCTAGTTAATCTAAGAAAAAGTAGTATTATAAATTACTTTAAGATTGACAAGGCCAGTACTTTTCTACTACCATAATTTCATCCAAAAAGGCGAAAACGTCGGTTGCAACTGATCCATAGAAATATTTATTTTAAACAAAGCGCTCCTGTTTTGTTCGTTATTAGAATACCGCAAATTCCATGTTGCGTGGTGGCTATAAAAGTCCCACAAAGGGTTCTTTCAGTTCCTTCATAAAACTAACAATATTGTTCGCGGTAACAAGACAAGAACGTTTCTCTTGAGCCCATATTCGTGGTGCTATTGTCTCGCTCAGTAGACTTTAGGGGCTTGAGCCCGCAGTGTTAGAGTGCAGCATCGTGACAAAAGCAGCGCCTCAACTTGCGCATTTCTGTTGATATAAACTCTTATCTTATCCGTCGATATTTTAAAGTAGTTTTGTCATACATATTTATATAATATGCCTTAAATAACAAATAAAAAAATGTTGAAAGTAGTCAAAATTTAGACATAAAAGACTTTCAGTGTTTCGTTAGCATACCCGGATAACATGTAGGTGCGCGAGTTGGTGTGAGTAAAACTAAGTCAGCATTTTCAATGTAGCGCTGTCTCTTCAAGTCCCCATCGCCCTCAGCGTTACAGTCTACAGACCATTGTTTAGCTTCCTTCACCTGGTAAGACGGATCCCGCACAAAGGCGACGCTCGTTTCAGCACTCGTGTTTGTTTTTGTTATGCAATTGCCAGGTTTTCGAGCACGCCACGTGAGAATCTCGCTCGTTTGTGAACTGAAGTGAGCGCGAGGTGCCTAAGCTCGCGTTCATATATGCTATTATCAAACGTAGATATGTTTCACCGATGTTACCATGCGGTGCTAAATCTACTTTTACGGTCCTTAATAAAATACGTTTGAGGATACGTAGAAAACAGTTTTGAATAAATAAATAAAGCTAATGCACTTTGAATGCAATAAATCTTTATAAGCTTTTATTCCGCCACGAAAGGCACGGGATCCAATAAAAGAAAACATACCGATATTACGCTTTAATTTTATTTTCATTTGTTATTATTAAGTTCGTGACTATTAGCTACGGAATTGTGGTGGTCCATAATTTCCGAATATAAAAATGATTGCATTGCGAGGTACCACATAACTGCAATGGTGAACCGGAGTGCAATTTACATTTTATGCTCCACCGCCGGACGAACAAATGCCGGCAAAGAAAACAGTGAATTTTGAGTCAAACGTAAAAGTGGAAGTACGTTTAAGTATCTTTACGTATTGTTTAACCCTGCCATCTTTTTTAACAAAGGTCATAATTAAGGAGGAGGTTTCCTATTATTCTTAACCGACTGAAAATGATAAGCGCGACAATTGAAGTCAATTTTTTGTCGTTTTGTAAACGATCTTTAATTTTGAAAGTTTTCTTATTGTTTAAACTTGTGATCAATTAAATGCTTACCAATTAAAAAATAAATTATATTACTTATATTTATTGTAACTTATATTTTGAATGATAAAGTAATTATAGTATATGTTCGTAAATGTATTTAGTAAACAAAGTATATAACGCCATAATAAATACGTTAGGGTTTCGTTTAGATAATACAAAACAAAACAATGCCCTCATACATGTCAAGTTCTTGGTGTTAAATCACGTCGGGAAGCGGTCTGAAATGAATCGATCGTCCAATAAGATTGAACGCAGGAACTCTATCCCATGGGACCGAAGTCAGGAGTCCCTCCCCTTTGGGATAGTGTTAACTAACTTGTTTACACTAATGATGGATAATGAAGGATCGTACGATAACTCTAAAACAATCTTGTTCTTCGTTTGCTTCTGTAATACGAGTACATATTTGGATCATTTTCATGGTCTGTTAAGATAGCGCAAGGCTTTATAATTTCACTACCTGAAACCCTATATGGCTTTACCCGCTGTAAAAAGTATATATCCTTATGTATTGCCTATTTCTGTGCAAAATTTCAGTTAATTCTAGCCGTGAATAGTGTGACCCACAAACAAAACTATTTACAAACTGTTTATCGCATTTATAATGTAGATGTTGATAAACACAATTTACACTTCTAATAGGATTAAAATACTGCTTATGCACTTATTTAAATGAACATGCAGAAATTGGGGACAACAGATTCAAGATTGTGATGTAATTTAGCATACCATGAGCTGGCCTCCTCTTGGAAGATTAGGCAATTAATAATTGTCAATTAAGTTAAATAGGAAGAAGTAAGCCTTTGTCAAACAGTGGGACAGAAAACAGCGTAATAATAAGAAGGAAACAAAAAAAAACTATCCGTATCTATGTAATTGTTACTTCCTACTATTTGGCAAGAGTGGCTTTCCATTCCTGAGGCAATATATGTATATATTTTTTTCATATCTATTTTTGAAGTGTAAAATTCTTTAGCGGCGTTGTGTACTTTTCTTGGGATGGGTTAAAACGTTAAACTCGCGCCAGGTCACATGTCCTGATCGAATATTCGTAAGACAACAGCAGACGCAGGGCGCTTGCGCGAGGTGTCATTCCAAAATATTTAAAAATGACGTGTTCACTTCTGCCGGCACTCCCGGAGTGCAACCCGTTGTTTTTAGGGTTCCGTACCTAAAAGGTAAAACGGGACCCTATTACTAAGACTCCGCTGTCCGTCTGTCACTAGGCTGAATCTCATGAACCGTAATAGTTAGACCGTTGACATTTTCATGTATTTTTGTTGCCGCTATAACAACAAATACTAAAAAAAACATAATGTTAAAAATTGTAGGACCCCCTATAATTTTAGATAGATAGAAGAAACGTGTTTTTTTCGGCATTGCAATATAACACCATCTATGAACGCTTAGGTAAACGTCCATAGATGGCGTTATATTGAAATGCCGATTCCTAACACCTTTGTGTTAACTTTCACTTAGAAAGCGTAGACGTTAGATGGCGTTATAATAAATAAGCACGCGGCTTACAACTCTGTTTTGATAAAATATTTATTAATAATAATTGTTGCTTGCTACATATGATATTCGTATTTGTTTCCCCGATCTTATAAAATACTGTAGTCTGGTACGGAACCCTACGAGTGCGAGTCCGACTTGCACTTGGCCAGTTTATTTTTTTTGAAGTTATACTTCTTTTGGCGCGATAGAGAAAAATGATGAGAGTGAATTTTTACGATGCGCGCGCACACCAACACCTAAATTTAACATCGTGAGGTTAGTTCTAGGTGGCATGACTATGTTCAAGTTGTATATGTCATATATAACGTCATATTTTTTCGTTAATAAAACCTTTTTTATTTAAATAAAATCTTTTTGATTAATTTTAATATTTATCGTTAATCACTACTGAATTTTAGTTATTTTTTTCCATACGCCACAGAAGTATAACTTTTAACGCGTGTACATAAGTACACACACTCTTTTTTATTGATTACTTCACATTTCTTTCATCATACAAAGAAAAATTTGATTGTAAGTATGTTCAACGATTTCTCTGTCAGTTGTTGATCGATTAAAAAAAAAATATATATATTCAATACAGTATACTTCTGCACCATGGTTCTCTATTTACTCGGATACGTTCGAATTCAGAAGCTTAATTTTGAATTTTCAATATTGATAAATCCGTGAGTTATTTTGTCGCGGAAACCTTTCCGATTAGAATCACTGATTTTTTTCGAATTGAAATATCAAAAGTAACCTATCGAAGCATTGTGAATTGTATAGATCCAAATTGAAGGAGCTATCGAGATCTTATGAGTATCTCTAGAGCTATGCTATATGGAGATAAACACCTCCAAGGTGCTACTAAAAATGACACGCGCAGCATTTGAAGTTAGTTTTTTCGTTTTTTAAAAGATGTTAAATTAATTTTCTCATTTTTATTTAAGTATAATTTTTATTTTTTCAACTATGTATCCCTAAAATGACATCTGTAATTTTTTTTATTAAAATACCAGTAATTGCAACGTACATTTGATGCAGCGTTTGGTAGGTGGCGTGCAGTTCTGCTCGCTCGTAAATCCTGACACGATTTACAGCCTCAAGACACGTGCCATACTTGTCTCCTCGAAGCACTTACTCTCGGAATGCGGTTTCTTGACTTCGTACTTGCAAGGTAAAAGGCACGAGACGCTTGACCTGATTCCGAACTTTACGAAAATTACACGACAAAGTAGATTGTAAGCCATTTTTTGGTAGCAAGTCAGGTAAAAAAATCGATATAATGCTCCTACCACTTCTATAAAATTATGATTATGCACTTAAGTAATCGTTTTAAGAAAAAATATACACATATTTTCAATAAGTTTTATTTATGCACATACCTGTGCTATCTTTTAGGCTCATAATATTTTACCAAAATACCCTCTGCAATCATAAGCAAACAAAAGAAAGCTAAACGTAGGTTACCCGTATACTACTCACAACCCTGTATTAACGTTAAACCAAAATCCGCTTAAATGTCGCGTAAACAAAAACGTCCAGCCCCCCGAAACAGCCCACCATTATATCGGTTCTAATAAATAAAATGTAAATAAAATTACGGAACAGAACAAAGAGTATGGTGATTTGCATAATGCTGTTCACCTTTTAGCTTTCAACTTGCCCTGGGCTCGAGCCAAACCGACTCCATTTAGTGAGTCCAACGAAGATTATAAGCTTACGACCCTGCCGCCAGGAAACATGTTCGTAAAGTAGCCAATAGCCGTGAAATCACGTCGGGAATAGTAAATTTTGCAACGTGACAGGGTAAAGGATTCACGACAAACCTTAGATTGGGACATAAAATCCGGAATTGGTTAAAAATGTGAGTAGGTGCCTCAGGTTCTCACATATTCAAGTTAAATTATTTTAAAATACTTATATCGATTGTTAGAGTAAACCGACAAAATGAAATGTAACTAGGTTAACCGCCAGTGATAAGATAAATATTTTGTACCGTCCTCGACCCGATACAGTTGCAGGTTTACTTTTTATTTCTCCACCATGAATTATGGCCGACGAGAGACTCGTTAAAAAGAACACGATCTAGTATTACCCGTTGGTTGGTCGAGTGACGTCGGCTAACCCACTTTATGTGCACTTAAAGCTGGTTCCTAGACTTGTACCATTCACTCTAGCTCGACGTGCATCTTAATTTTGCGTGTACGAGGTAATCGCCGAGATACAAATAAAAACTCTCTAACTTCGATGAGCCCGTCCACCATAATGGTGCGCACATATTTCCCATAACATATGTAGCTCGGTAACCTACCTCGAGAGAGGAACATATTTTCATCGAACATTTTACTGAACAGCTAGGTTTCACCTGACTCTTGAAGACAAACCGTAAGTAGATTTTATGTCCCAGAGTGAAATTGCGTGATAAAAGAAATAAACTCCACTTTTACCGTCCTGTGCAAAAGAATGTCGCACGAGACATTGTCCGGGCCATATCAAGGTTGTAGTTTCCTCATTTCTGACAGTGTATTATGTAATCTGAACTATAATTCAGGCTAGAATATATTCGTGCGGTCGACTGCTGGTAACATTCGTGGTAGGTTACCTATATAACCTACCACCTTACATTAGATAAATTAGCTTGAAATAAGGTATGCGAGGTCGCTGCGTGAATGCTACTAGAGTATTTAGGCAATGTCGTTTTATACCTGTACCCGTATACTATGTGACAACCTCGGCCGAAAGTAATTTTATTGATTTAATCAGTTTAGTGACCACGTAATGTTTTAGCATTCGGGGCTAATTCGCCAGAAATCCTAAACTGTTGATTATCATTTCACGAAATAATTTAACCGAAATAAAGTTTTAATAGTCGTAAAGCGTAGTTGGTAACCTCGAATCAGAGCATAGGAAAGTTTCGAGTCAGAACTTGTGAATTGATTACACCGCGCAATAGTTTGGGAGACTTGTTCACACTCCGTGACAACTTGTCGCCGGTTTTCAATGGACACTTTGGTATTAGATGAATTATTGGATACGGCTTTAGTAATAAAAATCTACAACCAATGTAGGTTTTGTTTGTGAGTTTGTGGGTTTGATTGAGTGAGGTTGTGATAAAAGCAAAACTCTGAAATTGCGTTTGTCCTTAAAAACTCCAAAACCACTTTTAGGTGCAATGTACATAATATCTAGAGCAGAAAAAACCTCTTAACAATTTCGACATTTAATGGAAAAATTAATTGGGCATAAAATCATGACTTTTGAATAAGAGCGTCCAGTAGCACAAGAAAACTCATGTCAAATGCTAATTGGAAGGTAAGTGCTGCCAAATAAGATTTTCCACGTTGTTTTCCTTCGAAGTTGTCCCTCAAATCTTTTACTTTATTTTGAAGACATCTGCCCCTTTTCAAGGCAAGTTAAACAAATTTTCCCTAACAGACTTTTTCGAGATTCACCTAGAGGATTTGGCAGATCTACGAGGTTTTTGTTTTACCGTTTATTTTTATGTAAGCTGGTATTTATTTACCTTTTCCATTTGAAATGTCTTATGGAAACATTCATTTTTCAATGTCGTAAGAAGTAAATACTGGAGCGAGGTAAATTATGTTAAGGTTCCAAGTTCTTACTTTAAATGCAAAGTCGATGCGATGCGTAGGTACTATTTTGATAAGCCATGTTAAATAAATGGTATGTGTATGCAATGCTGTAAATGTGTAAACATTCACAACCGTAATGTTCTACGATGCTCTTTGTCAAGCTATATTTTTTATTGCAAACTGGCATGCACTTGCGCCTACAATCTCAGGAGACTGTAGTGACATTGTGATACCTGATGATAACGTTCTTCTTATCTATATCTTGTTTCTATGGAAAACGGCGACTATAGTCCGGCAATCTCATGCGCGACCGTCCCGCGGGGTGTCAGACGGTGGCGGGGACGAAGTACCCAAGATGTCAGGGGGTACCGGGTGGTGTAGCGGGGAAGGGAAGCGTGTGTAGCCGTGTCACAGATTATATAATAGTTTTTTTTTAAATCTTTATAAATTTTAAACAGGGTTTTTCTTAAAAATATGCCACCCTTATAGACTATGTACCTACTAATATTAAAATGGAAAAAGTAGTTACACAATAATTCTAAGTTTTAGGGCTGTTTGATAAATCTCACCCAACCTGGCAGCATCGTCGGATTTTGGCTCAGATAGAATAGCGTTACACCCACCCACCTGCCAGAAAGCGTGATCCTCAGCAAACAGCTGCGAACGGAGACTAGAAAACTTGGCACACTCCATAATAACATGGAATACGTCTTCTACTATTCCGCAACAATCGCAATTAGGGGAGTCTATTTTCTTCATTAGATATCCGAACTTATTGAAGGGAATGTGCCCTGATCTAAGTCTAACTAACGAAACTATGTCATTCCTTTCCATGTCAGTTCACGCAAACCACGGAAAGCGCAGTAGCGAAGACTGGACAGTTTTATACCATATGCCTTTAATTAGAGATCTCTCGTCAAAGTATTCCGACCAGATTTCAACCGAACGCATTTTGGCATGTATAGTCAGATCTGTATAATTAGGTAAATAATTAAAATTAAGTCCATCTACAGCAGCTTCTTTTGCCAATCTATCCACCTCCTCGTTACCGCTCAAACCGATATGAGAAGGAATCCACTGGATTTTTATACAATTATTAGAATTTTTATATTATAATAGTTACAACGTAGCCGTGTGCCGTCTGTCACTCCGCAGGACGGTCGCGCACGAGAATGCCGGACTATAGTCGGTGATTGGATATTTGCCCAATTCCTGTGTCAAACTATCTTCCAAAACATATATCGTTATATTTTAAAGTAAAAGTTATTCTATATTAGTTATTGTACAACAAGCACCTACGTGATATCTACATAGATATAAAATCTGATATGTTTAAAAGCATTAATATAAAACGCCTTAACTGTCTACGGTAACCATATCAAATCGCAACAATTTTTCTCCAAAATTGCGTTCTCAGATTTAGTAGTGTTTTTTGCTAAAATATGACATTGTTCATAATAAAACGTATTAGTATTCACCGCGATCGCGCAACGTTTGGCGCTAAAGTGAGATATTATGTTAGTTTCACCGCTTGCCGATAGAAATCTTATCAGGCAAATAAAGGCGAGAACTAGTCATGTTTTACTTATTTAATTAACTAACACTAAATTATGTCAATAAAATGATTTGTAAATTGTTAAATACAATCCAAACAAAATTACAAAAATATAAAGTGTGTGACACTTCAAAGAAACCTAATATAAAATTATTTGTATTTATTAATTTTCGGTTTTGATGCTTAGAATACTGTTATTATACCCCATAAAGGAGCACAAATACGACCTCATGGCTCCCAGCCAACCTCACCTGCCCGTGATGCATCCTGCTGACCAACAGACGGGGCTCTGGCGACCGACAAATGGCGGTATAACCATTTCATATCTATGGCGTAACTAAATTCTACAGACCATTGACGGGCAGCAGCGTCTCCGGTGCGAGAAGCTACGTCCTGCGATCGCCAACCCACCTGCCCAGCGTGGCGATTAGGGCATATTCCTCCCAAGGGATGCATGAAAGAATGGAAAGCTACATTAAGCCGCGGCCCCCAGTTCCCGGCTGCCTTGCTATTCCTGACCACGGCGGCGGTCACGGTAACGGCAGGGCAGGGGGTGCTAAGAATCCCCGGGCTACGGTAGGCCGCCAAAACAAACTGACCCTCGCAACATATAACGGACGCACGATTCGGCTGGACGATCATCTGGCGCAGCTCGAGGAGGAGCTGAAACACATAAGATGGCACATACTGGGGTTATGTGAAGTCCGAAGACAGGGAGAGGACCCCATAACCTTAGAATCGGGCCATCTTATGTACTACAGAGAAGGAGATCAGCCAGCCCAAGGCGGCGTCGGGTTTCTGGTCAACAAGGTTCTCAGTGACAACGTTGTAGAAATCTCCAGTGTGTCGACCAGGGTAGCGTACCTCATAATTAAGTTAATCAAGAGGTACAGCCTCAAGGTTATTCAGGTTCACGCACCGACCTCGACACACTTGGATGATGAGGTGGAGAGCATGTATGAAGATATCTCCAGAGCTTTACACACCACCTCCAAGGCTCACTACAACGTTGTCCTGGGAGATTTTAATGCCGAAAGTGGGAGTACAAACTTGCGGCGAATCGTCTATAGGACCACACGGATTTGGGAGTAGGAATCACAGGGGGATAATGCTCGTCAATTTTCTCAAGAAAGAGGGGCTTTTCTTGATGAACTCGTTCTTCAAGAAACAACCCCAAAGGCAATGCCCCGACACTGTGACTAAAAACGAGATTGACTTCATCATTACGGACAAACGGCGCATATTCAGAGACGTCTCAGTGATCACTAGGTTTAATACTGGAAGTGATCACCGACTTGTATGAGGCTCTCTGGATATCGACTTTTAAGCCGAGAAATTCCGATTGATGAAGTCTACGCTCCGTCCGAACCTACTCCAAACCGTTGTTGGGTTCGAAACATTCCAATTAAAATTGGAAAATCGATTCGCTGCCATGGAAACCAGACCAGAACGACCAGAAACTCGAAAAAGTGGTGGAAATCCTCAGGGATGAAGGGACGAAGCGATTGCGAGAGCAAGCGTACGGGCAAAAAGTCCAAAATTTTGGCAGAAACACTTCGGCTAATGGAAGAGAGACGAACAGATCCTTTGTCAGCTTTGTCAATTAAACTAGTGCGCAACAAATCCATAAAGAGCTGGTACGACGCAACCTCTGATCCTCTAACACGCTTTTGATTAAAGAATTTATTGAGCAGAATCGGGGGTCGAAAGTGTTCGTCCAGTCTCTGGGTAGAAGCCACCTCACAAAGCTGACAACGTCAACAGGGAACGTCGTCGCATCCAAGCCGGAGATTCTGTCGGAAGTTGAAGACTTCTACGGCAAGCTCTACGCATCGCATGCTTCAAGGCCCGTACCCGATACTGACGATTCTAGAGCCACCTTAACCCGCCACTTCACAGAAGATCTGCCCGAAATAAGCCGAGATGAAATCGTGATGGCCCTTAAAAATGGAAAGCCCCAGGAGAAGACGGAATCACAACAGAGCTTTTAAAAGCCGGAGGAGCGCCAGCAGTTCAACAGCTTCAGCAGCTCTTCAATTCCGTTCTTTTCACTGGGAGAACTCCACAGGCATCGAACAAACGCATGGTGGTTCTGTTTTTCAAAAAAGGAGACAAAACCCTATTGAAAAACTACCGCCCGATTTCGCTCCTGAGCCATGTCTATAAGCTGTTTTCAAGGGTTATCACGAACCGTCTTGCGCGAAGATTCGACGAATTTCAACCTCCGGAACAGGCCGGGTTTCGAAGCGGTTACGGCACCATAGACCACATCCACACGGTACAGCAGATTGTACCGAGAAATACAATCGGCCCCTGTGCTTAGCATTTATGGACTATGAGAAGGCCTTTGACTCAATCGAAACTTGGTCCGTTCTCGAGTCCTTGCAGCGTTGCCAAGTCGACTGGCGATATATCGAAGTGATAAGATGTCTGTATAACCCCCAAAAATGACTGTACAAGTACAGAACCAGCGAATTAAACATGTCCACCTGCGTCGAGGAGTGAGACAGGGGGACGTCATATCCCCGAAACTGTTCACTAACGCCTTGGAGGACATGTTAAACACGCTGGACTGGAAAGATTGTGGCATTAACATCAACGGCAAGTAAATTTCTCTCTTACGATTCGCAGATGACATCGTCATTATGGCAGAGACGCTGCAGGACCTACAAAGGATATTGAATGGCCTAGCTGATTCTTCTCGGCGCATGGGTCTCCGGATGAATTTGGATAAAACCAAAGTCATGTACAACGAGCACGTTGTTCCGGAACCAATTGCCATAGATGGAATCCCACTCGAAGTTGTCACTAAGTATACCTAGGGCAAACGCTCCAACTAGGCAAACACAACTTCGAGAAGGAAATCCAGAGAAAAATTGAGCTGGGCTGGGCAGCATTCGGAAAACTCCGTCGAGTCTTCTCGTCGCCTATACCGCAGTGTCTAAAGACAAAAGTCTTTAACCAGTACGTCCTACCTGTAATGACATACGGAGCCGAGGCGTGGACACTCACAGTTCGACTGGTCCACCAGTTTAAAGTCGCTCAGCGAGCTATGGGAAGAGCTATTCTCGGTATTTATCTGCGGGATCGAATCCGGAACTAAGTAATTAGCCAGAGAACTAAAGTTATCGACATAGCTCAACGGATTAGCAAGCTGAAGTGGCAGTGGGCTGGTCATATCTGCCGCAGGACTGATAACCATTGGGGTAGACTTGTCCTAGAGTGGAGACCGCGAATCGACAAACGTAGCGTAGGACGTCCTGTGACCAGATGGAGCGACGACTTACGCATAGCGGTGGGCAGTGACTGGAAGATAAAAACCGAAGATCGGGCTCAGTGGCGCATTTTGGGAGAGGCCTACGTCCAGCAGTGGACTGACACAGGCTGATAATCATGATGATGATGATGCTTAGAATACTTTGCCGATTTATGAATTTTTTACCGTGTTCATTATCGTACGCAATTTAAATTTTCAAGTTAGTATTATTGTAACGTTCAAGCTTCGTGATTGAGCAAAAAAACATGACTACCCTTCCCACTCGCACCTTCTTTCTTGCGTGACGATTAAGCAATATATCTAACTCCATTAGTTTAATTCTAATTTTTTTTACGAGTTATCTACTTGATGCAGATATCTTACTAGCCTTATAACAACTATGCTAATGAGTAATTTGATTTTGACTTAATTTACTGTTAGAATATTACTAAGAATGTGTCCGTTAACGCTTTTCTTAATGTATCTATTAAGGGGAAGACACTTTGTTCTTGTGTTCTTTTTAAAGCGTTCACTATCACTACACTTTGGTCACTTGATAAAGTATCACCAAAGTAACTCGAAGGGTTTCACCCTTTTTAGTCTTCTCACTATTTCCGTGTTGTCGAGGAGCTGGATGAATTCTAATTAAAAGTATTTTTCCAAACTAACCGCAAATATGCATTTAATGTAGAATAAACGCATCACGAGAGATTATATAACAAGACATAACGCTTACTCAGATAATTATTCATATTGATACTATAGATAATACATATTGACTTGTAATTTGAAGACCTCCATATTGTACTTAACCCAGACTCAGGCCGGGTATTTCGTTCCCTGGCGGTACGTATGACGAATAAATAAACAAATCGCTTCGTACGGATAGTTTTTAAAAAAATACTTTATAGGCTAGCGTTTGACCACTATCTCACCTGTGTATGTGATGATGCGGTCGAAGATGGTAAGCACGCTAGGCCTAGAATGGGAACTGGAATTCTTCCATTTCTTTCCAAAGTTCTCGAGCGCCTCGTGCATAAGCAGTTACATTCCTATCTCGTCTCAAACCAACTCCTTAATCCTTTCCAATCCGGCTTTCGCCCTGGTCACAGCACAGTTACTGCCCTAGTTAAAATAACAGATGATATTCGTTTAGGTATGGAAAATGGGCAGGTAACTGTGCTGACGCTACTTGATTTCAGCAACGCCTTTAATACCATCGATTTTGACATACTCCTTGCATTGCTTCGCTCAATTAACATATCTCCAACGGTGATTGAATGGTTTCGTAGTTACCTGTTTGGACGTCGTCAGCGAGTCCGCACTGAAGACACTTTTTCTTCTTAGTGTGACACAACTGCCAGCGTGCCGCAGCGCGGCGTGCTATCTCCCCTTATTTTTGCTGTTTTTATCAATTCTATTTCATTTCGCCTTACTTCTTCCTACCATCTCTATGCAGACGATCTCCAAATCTACACACAAGCTCCTCTCAGTCTTTTATCTGAGGCAGTAGATCAAATTAATAGTGATATTTGTAATGTCTCTCAATGGAGTCAATCGTACGGTCTTAAAATAAACCCTGCTAAAACGCAAGTTCTTATTATAGGAAGTTCTAGAACCGTTGCCAAAATCGACTGGGCAACATTACCACAGATCGTATTTGAGGGGCTTACAATTCCTTACAGTCAAACTGCAAAAAATTTGGGTGTTATATTCGATCAGCATATGTCATGGGGACCTCAGCTGACAACAATCAGCAACAAAATGTTTGCCTATGCTGCTTCACTGAGGAGGCTTCGAAATTTCTTGCCTACCGCTACTAAAATTGCGCTTGCACAATCCTCGACTACGCTGACGCTAGCTATCTTGACATGTCTGAAGAGCAGCTAAATAAACTTGAGCGACTACAAAACCTTGCAATCAGGTTCATATTTGGCCTACGCAAATATGACCATGTTTCTGAATTTCGCTCTAAGCTCAAGTGGCTGCCAATTCGCCTTCGCCGGAATGCACATATATTGTCTCTTGTTTACAACATCCTATTTAATCCTACTTCCCCTCCTTACCTTAAGCTCATGTTCCAATTCCTCCGCGACTCCAATACCCTGTCTTTACGGTCATCAGAGAATCATACACTTTCTATGCCCAGCCATCATAGCTCATTCTATGACAAATCATTTGCAGTACAAGCTGTCAGACTCTGGAATGCGCTTCGATTGGAAGTAAAACGCTCACAAACACTTGCTACTTTTAAAGACCGCGTCAAGGCCCACTATCTCTCCTAAACTGCTACTGTTTTCTATCTAAGTTCTCTTATATATTTTATTATATTTATATATGTATAATATTTATATGTATAGTATGTATATATGCATAGTTTTGTATATATATTGTATTGTATACTTTTATTGTGTGTATGGTATTGTTATGTATGTGTATTGTAATGTAGAAAATATGTACGTACTTTTGTTATAATGTACTTATTACCTATTCTGACTTATTTATTTATTATTTTTGTTCATTTTTAACACCTATATACCGCCATGTATGTTAAGTTTTTCTTTCTCCACCCTAAGGTTGTCTGGAAGAGATTGCTTTAAGCGATAAGACCGCCTGTTGTTACACCTTTTGTTAAATGTTTATTTTTAAGTTTTATTTGTTTGGTGTTCAATAAAGAGTTTCTATCTATCTATCTATCTGGCTCTCAAGGATGGCTGCCGGAACACATTAGATGTTTGGTGACAGATTTTCTAACTTGAGGGTGGTAGCTGGTTAGGCGGACACTAGATAGTGTCCTACCACCATGCGGGGGTTGTTGGTTTCTTAAAGATGTTTTTCCTTCACCGGAGGGCCACTGTGAAAAGCGCACATAAATTTTTCGATAGAAAAATCCATTGGTGCACGGCGGTTTGAACTCGGTACCACGGCATCAAAGCCGACCGTTCTCCCGATTACGCGACTGGGCCCTCGATAGATGGTAGATGGTATATCCAGTAGAAATTGGTGGCGCCTTTTAGTACCTCTGATTGTTCGATTATAATATAGGCATGGTCGAATCAAACTGTTCAAATAAATTTAAAATAATCGCCGTAAACAAGCGTCTTTGCAGGGATGCTCGAGACTCAGGAGTTTTTTACTTACCAGTTGGTCCTCCTCTCATGAAAAGGTTGTTAAGCGGACCCAAAAAGAAGGCTTCAAAAATAATACATGAAATTCATATATAATTATATAAATATTACATCACGTTAAAATTTATCAGCTATCAGCGAATCGGACCTATAAATGTTTTCTGCGTAACTCATCCACTCCAATATCAGAGAGATTGAGAATGTTAAGTTATTGCTCTAACAATTTCATATTACCCTATAAAACCTTACTTTCGCTTTATTTATACGCAGTAAAATGATCAATATTCGATATTGCGTTTAGATATCTACATTTACCTACATGACTTTTGTTTCAAACTCTGCGAGATATTTACTATACGAGACTATGATTTGGTTTGAGATTCTTATGAATGATAAAGAAGGCACGATGCCATGGTAAATTCTATTTTTAAGTCATCTAAAATTCATTAAGTATTTAAACATTTTTGTTGAATAATTTTTTGGAGAAGGCAGGGGCCAGTCTATCATAGCATATGAGTTATTTTCCGGGAGATAATGATAAGAGTAGGATTTGGAGCTCTTCTCCACATTAAAACCTCGTTAGCCTTAGTGGGAGCTTTCATAGCTGAGTAGCTTTGACTGGCCATTTGATATGTGCTCTGAAGAGCGGTTGGTTTGGTATTACTCGAATAATGAGCTTGTTATAAAATTATTACAGCTCCTATAAATTGTCGGCCGGCTTTGTAACCTATGATGTAAATAGCTAAATAACAATTATGTTTGGTATAATTGTGCTCTTAATAAATAAATAAATGTATTTGTTAAAATTCTAATAACTATTTTTAATTATATAAAATTTGATAATTATTCAATACCAAATTTTGAATTGTGACAGTCTGTTCGTATATATTTGTTTGTTTGAGACTTTTTCACGGTGAAACGATAATACCGAAAATGTTGCACAAGAAAACTCAGTGATACTTTAAACGCAGGCAAAGCCGCGGGGCGCAGAAAGTCTGTTATATTTTTGTAATAACAATATCTTTAGCCAAAAAAGCTATTACCAATTTAACAAATATATAATATTGTAATATAATCTTTAAAGTTCTGAATATTAAACTGAACCCTAAACTAAAAAAAGTTCCAAAAAGTTACTTGATTAAATGCGCTGCAAAATTTTATCTTAAAGAAAAATCGTCAACAAGTCTAGAGTTTCGAACATAAATAAGGGTTGTGTTCATAGAATAAGCACCCTCTGATTTATTTACTCTTTAATGTTTCTTGGGACTGTTCTAATTAAGTATTTTGTATTTACTACTTTAAGATCTTTACGTCTATTTAAGATTCAGCATCTAGCAGAATGTTTTACTATGTACAGTTACTTGAAAACTGTTGATGGTAATGGCTAGGATTAAATAAAAAAACACATTCGTGATAAGTGATATCAATACAGAAAAAGGTTCCAAGCTCTATTATTGCAGATAAACTAGTTACCAATATCTCACCTGATGCTAAGTGACGATTCGTTTTATGGAAGAATCATGTATAATTTAAAATATACATCGGTGGTAAGAGCATATAATATCGATGTTCTGCCTGACTTGCTACCATAAAGTAGCTTACCACCATCAAGGAGAAAAATCTGTCGCAATAACCCAACGGTTTCCGGTAGCAAATGTAGCCCTTGAGAGTATTCTATATTACCACTAGGTGAGCGCAATTCAATCGCTAGGAATAAAATTTAAAAAAAAAAGATTGCACTAAGATGAGTTGATGTACAACATAATTCCAATCACAATAGTGCAACTATTCCAGTGGCTATATGAGCCACGGCCGAAGCCACCACTAGTAAGTATAAACATGGTGATATAAATAAAGATATGTCGTTTATATAACATAATAATCAGTAGCATCATAATAATTAGTATAGTAGTATGTATAAATATGACATTTTGTCCATTAAACTATTTCCCTTCTCTTGCCATAAACCATAGATTATATATAGATAGATTGCATTTGTATCCAGCATTTATATGTGTTTATTTTATTTTATTTATAATTTTTATTTTCTTTTTCTTTCTTTAGTAATTAGTTAGGAGGTTTAATGTTGTTTAAAACTGTATATATATTGTATGCATATATATTTTTTATTTACTAATATGTATTGTATATTTATTATATTACATTATATATAATATTTAATATATATATATATATGTTTTCGCACTAGTCCAACACCCGCAGGCTTAGCTGAAAACCAGCGTCTAGGTGTGCAACCTCAGACATATGTGCTGAGTTAAGCCTTTTTGGCACCTCACCTCATTTTTATCTGTTTTATGTTCTTGTTTTTTGTATGTTTACATTATTATAATATTTAGTGTTTTTGAATTTGTTATCATGTGAGTTTTTGCCAAATAAACGATTTTCTTCTTCTCTTCTTCTTCTTCTTCTTCTAGTAGTCGCCCATTAAGCACCACCCAGGGATCATATGTAGGATTAAAGTTTAATCCTGCGAATGCGGGCGTAACAATGACCTCAATACATATAAGAGCTCTATTGTTAAACTGTTGCAAGTTGTTAGCCAGGTTTTAATGGTGCAATTCATACCAAAGAACTAAAAAAAATTAAGATAGATTCAAATAAACAAGCTTTCCCGACATTATTACACTAGGAAAATTTCCCACATAGAGTAAAAAAGATTTCAATACCCTAGTTTTCCTTAACCAGTTTCAGCATAGCAGCATAATATTCAAAGTCCAGAACGCAAATGCCGTATTGAGTTAGCTCGCGTGACTAATGAGTTTTTGTATTTCTTATTGTTTTTCAGTTGTTGACCCATTGCCATCGACATTCGTTAAATTTGGTTATAACCAAGTTGTTATTTTTTTAAACTTAAATACATATCGTAAAATTTTAGGCTTACCTATTTAGAAAATAGAATGGATATGGGGTTGGTATAATTGCACTCTGTGGATTGAACTACAGTCAGTTGTTCAACGCCTAGTTTTTTTTAAATCTTTGACTAGCGTTTGACCACATAAGTTTCTCATCGGTTGGTTGACGATGCGATCGAAGATCGTGATGATATTTTACACCGCATCTTTACTTAACATCAGGTGAGATCATGGTCAAATGTCTGACTGTCAAATATAAAAAAAAAACAAAATATCATTTTAACGAGGACGCTTAATATTAATTCTTTTTAATTTTTGCGGTTATTCAAGAAGTATAACCTGAAAACAAACATTCGTAAAGGAAATAAGTTATTTTTCAAAAAAAAAAAAAAACAGACTTTATAACCACAAAAAGGCACTCAAAATCGAAAAATAATTTACTTAAAATTATTATAAGTGTTACCCACTTCTCTATTTGAAGTCGGTGCCAGCCAAGTCTAATAGGTAGTAGATAGATAATACCTACATGTATCTACCTACTTACTATCCTACATTTACCTACTTACTACTACTACATACATAGTATCTATCTAATATCCAATAGACTTGGCTGGCACCGACTTCAAATAGAGAAGTGGGTAACGCTTATAATAATTTTAAGTAAATTTTTTTTTGCTTTTGAGTGCCTTTTTGTGGTTATGAAGTCGGTTTTATTTTTTTTGAAAAAATAACTTATTTTACCCTTTTTAGTGCAAAAAAAGTTTTAATGAAATTACATGCATCTATTAAATTTCGTGTCTGGGCCGTTATACACTGACGGATATATACTTTTTGAAAATTTCAAGTATGTACCTATAACGGTTAAGAAGATACAGTAAAGTGCGCACATATAGACACACGGACGGACGAACGGACGGACGGACGGACGAACAGACAACAAAGTCTCAGAAAGTGTTCATTTGGTAGCCTTTTGGTTCGGAACCCTAAAAAAATTGACTTTAAATACCGCGCTAAAGTGAAAATATTTACTAGTAATAATGATGTCATCAAGGTATCAAAAGACAATGTCCAAAATGGCCCTGTGCAATTAAAGCATCTCACACACACGATAATTAATTGTCTATTTTATTACAATAATTCCAAATACTTTTATAACACGGACTAGTTATATTCCAAAATGAATATTAAAAAGTATTATTTGCGATTATTAACATTAATTGCCGCCATATGGCCAACAGAGTACTGAATCACTCTACTACGTTATAAGAGGCACTTCCCTATATTGTGGATACCCGAATTATGAAAGCACTGTGTAGCCAACCTAACTACGGAAAGTATTATTTACGTAGTAACTATTATATAATATGTGGTTTTATGCTTATAATTTTTTTTTGCTGTGTTGATTGGTACAAAGGACGTTCATAATTCTGAGTTATTTAATTATGTATGCAGTGTCGCGGGGCTGAAATGGCCGCCATCTTCGCCAAATGTCATGTCATGTCAAAAAATATTAGGTATGTTTAAAAAAGTTTGCACCCTAACAAGACTTTGCCCGGTAGAACATTCCTGTGAAGACAAATTATTTATATATAATTATTTATTATAATTATTAATATATAATTATTTATTGAGGGCCCGGTGGCGTA
Source organism: Cabera pusaria (assembly GCA_954871355.1). NCBI lineage: Eukaryota > Metazoa > Arthropoda > Insecta > Lepidoptera > Geometridae > Cabera > Cabera pusaria. The sequence continues at coordinate 11,821,063 of OX940894.1, forward strand.
ATTGGGAGAACGGTCGGCTTTGATGCCGTGGTACCGAGTTCAAACCGCCGTGCACCAATGAATTTTTCTATAGAAAAATATATGTGCGCTTCTCACAGTGGCCCTCCGGTGAAGGAAAACATCGTTAAGAAACCAATAACCCCCGCATGGTGGTAGAACATATCTAGTGTCCGCCTGGCCAGCTACCACCCTTAAGTCAGAAATCTGTCGCCAAACATCTATGTGTTCAATCAATGTGTTCCGGCAGCTATCCTTGAGAGCCAGATCCCATTCTAGTCCACTTCTCTATCTTCGACCGCATCATCACTTAGCAACAGGTGAGATAGTGGTCAAACGTTTGCCTATAAGATATAAAAAAAAATTATCCCCACCTTTATTTCTATCTCGCTCACAGTTACCGTAAGAATATCTTATATGCAATAGCAACCTCCATTGTGTATAATCTTCTTGGGACTCTTCTACTAAAACTAGTACATTCTCCTATGTTTGAGGTATTTATCTCCATATCTCTGGTGATACTAATCAGATCTCGATAAAATTAAAATGGGACCACCTCGGAAACGTATCCTACCTATTAAAAAAAGAATCATTTGAATCCGTTCACAATTGATGGAGAAATTGCGTAACATACACACAAAAAAAATAAAATAATAATAAACATACAGACGAATTGAGAACCTCCTCCTTTTTTGTGAAGTCGGTTAAAAAGGGAAAAATGATAAGAGTGAACTTTGACGATGCGCGCGCACAGCGACATAATTTTTACCATGAACACCCGTAGATTTACCATTTACCGCAAGTACCCCAACTCTGGTGCGGCGAATGTGAATATACATCAACTAACTAACTCATCATGACTCATCATCATCATTATCCGCTGTTAGTCCACTGCTGGAAATAGGCCTCTTCAGCTGCACGTCACTGAGTACCATGACCCAAAGCCACTTACGAGTACAATTATTACATATTCTGTGTGGCTCACAAGCCGGCAGTGGGGATCGTTAATTGTACCACAGCTTACGTTCAACTATGTAATTACACCACTGAAATGATTTATACCCGCCGATTGTTATGCCAAAGACTGTTCAGCAACGAAAATTGGATTAGGGTTCATGTCAATGGGGCATTTAGACTCATGATACAAATCAAAGGCTTATAAATAGCGGAATGGTCACTTGATTTCAGTTACTCAGTTTCTAGAACGTATTTAAGCAGTTGTTTATTGAATAACTCAATCCATCAATATAAAAAAAACCGTATATATTTTATTTTTGTATTTTTCCAGTTTGATTGTGATTCTTATTCAAGGCACGGAAGAATAATAAATATTAAATGCTAATTGGGTTTAGAGTTCATATTTTTTTATTTTATATCTTATAGGCTAGCGTTTGACCACTATCTCATCTGTTGGTAAGTGATGATGCGGTCGAAGATGGTAAGCACGCTAGGCCTAGAATGGGAACTAGCTCTCAAGAACAGAAAGCACTGCCGAAACACATTAGATGTTTGGCGACTGTTTTTCTAACTTGAAGGTGGTAGCTGGCCAGGCGGAAACTAGATAGTGTCCTACCACCATGCGGGGGTTGTTGGTTTCTTAACGATATTTTCCTTAACCGGAGGGCCACTGTGAGAAGCGCACATAAATTTTTCGATAGAAAAATCCATTGGTGCACGGCGGGGTTTGAACTCGGTACCACGGCATAAAAGCCGACCGTTCTCCCGATTACGCCACCGGGCCCTCAAAAATTATCTCATGCTGTTAAATAATTATCTTTTTATGGTCTGGCGATACAAAAATTAAGGCGATAAGTAGGTGGTTATTGGGTGTTCTACTCCAACCACATCTGTTGATTAAACGATATACCCAACTGCGTTCGCTCCGCTTGCTGCGCTCACTTGTTGCAGTTGGGTATATCGTTTAATCAACAGATGTGGCTGGAGTAGAACACCCAATAACTAAAAATTGATTATCTCTCGCCACTTGTGTTTTAGAACTCTCAAAGCTTCCGGTGTAATCATTTTGATCAACATGTTTTAGAACTCTCAAAGCCTCCGGTGAAAATTATAATGTTTATTAATGTGGTTACTAAACATTACTTATCATTCTGCGAAAAGCGCTCTTGCAATGAAGTTCGTTAAGCAGCCAATATCATTAAAATTCGAAAATATAAATATTAATTCTGAAAAACGCAGTTTTCGTCATGGAAAGCTTTTACCAAATACAATACGATGTATAATATGTGGCCCGTCGAACTGTGGAAAAACTAATTTGGCTATCGGACTCATCTTACATGAAAATGGTTTGCAATTTAAAAATGTTTATGTTTATTCAAAAACTCTTTATCAACCGAGATACATGTATTTGGAACAGGTATTACGAATGGTTCCTGGTGTTACTTTTTCTAAGTATCATGAAAATGAAGAAGTTCTTACTCCAGAGGCAGCAAAATGTAACTCAATAATTATATTCGATGACGTAGCGTGTGAGAATCAAAATAATATGCGCGACTATTTTGCAATGGGAAGACATAAATATATAGACTGTTTTTATCTAAATCAGACTTATAGCAAAATACCAAAACAGTTAGTGAGAGATAATGCAAATTTAATTCTTCTCTTTAAGCAAGATGATATAAATATGAGACATATTTATGATGAACACGTCAATACAGATATGACGTGGCAGGAATTTAGAGAAATGTGTGCAAATATATGGAAAGAACCCTACAGTTATGTAGTGATTAACAAGGATTGTGAAAAAAACAAAGGATGTTACCGAAAGAAATTCGATACGTTTGTTGTGTTTCATTAGTATGTATGTCGTAAATATGTCAATGCTTGTCGAGGTGTTGAAAAGTAAACAGCTAATAGCAGTAAACTTAATAATTAAATATAGAAATCATGTTTAATAATCCTGTGAACCGTATATACTCCACTGTATACAAACGTTTAAGAAGTTTCGATACCTGGCCTCGAGGATTAACACAAAAACCACAAGAAATGGCTGAAGCAGGATTTTTTTATGCAGGCTGTGACGACAGAGTTATTTATTTTTACTGCGATGGAAGGCTTAAAGACTGGAACTCCGAAGATCAACCATGGGTAGAGCACGCGCGCTGGTTCCAGTCATGTCCGTATGTTTTAGTAATGAAAGGAAAAGACTACGTTAAGAGCATGAAAAATTATGTATACGAAGAAATTAAAAAAAATTGCCAACAGACTCCACTGGATGATCTACCTTTGATAGTAAATACATCATCTTCAATAATCTGTAAAATTTGTTTAGAAGAAGAGCTTAACACTTGTTTTTTACCTTGTGGTCATGCTGCGGCTTGTGCAAAGTGTGCTTTTTCCATTGGTAATAAGTGTCCAATTTGTAGGCGAGTATTCGCCAATATAACACGATTGTATTTCTGATTATACTCTATTGCTAGCCTACTATAAATAGCTGAAGTAAAAACATATGTTATCACTTTCGTGAGAACACTGACAATAGTTCAATCAATTGAAATTTAATTTAAAGATATGGAAAAAAATCTAAAGAGACAAATTGTAAAGGCTGCGGCAGCTGTTAAAAATAAGGTTAAAAAGATGCGAGATATTGAAATGGAAAACAATAGTATTTTGGAATCTATTTTCAAACCAATTACAAGTCCTCTTAATGAAATGGTGGAAAAATCTAAAACGTGTTCCCAAACTAAAGGAGTACAATTTGAAACTTCAAGTCCATTAGACAAGGACAAAACTCTTAAGAGAGATTCTAACATCGAGTTCGACGTATTTAGTCCAAGAGACTCTAATGATTCAGATGAAAGCTATGAGAATTCAGAAAAATCTGATAATGAAGAAAATGAGGAATCATTTAAATCAGTGCAATCAGGTTCAAGTGATCAAGAAATTTCTTCGTGGTCCATGTCTTCCAAAACTTTACAAGATGTTCCGTTTGGCGTGAGAAATGAACGAGGTAAACACATGATGGGATCTTCGCGTGTAACTCTTTTTGATGATTATATTCAAGTTGGTGCAAACAAGTACAAATATACTCCTGGTATAAAGGAACTTCTGTTTAAAAAAGTACCTAATATATCTGCAATAACTGATGAAGATTTGAGACATTATAAAATAATGTTACTAGAAACAAATGTGCACCGAAGAGAATTCGATCCAAATAAACCAATCAGAAGTAACAGAGGTCGAAAATACTTGAATATAATAAAACCGCTATTTAAGTTGCGTAAAGTTTCAGCGAGCACTGACAGTAGTCAACCTGATTTACTTCATCAAGGAAAAGGACTACCTCTGTTGAAACAGTGGAAGAAAAATGTTGACTACGTTTACTGGGACAATCCTAATGAACTGGTTGAAAGATTAAAACTATTGATTGCTTCAAAAGATGCTGGTAACACTGGGTTAGATAATGAAATAATATCTATTATAGAAGAACTGCGCGAAAGCAACATTATACCTTAATAAATAGCATACATTTCTAAAAATAGTATCATTTGATCTTTGTCAACAACACCCATCAGTTCACAATAATGGATAAGTTTGGACATCATATTCATAAACGATTGCGTTTACCAGACTTTTTAGAAAATTTTGATAAAGTCTTGATGCGAACTGAAACCGGAGAGTTCGATTTACAAAATACAAGGTTGACTGGGATTACAATTCCATTGAAAAATACCGATGCTGTGAACAAGGAATACGTAGACAGCCAATCTCAATTGTTTGTAAAAAAACAAGAAGTCGATATAATATTCAACGATTTAAAAGCAGATGTTAAAAAAGGCATTGAGAATTTAAAAGCAGATTATTATACAAAGGCTGAATTAGACCAAATCATTAAATCAAAGAAATGAGTAAGCTACAAATAGTAAATGAAATTCATAAAACAGCTCGTAAAAACTTTGTTCGACGATCTGTAATATTAAGAGGAATTGATGATTTATGGCAAGCTGATCTTATGGATTTTCAAAATATAAAAAGTTGTAATAATGGATATAGGTATATTTTTGTTGTAATAGATTGTTTTTCTAAATTTTCCTGGGCTATCCCTGTTAAAACGAAGACTAAATCCGAAATAGCAAATGCATTTAGTTCGCTATTATTTAAAAATTATCGAAAGCCAGTTAACTTACAAACTGACATGGGCACAGAATTTTATAACGATGAATTTAAAAAAGTTATGCTAAAAAATAAAATTAATCATTACTCTACATATTCCATAAAAAAGGCTTCTATAGTAGAAAGACTAATCAAAACTCTCAAGAACAAGTTGTATAAAAATTTTAGTTTGAATGGTAGTTATAAATGGATTGGAAAGCTTTTAGAAAGTGTTATGGCAACATACAATAACACAATACATCGAACAATAAAATATAAACCAAACGATGTTAACCAATCAAACCAAAGTGAAGTATTGAGAAATATAATCAAATCACAGGAAATTAATTGTCTGTCAAAGACCAGAAAATTAGAAGTTGGTGACCATGTTCGTATAAGTAAATATAAAGGTAACTTTGAAAAAGGATACACCCCAAACTGGTCTACGGAATTGTTTTTGATTAAAAAAGTTCATGGTTCTAAACCTATCACTTATTCCATAGAAGATCTACACTATCAACCAATTTTAGGAAGTTTTTATGAACAAGAACTTCAAAAAACTAAGTGTCCTAATGTGTATCTAATTGAAAAGGTTATAAGAAAAAAAGGTAATAAATTATTCGTAAAGTGGTTAGGTCTACCTAGTACTGAAAACAGTTGGATTGAAAAACGAGCAATTGTATGATTATCTTTTCTATAGAGTTACATACCTAAGTATATAAAATTAAGTCTATTTAGATATTTTATCTCATTTATAACTCAGCTATGCATGGTGGTGGACTCGTTAACAGCATCATAAATAACTTACCATTTGAATTGCATTTACCTGGGTACAATTACTGTGGACCTGGTACCAGATTAAGAAAACGATTATTGAGAGGTGATCAAGGAGTTAATGAGCTTGATAATGCTTGCATGAGACACGATATAGCATACGATAATTCAAATAAATTGGAAGATCGACACAGAGCTGATTTAGAATTATTAAATATGGCAAAGCAACGGATGAAATCGAAAAATGCAGGAAGAGGAGAAAAACTGTCTTCGTGGCTTGTGAGCAAAGTGATGAAAACCAAAATGAAGCATGGTGCTGGCGTGAGAACATTTAAATCGATCGTCTCTACAATACATAAACGACTGAAAAAATTAAAACCAAAAAGCAATTCTAGAGCTATTAAAGCTGCATATTCAGCTGCGAAAAAACTGATAAAAAATAAAAAAGGAGTGTGTCTGCCTCGTGTAATACCGTTACCAAAAACAGGTGGTATTTTACCACTTATACCAATATTCGCAGGACTGTCTGCTCTAGGTGCATTGGTTGGAGGTGCAGCAGGTATTACTAAAGCTGTAAATGATCATAAAGCAGCTAAAAAGAATTTGGAAGAAGCCCAACGTCATAATAAAACGATGGAAAGTATCGCCTTAGGAAAAGGCTTATATATAAAACCATATAAAAAAGGCAATGGTCTTTTTGTAAATAGTTCAAAAAACTAATAGAAAGGTTACCCAAGCGTGCTCTCACTGATATAGACATATTAGAGTATGCTACTAAACACATACCTTACTTTAGAGGTGTTTTCATGAGAAATGAATTGCCGCCAAAGCCTAAGGACATTGAGTGTGCGATTGTTAATTTAGATAGCTCAGAGAATGAAGGAACCCATTGGGTAGCCTATGTAAAACATTTTAACTATTGCGAGTATTTTGATAGCTTTGGTGATTTAAAGCCACCAATTGAGTTAATAAGATATTTAAAATTTAATATAACATACAATTATTGTAGATATCAACGTTTTAATACATCTAATTGTGGTCATTTATGTTTAAAGTTCCTAAGTGAATTTTGGAAAAAATGTTATGCTAATACTATTTGTATAAAATGTTCTAATAAAGTATTGTGACTATATATTTATAAACGTGTTTTTATTACCATCATTTCTAAAATGTCTTTCACGCTGTCAATAACAGGCAACACCTCTATTTTATCCACTACCTATTATCCAGCTTTACAATTTGATGATGAATACGAGTGTGCTCTGTTATATTTCTCAACATTTAATTCAATACCTAACATTGATAACAGAAACAATAAATATTATTATGACAATAACGAAGTCGTAGACATACCAGAAGGCACTTACGAACTGCAAGATATTTCTGATTATCTAAAGTCAAACGTAAAAAAAGGAGTCGCTTTTAATTTATTTTGCAATAATAACACGTTGAAATCGTTTATCTTCTGCTCTAAAGATATCCATTTTGAAAAAGCTAATTCTCCAGGAACTTTACTAGGATTTGGTAATAAAACTCTTAAAGCCAATATAATACACGAGTCGCAACTCCCAGTTAACATTTTATCGACAACAGTGGTAAGAGTCGAATGTGATATAGTGAGCGGATCATATATTAATGGAAAACCAAGCCATATTCTTTATGAATTTGCTCCTAACGTGCCTCCAGGATACCGAATAATAGAAGTGCCAAAGAATATAATTTATTTTCCTGTCAATCAAATTGACGTCAGCACTATTAATATTAGATTATTAGATATTAATAATAATTTAATAAATCTACGCGGTGAAGAAGTTCAATTATATTTGCATATCAGGAAAAGATGATCGACTTCAATAAAAGTAGTAATTCAATAATAAAACACATCAGTACTCATCGAACAATCCGAAAAGGAACAACTAAGAAAAAAATTAAATTGACCAGGGAAAATAAAAAGTTCCTGAAATTAATTGGTCTATTAAAATGAACATTTTGGATATAACAAGTTCACCAGCATACGATAACACCATAGACGGTATCGAATATCATTCATATAAACCTTACGTAACAAGTTTTAACAGGAATGATGAAATCCGCATACCTATCAATCAGCAGGATTTATACATACTACCATCAGCAAGTACCCTTTATTTAGAAGGAACAGTAAACATCATAAAGAAGGATACAAAACTAAAAGTTACTGCTGTGGAATTCACAAACAATCCATTACTGTTTCTTTTTCAAGATATTCGTTATGAACTAAATGGAGTTGAAATAGATAGAATCAAAAATGCTGGAATGACTACAACAATGAAGAGTTTAGTATCATTTAATGAAAATGAAGCTAAGATAGCAAAAGCTTGGGGTTGGGATATAAATGGAACAAAAACAACCCATGGAAATAGTTTTTCTGCCTCAATACCTCTTAGTAATATTTTGGGCTTTGCTGAAGATTATAAGAAAATAATTATGAATTGTAAACATGAACTGATATTATTACGCAGTAATACAAATTTGAATTCTTTGAAAGTTCCATCTGGTGAGGTTCTTGAAGATATAATAATAAATAAGTTAGTTTGGCGCGTTCCACACGTCAAGGTATCAGATAAAGAAAAAGTTAATTTACTAAAGTTATTGGAAAAGGATCGTTCTCTATATTTGGCTTTTAGAAATTGGGATTTATATGAGTATCCCTTATTACCTAAAACAACTAAGCATACTTGGTCAATTAAAACGTCCTCACAGATTGAAAAGCCAAGATATGTAATCATAGGCTTACAAACAAATAGAAAAAATTTAGCTGATCGCGATATATCAAAATTCGACCCTTGTTATTTAAGAGATGTCAAAGTATATCTTAACTCTAACTATTTTCCATATGAAAACTTGAATATTAGTCTTGATGATCATAAATATTCATTATTGTATGAGCAATATGTCAGGTTTCAGACATCTTATTATGGACGCAGAAGTGAACCACTGCTAAGTACTTCTGAATTCAAAGAAAAAGCACCGCTGTTTGTAATCGATTGCTCTAGACAAAGCGAAAACCTTAAGTCAGGTCCTGTAGTTAGCGTACGTGTGGAACTTGAATGTCATTCAGAAATACCTGATCAGACAGCTGCATATTGTCTTATTTTAAACGATTCCATCATCGAGTACAGACCGTTGAGTAATATAGTAAAAAAAATATCTTAAAATATGAATCCTTGCAGAATAAAATATATATTCGTGGATGTACAAGGATTCAAAGATACACAAAATAATTTTATTATAAAAGAATTGTCTATTTTAAACGAAGAAAATACCCAAACCTTTCTTGTCAAGCCCCCCTATCCATTTAAAAACTTATCGATCGAAGAAAAGAAACAAGTGCGGTGGATAGAAGCAAATCGAGGATATTTCTGGAGTGAAGGCCACATTGACTACAGGGAATTCAAAAGAATTATAATACCATATTTGAATAAGAAAAAAGTGTTAACAAAAGGAACTGAGAAAGTTATGTGGATCAAAGGCCTTTGTGAGAACTGTGAAATAATAGATGTGGGAGAAAAAGGATGTCCTAATTTTTTAAAATTATATCACGACTATGAAAAACCTAATATAAATTTAAATTGTGTACAACACACGAAAATGTGTGCATTAAAAAATGTATTGTGCTTAAAAAAGTGGTATGATAATAATAATATACATTTATTCAATGTAAGCTAAGAATTTAATTTAATGTTTTAAATAAAATAAAATAATTATTGCCTAAACTGGTTGTTGTTTTATTCTACCAAATTATATTTTAACGAATTAAAGTGGTGAGTATTTAGGAATTAAAATACAGCAGATATTTGAATAGGTTTTTAATATAATATCGAAAATTAAAACATATCTTAAATTTAATGAATTAAATAGTACAATGCATTCAGGGAGATACTACTTACTGATTTGATTAAACATCTTAAGAATCACTTCTAATTTAATTTAACTGATCTATTTAAAAATAATTTTATTCAATTATGCGTCTCATCAGTCAGAATCACTTATTATATTTTCAGATATATTTTTAATCACTCTTTCGGTTTGATCTAATATTCTGTCCGTAAAATCTTTTACTATATATTGAGCCGATATTACAACATCACTTTCAGTGTCACTGTTATCACCACTAATGTCTATTATTTTGATCTGAATCAAACGTCTCCCTTTGTATGCTTCACGGTTTAAAACAAATGATGATCGCCGCATACTATTGCGAAGATTCTTAGTTTCACCAGGTGTCTTCTTTGTTTTCCGTTTTGGACGTTTTGGAGACGATTTCTTCTGATTAGTGATTGGAAAAATTTCGTCAAAGCCTTCTAATGGATTCTGCGCACAGTGGAAAAGAAGGTCTTGGGTATTAATTCCAAAAAGTCCATCTTGAGTCTCACTGTTATTATTTATTACAATGTCTGTCATAATCTGAAACAAAATAGAAAACTATTAGGGTCATTTTTATGGATAATATCGAGTAAATAGAAATAAACGAATAAAAGTTCAAAACTTACGTCTTAAGTCGACTTGAAAGTATGTGAATATGTGTGTTAACTGCGACGCTCGAACAGGGTATAATGAGCAGGGCATGATGAATTTTATTCAATGTTTGTCGAATGTGCAAAATCATGTAGTGACATGTCAGTGCACCTGCGTCGGTGTTAAAAGTTTATGCTGCGTTAGTGAATTTGAAGTATCTACGTAGATTACAGGAATAGCTTACACAAAATTTTTCACAAACATTAAATTGATTTTGCATTATTAACTTAAGCTAGATGTTAAGGCTCGTAAAATAAAATAAAAACAACAAGTATTCTAAATGAAATTCGTTTATTCACTATATTCTTACTTAAGGTTCACTTTACATTATTATTATAACATTATTATTATTATTATTATATTACATATTTATTTCATCTTACAGATAATCTTAAGCTACTTACATTAGATTAGACCCCAAGAATTGAAATATGACCCCAAGCTCTGCTTGATTTTTTATCTTGCGAAATAAATCGTTTATCGTCGCTACTAGAAAGCGCAATTTTGTTTACAGAACGTGTAAATATTTCATGTTTTATACTTTTAAACAATATGTTTTTCTTGCGTAGTGTATTTGATGTAAGCAATGTGTTTGTATAATCTAAGATACTAAGATCTCGAACAACACATGATTTTACTCCCTTAGCCTTTTTAATTTCAGTGTCAGTATTTTTTATACAATATAATTTAGAGCGTAATCCTACATATTCAGTGATTATTTTTCCACCCATTTCATCTTTGAAAAGTCCTGGTACTTTTTTGTTAATTATTGGTAATTTGTGATAATTATCAACAGAAAAGTTACTGGTATCAAAATACTCCAAAAACGTATTTTTCACATCTTGATAAAAATTTTTGGTTTGGATGTGATAAATAAAGCTGTCTGTATCAGTATAACACATCGTCAAGCGGTCCCTGTAAAATGGTTTAAATATAGAATAGTGAAAATCATACATATGTGATTTTGATAATTCCAAAACTGTAAATCCGATATACAGTGGCTTATCCAATACTATACGATTAGGCTTTAATTGAATCGCAACCAAACTTTCCGTAAAAACTGAAGCACTGTGAAAGTTTGGACTCGCGATTAATTTTTCTGCGTTATTTCTTTTTTTAGTTCTATTGTTTTGATCATTCCATTGATTTATCAACTCAACATGGACCTTCTTGCGGTTGTTTTCTAACGTTTTACCAAAAACACTGTTATTGAGCAATTTGAAAAAGTCTTGCTCAAAAGTTGACGTTGCTTTTTGACGCAAATTTGTATTAAGATCGATGTATTGTTTTAAATATGCACTCTGTCCAAACGTTATAGCACGATGTACTTGTCTCAAGATCAAACCATGTCTTAAACAGGTTTTTAAATGTACATAATGTATAACATAATTAAATTTGTCATAAAGATTTGGAATTAACTTTTCATTTTTTCCACCCGGTGGAATATCTTTTTCGGGGCAAAACGGTAAATCATTATGTTCCCAATGTAATTTTTTTGGATAAATGAGATCGACTTCTAGAATGAAGCCGAACTCTGCATCATCAGATACATTATTCACATCCAGTTTATTAACTTCTGATTGATCAAGAAACCTAAAGTTTGACAAGGGCAATGTTTGACACATGCTGTATCCATAAAGATTATTGCAGTCTATATAGACTATGAATGATTCTGGCATCAAAGGATCATGGTCGAAAATAAATTCGTTGTTTGCTTTGGCATGCCTATGTGCTGCCATTACCACACCTCCTCGTATGCCTGTCTGTAACATATCTACTATAGCAAAGTCATCTATTAGTTCTAACTCAATGCCTGTTTTATAAAGCATAGCATCGAATGATAAACTCGGTGCTGTAACATAGAATGCAGGGTCCAAGTTGTAGTAATGTTTGCAAGTTTTTCTAAAGTTTTCAAATATATCTGTTAACAACAACACATCACTTTTTAAATACAAATCGGTATATTCGCCTAGGTTCCGAATTTCAAATTGGGTCCAAACTGACTGTGCGTGCTCATAATCTTTATTTGATATGTGCTCATTGTTGAGAGAGCTATAAAAACTTTCTTTGCTTGGCAGAAATGGCTCGTTGTAACGTTCCCATGCGTTCATGTACTCGTAAGGGTAAACGCCTTTACGAGTTAGAAGGGAAAACTCATTTTCATTTGGGTAAATATTCCTTAAATGAGTAAACTCATGAGTTTTCATGGTTTTAACCAATTTTTCTAGACTGGTTCCTAAAAATTTGAACGAATCTACAAATCTTAACTGAACGAACTCGTCTCTTGATATTGGAATGAATTTTGTGAAAGAGATATAATTTTCTTTCGTTTTAGGAATTATTTTTATTGGTCCAGGCGCTTCACCAAGTGTTTTTATAAACAAGTGACAATCATACCCTGCTAAATTGTGGAAAAAAATTGGCACAAACTTTGGAACTTTGTACTGTAAATTACATAAGCTATGAGCTGCACCCCGATACTGTCCAGTAAGGTGACAATGGTCTCTGACCTTATCTCCGAATAGAAAACTCTCACAAATATGACATCGAACTGCATTCCTAAAATCAACTGCATCGTTTGCATTAAAAATTATGGGAACGTTTTGTGATAACACTGCATGGATATCCCGAACATCTTTGTAAAGAGAGCTAACAAATTTTTCTACACAATGAGGACCTCTAAAGATTACGAATTTATTGTAAGAAGGGTCAACAGAATTAATCACATTGTAAGCAAATGCGATAGGTGTATGCTTTTGTGTAGTGCGCGTATAAGAACTTTGAGGATCTGATTCACTTTTGCTTACATCTTCTAGCATAGTTTCAAAGTCAGCATAAATTACAAAAGGAATGTCTTGTTTGCGTTCGAAATTCTTGAATTTAATTACTGACCCCTTTTCCGGTAGGACAGTGACAATTCCGTTACAGGTATGACTTTCTACATCCTCAACCGTTTTAAAAAACAACAAACAAGTGTCACAAAAATAGATCTGTCCTTTATGCTTCGTTATTTGACTTCTCACCAGTCTCGATAAATTCTTTATGAGACAATAGTGAGATGTTGTGTTGTTTTCTATCCAAAGAAGGTGAATCGTTTTTTTATTTTCATGGCTTTCTGATTTATAAAGCTGGCCTACAACAGTCTTGTTATTTTTTAAGCCAAAAATGATAAAACTTAGGTTTGGATTGTTTTCTTCGAATAATTTAACATCAGATAATGTCATGGGAAACGAAATGTTTTCAGTGTTTAGTACATTGCGAAAATGTACATATGACGAAACCCTTTCAGGATGGTTTTTAGCTGGATAGAGGGCTGCAAGTACGCTCCACAGAAAACAGTGTTTATCGTTGTTTTGAATATTTAAACATGCTTTCTTTTTCTTGATGAATATTGGTAGTTCAATATACGTGGAGCCGAAGTGGTTGATATTTATTAACATTAACCTCAATATGCATACAATTAAGAAAAGTCCAACCCGAATCTTGCTCTTCGAATTGGTCAATTTTTGTGCGTATTGTATTGATTACATTTAAATATAAATGCTCAAAATTATAATTTCCATAAACAGGGATATTTTTTGTCATAAACGATTTAGTTTCTTGTTCATTATTTTTTAAAAGTAAAAACTTTGAGAATATTTCGAAGTTGACTTTGACACAAATATGTTTTTTTATGCATTCATCTAAAATGAGTTTGACTTTGTTTCGTATTGAATCTAAAAATACATCAATAGAATGTTCATTTGCGTATTGCGCAGCAATCCTGTAAGATATTATTCGGTTCTGAAATGCTGTCGCTACAATATCTACGCCTTCCACATCGATATGCGGTACAGTTAAAACGTTTTGTTTATGTGTATTACTTCGCAAATGACCTGTCCAGCGCCTACCGCTTATAGATGTGTTACAAACTGAACAGAATGGCATTGTAGAAGCTACTTGCTTGTTTACCTACTAGATATAATTATTAATTTAAGTACCTACCTACATAGAAAGTTACCTATTTTTTAAAGTCAGTATTATAATATTATACGCTTTTAATTTTCTTTTTTATTTCAAATTAATTAAAAAAATTACTTTGAGAGTTTAATATAGTCTACCTACACTACATATATCAAAACATACTATAATAATTCTATCTACCTTTATGAACCTAACTTAATTTAATAAAATAAAAACCATAATAAACCTATGCACACGTTTTGTTTATTTAAAATTAATCTTATCACTAAATGTTGATGGTTTAGAATCTTTAAATAATTTAAACACCGTAATGAGAAACTCTTGTAAAATTTCCCACTCCTTAGTTTGTTCGTTGAGACGCAGCTTTACACTCGTCAACGCTTTTTTATAGCGTTCTTGAGGAGGCGTATTTTGAACGTCGACGACGTTGTAAAGCTTCACCTCAACGTAAAAGTCGCCTTCGGAGACTGTTGCGGTGCGTCGGCTCTGCCCTCCGGAAACCCTCGTCGTGAAGGAAGAAGTCGATACGTTGCCTCCGGCGCTTTGTGATGCGTTAGATGCAGCAACGCTTTCTTCCCCTTTCAGAATCGAAAAGATGTCTGACTTGCGTTTTTTAGACCTGTAAAACAAAGAAAATAAAATATGATGAAATACTGTTATGATAATATTTAGGAACTTTTATCATCATAATTAGATTCAGAGTTAAATAATCATTTAACGTTGCTCACTCCATACAATATACATTATTGTTAAATAATTATTATCATCATCGGTACAGGGATCCCAACCTGAAGCGAGGAAAGTACCAGGGCCGTGAAATTATCGTATTTTGACGTTTTTGGAGCAAAATTATCGTACACTCAGTATAATGGCTTAAAATACATTAAAAAATCATATAAAACGATAATTTTTATTACACTTTGTTTGTGTATAGAGAACAGAATCAATGTATATTTAACTCCATACAGGCAGACGGGCTGAGAAGACAGACCACAGTACACAGATTTTATAAGCGTACCAACGTTTTGAAATTAAGAAATAAGCTGGCGCTGTTACCAATAAACAATAGTATCTCAATTTTTTATTGAATATGAGCGTAATTCTCAAACTTTGTGGTGTATGGAATTTATCGTGTATTTGCGTACATAATACGGAGGCCTAAATTATCGTATATACGTTAATTATAGTACGGTACGTTAATTATAGTACGGTTGGGGCCCTGCATCGGTACCTAGTAGTAGTTACCACCAAGCGATAAAAACGATAACCTATCAGATATAATATATATATATATATATATATACGTACCACGAAAATTCCGGCTCTTGCAAATCGGGTGGTGTGAAGGATGGTGAATATGATGCATGACCGCGCTTAGCAAGGGCAGCAGCGTTAACGACGGGGGTGATCTTGCGCTTTGAGGCTTTTGGCTTCTTGGTAGGCTGCGACAACACCGACGGTGCTGTGGCCACGATTGCTTCAGATTCGTATTCAGAGTCCGACCTGAGAAAAAAAATAAAAAATGAGTATGGATGGAACAAAGATTTTAAAAAACACGTAATAAGACAATACTCACTCACATATTTCTGTAGATGTTTTCTCGAAGTGTCGTGGCTGCGCAATGTCAGGCGGCAGGCGGGCTGGCGGTGGCTGGCGGAGTCTGGCAGGCGGCGGCTGAGCAGGGTGGCAGGCGGCGGCTGAGCAGGGTGGCAGGCGGTGGCTGAGCAGGGTGGCGGGCGGTTGGCAGGGTCTGGCAGGCAGCAAGATTCTCGAGGATGATGAACCAGCGAAGAATATGTCAGTTTTCTAATTTTACGCGATTTTATAGCAAATACTTTTTATGTGTCAGCAAATAATATTCCAATTCAAAAGATATTAAGTACCCGTACTTTAACAAAACAAGCAAATTTGAAGCTAATGGTCGCACCACCTTTGTCGCACCACCTTTGAAATCGGATCAAAGAAAGATTCCGCCTACTCGGATGACAATATAAAAACTCACACCATTACCCGACTACGATAGATTAAAAGATAGAAAAATTAAAAGTCAGTGCATAAAATATTACAATCATATTTTATGTGTTTAGATAATAAGACGGTATCTAATTATTTGAACTGTACAATACACCACACGGGAAGTATTACTATTTACTTTCTTACATAATTTAAGTTCGTTCGCAAAACAAAAAAACCGACTTCACATGCAGCGCAAGTCATTTTCAGTACTAAGTTTGAGGTATCTATCTCCATATCTCTGGAGATTCTTATCGGATCTCGTTAAAATTAAAATGGAACTACACTGTAAACATATTCTATTAATAATAATATCGTTTAAAAACTAAAAACGAACCGACTTCAATGCCGCGCTATTCATTTTCAGTACCAATTTTGAGATGTTTATCTCAATATCTCTGGAGGTACTCATCAGACCTCGATAAAATTATCATGGTACTACTACACTTGGAATATCTCCTTTCGAACAAAAAAAGAATAATCAAAATCGGTTCATAAACGACGAAGTTATCCGCGAACAAACATAAAAAATATCGGTAGAAATGAGAAACCTCCTCCTTTTTTTGAAGTCGGTAAAAAAATAAAATAAAAACATTCTCCAAATCCACACACAGTTAATAAATGATTAGGTTCTGAAGTGACAAAAAAATTAAATTATACAGACGAATTGAGTACATCCTCCTTTTTGTGAAGTCAGTAAAAAAAAAAAAAAAAAAACAAATCAGTTCATAAATGATTGAGCTATGATATAATAAACAAAAAAGTAATTCGTACAAACGCTATCTGTTAAGTCCTCGTTTTGTTAAGTCGGTTAAAAAGTAATTTGTCCTAAGGCCGCTACACACCTTGAGTTTAAACTGCTCGTTTTCACTAAATAGTGTGACTATACATATGAATGATAGTTTAACTGAATGGTAATAATTATAATTTAAAATCGTTAATAAACCAAAAGAACCAACTTCAAATGTCGCGCTAGTCATGTGCCAAGTTTGATGTGTTTGTCTCCATATCTCTTGAGATAGTCATGAGATCTCGATGAAATTTAAATGAAATTACTTGGAAAGTATGTCCTTTCAAACAAATATAAAAAATATTCTAAATCGGTACAGCCATCTTTGAGTAATCGAGAAGCATACATAAAAAAAAGATTCCGACGAATTCAGAACCTACTCCTCGGTTAGGTGTCGGTTAAAATAGCATTTAATTAACTGTACAGTGCAAACTTAATGGTATAAAAAATTATCTGTACCTACAGAACAGTTCAATCGCAGAGTTAAAAACGAACGTGTATGCGAACCCTTAAAAGAAATGCTTACGATGTACATAATTGTTATTCAATCCATTTTACCTTGATACGTTTGTACCTACTATCTAGCGTGTGAACAAAATCATTCATTATATAAGTGTACGGTGTCGGCTGTGGTGTCGGTGAGTGTATCGGTGAGTGTAGTTCTGTAACTATTTGGAAATAACAAGTAAGTACCTAGCTTTTATTGTATAATATTTTGCAACGTACTC
This sequence comes from Cabera pusaria, assembly GCA_954871355.1. Classification (NCBI taxonomy): domain Eukaryota; kingdom Metazoa; phylum Arthropoda; class Insecta; order Lepidoptera; family Geometridae; genus Cabera; species Cabera pusaria. The sequence goes on from OX940894.1 coordinate 11,838,994, forward strand.
TTTTTTGGTTGATTCGAAAATAAAATTAAAAACCAAGTTTCTGTCGTATTATATAATAAAGATTTTCTCAATAACTAGAAATCGAAAAAATAAAATAGGTCTTCATACGACAAAAAGCCCTATTAACCGACTTTAAAAAAAGGAGGATGTTCTATGTTTCACTGTAAATTTTTTTTTATTTATTTTTCTCTGTCAATTGTGGTCCGATTTTTTTAATTATATATTTATTTCAAAGATTATACTTTTGTAGTGGTCTCATTGTAAATTTATCAAGTATCTCCAGAGATATGGCGATAATAACTGCAAACTTGCTACTCAAATTGAATACAGTAGCATTTGAAGTCGGTTTTTTAAACGATCCTAATTATTTTGAACATGTTATGTAAATGTTATGTAAAGAAAATAATATTAAAAAATTACATAAAAATGATTATTTTTCGATTGCTGTTTATATTAACTACACACTGATTTAATGTTTAGTTATTTCCAAGTTTAATTTGATTTATTCTGAGTAAATATTTTTTTAAATTAAATTGTGTATTCTTAGTTTTAAACTAATGTGTACCAATTTATATTTTACAGGAACGACAAGCAGCAGGGACAATGAGATCTTCATGAATTTAATAAATTAAAATCCTTTAGATGAAAATGGTGAGTGACTACGCTTGAATTTTTATTAACGTATATACACACATTTCTTTAAAGCACAGAAAATATAAAAGTTGGTGCTTTAGGGGTAGCAGATTTTAATTTTGTAATATTTTTTGGTTTATCTGACTATACGATATGCTCAAAACACAGGTAGGTTAGGGCGCGATAATTTATCGTAAGTATTCCAACAAAAATTCATTACGGCTTTAGTAGAAGTAGTAGAACAGGTTTATCTGACTATACGATATGCTCAAAACACAGGTAGGTTAGGAATCGCAATCGGTGGAGATAATCCGACCTTGGGCTCCCAGAGTGAAACTTACCATGGATCACTTAACCGATTGTGTTTAGACATCGCAAACGGCGAGAGATAATCCTGCCTTGGACTCTCAGGATGATACTTACCATGTTTTATCCAACCGTATGTGCTGAGACATCGTATGCGGTGAGAGATAATCCTACCTTGGGCTCTCAGGATGATACTTACCATGGATCATCCAACCGTATGTGTTACGAACACAGTTGATCAAAACTATTAATCCGGGGTCATTGAGAGTTCTAAAACACGTCGATCAAAATTATTACACCGGAGGCTTTGAGTTCTAAAACACAAGTGGTGAGAGATAATCAATTTTTAGTTATTGGGTGTTCTACTCCAGCTACATCTGTTGATTAAACGATATACCCAACTGCAACAAGTGAGCGCAGCAAGCGGAGCGAACGCAGTTGGGTATATCGTTTAATCAACAGATGTGGCTGGAGTAGAACACCCAATAACCACCTACTGCGATAGATAATTTAATTAAATAAAACCGGATTAACAATTTTCGAAAAAAACTGCTTAGCTCTTTTTTTAAATAGCTAAGCAGTTGTTGACCATCACTAGACTGTATTTTTACAGTCCAAATGATGAGCAACAACATAACTGGTAGGTACGAGAAACTGCATCTTGCGAGCGCGGTGATTATGACATATGTGTGTAAATAAAGAAGGGTCGAAGATCGGGCTCAGTGGCGTGTCTTGGGAGTTGCTTTTAATTCGTCTTTAGTACTTGCTGGGCGATTTTGAAATTGACTCGCGGTGCATTGAAGTCGGTTGTTTTAGTTTTTAAATTATCTTAATTATAAGAATTACTTTTAGTTATACCTAATTTAGGTGCTTTTTATCATCCTTGATTTTAAGATGTCTTTGTCTTAATTTTTGGCCATTATGTTGGTCTCAATATTAGCTAACATATGGTTTTTTTATAAATGTCAACCTGTCTTGGTCACGTTTCGTTAAGTTCCTTAATTTAACTTCCTACCTTAATTACCCATAGCATAATAAAAATTAGTTTTGTCATATCTGTCCTATTAAATTAGTTATTACGTTTCAAAAGATGACTAAATTCTTATTATAAACAACAAATAATTTAATAGCTACTAAACAAATAAAAAAATAAAGAATCCTCTCATAGACGTCCTCAATGCTTCGTCTAATTAGAGAATTGTGTTTTATTTATTTAGCAGAACCATTTAATATAAAAGGTGTCCGTCTCGTCGACATTTGAAGGAGATTTGAGTTGTTGGCGTTGGTTGATGTAGAGTCGACTCGAAATCTAATCTAGCTTTATTGTTCCACGAGCTGTCAGACTTAATGTTAAAGATTACAAAATAAATTCGAGACATACAGTCTCATTTTTGAGTTAGTATGGGTAAATTTTAATTAGTAAATCATATTTTTATAATGGTAAATTGATTTTAGTATTTTATTTTTTGTTAAAATTATTTATCTATTAAGTGTAGGTAGATCTAGTTCTAGCCTTATAATTAGGGTAATACTGTAATTTGATTTTAACCATTTGGTATCGGAATATTACGAAAAATGTTTATTTCGAAAAGACATTTTATTCCTGTGTTATATAATTATTTTTGTTTTACTCTTGGTTCAAGTTAAATTAACATTTGGTTCAATGTATGGGTAAATCAACTCATATGGGTAATGTATAAAGAGCACGGCCAAACCGCTTCGATCTGCAGGCGCGGGTGCGGGCGCGATCACATAGTGCAGTAATATTTGCACCGACTATCAAACCAAACGCGAGTTACTACCACCATCTCAGTCATCAGTTTGACCACTATCTCACATGTTGGTAAGTGATCATGCAGTCGAGGATAGTAGATTTTCCAACTTGCGGGCGGTAGCTGGTCAGGTGCTAGGTAGTCTCCTGTCACCATGCCGGGGTTTGAGAGTTTCTTAACAATGTTTTGCCTTTACCGGAGGGCTACTGTGAAATGCGCAAAATCCATTGGTGCATGACGGGGATTTGAATCCGCTACGGACCGCTACCTCTGGCTCAAAGCCGACCATTCTTTCACTGCGCCACTGGGCCTAGAGCTTGAAAAACACTCTGTAAGTACACAATATTATGTAATATGTTGATGTTTTCATATAGGATTCATCTACATAATAGGCGTGACGAAAGATTTTGAAATCCTCTTTCGTAATGTGGGAACACATTTACTATTCACGAAAAAACCTATATTTCGGTAATTAACTTATTTTTAACGAAGTTTAAAGCAATTTTTCTAATATTTTTTCAATAGTGCTGGCCTGTCGCACTCCGCGCTGTAGCTATGAAACTACAAGTACCTCCACGCACCCGCTAGGGTACAAGTTCAGTCAGTAAAGTGTCACGCGCGCTCTCGATCGCCGTGCGCCGTGCGCCGTGCGCCTTACTTGTACCTACCTCAATATTATATTCCTCGCTTACGATATTAACATATAGTAGTACTGTAAAGAGTAACTATGTAAAAAGCAAAGAATGTCATACATAAAATGGTGGGTAGGTAACAATCAGCTGAGTGTCATGTTTCAAGGGAATTTACGTTATGATCTTTAGAGAATTTCTATCGTCATTACATCTTGCAAAATATTAATTGTAACCTACTTGAAATTGGAAGGTTATTTTATTATTTACTGTAGGTATGTTACGTAGGTCCTATAGGTACCTATCCAAAAAAGATAAATCTGACTGACTGATTGACTGACATAACAGTGCACAGCTGAAACCAACAAAGTTATATATATAAGACCTACCTACCTACTTATTTGAATTGACTTAGCCTTTTCTTTGACTAACGAACCTTACAATACGATTTTGTCGAGACAAACGAGTTGTATAGTCCGAGAGTTGTATAGCTGATGCAAGATTTGTACTCAGATAAATAAGTACAATTACCAATGTGTACTGGGGGTTTTATTTTATTATTTTTAGGGTTTCATACCTCAAAAGGTAAAAAAAGGAACCCTTATAAGATCAATTTCTTGTCCGTCTGTCTGTCTATCCGTCTGTCTGTCCGTCTTTCTGTCCGTCTGTCCGTGTGTCACCACCAATTTTCTCACGAACGGGTGGACCTAGCAAGATGAAATTTATACCAGATACTGAGGTTTATAGACCTATACACCTAATAGGGACTATTAGGTGTATAAAAATCAAGATCCTGAGCCAGCACGATAAAAAGATATGGGCAAATTTAGATTTTCGCGAAAACTTGTAAGTACCAAAATGTTCCTTAATTTTCAACTTTTTTTATTTTTCGGAATTTTTCCTTTGCTTGTGCGATAAGAGCTTTCTTATAACCAAAATTGACAATTCTAGGTCAACCGGAAGTAGGTTTTCGACCCAAAACCTATAGGGTACTTCCCGTTGACCTAGAATCATGAAATTTGGCAAGAAGCAAGGTCTTACAGCACAAATAAAGGAAACATTCCAAAAAATACAAAATAATGAAAATTAAAGGGTGTCCCCATACATACATAGTTTTGGCCAGTTAAGATTAGCCTCTGAGTTATATGAGTGCTCATACAATTTAGAGGTCTAGCTTAATTGGTTCTTACTAACGTTGGTACGGAAGCCTCGGCAGGCGAGTCCAACTCGACTTGGCCGGTTTTATTTAACAGTATATAGATTAGTTCTAATATAAATAAATAGGGTAGGTACCTACTAACGTTTACTTCAATTTTCCTTTTTTTCTTTCTTAATTATTTTGTCGTATCATACGATAGTCAAATTTTTATAATCCGAGAGTTAATGTAATTTAAGTACTTATAGATCTCGGATCACTGAGATTCACTGAGATCTGATAAGTATCTCCAGAGATACGACGTATATGAGAGACGATATGAGATATAAACGTCTCAAACTTGCTGAAATTGACTCGCGGGGCATGGAAGTCGGTATTTTAGTTTTTAATCTACTTCACAAAAACAGAGGAGGTTCTCAATTCGACGGTTTTTTTAATGTTTGTGACCTCCGAACTCTGTCAGATCTTAACAAATTTGAAATTGAAAATTCTTTTTTAGGGTTCCGTAGTCCTGATAAGGAACCATTATATTTTCGTCATGTCCGTCTGTCTGTCTGTCTATCCAAGGTTTTGCTAAGAGACCGTTAGTACTAGAAAGCTGAAATTGTGTACGTGAAAATGTGTATATCAATAAAGCCAACAAAATGGTGAAATAAAATAATGGATTTTTTTTAACCTTTTTTATTTATTTAGATATTGAACTATTACAAAATAAAGTTTTCCTACAATGAATAAAATACATAATTATTTTTGGTCGAAAAAGTGAGTCAGCTCCTAGACTATTACAATGTTACAAGTCAAACAACCTACGATTCTAGGCAAGTGTGTACTATTTTTTCGCGTTATTTAACTTACGCAATCTAAAATTTACTCAATTTTAATTGAACATCACGTATTTTAGTATAACTGTAGTACTTTTATCCTACCTCGACATTAAACATTAATGTAGCACTTATTGTCAGTAATGTACTCATTACATTGTTCTACCTTAGAGTATTCTTCTACGAATTAAAGGCTTCAACAAGTTTTCTCATAACATTCAACCCTATAGGAGAGGCCGCGAGTGGACTGAGTTATTCGGACTCTCGCTGTGCGGACTTACGGTGCATTTTACTGTGCGTAACACGCGGATCATAGTTACTATTAGTTGATACTGTGACGCAAATTCAAGGTCGCACCCGAGGCGTGAAGCGCATTTTGAAGGTTACCAGCATTGTAACTAGGATTAATCTCGCATTTTTGCTCTCAGGCAGTGCAATTTCTGTACTGGTACTATTCATTATTCTGTGATAGTGCGCAAAAACAGCTCACATGTGTCATGGCGTCGGCTGTGACGTCACGCATATGTTAATGACGCATTGAAGGGAATAACTATTACATAATCCGTGACAATGAATACACATGGGTTTTCTAAAATTTAATAACATTTTCAAGAAAACCTCATAAGAGGACGTAGGTGTGTCGTCATGCGCTGTGATTGGTCTTTCAATCAAAATGGCCGATTGCAGTATTTTAAAGTTTTATTTTATTGAAATTCTTAATAATATCATTTTTTTATATAAAACTTAACTAGTGTTTTAAATAGTTTTAATATGTATTTTCCCCTAAAATTATTAAATCTTCGATTTTTTGATACTGTCGTCATGCCTATTGTAGGAAATAAAGTATGATACCGAATAAATAATAGTAATGCGACCAAATGTGACTACGACGAGCATGGCAAGTATATATTTTTTAGGGTTCCGTACTTCAAAAGGAAAAAGGAACCCATGTAGAATCTGTTTATTATACGTCTGTTTGTCTGTCTGTTCGTCTGTCAAGACCTTATTTCTCAGAAACGCGTAGAGATATAAAGTTGAAACTTATATCAAATACACAGGTCTACGGTCTCCTTTGGCTGTGAAAAAATCAAACTTGTTAGTCAACGCGATCAAAAGATACGACCGTTTGTCGAATATTTTCGCATATTTTGCGATTTCACAAGGGAATCATAACCTATAGGGTACTTCCCGTTGATCTAGAATAATGAAATTTGACAAGGAGCAAGGTCTTGAAGAACTTATATAGGAATAAATAAACTGAAAACCGTAAATATGTAGTTTAATAACACAAATAAATGAATGTACTATTACAAACTTATTATTTTCGGTTGGTGCAATACATTTTCTATGGATCGAACTGCAAAGTTTAGATTGTCCTTTTACCTAGTTTGACAAATGTATACGGAAGCGTCGGAGCGCGAGTCCAACTCGCACTTGGCCGGTTTTTTTTATACAAGATTGGTAACCGTTGGACCAATATCTCACTTGCTGTTAATTGATTTGGCCTACTATTCTCTAAAAAATCCTTGGCAATAGATAAAAGTCTGCTTTTGGATTTAGGAGTGCTGCTTAAGTTAGAAGTTAGCACATAATTTATCCGTGCATAAATCGTAGTAAACTTACTTAACTTAAGCTCACGAACTCAAGAACATTCAGACAATATAGAGACATTCTCTTAAAGTTTTCAATTAAAGTTACTTTAACCACAAAAAGCTATTCAATCGATATAAGAAGGAAACCCACTTAAACAAAAAATAAAAGAGCATCAGTCGGTTGCGGAAAAGTAAACTCGCCTACAAAATGTTGTTAGAACGAGTGAAACGGATTTTCATGAGAAATGAACTTAAATGGCAATAAAAAGTATCCCGGTCGGTCGGTCCGGCTGGCGTATGCTTTTACAGGTAAAGTGTACTTTACAATATTACCCTCGGAGCCAGTGGCTGCATTTTATACAGGATACCTTGTAAAGGAACAAAATGAGCTGCTGCTTTAACTTCGCCCGGGGACTTGGAGATAAATGTACCAGCCGGCTGTTTGAGTTATGGCACTTTGACCGCGCCATATCACGTCATTTAGCCGCATCCGGTATGTTTTTAATCGTGAATATGCGAGGGACGTGACGACCGCTGATTTTATTTTGTTTTAGAAAAAATGCTATCCACTTTTTTAACGTAATCCAATAAAGCGATTCAGTGCGGCTTTTGAATAAAATCCAATCAATTTCACAATATGCATTCCAGTGAGAACGCTACTAAATTGTGAACCCAAACGAATGACTCTTAAAGCTTGGTGGGGTAAGTACATCTCCAAGAAGGTCGCACTGTAATTTCATCGATATCTGATGAGTATCTCCAGAGATATGGAGATAAACACCTTAAACTTGGTACTAAAAATGACCAGCGCAGCATTTGAAGTCAGTTTGTTTTGTTTTGTAAATTATCTTAATTATTGCTACACGTTGTTCCTAAAGCGTTGAAGCGTTCCTATAGTAAGTACTGTTTTATAAGTATCACATTAATAGAACTATTCAACCGGGAAAGCATAACGACTATTGGTTTTGCAGTTAGCATCATCATCATCGTTATCTGCTTTAACACCATCTATCATACAAACACATCCACAACTTTCATCATCATTGTCATTTTCATCATCACAAGTTACACGCTCAACACTGGAAGCTTTGAGCCAGCGACCCAGAGTCATGCTGCGCTTCGATGGCTTGGGTAATCACTGGCAAGGGGAAATGCACAAAACACCCCAAGCGTGATGTCAGTGCAGGTCTTATCACCCATCACCAATTAGAATTAGATAAGAAGTATAACATTTGTTGTTTCATTTTTACGAATACACGAAAATGACGAGCGGAAAATGAAGGCCTTTCTGTATAACAGAAAGTTTTATCGAGTCGCAAACCCGCGTAAAAACTAGAATGCTTTCATAAATTCTGGTGTTCCGTGTTCACAGTAACAAGGCACGCAGTTTACGGCAAGAAAACCATTGAGAGCTCAATCTTCACTTGTTCCTCGAATATGGTAACATTCAGATGCAGTTACGGAGTAAATTGGGCGCTTCCAGCGCTGTCGGGGCTCCCACCCGAGAAATATAATCAAGCTGGAAACGTTAACTAAATTGGCTTAAGCTTAGCAAGTTTACAAACTAGCGGAGTCTGTTTTCTTAATTTTTTGCGCTTTGACACTAATTGCGAGGGTTTTACAGATTTATGTGTTGTCGGTTTTATTTCACTGGAAACTAGCACATTTTCACTGTTTATTTTGAGAGCAATCCATGTGTCAAACTTAAAATATGAGTACTCTTTTGTACATTGAACTAGATTTAATCGTGTAACTTCTTCTGCGTAGTCTATATCTATACTAATATTATAAAGAGAAAACATTAGTATTTTTGTATTTTTGTATGTTTGTAATGATTTGGCTCAAAAACTACTGAACCGATTTGAATTTTTTTTTCACTAATACATAGAATGGACTTTCGGAATGAAAATAGGCTATATATTATCCCGTTTAAATCAAAGGTACATTCGTGGAGACCTAATTTGCAACCTAAGTCGGCAAAAAAACGGTCGAAAAAACACGTTTCTTACGAACGCTGCTTAATTGAAAATAGATAGAAGAATATTTTCTATGCAAGAGTTGTACAACTTAATAAGACCTACAAAAAAGTCCGCGACAGCATATGTCTATCTCTTAAGGTTGACTCACAATAACCATTTTAATCTTAAATTTTTTGTTAAAAAATATTACATAACTTCCAAGGCTATTTTCAAGTATATAGTATTAATCCTTATCCAAATAATTACGTTAATTAGCTTGGCCACATATTATAGATTAAAATTGTCCTTTACAGTATATAATTCAAATGAAAACTCTAGAAGATATCACGAATTTCACATACACGCATCGCAAAATTAATAAAATATTTGCAGTGAAACCATAGATTAGGTCATAGTTACTTCGAAAATATTATTATAAGCTTAGCTATGCTGTAGATCCCCACCGATCACAATCAATTTGAAGTCAATATAGTATAATAATATGATCTATTGTGTAAAATAATATTCATCTATTTATATATTAATATTAATATAATATTTTAAACCACCCCGACTGATATATGTATACCTAATCTTTTCATTAAAAGCATTCCAATGACTCTAAACACGACATTTAAAATCTGAGCTGTAAGTTGGTGAGGATTTGAGTATTCTGTAGAGTCCAGGAGATGTCCCAGATTCAGGTCAATGCTTCCATGTTCTTACAATATCGTTGAAGAAGAAGATTTTCGAATTGATCAGACCTATGAAAGTTGATTTCATAGCGCAATTAACTAGAAAAAAGCTCATAGTTTTATAACGATTGAACGAATTTTTATGAATCAAAGCTAAGAAAACTCTCGATGAAGACATCTATCAAACAAAAAAAAAACTATCAATAATAAAAACAAAATCGGTTCATCCGGTTAGGTGCTAAGATGCTACAGACAGACACACAGATACGGTGGTATGCTACTTTTTGGTAGATTTAATGATCCCACTACCACTGTACGAAAACTCATGATTCATGAATGCACATAAAACTTTCATTGGTAGGTATATAGCTATGATTAGAACCAACGACCGTCGGGTCAGAATCAGGGTAACTATCCTTTACGCCAAAGGGCCGTCCAATATCACTACGTAAGTATTATAAAACAAAGTTCATCACTGCGTCTGTCTGTCTGTTCGCAATAATCTCAATAGCTACTGAACGGATTATCATGCGGTTTTCACCAATAGCCAGAGTGTTTATATGGAAGGTTTAGGTGCATCATTTGTTAAGGTTTTGTGTAAATTGGATGAAATATGACGATGATTGTTAAATACTTATGTTAATATTTTATATTCGATGCAACAAACTGATGCAAATTTTGTAGGCATATATGTTCTACCCGTGCGAAGCCGGGGCGGGCTGCTAGTCCGTAATATAACTATTAGGCCCGAATTCTTCCTAAGCTGATGGTCGCGTACGTCGATCGCACGTACGAGTATACATTGTGTTTCATGTAGCACCACACTGCGACACTACAGCGTACGCGCCGCTGACGTCAGCGTCGTAGGATGGTGCTGTGGTGATGGAAAAGATAAATATAATATGTAGTTAGAAGAATAATTGGGTTATAAATCTCCAATAAAACATTGAAACTCAATAATAAAACGTTTCTTTATATGGAAATAGGCGTGAACTTTATACAGCGTGTAAAAATGTCAATATAAGGGCAAAAATATAAGAGCTACTTTGTAATATGGGATACCTACTTTTGATACCAATCTATTACTAATAGTCTAAACAGCAACAGTTTTTTCCGGAATTGTACATATAAAACAAATAAATGGTAGCGAACAACTTTTTTAAACGTATTACGCGTGTAAAACTGTGTATAACAATAACGTATGTATAACTGTAAAATATTTCGAAATCGCTGTCTCTTCTAGATATAGCATGATTTCTAGAAACTGGTTATGGGCGGTGCGAAATATTTTACGATTCTTGAGACATAAGCCGTAGGTAGGGTTGAACCTCCGAATATTCGTCCCTATTTGGCTATTTGTAAAGATGTAGTGTCGCTACTCTGATGTATAGATATGTTTGCCACATATTTTACTGGTTACAGCAATCCTTTGGGTGAGGCTTTTTCGAGAATATTGCTAAATTACATTTTGCACCTAAAATATGTATATTAATGATGAGTTCTATACACTTGATCAAATGAATAAAGACTGTTAAGCAGAATGAATAATTATTAATTGATGAAATATGACGATGCGGTCTAAGTTTGGATTTATCTGGCAGTGGTCTGGCTGGTACTGGCAAATTAATTTCCATTATTTTTCTATTAAAATGCATTTTCGGCAATACTAATTATAAAATTTTTAATATAAAATACATACGATTATACATTGAACATTTAATGCTAAAGCACGTCATTTACGTGCTGTAAAATATAACAGTGCATAAAATCGCGAAGGTCAACGAATCTGTTGAATTAGCCTCACATAACCACAGAATAATGAATAGTACCAACATAACTGATTCGGAAAATTACCAACGCAAATAAGTTTTGAATATCTATTAGGTCAGTGAAATGTGCATTCCATTCCGCACGCGTATGCAATGTTCAATCAAGGTAGCTGGCCGTTGAATCAATCCAATTAATCCCTTTGTGATTGAGCTCACTTTATGCAGTCTATCCGTAGTTTCCTTATAGACCAAGGAGCAATTCAATTGCTTTCTATCTATAGGCTTCCAGTAGATATTTACAGACTCGCCCTGCTAGAATTACCAAGTCGGGACTTTGGATTGTGCTTGATAAAAGCGTCGAAGTGTATTTTTATGTTGATTTAGATTAAAAACTAGTATAAACTACCTAGCTTAAAACTAAATCAACATAAATCATTTGAACAATTATAGATAGGTATGGAAAGGATTTTTTGTGTCATCTTTTATTATATGTAAAATAGCAATAGTTATAAACATATATAGTTACGAGTTTATACTCGTAGACACGTTATTATTAACGTGTCAGAGTAAATAAATGGAAATTATCTAAACAACTAGTGCCTCCAATTTTTTTTTATTAACTACTTATATATATATAAGATAAAAAATCATGACTTACATGTAGGTATTGATAAAATGGTAATACTGTAGATAGATATACCTGTTTGTATTTTAAATTGGTGATTTGCGACTCACGAATTTAGTATATGTACATAAAAACATTTGACCCCCCAAGGGCCTGCGTTCAAGGGAGCCTTCACTTGAGGGGTACCATTATTATGTCATAGTTTACCAATATGATATTCTCAAATGAAAGGCTAGTATAGTGTAGCTGCCATTCTGACATTCAACCGAGGTGGGAAAAACCAATTTGCTGAGTCAATTTTGACCGAATTATTTTACCCTAGGGCGCATAAATATTGCACCCCTTAGCAGAAAAATATGTCCAAGTATCTATATCGATTTGTTAAATTGCCATGATATATCATTGTGTTTTTCCCTTGTGTTACCATTAATATTTTGTTATTACAATTATAATATTCATAAAATATTGCATCAGCGTAACTTTTTTGGAAACTATTTTTTATATTTTTGTATTATTATTATTTTTTATTATAAATATGGATATGACTGTAAGCGCATTGTATCACCAGCTAATAGATAATTCTTGCTGCGATACTGTGCATCCAAAGGTTATCTGGAAGAGATCGCATTTAGTGGCAAGACCCCTATTGAATTACCATAATTGTTAAGTTCTTTTTAATATTATGTTTAATATTCCGGTTGCAATAAGAGTATCCTATTCTATATATTTAAACAAACTTAATACATTTCAAAGTTCTTCAAGTTCGCAATAATTTGATGTATTTGATACGTTTACACGCGACAATCGCCAGGAAGAAGCGGTAAAGTAAAATAAAAAAGTTTTTATGATGTCGATTCTCAAAGGCTCTTTGACAAATCACAACTCAAGGATTTAATTCCCATTCTAATATAAAACAAAGATAACAATAGAATCATGGCCATTATAGTAATTGATTCGATAAGACATAAGAAAAGTTTCTATTTGACAAGGGACCAAGCTCTATGAGTAACGTGAAGTCCAGGGGAATTGAAAAGGGAAAAAGATTTACTCAGTCTCTTTTTTCAAATAGACAGTTTCGCGTATCCCAAGCGTGGGACCGTGCGTGGAATAACAATAATTTACTTCCAATATCCATTTTACGTTAAAGTTTTATGTTTAATCATGAATATTATGCAGAGAACAAACCGTATGATGATAATCTTTTTGAGGATGTTTTTGAACGGCAGTGCAATTTTAGTAACTTGTAAAAACAAAAAAGACGTGTTTAACGTCCAGTAGACAAGTTTTGTTTGGCGCGGTTTGTGGTAGTCTTTTGAGGAATTGTAGAGAAATGCAGTAAATATAAAAATATTGTTGGTAGCGAGATGCGATGCGAGTTGCATTGGATCCCTGAGGGTGCAATTCAGTGATTTACTCACTCGGTATATTAAGTGTGGCGGTATATTAATTAATGGGCGGCATCTGCCATTTTATCAATTTTTTCAAATTAAAATTGTATCGTTTAACGACCACAAGTATTGATTTAAAGATAGATCTCTTCTTCCCGGAATAGAATACGATCTTTGTAGGAACGATGTAGTCACAAATGAAAGTGAAGCATTTTCGCACCGTGCCTTTAATAAGTCACTACACTCTATGAAATGTCAATCCACAATCTCGTTTGACATTTCAGTGGCACGCGCCGCTGAAATATCAAATGAGAGTGTAGAACAGCAGAGCTCTGCAGGTAATTGGAATGTAACGATCCCTGCGGCGTTTTCGGTCCTTGTGGGTAGACGGCGATCGGGCCAGCGCGCGAGGCCGTAACTTCACGCGCGGCCGCCGCTGGTAACGAGCAGACACATAAAACAAAATGCCAGCAGAGAAGGGATCCTCTAAATTTGCTTAAATGCCAAATAAACTGCGAATTGCTTCGCCATTTATGAAAAAATGCTCGGTTTGTAGGTGCTATTTCAATTTTGAGGTTGGCTTTACCGGGCCTTTCTAGGGGCTCTTAACTTGATTTGCTAAGGTACCCGAATGGCTACATAAACTCAAACACGCGTTCTATTTTTTTCTTTCGCTTATTGATCAAAATTTTAATAGGTTAATAGTTTGCACATGACATTGTAAAATTATAAAAATTGAAATATTCACATTATTTCAAGTTATTAATGAACCTTGAACTCTAGCTACATTACGCTTCAAGTGTAATGTAATTTAGGTTCAGGTGCAATTAAAACATAAATGAGCATTTTTCTTACTGTGCGGTGCTTGGAGGTCATTTATATAGCAGATCGCGTGATATATAAAGGTGGAGTAAATTAGTGGCAGCACATAAGCGGCAATAAAGCGAAAATAGACGTATCGTAAATATGAAACGTTTTATAACGCCCTCCCCCTCTTGCCCTCTGATTTGTAGCGCAGATAACAAAAACTTGGATAAACTAAATACAAAATACCTCAGCGTTGTACGAAAAGTTTGTCAATTTACCCAAAAATGAGGGACTTGTTTGAAAATTACCCACGGGTTGCTATAGTAATATCGTTCTCGGAAATGATTTGTGACTCCGCTAAGTAGGCAAAATGTATCGTTGTATGTCGGTGTTAAATCACGCATCACGTCAACTTTCATGTCTTATTACATCGGTGTATTATTATGGAGTGACCGACTTTTTCGTTTTGTATTGTTGGAAAAATATTGCCGAAGTTACTTAATTATGGCATGTTTAAGTCTTACTATATTTGTTTAATTAGTTATCTATGCGTTTGAATGTTAATTATGTTTTAGATAAATTATCTGCCTGGTTGAATGCAAGGTTACATTTTTTTAATCTAATAGGCTAGCGTTTGACCCCTATCTCGCCAGGTGGTAAGACAATATCAATATCTTCGAAGAAAATGTCGTCGAAGATAGTGAACACGCTAGGCCTAAACAATTCTGACTGTCAAGGGCTGTGTGTTGCCGGAACACCGTAAGGTTATGGTGGCCGATTTTCTCATTCATGGTGGTAAGCTACTTTTTGGTAGCAAGTCAGGTGGAACTTCAAAATAATATGCTCCTATCACCAGTGGAAAAAGTGTGAGGTGGTTATCTCTATATCTCTAGAGATACTAATCAAATCTCGATTAATGGTCATACCCACAGTCATACATACACTATTTATGAAAACAAAAAAATCATTGATTTCGGTTCACAAATAGGTGATGAAATATAGCTGTGTGTGTATGTGCCTACACACAAAAAATACATACAGAAGAATTTAAAGCCTAAAATTAAAAGATTTCAACTGTTATGCTTTGAAAAACCTACATAAAGCTTATGCTTATACGTTTTAAGGCGCTCATTTCTTTCTACAAAGACATTTACAAAGCACCTGCTACCAAACACTCTCTATCCATAGGTATGCGATAGATCTCACATTACAGTACATAAATCACAGATGTCATAGTTTAATAACGCTTGACACATTTGAAAGCGCAGCAGTTCCTAGCAATATGTCACATATTCGGTGCGCGGATTCAGATCGCAACGTAGCGCGATGTCGCACTACGCTGTTTCGCAACACGACATGTCGCTCTTCTGACAGCTACCACATGAGTAAATCTTTACTCATGTGCTGCTACTACATACACATAACGATATACATTATTAGTATCTAAATCTGAGGAAGCAACTTGTTATTACAAGCTTTTATTTAACTTGCAATGTATGTATGTACACACATCAACACTGTCTAGGGATATTTCGTAAAAATGTCATAAACTCATAAAATACTGGACGGTTTAAACATATTTTAATGTAAGCTTGTTTTGTAGGTTTTAATGAACAATTACAAATTTGAATTTGAAAAATAAATTAAAAACAAAAGATTTGCCCGGCATAATTGTAGCGAAGTTCGAATGTTTTTAATTACCTAACCTAGTTTTTGGTATTTTTTTTTTGTTTCAAATAAAGTTTTAATAAAAATCATCGTTTAATTTCGAATTTATGTAACTGTATGCATCATGCAGCGGCGCCATTTATCGAGAGACGAGATGTTAAGGGCAGTAGGCATGCTTCAAGCTGGGGCTACTCAACGGAGTATAGCCGAGGAGATTGGTACAAGACAAAACGTGATATCAAGGTTGTGGTCACGTTATCGTACCACTAGTGAAGTGGCTGAAAGGCCCCTAGGCGGGAAGCGCATAACCACCCAAAGACATGACCGATTTTTGCAAGTGGCCGCGAGAAGACAACCTAATGCTACGGCCATGCAGTTGGTTCATAGGCTCCAATCAGAGCACCAGTTGCTTGTCAGTGACCAAACTGTGAGGAGAAGACTGCATGAGGCTAACCTTCATGCTCGCAGGCCGCTTTGTACTCTAGCACTACGCAGAGGAAATCGCGGACGAAGATTAGAGTTGGCTCGAGAACATTTGTCTGGGAAGATATCCAATGGTCTGTAGTGCTGTTTACCGATGAGTTTCGATTCGGTTTTTATCCTGATTCACGAAGAGTACGTGTATGGCAAGTTCCTGGACGTGAGAAGCGTCTGCAACAACTTCAGGAAGTCCATCCATACCACGGCGGAACAATTTTGGTTTTGGGTGGGTATTTGTGTTGGTGGAAGAATAGACCTCGTTTGGATCAGAAACACCATGACTGCAGAAAAATACCGAAATCAGGAGCTAGCACCAATAATCTATCCTCATCGAATGCAAATGGGCCAAGCTTTCACGCTCATGCACGACAACGCTCGTCCACACACTGCGCGAGTGGTCACCAACTGGCTACAGGAGCACAACGTGTCGGTCTTAGACTGGCCCGCGCAATCACCAGACCTAAACCCCATAAAACACGCGTGGGACATGCTCCAAAGAAGGGCTTTGAGGAATTTTCCTCCAAACAGTGCGACTGAAAATCAACTTTTTTTGCATCTTAGCAGGACCTGGGACAATATCCCGCAGCAGACTTTGATAACTTGATTCGAAGCGTGAAAAACCGTTGCAGGACCGTGGTTAACGTCATGGGCGGTTTTACAGACTACTAATGTTTCGGGTAACTGCAAAAACCTGATAATTTCGCTTTACTTTTACTTTTTTCTTAAAAAGAAATTCATTTTTAGGTTTACCATTATTTCCCCTTTTGTCTTTATTTCATAAAAAAAATATTTACGTAAACCAAATAACTTTGTTTTACTCTAAAGCATAGTCTGATAAATGGGCTCTATAAAAATATATATATGTTGTATGTTAGTTGTAACACATTCGGAAAAAATTGAGAAAATCAGAATATCCCTAGACAGTGTTGATGTGTGTATGTATGTATGTCTGTATGTATGTATGTCACTATGAATGGTCGGGTGGAATCTTGGAAGCTAAATTAGACCCACTTCCCGATGTCCGATTGGACTCAAATTTGGTGTACTTATGTATCTTCGGTGACAATACAATGATATGGTACCATGGAGCTGGTCTGATGCTGGAAACGGAAGGTGGCTACGGCATCTCTGTGATAAAACAACATAACCCGACCGAGTTTGAGCTCGATTGATTTGTCTTGAAAAGAACGTTACGCCTAGATAATATCCAGGGTCTGATGATGAAGCTTGAAGGTGGCCACGGCAACTCTGTGATAAATCAACATAACCCTACCGAGTTTGGGTTCGATTGATTCGTCTTGAAGATAACTTTTCACCTAGATGATATCCAGGGTCTGATGATGAAGCTGGAAGGTGGCCACGGAATCTCTGTGATAAATCAACGTAACTGTACCAAGTTTGGGCTCGATTGATTCGTCTTGAAGAGAATTTACACTTAGTTAATATCCAGGGTCTGATGATGAAGGTGGAAGGTGGCCACGGCATCTCTGTGATAAATCAACGTAACTCTACCGAGTTTGGGCTCGATTGATTCGTATTGAAGATAAATTTACACCTAGATGATATTTAGCGACTGATGATGAAGCTGGAAGGTGGCCACGGCATCTCTGTGATAAAATAACGTAACCCTAGCGCATTTGGGCTCAAATGATTTGTCTTGAGAAGCACTTTACACTTAAATGATAGCCAGGATCTGATGATGATCAGTTGGCCATGGCATTTCTGTTATAAAGCAACATAGCCCCACCGAGTCGATTGATTTTTCTTGAAGAGCACTTTACCCATAATCACATCAAATATCCGTGGAACTTTTTAAAACATCATGCCTTCTCTTAAATACTTAGGTAGTAGGTAGGTAGTCGGTATCTATACCTACCTACTAAAAATAAATTATAAGTAATAAACATTTTTAAAAACAAGCCTTTATCTGGGACAATGAACTAAAATGTTTAAAATAAATTCTAGTAAGTATTTGGTTTGTAGGTACTTACCTTCGAGCATTTACCAATGGAGATGTTAACGCAAGGCGTACCCCTCTGCTGGCCATATAGCCATTTTTGGCCATATGAGCGTGCGTAACTACGCTGTATTTTTAATACTGTGTGCGTGTTCCAAGCTAGTGTGCGGGAACGATCCCGCACATACTACACAAAGTGAGTGATTTGTGTGTATGCAATGCGTGTTTACCTCGTCCCCCGTAAGTATCGGCAGAAAAAAATGTTTGCGGATTACAACGTTAACTCCATTGGTATATGCTCGAAGGTATTTACCTATATTTAAAAAGCTTGAGGCACTGAAGTAATACCTAACCTAACCTAGCCTGTAAAACGGGTAGTACTTCAAGCTTTTAAGAATATAGGTAAGTACCTACATGCCAAATATTTACTAGAATTTATTTTAAACATTTTAGTTCATGGTCCCAGATAAAAGCTTGTTTTTAAAAATATTTTTTACTTAAAATTTATTATTTATATATTTACTTCCGTTTGTACCCACGCTGGAAATTCAACTAACGGCCGTGCTTCTCTGATGGGAGTATTTCCGAAACACCGGTAGATTCAACAGCCATTCAGTTTTCCCCTTTTGTCCGCAGAATTCCTAGGCTTGCCATTTTTATTTAAACAATCTTATGCAGCTCACAGACGGACAATCAGTTCCATTCGGATCATGATATGTACTGTGATCAGTATGCGTTGCTTTAAGTTATGTTTCACAATTTCACTTTTTTTTTCATATATAAAAATTGTCGGAAGTTATGAAACACACAATTACATATATGGTTAGCAACCCTACTTTAATAATTTTTTAATAGTCTGACGTCAACGATTGGAGGACAGCTGGTTCATTACTTTTTTTTAAAATTCAAAGCTTTAAATTCAGCTTTTGCTATGTTTACTTGATAATTAATTATGATTTATTTTATGATATATGATTTTGACGTATATATGTGCGTATATTAATACTGCCTACATACTGAATAAATGCTTTGATTCTGGATTCATGATTATATGCATGAAGATTTTGAGGAACACATGGTTGTGAATTTAACACAAGTAATGTCAATAATGTATTCTTATAGATTTAAAAACGGGAATTTAACGTGACTTACACGATGTCGATATAGCGATCGACATATGTTTCGGCCTCATCTGGAGGCCTTCTTTCTTTTTTCGGGGGCCTTTTTCTTTTTTTTATGTAATAATCTATTCGTTTCAATGACACTATGTGTTCGCGAGCATAGTAAGACCTCATATGAGTAGAGTTGTTAGTGTACACGGGGGTTAGAGATTTGTCGGGTAATATTTCATTCAGACTTAAGAGTAGACAGTAGATTCTATAATATTTCATGAGTATAAAAGGACCAATTTCATATGCCGTACGAGGCATATTGTCAGTTGGCACTTTGAGATATTTCACTTCATATATCCTGTCTGTCCGAATAGGATTTCACGATTGGATCTTGATTAAATTTCTTTCAACCTGCAGGTATACCCGTCGAAGAAAACACAAATAAAATAAACAAAATAGGTCAACGGTGTCCAGAATTCTACCGACCTAAAAACCTTAGTTGAATTATAATAATGAATGAATTTATAAATCATTTATAACAAAATCGTCACATTAATGTGCAACTACTGTTACTTATATCTAAATTGTAAAATTAGTAATTGTACAACCTGCAAAATTAGATGCATTCAAAGCAACTGCCTGAATAGTTGCCGTCTTTTGGAAAACCTGGTAGGAGCATATTATATCGATGTTCCGACTTGCTACCAAAAAGTAGCTTACCACCATTAAGGTGACAATTTCCTACCATAAACTTACGGTGTTCCGGCCTTGATATCCTTGAGAGCCAGTTCCCGTTCTAGGCCTAACGTGTTCACCATCTTTGATCACATCATCGCTTACCACCAAGTGAGATAGACGTCAAACGCTAACCTATAAGATATAAGATACAAAATAAAATGAGACCTATTTTCAAACTGTTCGTTTCAAGTGAAAATATGAATTTCACAGCAACGATTGAAAATATGCAGGAAGCCATGTAAATGTCAGTGAGCATAACAAGTGAAAGACTTCAATGTAGGCAGCCGAGTAAAGGTGGCGTTGACAACTACCTTATTGATATTATCTAATTAGCAACCTGTTGGTATTACATTTACCGTTTGCTTTGGTTAACTAATTGATAAGTATGTTTCTGTAATTGCCTGTCACTCAGGAAGATTTGCAATAATCCCGAAGAGTTACATCAGAAGACAATAATGTATGTATCTTAGATAACATTTGGAAAAAAACTAAAGTTACTAGGGTGGTCTAAAAAGTGTCCGATCGGAACGTAAAGGTGGCAGCAATCATTAACAAAAGTCAATCTGATCATTTTTGGGGTTCCGTACCTCAAAAAATAATAAAAAAACTCTTGTAGGATTACTTTGTTGTCCGTCTGTCTGTCCTTCTGATAAGACCCCTTTTTCTCAGGACTGCGTAAAGATATGAAGTTGAAACTTACATTAAATACTCGGGTCTAGGGTCTCTTTTAGCTGTAAAAAAAATCAAACTTGTAAGTCTACGCGATCACAAGATATGACTGTTTATGCCGCATATTTTCGCACATTTTGCGATTTCAAAAGGAAATCAAAACCTAAACCTTGGCCGGTTATTTATTTTGAAAGGTACTCACCATAATTTAAGATGAAGATGAGAAATGAGAAAAACCGTCTTCAAATGCCGTGTTAGTAATTTTTAAGTAACAAGTTTGAGTGTTTATCTCCATTCCCCAGAAGATACTGATCAAATCTCGATAAAATTACTATAAGGAAATTTTGAGGGCCCAGTAGTTTCGTGGGAGAATGGTCGGCTTTGATGCCAGAGGTACCGAGTTCCATCCCCGCCGTGCACCAATGGATTTTTCTATCGAAAAATGTATGTTGCGCTTCTCACAGTGGCCCGCCGGTGAAGGAAAAACCTCGTTAGGAAACCTGCATGGTGGTAGGATTTAGGCATGATAAAGGAATCTGAGGATCGGCTGTCGCGTTTGCGCACGTTAGACTAAAAACGTGTTCGAATGAACATTGCCAACGCTCTGTAAACACAATTTAGGTGAAACTTAAAATTTAAATCATTATTTAGGCATGCATAAATTACTCTTGATGAAATTTGAATACACTATTATACCCCAGAAACAAAAATGTAAGTCAGATCAGTGGACTGCAAAAGAAGAATCGGCTCCAAAAGGCTACAACGGTATTTTCGGCTAGAAAGTCATGGCGACTGTTTTTCGGGATAGTGAAGGAGTTTACCTAAATCGATTATATTCAAAAGGGAAAAACCAATAAGGGGATACCCCCCTATTGATTTTTCCCATTTGAAGAATTACGTATTAAAAAAATGTCAAATAAAACAAGTTAAAGCTTTGCGACAACGGCAAAATTTGTAGAGAAAAGAAATAGTATTACCAAGACAATGAGCCGTTTAAACTCAGCGGTAGCCATAGCGAAAATCCACGAACTATGGTCTGCATAACCACTCACACTATCACAATACCTAGCCCCAAGCGACTTCATTTGTTGCCTTAGTTAAAATCTGCACTTGGATTGGAGGATAGATATTTTCGTATAATGATCATCATCTTGGTTGACCATTATTTTATGGAGAAAGATTTCGAATTTTAGGGTTAGGAATTTTTTTTTAGGATAGGTTAACGATTAACGGAAGATGTGTATAGACTGCCAATAAGACTTGGTAGAAAAAAAAATACATAATTTTTTTTAATCTTTGTTACGTTGGAATCTTTTCAGACAACCACCACCTCCATCACCCAAACGTGGGTACCACGTATGATACCGTAGTTATTGATATGTTTCTAAATGATTGTGATCCAATTGAACTTGATCTCACTTGTTCTATCGGTTAGCAAATACGAGCAGAAAATACAAATGTCTCGAAGAGCGCCACAAGCTATTAGCTAATGATGTCGTGTAACGACCACTCTCCGCAATCCAATCCATTTTCTTGAAAAAAGGCATTGCATATTAATAATATCGTTATTGCATTACATCCATAGGAGGTGGATAGCGACCTATGCACGGCATAAATATTAATGGTAGTTTCTAAGGCCTAGGGGGCGCAAGAACGGCCGCGGTTCGCGGAACTCAATTCCACGGGCGCCCGTCGACCGGACATTATTTACTAGGAAACAAAATAAATTATACCCGCCTTTTTAGAATCCACTCGTGTGTCCGAGGAAATAGTTTAGCTTTAACCGTAAGAACATCATTATGCGGTTCTAGCTAATCAATAGCGTCGTTTTACTAGTTTTCAATAATGCACCGCAATCAAATGGACAGTTCATAATAATAATAAATGGTAGTCATTTCTCAGTTAATAGTCGAGTGAATAAGTCAATAGCTACCTTCAGACTCGGCTGAACTTTTGGATGTTTGTAATTTGAATGAGATTAAAATCTCCTAAAGACGGACTTCGTGGGTTGTCAATATCAATATTAAATTATCACGATGGATCTACACGGTTACACACTGGCTACTTTACTTTTTTAATATACGCGGGAGGATAGCCGTTCACCTGCATATACATACAACGAATAAAGAAATATCGCCAACCGATTATTCGAGTTTCAGCATGATGTTAAATGTCAGTCATTTCGGAAGACAGGCGAGAAAAAGTTCGCTTTGTGGTATGGATTAAAATCAGCTGTCCAGTGTGTTATTTTACTACCATCTACCTCGACATGTACAAGTCCACTTTAGACTTAATCTTAACTTAAAATCAGGTGGGAATGGTGAGATAGTAAGTAAAAAAGTAGTAGGTAAAAAATGAATAAGGTGCCTAATATACATCGTAACAACCTCTGTGATAATAACCTAACTTGTTGCAATGCGAAAACATTTTGGACCATCCCATCTCATTATTTTAGCTTGTTTTTTGTTTCCCCGTAGGTAAGGCATTGGTTATTTCGTAACACAATCCAATACTGATTACAATCACGAATGAAAGTGTGAAGGATCAAAAAAATCAATGCTCGCTGTTCCTAAGGTTTCCCTTATTGCGGTTAATGTAAATGTAATGGAATATTATTTTGTCCGCTAGGAAATAACTACTCGAGTTTCGATAACCTTATCGATAAACGAAACCCTTCAAAGGTTAATTCCGACGAATATTGGTTTACATGAATATTTGCTACTTTGTTCATAACCGAATTGGAATATTGAAGTATTATTAAGGGATTATTAACAACTTCTAGTTTGTCCACGCATAGCTTAAGCTTACGATATTTATCTATCTACCTACTATACTCGTATGTATGATTTAAATACATAATCTAGGATAATATAGGGAATGAGGAAGACCTTTGCCTTAAAAAAAAAGGTGTACTGATTTTTATTACATATATTCATTTATATTAAAAATAATAATATAATAATACATATCCGTTTATTTCTCTTCACAATGATTGAGTATCATAAAAGTAGAATAATACTTAGTACGTAGCAAGAATTGGATGCAACCAATTTTGCGAAGAGCCGGTGCCTGTTGTAGGTTGTGTAAAACCTGTATTACAGGTCACCAGGCCCTCACTCCACGGGTACAACAATGCAATTAAAAAAGACAGAAGTAACTTACTAATATTGTTTATTACTCGTAAGGATAATATTATCATAGTATAATTAAAAACAACTACACTCAATTGCGTATAGTGTTTCATACACTGCACTACCTGAGAGCCCCCGAAGACCACAGACATAGACTTTCTATCGGCCAATAATTAATGGTTATAATGTGCATACATACATATCTTCATACAGACTAAACTATCGGCTGATATAAAGTTTGTGGTCTGCGAGGCCTTTATTTTTTCTGGTATAGTAGATAAGCAAGCGTTTCACAACTATCACTACCAGATGATATTCATATTGCGTAAGATTTCGTACAGGTTACATGTTTCCAATCTTCCATTCCTTTACATACAGTTATCAATATAATCAGCGTAGTTCCTATGATCAAAGCGTACAAACAAACACACTGACTGAACTATATATTATAGTACGAGTATGTGACAAAGAATATGTTTACCTAGGGCAAACTATGTACCCCGATAATTCAATGTCCAAGGAGGTTACCAAACGCATTGCTTGCGGATGGAATAAGTACTAATCCCTTAAGAAAGTTTTTGAAAAGCAAAGACCTACGCATGTATTAAGAGGAACACTTTCAACACATACATTTTTCCCTGTTTGATATACTAGAAGTGCCCCGCAGCTTCGCCCACGTTAAAAACTTCTTTCATTTACTTAAAAAATATCTTTAGTAAAATCTTTCTATCATTAAAACACATCAACAAAGAATTAGCCAAATCGGTTCACCCATTTTCAAGTTAACGCGTGTGATTCATTTTTACAAAAACCAAAAAACCATATTGATTTTAGACTTTGTTAGCCCATTTCACCCTCTTAGAGGTGGAATTTTGAAATATCCTGAAATACGTACTTACTTCTTTATTTACAGAAGTACTTGTGTGAAGTTTGGAATTAAAAAGTCTATCTAATCTTGATTCTCCATACAAACTTTGAACCCCCGTGTTATGCTCTTAAGGGGTGAATTTTGGAAAATCCTGTCTTAGTACACCCTTACGTACTAAGACAAATATACCGTCAAATTTTCAAGTCTCTACGACCAGCAGTTTAGGCTGTGCGTTGTCTCCAAGTCAGTCAATCAGTATGTCAGGACAAAGATTCTTATAGTATTAAATGGGTGTGAATTATGGTCACTCGAGCATGTATAAAAATTAGCAAGTTGTCAGAGAGCAATGGAAAGAAGTATGCTAGGAGTCAAACTAATGAAAATAAATCAGAAACGATTGGATGAGGAAGAAGACTTAGGTTAAAAATGTAATAGAGCGTAATGATCATCTGAAAAAGGACGGACAGGATATATGTTACGATGCAAAATAAACAAATTAAGCAAGCAGGTAACTTTATGGTATCCAAGGGATGGAAATAGAAAGCTGGGACGACCAAAAACAAGATGGAAAGATGATATTTGTCTAACATTGAGCCATATTGCATCAAGGTTGCAGATGATACAGAACAATGGGGTGATCTCCCACAAAAAATAGTGCCAAAAATTTAAAATAAAAGACTAAAACAAATGTGATAAAGGTTTTGCATGTCCATGTGGAAGTTTATATTCAAGTGCTCTTAAATAACACTTCCTATAAGTTTGTATTTGTTTGTTTGTTTTTTTATTGTAATAATAACCTGTGATAATAAATGCTTAATAATAATAATACTTGTCATAATCTTTAAAAAAATGCTTAATAATAATAATACTTGTCATAATCTTTAAAAAAAATGCTTTTGCTAATTTACTAAGTAAATTGTTAAACACAATCCAAAATTTCATCGTACCGACGGGACTTGAACCCGCAACCTCCGGAATAACATGTTCCGGTGCTTTGCCAATTAAGCCACGGTGCGAAGTATCGTTACGACGAAATTAGTGGATTGCATTTTGTTAACCCAATTATGCATTGGTGGCGCCATCTATGACTACTTATTACGTAAGTTAATCATTCGGAAGAATACATTACAGTTTTCAAATCCGACGAGAGATGTTGCACTGCGTATATCAAATATTATGTTTGTTTGAAGTGTTTCACACTTTATATTTTTGTAAATTGTTAAACACAAACCCAAATTACAAAAATATAAAGTGTGAAACACTTCAAACAAACATAATATTTGATTTACGCAGTGCAACATCTCTCGTCGGATTTGAAAACTGTAATGTATTCTTCCGAATGATTAACTTACGTAATAAGTAGTCATAGATGGCGCCACCAATGCATAATTGGGTTAACAAAATGCAATCCACTAATTTCGTCGTAACGATACTTCGCACCGTGGCTTAATTGGCAAAGCACCGGAACATGTTATTCCGGAGGTTGCGGGTTCAAGTCCCGTCGGTACGATGAAATTTTGGATTGTGTTTAACAATTTACAAAAATATAAAGTGTGAAACACTTCAAACAAACATAATATTTGATTTACGCAGTGCAACATCTCTCGTCGGATTTGAAAACTGTAATGTATTCTTCCGAATGATTAACTTACGTAATAAGTAGTCATAGATGGCGCCACCAATGCATAATTGGGTTAACAAAATGCAATCCACTAATTTCGTCGTAACGATACTTCGCACCGTGGCTTAATTGGCAAAGCACCGGAACATGTTATTCCGGAGGTTGCGGGTTCAAGTCCCGTCGGTACGATGAAATTTTGGATTGTGTTTAACAATTTACAAAAATATAAAGTGTGAAACACTTCAAACAAACATAATATTTAATTTACTAAGTAGGCGGTAAAATTAACGAAACACAGATAAACTGAATGTGTTTATACGAAAAAACATATTTTATAATTTATTCACCATGTACTACTAGCTACTATATAATATCACTGCCAGTAAACTACTTACAACACAAATTTATCCCCATATTTTACTAAAAATATTTTTAAATAGTTTAAGAAAAATCTCAAAATAGATAAATGCATTTGAACTATTAAAATTTATGTAGGAATATTATTAATGTATTAAAATTAATATATTGAGTTCTTCTTGACATATCAACAATTCCGGTGTTGGCAAAATAAGACTTTAACACTTAATCATTTTACTCTTTGAATAACTTTGTAATTTTAATTTCTGAACGAGAAATTACTGCTGTTCATTTAGTCAACACTTTAAAGCTTTCACAGCTTTATCTTTATCATTCTACATAGGCATCCTAGGTAATAAATTCCCTGTTTATACTATTACAAATTTTATAAATATTAAGATATTTTTTTTAGTATTTAAACTATAATTCAAAAGATAACTAACGTAATTCCAAAAGTTTTCGCAGGTATGTAATATTAATAAATATCGTCGTTAAAGTAAAGGCTGTATAAAGAATCTTATCCGAGCTTCCCTTGTTGGAAAGGGATAGCGACATTAAAAGGGGGTGGCGTTTTCTGTTATTAGTGTTGCAAGCGTGTAGCGTGCTCCACCAGTTAACATCTAGCCGGCCGTCGAGACGGTCGTGTGCGAACTCCCGACTGAACTATACGTACCAAACTTTTCACGAAATTTCGGCAAAGTATTTGTTATTAGTTTCGGAGCAGAGCGCTCGTAATAGCTTCTTTGCGTGTGCTCTATGCAATTTATAGAAGAGTTTACCGTGTGTTTTATGGAATTGTTATATCTCGTACGGCGAAATAATTTCACGATTAATTTTATTCATAACCCACAAACCAAACAAATATACCTAAGAACGATTAATATAATTGTATTCATGTAAATTCACTTCTTAGAAGAAAATTTAATATTGGCGCCCAACGTGGGGCAGTATGTAATGTGCCGAATTATTTTCAAACATTGAATTAAATATGTTCATTCTGAAGCATCAAACTATGTTAAAAAGTGTTAAAATGCTTCTGGCTATGCTAGTGCTGGATTGGTTGTTGGCTGGGTCTACGGATGCGACAACACGTGAGTACTATAACTATATAGATTCACTGTTATGTTTAGATTTTAGATAGATTATTAGAAGTTTAGATCTGATTCATCTTTTACGATTTATTTAGTTTAGGGCCAGTTTCACCGTAAAATCTGACAGATTTTTAAATGTCGTCATGTGTCAGAGAACTATCTAACGCATTATCAGGAACCGGTAAAACTGGCCCTTAATCTTGTTGAAGAATCTAGGATTCCAGTAGATAGATGTTTATCTTATATCATGCATACAGCTGCAGAATTATTATATTATAGATCATCAAGTAAGTAATTTCAGCATACACAAAGTAGTAACCATACTTTGGTTTTCCAGAATTTTCCGTAGCACTGCATTTACCCTTCCCCCCCTAAAATGAGAAACTTAAAAGCGGAGCCTCCTACTCTGTTATTTCACTAGCCACTTTACCCTTCGAACCGAAAGCATGAGTAGTTTTCCTTCGTTAGTCGGCTAATACAGTGTAATTGGTTTAGTTTACCTAAAATATTTTTCTTATATTAAGAAACTCCATCAAAAACATGGGTTCAATTCTTCCATTCGGGAAAGTTACTATCATATAACGCGAACGTGAAGGTGGATGGAAAGTTTTGGTAAGAGCCAAAATATATATCCTTATTACACTTCGTCCTTATCTCTCTGCATTAAAGTTCAAAATGGGAAGATAAAGATTACCCAAGTATTTTATACCAATAGAGGATATAAACTATAAATTATGACGGCTGCTTCACAGGTAGCTTAAAAGCTAAAGTTTGTTTTAAAGTAGCACTATTTACAGCTTAATTAGCGTGCATAAGTCATGCATGTTTGTTGTCACACGGGTGGGGAATGCATATACACATTTTGCTGCGTGAAAGCATGGTACTTCGTACATTTTCTACTACTTGTTTTATTTAAGCTTCTATTTTTACTTTGAAGCAGTGACTTTAAACTAAGAAAAGTTTCAGATAGTTATCTGACTATATATCAGTCATAATTGTAGTTTATTTCTTGCTACAAGTGGTTGGAACATTATATCGATGTTACACCTGACTTGCTACCAAAAAAGTAGGTTATTTGCGACCACAAACATACGGTGTTTCGGCAGCACAGCCCTTGAGAGTCAGACCATTTTAGGCCTAGTGTGTTCACCATCCGCGATCACATTACTTATCACTAGGCGAGATAGTGGTCAAGCGCTAGTCGATCAGATATCAGAAATATATATATATTATAAAATTAGTTTCTAGCATTGATTAGTTTAATTGAACTTCTGTTTATATACAGTATGTAAGAAGATTTAATCCATAAATTAATTTATGCTTCTTGTCACCATAATAAGAAACTCTTCACGTATCAAAATCTAATTTTATAAACGCATGCCGTATCATTTTATGAATAGTTATAGTTTTGGTGATGGGTGATACTAGTAGATATGTGTTTTGTTACCTTTTTAAGGGTAGTTTAAAGAATAGAAACTGGCCAATTATTCTGATTTGAAATAGTGAAGTTTTTATCAGACATTTTAGACAGACAGAAAATTTGAATGAAGTTTTTAGAGGAAAACAATAGGTGTTGACTGTTCTTCTGTTAGTATTTCTTTTAAATACTTTCTTTAGTTATTCAGCCGTTCATTAGGAATGTTTTCAGTTTATAATGATACTATGTTGCATGCCGCTGTATGTATATAATAATAGTAGACGTCATCGTTTACCATCAGGCAAATGTCGTGCTTGTCATGTTATATGCCTCATGCTATTTTTAGAAAAAAAAAAAACTAAATGTGTATTGACTGGATTGACAGGATTTTACACTACACTGCACCACACCGAAAACATATCTCTATTTCTGTTTTGAATAAAATACACAGTCACAGAACTGGAAAAATAAGCTGTCCTGTAAGACAAAGTAGTGGTAGGTACCACCCCAAGCAAACTAGATAATCCACAAATTACAAGCTTACTTGTTTACTGAAGTCTATGCTATAGACAGTAATGCCCTCTGAATGTAGTTATTTTGCCAATCAGTGAATATTTGTAAAACTTTCATAATTTAAAATGTGGAGGGTGTAAGAGCTAATTTGTGAAAAGTAAATTAATAAACGTGTTGTCGCTGACATATCTCATACTTATTAATAATTTTCCGGCGCTGTATACTAAAGAAATAGTACAAATTAGAGGAGAGACACATTATTCGGCTCGTTAGGAATGCTGCCTAATCGACTTGTCTTGCTTACAGTCTTGACATTGAGCTAATTCTGTTTCACTTTAGCCGAGAGTGCTAATTTGTGTAGCTTTGGTTATATTTAAATGACAAAGGCAAGGAGACATATTAAAAACAAAATTGTTTTTGATTTGTTGAATTACGCGGCCCAAAGTCTCCAAAGCAAGTTATATTTTTACTAAAGGTTGTTTTTTTACTGTTATATAACTTGTTAGATAATACAGATAGGGTTATTAAAAATATTATAATAAAATAAGATAATATAACTGTTAATTATTGTTTTTAGGGTTTCGTGCCTCAAAAGAAAAAAAGGAACCCTTACAGGATAACTTTGTTGTCCGTCTGTCCGTCTGTGGAGACCCTTTTTATCAGGAACTTACGCGTTCCTTACATAAAAGGTCTTGACCAAGGGGATTCAGGTGGGAGACCAAGGTATCAAGTTATAATTTAAGCCAGACCACCTGTGAAGACCCTTTCAAACAAAGAAAAGAATTTTCCTACATCGGTTCACGCGTTTTCGAATAATCGGTGAACATACCTACATAAAAAAAAGATTCCGACAAATGAAGAACCTCCTCCTTTTTTGTGAAGTCTGTTAATAAATTATATGAAACTAGAAGTGCCCCGCGGCCTCGCCCGCGTTAAAAACTCATTTTATTTACTTAAACCTTTTCTTTTGTAAAAACCTTTCTATCATAAAAGACATTAAATAAGAATTAGCCAAATCGGTTCATCCGTTTTCATGTATTGCGTGACTAAAGAAAATCGGGATTCATATTTATAAAACCAAAAAAACCCAAATTTTTAGACTTTGTTACCTACCCCATTTCGAAAAATCCTGCAACACGTACTTACTTATTTATTAACATAAGTACCTCTATGTAAAGTTTCGAATAAAACAGACTATCTCATCTTGTTGTTCGCCATACAAACTTTGAATCCCCCTTCCGTATCCGGGGGAAAATTTAAAGAAAATCCTTCTACTAACGGATACCTTCGTCATAATACCTATCTACATTCTAAATTTCAGCGCAATCCGAAACAATATTGATTTTCAGACTTTGTTACCCCACTTCACCCTCTTAGGGTGGCATTTTAAAAAAGCCTGAATTTCGTATTGACTTATTTATTTACAGAAGTACTGGTGTGAAATTTAGAATAAAATGAGTATCCAAACTTTGAACCCCAGATATATAATCTTGTTTCTGCATACAAACTTTGAACCCCCGTTTCATCTCCTTAAGGGGCGAATTTTAGAAAATCATTTCTCAGAGGGAACTAACGTTGCAATAAATATCTGCATGCCAAATTTCATCACAATCCGAAACAATATTGATTTTCTAACTTTGTTACCGCATTTCACCCTCATAGGGATGAAATTTTAAGAAATCCTGAAACACGTACTGACTTATTTTTTTATTGAAGCACTTGTGAGAAGTTTCGAATAGAAAATACTATCTAATCTTGTTTCTCCATACAAACTTTGAACCCCCATTTCACCCTCTTAAGGGGTGAATTTTGGAAAATCCTTTCTTAGTACACCCTTACGTAATAAGACAAATATACCCTCCAAAATTTCGAGTCTCTACGACTAGCGGTTAAGGCTGTACGTTGTCTGTCAGTCAGTATGTCAGGACAAAAATTCTTATAGTATTAGACTAGAAGTTCCCCGCAGCTTCGCCCGCGTTAAAAACTTCTTTAATTTACTTAAAACTTTTCTTTTGTAAAAACGATTCTATAATTAAAGACATCAAATAAGAATTAGCCAAATCGGTTTACCCGTTATGTTATCGCGTGACTAAGGCAATTCGGGATTCATATTTATAAAACCCGAAAAACCCAAATTTTCGGACTTTGTTACATATCCCATTTCGAAAAATCCTATAACACGTGTACTTTATCTCATCTTGTTTCGCCATACAAACTTTAAATCCACGTTCCGTATCCAGGAGGAGTTTTCAGAAAATCCTTTCTGAGCGGATACCTACGTCATAATAACTATCTGCGTTCTAAATTTCAGTGCAATCCGAAACAATATTGATTTTTAGACTTTGTTACCCCAGTTTATCTTCTAGGGTGGCATTTTGAAAAAGTCTGAAACTCGTATTTACTTATTTATTTACAGAAGTACTTGTGTGAAATATCGAATAAAATGACTATCCAAACTTTGAACCTCCGCTTCATACCCTTGAAGAGTGAATATTGAAAAATTCTTTCTTAGCGGATACCTAAGTCAAAATAACTATCTGCATGCCAAATTTAAGCGCAATCCGAAACAATATTGATTTCAGACTTTGTTACCCCACTTCACCCTCTTAGGGGTGGAATTTCGAAAGTCACATGTATTTACTTACTTAAGTACTTGTGTTAAGTTTCGAATATAAAAGACTATCTCATCTTGTTTCTCCATACAAACTTTGGACCCCCGTTTCATCTCCTTCAGGGGTGAATTATGGAAAATCCTTTCTCAGAGGGAACTAACGTTGTAATAACTATCTACATGTCATTTTCAATTTTATATATCAATTTTAGCGCAATCCGAAACAATATTGATTTTCACACTTTGTTACCCCATTTCACCCTCTTAGGGCAGGAATTTCAAAAAAACCTGCAATACGTATTTACTTATTTTTTTACTGGAGCACTTGTCTGAAATGTCTAATAGAAAATACTATCTAATCTTGTTTCGCCATACAAACTTTGAACCCCCGCTTTATCCCTTTCAGGGTTGAATTTTGCAAAATCCTTTCTCAGAGGTAACTAACGTCAAAATAACTATCTGCATGCCAAATTTCAGCGCAAGCCGAAACAATATTGATTTGCACACTTTGTTACCCAATTGCACCCTCTTAGGGGTGGCATTTCAAAAAAACCTGAAATAGGTATTTACTTATTTGTTCACTGGAGCACTTGTATGAAGTTTCGAATAGAAAAGACTATCTCATCTTGTTTCTCCATACAAACTTTGAACCCCCATTTCATCCCCTTAAGGGGTGAATTTTGGAAAATCCTTTCTTAGTACACCCTCACGTACTAAGACAAATATACCCTCCAAATTTCAAGTCTCTACAACCAGCGGTTTAGGCTGTGCGTTGTCTGTCAGTCAGTATGTCAGGACAAATATTCTTATAGTATTAGATACAACAATTTATATGAAATACAACAAAAAACTGAATCTAAACACTTATTATTTGCGGTTGGTGAAATATTCGTGTCTATGAATCGAACGCCAAAGTTAAGTTTGTCCTTAAACCTAGTTACGCAAGTTCGTACCGAACTCTCGATGCGCGAGTCTAACATAAGAACGGACCGTTTTGCTTACGATCGGTTAAATTTGACACGTGAATGTACTCGCACTTTGCCGGTTTTTTTAGTACCTGACATGCAAGTTTCTTTTTAATTGTCACCGTTATCATAAAAGTGACGATGCGGTCTAAAAAAGAATCGTACTAGTGCTTGAAAATGAAAGATGGCTGTGAAATGAAGTTCATGACGACGGGCTTTAGTCCAATCCATATAACAGAATTAAACCTAGCTGTCTGCGCAGAATTTGGTATATTTGTATTGCAGCTTTAAATAGCTGCAATTCATAAAAAGTAAATTAAAATGGAATTAAAGTGGATAATTGTCTTGCTATAATGACGGGTTTTATTTAACTTTTTATTTGGATATCAGTTTAGTGTTGCTTTTTAAATTATCAAAGTTATTTTTGTTTAGTTACAACAAAGAATTAGAATATCTTACGTGCGTACGTAAGTAAGTACGCATACACTTTTTTTTAAAATAATATGGACGGTGTAAATGCTCGCGGTCCTGATGATAAGTGGTCACCGCCACCAACGGTTAGGTCATGTGATATGTCGCAAAAATTTTCGAAGTTGCAACGCGGAAGTATTTATTTTTAGAAGTATTTATATTGCATACATACGTGCCTTTTAGCGCGCTATAAAGTTTTTGTTCCTTGTATTTCGCAGAAAAAATAGTGCTTACGTGTTAGCCCATAATTATATTTCCTATCAGGAATCCCGACGAACAAGATATAAATCCTGTATCCCGTCCACGAAACAAACGACACTTGCGAGTCGTGATGAATTTTGCAGCTTGCTAAGCACAGCACATCCATATTTTTAATTCATTTTTCTCTGTGCTCTATCCAGTGAGTTTTTGTAACTGGCTTTTAAGAGTAAATAAATAAAATACTTTTCAAAAACAGGAAACAACTCTCCCAAGTTTCAATTCACATTTAACTGCCGAAATTCAATACGCCTGCGTATATTTTGCGCCACATTTATTCACCGGAAAGAGAAATTGATACGCGTTCCGAAGCATTTATTAAAGGAACGCTCCTCGTGTTTAGATTATCGCAGTCAAATTTGACGTGCACTCAATTAGTGGGGCACTGTAGGGCATGGCCCGTCGGTAATTTGTCAGTGACAGCGTCGGAAGTGTATCGCGGGCCTAGTTTTAACGGCCATAATGCTATAGTGACGGGACAGTTTGATTTACAGGCTGAGGTAGATAAATACCTATAGTTCATGTTGAACCTGATAGAGAGGCGCATTTGTAGGTAGAATCACAAAAAAATACTGTTTACAATGCAGGTAAGCTGGAATGAGACTGAAATTTGAGAGTTGATCCGTTGCAAGTTTGGAGCATCGCCACCTACTGGAGAGTTTACTTTCTTACCTTCATATGCTTAGACTTAATCCAACATATAATACCGGGATTTTTTAATAATATAAGGCTGCAAACAAACTGGCATCCCGATCGATGGTAGGCGGTCACCGACGCTTATGGACACCTGTAACTCCAGCAGCGTTGCTGATGCGTTGCCTGCCCTTCAAGACTCTTTTAATCTTTCTCATGAAGAACCTCATATAGTATCGTATCCCAAAGGGTAGACCTCAACTGAAAACTTATTCTACATTTAACATGTGAGTGGCTGGCAGGATCTGTCAAACCTAACTGTATGGGATGTCCACAAGTCTGGCACTTTGCCATTTGTCTCTATTAAGGCGAATACACTATTTTATTGTTTTCTTTGAAAGCAGTATTCACCAATTTACTGTCACTTCACTACACTAACTCAAAAGGTTTTATCCTTTATGGACTTATCACTATGTCCGTGTTGTCGAGGAGCTGAATAGCCGCGACATTCAGTAACAAAGTAAATTTATAATATTAATATGTTGAAAGTTAATCAATATAAGTTTGTATAGAACACCCATTTATCAAATTTTTATGTTTTCTTCGTTGTTCCAATTTGATTTAATAAAGTAATACCACCTTCCACTAATAACCCTGAAAGTGCCTGAGTAGCTTGCTACACTTATAGTTAATCTGTGGCACTTGAGTGTTGGCAAAGGATTGTTGTTTGAAATTTTTAATTTTTTTTTTTTTTTAAACCACAAGCTTTTTGTAAAGTCGTCATCATGTGTTATGTAAAGAACAAATGATAACAATACACACACTAAACACAATGTCGACTGCCTGCCTTACCATTTTCCATTAGATAGCTCCAGTTCCTACCGCCGGGCTCAGGTCAACTCGACGGTACTATTATATTGTATTGTCACAAAACTTACATAACTATGAAAAAGAACATTCCGATTAATCGGTTGAGGATAACGTTTTTTATTTACTTTCAGTTGCAAATTTGAACCTAATAAATATACAAATATAGCCCAAATAAAAGCTTGTAAAAACAATTCCACATTTGTATCTTGTAGATTGAGAAACGCAATACTGTTGCGTCGTTAATTGTATCGTGCCTTGTCGTACGTCGTGATTTATAAAACGGTGAATCAACATGTTCCATTGCTTATTTACACTAACTTGCTTCAATTACAAATTGGGTAATCAATGAACTTTCTGGGTTTTTATACTGCTTATTTTGCAGATAATTTAGTTACACTAACTTTAGTGTAGTAAATAAAATATCTGTAGCCGTATCGTGTTACGAAAGCCTGTAAGTACCAGCTCGATACGGCACGCTATTGTAGGTGCTTATTATATAAATTATCTTTATCTAAAAATCTTGTCTATAAAGTTTTGTCAATTACAAACAAACTAAAAACAAATATTGTGCCCTTGTTAAAAAAACCAGCTATTGTGAATATCAATAGTCTAATATTTTAGTTTCAATCCACTAATATGTTTCCGGTCGCTAATAGAAAAACCCACAAACAATCTGAACAGCCGAGACCTTGCTTAAAATCATATTGTTTAAACCTACTATGTCAGATATGACCCGATTTTGGTTAGTTTCGTGTGTCGCGTGCCACGAAACTAATTTAATAAAAACACGGTATATTAAAGGGTATTTTGGCATTAACGCTCGACTCGGACTCACACACTAACGTTCTTAAGTTAAGCACCTTATCGAATTACATATGATAAGCTATACCTATCCGCGCGTAATGCTAACAGTACACGCCGCTAATTAAAATACCTTTAAGTAGTAGGGAAACTATAGAATTTCTCTACTATAGTCGAATTTTTAATTAAACGGAGTAAAATTACATAAACTTGTTCATGAAATAAAAATAGGCTATGTAATGTGTTATCAAAGATAAGATATGAAAGATTAGAGTCATATCAATTCAGTGAATTATTCCATTCATTCTTGTCTGAGTTATTTATTATTTATTTTTTATAAAAGATTGCAATGTGCTTAAACCAATTTTGCCATTATCAGTAATTTTTTTTTCATATACAAATACTTTTTTATTAACACTAATTTTATTACTTATTTTATTATCATTATTCAACTAGTAAGCTGCACTTTAAATGCTTATGCTTAATACATTTATCAAGTTTATCAGATCTTTTGAATGGTAATACTCAACTAGATCATCACCAATATTTGAATGTTGGCAACATTATTGTGCTAAGTGACATTTTAACCTGTCAGTTAGTAGTTAGTCGTCAAAATCGACATTACTTAAAATTATTTCAACGGACTGTCATATTTAGGGGTAATTCAGCAATGTTTATGTAAATGCGATGTTATTCTAGGTAATCCATACCCTTATCATAAAATATAAATTCTTATACATTATGGACATATTATACATTATGATAGGTTTTATTATATAAATAGGTTCTGTGTATATGAAATGTAAATGGCCCTGTGTAAATCCCAGATTCAGTTGATGGATAGTGAAATAGAGAAACAATGAGAAGAGATTACACATTTTAACTGGACATAATATACTTGAGTGGGAAAATATATTTTTTAATGTCTGACAAATAACCACTTCACCGCTACCTTGCCTAATGTTATGTGAAGATGCAGTCTGAGATTTTCAGTTCATATAAAATTAGTTCGTCTTGAGGTTTCAGTTGGGATCCAACAACTAGAAACTACTTAAGTAATTTAGGTCGTACCATTTCCACGAAACGTCAGTTTATAGCACTGGAAGCAATGGAGAATGGCGCCAATCAACTCCTCAGAGACACGGGTTTGCAAACATAAGGTCCCAAAGCCCTCAGCATCACCACAAAGCAGCAAGTTACCGGTTTGTTAAACTTAGACATAGGTGAATTTTTAACGAGGCCAAAGCTGGCACAGTTAGTATAATCTTATATTGGTGAGAAAGTCAATCAATCACCTTAATTATAGATATTAATCCTACACACAGGGTAAACACTGATGGCAGGCTTTAACGGTGGTTAAAATTCTCCCTCTGTATTAATTTCGCCAATTAGCTCACCGACTTCCAGCATGATATTAATAGCCAGCCGTAAGATGTGTAGCGTTAAAATGTTACTTAATCATTGGTCTTTAGTACGTTGTCCAGCTGTACCTTAGAAGTGTCTCTTCCACTCCTAAGCGAGCACGATCCTATCATACAGCATTGCTGCTGTAAATCAAGTAAAATCCTTAAGCATCCCCAATTAACAAACATGGAAGCAGTACACACACTCTGTTCAATATCTAAAAAGTACAGTTTTTGGGTTAGAATAATAGTGTATTTTGTGAGTGGGAACATGTTGACTTTGCAACTCTCGCTCAACTTAATTTCATCAATATTCAATGTTATTAGCTTTAACTTTGTGAAGAGGAATTGTTTCATCGACATGTCTAAAATGTTTCGAGGTTAAATAAAGAGGATTCCCTATAACAAAAACCTTATTTAAATAATAGTTTGGAGCAAGAGCCTTACAAAGTGTACCTAGGAAAAGCTGCAAAATTAAATAATTAATTTCTCTCTTAATTAATTTCAGTGATAGTTATACAATGATTTCAATGTTATACATTTCTGTAATAATTAAACTTTTGAAGTAAAAGGTCGGTAAATAGTGGCAAGTCAGTGGGTACTTTAAATAAACAAGGTACTAAAATAAGTGCGAGTCAGACTCGCACACGTAGAGTTCCGTACCACAGTACAATTATTAAAGAAGATTGAGCAGAATTTGCCGAAAAAAATTACATTTCTTGTATGGGGAGACCCCTTTAATAATTCATTTTATTTTGTTTTTGTATTTGTTGTTACAGCGCCTATAGTAGTACTACACACTTTTCGAAAATTTCACGTATTTACCCACCACGGTTACGTAGATACGGCCCTGGAAAGGCGAACAGACGGACGGACGGACAGCGAAGTCTCAGTAATAATAATCGTCATAATCATAGTAATTAATTAATAAATGCCCCGCTAAATAACAATAAAATCGGCAAAACATTAAATTTATGCTTCTACAAAATTTTTAATTTTTGTAAGATGCTACCCCATCTCCAATTAATAATTTTCTTACGGAATTGGCAAAACTTAATTAAAATCCTCTCATGC
This sequence comes from Cabera pusaria, assembly GCA_954871355.1. NCBI lineage: Eukaryota > Metazoa > Arthropoda > Insecta > Lepidoptera > Geometridae > Cabera > Cabera pusaria. The sequence goes on from OX940894.1 coordinate 11,877,853, forward strand.
TTTCCATAACAAACTTGATGATTTCCCACAAGGTAGAATACTTTTATCCCTTCTCTCCCCTCTGTTTGTATAGGCGCTCTTATACCCTTAAGGGTAAATAAACATTACCAATAAGTCATTTACACGTGGAAGGTTATTGTAAAGTACTCGTAACTGATATCGATACAATTTTATTTTGTTAAAATTTTGTTTTGTTGTTGCGCTTTTTATACAAAGCTCGACCTGTTCGTGCGCTTTTATTTGTAATAAACATTGAACATTTAAATAAAAACAAATTATATAATTTTCATCATAATTCTGATCCGATAAAAGGCCGATGAAAATGCAATAGTTTGATAATTTTGAGGTTCTGATGATGACTTTTCTTATTATACCTTTGCAACATATAGAGCTACAAAGAGTCAAAGTCTAAGGTTTGAAACATTTGTATGTCTGAATAACAAGAAACTATGTCTCTGTCAACTTTAACGAGAATCTTTTAAGCACTCCGACGTTACACGTATCACATTAGTAGCTTTTAGTTGCGAAATTTAAACGTACTTTTCGCAGTAGTCAGTAAAATCACACTAGATAAAATTATTGTGCTAAAATTATGTATTAGCAAACTGAAATGGGACTGGGCTGGTCATATCTAACGCAGGATCGATATTTGTTGGGATTGACTGGTTTTTTTGACTGCGAATCGGCTAATGTATCGTAGGACGCACTATGTTCAGGTGAAGCGACGATGAATAAAGTAGTGAGAAGTGAGTGGAAATGAAATCGGGTGATATGTAAAATAGAAGATACGGTTTTATAGTCTGACGGCGCTACTTATAAAAAAATCTCAAAACAAAGTAAATATAAAAAGGTTTTCTCCAAGAGGTAAAACTATTTAAATATAAAGAGTAATTGAAAATCTACCACGAACGACAACGTGAAACGGATGTTTTTTTATTGTGCAAGTAACTGCAGTGCGCCCTTGTTCATAGATCGTATCAGCATAAACTTACCGAGGTCATTTCCAGTGCATAACGATTACTATCAACAACACCTTTCACGCTATAAAGAATAGATACAACTAGAAGTGACATTTTAACGAAAGAAATATTATGACTGACTTAGCAAAAGAATACCAAATTTGTGGTTTATAATATTAGACAATTTTTAGCCGATTGTTTTCAAAACTTAACGAAATTGAAAATTTGCACGTCTAATTTTTTATACAATAAACTTTGAGGCGGTCGATTATGTGCTTTGAAAAACCAATGTGTCTATAGAATATGAACTGTCTTTTTTCAGTTTTAGTGGTTAAAGACGATGTTATCGAAAATGGTGAACATGCTAGGCCTAGAATAGTCTACTCTCATGGGATGTGTGCCATCGGAACTCCGCAAGGTGATGGTGGCAGATTTTCTCCTTGAGTGTGGCAAGCTACGTTTTGGTAGCAAGTCAGGAGCACTTCGACATAATGCTCTTACAACAATGTCGATTAAAACATTAAAAGACAAAATTGTTACCTTATACGAATTAGAAAAAGGCGTTTGACACGAGACAACATTCTCATGTTCCGTAAAACACTGTAATTAAATGCCGTGGTCTCTAGTTGTAAGTTAAGCAATAGCTCTATTTAACACTAAGATTCGATTTAATGCCTAGTGTCTAAGCTCTTTATAGTTAAGCTACTTTGGAAAGTTTTAGCCTTGTGTATGAAGTTTACGAAGATGAGGGTTGGCATGAAATCCGTGCCACTAAATATATTTAGAATATAGGTTATACTGCAAACAATATTAGTGATTAGTAAGTACAAAGATACCCACATACTTTGAAAATAAAAGAGTAAATGTGTGCCTACCCAGCACATACCTTTTTAGGATTTAGCTTATAATTTAATTATATAGAGTCCTCTGTAAGAGCTAGTAATAAACAGACGTTATTCATATTTAATTGTTTCATTCAATAGAAGAGCCCATTACCATATAGGGCACAGTGGTGACTCGACTTCGAACACGCGTAGACATCTGTGATAGTTTTGCATTAGATATTACCTGACTACGGACTATCCACCATGCCGCAACCACCAACACACAACCGCAAGAAAGTACAGAGAGAAACAAGTCACCAGCATCGGTCGATCCAATGGAAGTTGCAGTAGTTTCCGTGTCATCGAGGATTCCAGAAATTTGGACCGACCAGCCGCGACTTTGGTTTGTGCAATGCGAAGCCGTTCTCGGACCACAAAAGTTGAGCGACGACGCGCGATACTACGTGGTCGTCACAAAACTGGGCAAAGAAGTCGTGCAACAAGTGAGCGACATTTTGCTGAGGCCGCCGGAAACAAAAAAATTCGACACGCTGAAGGACCGATTACTTCAAGTGTACGAAGAATCGGAGATGCGGCAATTCCAGAAGTTGCTGAGTGAAATAGAACTAGGAGATCAAAAACCACCTCAACTTCTTCGCAGGATGAGAGACTTGGCCCGTGGAAAGATGCCAGATGATACGCTGAAGATCATGTGGCAAGGTCATCTACCTACTTCGGTGCGCGGTGTTCTCGCAGTCAGTGAACTGAAGGACTTAGAACATTTATCGGCTATTTCCGATACGGTGATGGAAACAACACGACCCCTACAGCTCGCGGAAGTACATTCTACACCAAGCACCAGCAGCGGTGTAGGCAGTGATAATACATTTATTTTGACGGAAATAGCTAATTTAAGCTTGAAAATTTGTGAGTTGGAGCAAAACAAAAACGATAATAGACAGTTTAATCGTTTTCGTTCACGTTCGCGATCAGCATCCCGAGGTCGTAATTCGATCCGTCGCACACCTGATAGCCCGGACTGACTATGCTCTTATCATTTTAAATACCGAAATAGAGCTAGAAAATGCATAGAACCGTGTGCATGGAATATAATATCGTTTAAAAACTAAAAAACAACCGACTTCAATGCCGCGCTATACATTTTCAGTACCAATTTTGAGATGTTTATCTCAATATCTCTGGAGATACTTATCATACCTCGATAAAATTATCATGGTACCACACTTGGGATATCTCCTTTCGAACAAAAAAAGAATAATCGAAATCGGTTCATAAACGACGAAGTTATCCGCGAAGAAACATTAAAAAAAAAAAAAAAAAAAAAATACGGTCGAATTGAGAAACCTCCTCCTTTTTTTGAAGTCGGTTAAAAAGAGCTGAGTGTCCGGAAAACTAAGTGAGGTGCAATCGCAGGCGGAAAATTGCACCATCATTCCAGTTCCCCGCCTATGTGTGTATAATAAGAAGACAGGACTTAAATATTTAGTGGATACAGGTGCGAACATTTCAGTGGTCCCCGTTAATAAAAATAGACTAGTTAGTGATAAGTGTGAAGACTATAAACTTTTTGCCGCGAACGGTACTGAAATAAATACTTAATTATATTAATACTTAATTGTTAAGACTTTTGATTTAGACTTTGGACTACGTAGACCGTTCCGTTGGTCTTTTGTGGTAGCCGAGGTCAAGCAACCGATATTAGGTGCTGACTTTCTGGCTCATTATAAACTATTAGTGGACGTAAATAACCGGAAGTTAATCGATTCAGTGACCAGTTTACAGACTATTGCTTCAGTGGCTTTACAAGATGAACCATAAGGACAATTGACTATAATAGTGATTTTAGTAGTGTTAGAAGATTTCCATCTACCCTCACGCTGCGACTGGGCTCGATAGTATAAAAGCGGACAGCGAGCGGGTATCAGATTCAGTCTTCGTGTAGCCGTCGTACGGTTCGGACGTAATGGTTATGTTGTTAGCTTAGATACATTATGTAATTGTTATTATGTTGAGGTTCTGTGGCATTATATAGCTGTGGGTATTGTGATAGTGTTTATTGTTATTATGTTGAGGTTCTGTGGTATTATATAACTGTGGGTATTGTGATAGTGTTTATTTTTTTAGCCTTTTTCACTTCTGGTCTCTAAGATCAGAAGTGGGATAGGTCCACGTGCACTTTACGCGTATAAGCCGTCTCTGACATTTGCCTTGATCTATTCAAAGTAACAGTTTTGAATAAATTTAGGTGCAACAATGTTTTTAAAACGAAGTGATACTGAGATCTGGTTTTTCGTAAATTTTTGTCAGTTAAAGTGTAAATTAGACGTTTGTCTGGGTATTCAGGGTATGTGATATTTCTTAAAGATTAAAAAAAATACATCGGAAAAGTAATTTCATCGAATTGTTTTTGCAATAAAGGGCAGTTTGCCACGGATCTAATCTGGTAGTGTTTACCACCGCGTCCGATTACGAAACGCCACGTGTAATTGCCGTTGCTCATAATGATTTGAGTTCTCTGTAGTTTGTAGCTGTTTCGGTGTGCTACTACCGTGCAACATAGCTGAGAATGCTCGTCGGCAAGTAAACGCGGCGGACAGGATTATTCGAGTATGGTTGGTGTGGATACAGGTATGATTACAATGTTACTTTTATTTTGTTACTTGACTATGCGAAGAGGTTGCCTGTGTTTAATAATTGGACAAGCCCAAGATATTTAGATGCGAGTAATTGTCTACCTAAAAACGCAAAAGCGTAGTCAAATCATTGTGCGACAACCTATAATAGATCGTGTTAGCATTTGTATTTGCTGTTACACCCACAAGGCGACATTGTTATTACTTTGCAGTGATAGGTTTGTTTTCCGTGTTTAGTGCGATTAAGAATCGTTTTCAAAGCTGGTTGATCAGTAGCGTAGTGGAATTTAGTTAAATCAAGAGTGTTAACCGATGTCAGGGAAACTGATTAAAATCAAGACCATTCATGTTTGTCAGATCTAACTTATTAGTGTCCTTCCTGGTTAGTCCGACATATCTACCATGTAAGCTTGTTCTTACCGTGAAATTGCGGGTATAACAAAACATTTTTTGAGGGCTTAGAATACTATAACTCTTTGAGTTAGATGTTTTCGTATTACGAAAAATAAAAAGCACAATAAGGTCAATATTAATTTATTTTGAATTCGGATATCTACTTCTTACATAAGATACAAGGTGAAGCCGAATATTAAGTAACTGTACTAGTTTCAGTGTATACTCGACCATAGTTTTGAATTTATTGCCATAGCATTGAGTAGTTAATGTTTGAGGGTTATATTGAACTATCCGTCTCACTCTTAACCCCTTAGTTATTCACGCGGTGCTCGCGAACGCATTAAGTCAGTCAAATTAAAAAGTTGACAGGCGCAGTGCAGTGATGTTCATAAGTTTTAAGCGCCACAGTATTTGCTATAGGGAGACTATCGTCATGCCGACAAACGAGCGCTGTACATGGGCTGTTATCTACATTCTATTAGTGTTATTTGTCAATACGTAGACAGTCATTATGGTACGATCCCAGTTTAGACCGTGCAGTAGTAGTAGTAATAATAAGTTGAAATACTTAGTAAAAAAAAAATTAAGGCGATTTCATTCATCCGCGTGTGTCTGTAACGTACTCGTAGTAGGTTATTGTGAAATATGCTAAGTTGCAAAAGTAAGTACAGTGAGTAAGTGTTCCGTACAATTATTTTATCGTGACGAACGGACCTAGTCTATACCTACATGCCAGATGACAACGTACAGGGTTTGGTGTACGAAGTTAGGTAAAAAAAAAATGAAGGTACTTCGAAATCTTGTGATATTGTTAGTTTTTGCGGAATTGTTGTGAGTACTTCGTGACACGAGCAGTTTAGTTCTGGCAGTAAACCGATGGCGTGGTTTCGATGGTCAGGTTGGGCCGAACGTAGGAAACTTGAATCTGGGGAAATATAATACTTACAGCGGCAAGCTTAAGGTGAGGTGATAGAAACAGTAAGCAAGTTACTTACTACTTATGATGCAAACTGTTATTTTAGTTTGATTTTATTTCTATTACTTACGAAGCGTTGTTCAACACTGGTGAACCATTTTAATAACCCCAACATTGCGGCTATTCTGTGCACCGACATTGTGGCAACTTGTTACTTTTTTTTTACTACCTTGTTCGTTTATTTTGTATTTTGTATGGTGACTAGTGAGTGTTTATTTTGAGTAGTTATTTTGTACCCCGACATTGTGGTACTTGCAGCCCCGACATTGTGGCTATCTCGTGCCTCGACATTTTGGTACTCGTGCCTCGACATTTTGGTACTCGTGCCTCGACATTTTGGTACTCGTGCTTCGACATTTTGGTACTCGTGCCTCGACATTTTGGTACTGGTACCACGACATTGTGGTACTCGTACTCCGACTTTCTGGTGTTTGCAGACCTCCGAGCATCGCGCCACTGCGCGAGTGCGCGATATGCTGTGCGTGCTGGTGCTCGCGTGCCGTGCTTCATGCTGAGCTCCACGCAAAGCGGCGCACTGAAGCGCGATGCTGGCGGCAGTTATGCTACTGCGCGAGTGCGCGCCATGGTGGTGCGCACTCCCCGCAGCGCAACTGCGCGCCGTCCGAGGCGTGCTGGTGCGCGCTCCCCGCAGCGCGACTGCGCGCCGTCCGAGGCATGATGGTGCGCGCTCCCCGCAGCGCGACTGCGCGTTGTCCGAGGCGTGCTGGTGCGCGCTCCCTGCAGCGCGACTGCGCGCCGTCCGAGGCGTGCTGGTGCGCGCTCCCTACAGCGCGACTGCGCGCCGTCCGAGGCGTGCTGGTGCACGCTCCCCGCAGCGTGACTGCGCGCCGTCCGAGGCGTGGTGGTGCGCGCTCCTCACAGCGTGACTGCGCGCCGTGCGAGGCCGTGCTGGTTGAGCAAATCAATGCAGGTGCTGGTGCCAGGTGGAAACCAGGTGGCTGACGAAGCGGTCGAGGACGTCCCGCTGTCAGGAGAGGCCGTGTTAGAAGATTTTCATCTACCCTCACGCTGCGACTGGGCTCTATAGTATAAAAGCGGACAGCGAGCGGGTATCAGATTCAGTCTTCGTGTAGCCGTCGTACGGTTCGGACGTAATGGTTATGTTGTTAGCTTAGACACATTATGTAATTGTTATTATGTTGAGGTTCTGTGGCATTATATAGCTGTAGGTATTGTGATAGTGTTTATTGTTATTATGTTGAGGTTCTGTGGTATTATACAACTGTGAGTATTGTGATAGAGTTTATTTTTTTAGCCTTTTTCACTTCTGGTCTCTAAGAGTAGTATATTCGAAGAATTTCCGAACGTTACCAAACCTATGTGCTTTAAGGACTCTCCGTGCCATTCGGTAGTACATCGCATAGAAACTACGGACTCAGCTGTTTACGCGCCCCCTAGACCTCTCCCACTGGATAAGTACTACAAAGTCAAGGCTGAATTTCAACGCATGCAAGAGATGGGGATATGCAGACCTTCTAATAGCAATTGGGCAAGTCCTTTGCATGTGGTGACAAAGAAAAACGGTGAACTGAGACCGTGCGGAGACTATCAACAGCTAAACGCGATAACGGTACCAGATAGATATCCCATACCACGTATACAAGACTGTACGTACTTATTATATGGGAAGAGTATATATACACGGATTGACCTTCAAAGAGCATACCATAATATTCCCATAAATGAGCAGGATATACCGATCACTACGACTTTCGGTCTATATGAATTTTTGAGACTGGGATTTGGTTTTCAAAATGCTGCACAGTCTTTTCAGCGTTTTATGAGTGAAGAAGTGCTTAAAAATCTGGACTACGTATTTATCTACATCGATGACGTCATCATAGCCTCGTCCTCCGAATCGCAGCATCGAGATCACGTCAGAGAAGTACAATCTCGAATGGACAAATATGGCATTACAATTAACATGGCCAAAAGTGAATTCGGTAAATCGGATTTAAATTTTCTCGGTTACCGTGTATCGACTGATGGAATGCAACCATTAGATGAGCAAGTCAAGGTCATATCGGAGTTTCCGAAACCGAAAACTGTCGAAGAATTGAGACGTTTTCTCGGAATGTTGAACTTCTACAGACGACATTTTCCGAAGGCAGCTGAACTACATGCAAAGTTAAATGTCTTCGTACACAATTCCAAGAAGCGAGACAAAAGTCTTATTCCGTGGACCGACGAAGGGACTGAAGCCTTCGAACAATGTAAACAGAGCCTACAAAGCGCAGTTACATTGTCGTTTCCATCACCAGATGCACCGATCGCCCTCATGACAGACTGTTCGAATACATGTGCAGGCGCAGTTCTACAACAGCGTGAGAACAATACTTAGAAGCCACTAGGTTTTTATTCGAACAAACTGAGCGAAACCCAGCAGAAATATTCCACGTATGACAGAGAATTACTGGCAATATACATGGCGATCAAACATTTTAAACCACTAATTGAAGGCCGATCTCTAACCGTGTATACAGACCATAAACCGATCGTAAATTCGTTACATAAGAACACAGTCAGCAAAAACGACACACCTCGCCGAATAAGACACTTGGATTTTATTATGCAGTTTTGTACAGATATAAAGTACATCGCAGAAGAAGAAAATGTAGCAGCCGATTGTTTGTCTTGCATAGCATCGATAAACATACCACCATCGCCTATTGACTATGAAAAGTTGGCAGAGTCGCAGAGCAAAGATGCAGAGTTGAAAAGTCTATTACAAAATGCATCATTCAAGTTTCAACAAATTGCCATTACCTACTTGCAATAAACCAATATATTGCGAATATCAACAGATAGCGCTAGTCCGTACTTACCTAAAGAGTTTCGCGTATCAGCTTTCAACGCTATACACGGAATAAATCCAGGTACACGAACTACAAGAAAGTAACTCCATTCAAAGTAGTAAAAAAGACAGACAAATATTTAATATTAATGCAAGGGGATACAGAAAAAGCCATTAGTATAGATAGAGTGAAGCCAGCTTTCGGACTTTGGCACGAGGAATCTGCTGACGCGCCTAATAAGGCAACTGTTGATATTAAGGCCAATACACACAGAGTTTCGAGATCTGGGTGGCTTATAAAGCCGTAGTTAGATTCGCAGTTGGAACATAGTATGAATTATGAATAATGTAGGTATAAATGATAAAAAAGATAAGTAGCGTTATTTTGTAGGTAACCTGATGATAGTTTATTAATGTAGTGAGTCTGTTTGTTAATGTAACGTAAGAATATAGTAATGAAATGTTTATGATTATTGTGTACCCCTATATATTTGAATAGTTTTGTTTTATTGACAGTTAATACTTTTTATTTTATTTTTTTATACAAAATGTATTTAGATGTTATGAAACTTACAGTGTTACGATATTTTTTTGTTTTGAATATTTTTTCATGTTTTATTATTTTACACAATTTACCTTGTTTTAAAATGTTCAATGGTAATATTGATTTTTTTCTTTTGTTATTTTTTTTGTACTTATGTTGTTTTCCAATTGCGTGAATTTTATCTGATGTTATTATAAATGTTTTATAATGTAGAATTGAATTTTGTTTTATGTTTTAATTTTTTTTTGGCATTTGCGCTATATATATTTTTTTTATTTTTTTTTGAATAGAGGGGGAAGTTATGTGCCTACCCAGCACATACCTTTTTAGGTTTTAGCTTATAATTTAATTATATAGAGTCCTCTGTAAGAGCTAGTAATAAACAGACGTGTTTCATATTTAATTGTTTCTTTCAATAGAAGAGCCCATCACCTTATAGGGCACAAATGCATAAAGAAAATAATTTGCTATGATTTTAAGAGATTTTTCGTGGGCTAGAAATAGATAGTGATAATATTGAAAATACATGACATTTTGCATCATTGCACCGTAAATCGGAAGCTGTGAAGCAAGTTTATGGTATGAATAATGCGAAAAATGTTATATCGAAAAACATATTTTGATCGTAGATGCTGAACGACTCAGGCGCAGGTTCGGAGGTCGGTCTTCTACTGGTCCTCCTTGCGGTAGTGCCAACACTTTGTCTGTCATTTATTTGTAAAAAATACTGGATCCTGTAAAGGCATGTTTGACTCAACATCATCAGCGCCGTTTCTGTACAGCTAAGCACATATGCGCTGACAATGTTTATTGTGAAATTTTTTTTTATTATGTTCATCCAAAGGAAAATAGTTCTACTGCATATTTTAGTATTTCGTTATTATTTCATTTCTTTCTGTAATCTATCACAGTTTTTTAGGGTTCCGTACCTCAAAAGGTTAAAAAAAGGAACCCTTATAAGATCACTTTCTTGTTCGTCTGTCCATATGTCTGTCCGTCTGTCTGTCTGTCCGTGTGTCACTGTCAAGTTGAAATTTATACTAAATACTAAGGTCTATAGTTCCTATTAGGTGTATAAAAATCAAGGTCTCAAAATTTACCTTAATTTTCAACTTTTTTTATTTTTCGGAATGTTTTCTTTACTTGTGCTGTAAGACCTTGTTTTTGACAAAAATTGACAATTCTAGGTCAACCGCAAGTATAATGTATATTAGTATAATGTGCGTAAAACATTGTAATGGTGATATTAATAAATCTGAATCCTGATACGTATATAGATCTAAACCTATTAATATATTTACTGCCACAAAATATGTGTAATGGTTACATTTAGTTGAATATGTTTCAAGTGCGAATTCGGCGGAAATATGGTTTTGCGTAATAGATTGGTGCGTCACCCTCGCTGACTGAATACGTAATAAACGAAAAGTAGCAAATGCTATGTAGCGGAGTATTGCTGTAAATAGCATATTGGGCGAGGAAATATGGCATTTATCAAATACCATACATTACTCATGCAATTTATATACTAAGACTACCTTACATCCAAGTGTAGTTATTATTTGATTTCGCGTTGTCATGATGTGATTAAAAAGGGACAAGCACAAAACAGGCGAAATTCGCCTGTTTTGTGAGGACAAGCAAGAGGCTCGCCTAATGGTTAGCAATGACGTCGGCCTAAAATAGATTAGTATGATGAACGCAAAACCTTTGGATCACCAAATTTGTACGTTACTTTGAAACAGGTAGTCTCATATGCTTATCTGTTTTCATTGGTCAGTTTACCCTTCACACCGATAAATACCTTCTTTTAGTTTTTAAATGTTGTATACTACTCTGTGATGTCATATTGTGTTTTGTTGCAGATGAACCGGGATTCAGCTCTCCTATCACCAACGTCACTGCGCCGCTCGGTCGCGAGGCTATACTTGCCTGTACTGTGCACAATCTTTCTACGTATAAGGTATGTTTTTACTATTATATCAGATGCATTTGAAAAACACAAAAGTGGGAAATAAACAGAGAAGATTTTCAGGCACCTGCTTGAAAAAATAAATATTTTAAGATCTATTCCAAATAAAGATTACGACTGTTGTAGCTGCTACGCCTTCTACGCAGCATCTACGCGCAAACTCGTAGCAGTGAAAACTCACAATAGAATAAATACCGTTACGCTCTGAATGGCGAATATAAATTCACTATTCAGAGCATAACCTTATAGGTGAGGTGTTTATTGTAAGTGACATTCAGTCGATAGTTAAGAGGTTTCGCCGCGGAAACGTGAATATGGCAGCAAAATAAAAAAAAAGTTTTTTTAATGTGTTTTTTAACTTACTTAACTGGCCTACCAATAAGGAAATAATGTTTCAGTTCCAAATTCGAATAAAAAATAAAGCATTGAAAAAATAACTTTCTAGGGCTTTGGCATATATACTTGATCATGCCAGCGTGTATCAATATTTTAATATCTAAACTAAGCAATATCCGCAGACAATTTTTATATATAAAAAAAAATCTGATTAAAAATACATTTTAACTAATTAATTAAATACTGACATACAAAATTGATTGAAATTGGCACAAATATTATTGAAGTATTATGTAAAAAGCTTCTCATATATCGTTCAAATGATTTCATGTGGCATAGAGTTTCCTTGTACTTTTCCATATCTTTTCAACGCTAGGCATTGCATTTTAGTTATGACTAAAATATGCAAAATGTGGTATGCCAATGCGTCGGCTTAGCTTGTCAGTGCAGCCTCCGTGAGTCCAGATACACAAACTGATCAACCCTTTCATAGTATCAAAGTGGTAGTTAGTGAAGGTAGCAGTTTCAACCATCGTCGGTCAATCAACATTACTTTAGTCTTTGCGATTTTAATTTTCAGACCGATTTTTCCTTTTCGATGACGATTTGGTTACTTTTCGCTAAAATAAAAAGCATCATATGTGTTAATTTTCCTACATTCTTAAATCATCAATGTTTACATCAAGAGTACAAATAAAGCGACCCACATGCAAACGGGCTCACACTTTAAAAGCTTGAGCTATTTTGTATGTTCTTAAGCTTTATTCAATAGTGTTTGCTTTGTTGAACGAACACAGTACTAGCCTTATTGGTAGCGATGCTGTGAATGCATTGAAAGTTTCTAAAGCTTTAGCAAGATTGCGAGGGCATGTAGAGCAAAATTCTAGCATGTTTACCCTTTACATGTTATAATCTTGTTGCGATTGTTTAGGTGCAGTTTATATGTTTGGTCTACTTGTTTGCATTACTTGATTAAAACTTCGCAGTCTGTGGCAAATCAGTGCAGTTTTTTTAATCCAATAAAAACAAGTACGACATATCTATTTATTACATACCTTTAAAAAAATTGATATAGGACGAATGCGTTTAAGAAAAGATGTCCGTTAAAAAAATCTGAACAAAACATGTTTAGTATTGATTTTGTGACATTTCAACGTAATTTTGGTTAATATTTTTGTAATATCATATTTTTTCGGAGTTGAAACCGGATCACCCCAGAACCCTAATTAACTAAACACCAACGAATTTCTGTACGGACATCCCGAGAATAATTGAAATACAAAATAAAAGTCTTATAATTTCTTGTTAATAATAAGATTGTAAAAATAGTAAATATATAAACAATAACTATAAATACGGTTACCTTACAATACTTGATGTTTATTTAGTGACGGTGACGATTATTTTAAATGAGAGTTAGGTCTCAGGATGCATTCAGTGTTTCTACAATTATAATACAAGGGCGTTGTGAAACAGCAAGCCGTGCGTGCGCACGTTATACTTAACTCGATTCAGCGCTCAGCTATTTAGTAAAATGAGGTGCATGCTATTTCAACACTATTCAGATATTAAATTAGCTTTGGGTCCGCGCAAAGGAAAATTGTTTTACACCAAGCAAGAGTTTTATCTATCGCCTAATCTCGCCTTAATCTCACTCCGACGGTAACAGATGTAAATTATTTTGTCCTAATTGGCTCGAGTTAGAATACACTGAATTGCTCTAGGGTTATTCATAACTCAATGACGGATTAATTTAGGCGGAGCCCTTGCCATGCCTACCAGAATATATAGAGGGCGATTGTATCTCACGCCTTAAATATGACCTTTTTGTAAAATGTCATATCATATCCTTTAACGACAATCAATCATTATCATGATAATGATGAATCATTAACAAACTAAGTAGTTAAGTAGAGAGATATTTAACTTATTTCACCGAGCACTATTGAAATACTAATCGATAAGTAGGCATGTCTCAATGTTTGTGACAAAAAATAATAAAAAAATGCTCCCAAATATCGGGCATTGGTATAAAATCATTAACATAATAAGATAAGCAAGTTTTATCAGAGCAATAATACAATCAGGCTTTTGTTTAGGAATATGGCCGACCGACCGTGAGGTTCGTTTATATTTTTATTTCCACAGGTTGCGTGGCTGAGGGTGGACACGCAGACCATTTTGACGATACACACGCACGTGATATCGAGGAGTCGGAGGGTCGGCGTCACTCACAGCGACCACAGGACTTGGTTCCTACACATACGTGAGCTGCGGGAGACCGACAGAGGGTGGTACATGTGTCAGATAAACACAGATCCTATGAAGAGTCAGCTCGGATATTTGGATGTCGTTGGTAAGCTTTCCGACCATTCTGTTACAAACTGATGAAGAATAAATTTGGCTTTAGATTTAAGGACACGATTCCTATAGCGCTCCTTTAAAATAATTGGTTTGGGCTGTGTATAGATAGGCAAGGCATGACCTGCTTCCAGGCAAAAGAAAATGATTCTATTTTCACTTACAATCATTTACAGTTGTAAATTGTAATCAAATCGGCAGTTTGTCTACATCCAATAGTATATATGTACTACAACTATACCAGACATATTGGTGATTTATGTGTTAAAATAATATAAGATGGATATCATTTTATCCAATGTCCGAGCATTAAGATCACTGTTCTGAAAATAACTGTGATACAATACGTTGTTTTTCTTGTTATACTCACACCAATATTTTGTTATGAGACGGTAATATTTAAGGGGTGGGAATAGATGGTTATATGACTATTATTATTTTAGTTAACTACTGCGTAGGTGTATTGGTAGAGTACGATAGATTTGATATCAACATCAGTAATGAATAGTCAGTTGTAACATAGGAATTATATTACCGTGAAAGGACACGGTAATTATTATATTACCGTACACAGGATGTTTGTTATTAGTAAGTTTTCAGTGAGAAACGTAACTTGGTATTATGAGGAAGTTTTATTTACTTTCCAATTTGTGATGTATAAATATGAGTTTCTGAAGCCGCAGTGTTCCCACGTACATTGCATTACGAAGTTATAATACCATTAGAATATTCATAATTTACTTAATTACTACGCTTGCGAAATAGATGTTCCAGATTTAAAGAAACAGAATAAACTAGCCAAGTGCAAGTCGGACTCGCACTTGTAGGGTTCCGTAGCTCATTACAATATTTTATAAGATCGAGCAAAATACCACTATCATTTTTCGCCAGCACAAAAATAACTCTGTTTTTCATAGTGTTTGCACAGTTTTTATGATTGTAAAGCTGTGGTGTTTGTATGAATGACAAAGTTATAAATACGGTTTTGAAAATATGCTATATCTCAAAAACTGCTGACTATATTATTCGTTTAAACCAATTTTCGTTAAAGGTGTTTATTAAGATCTACAGCATATATATATATTTTTTAATTTTCACTTTCTTAGTTTAAAAGTAAGAGAGGAGGGACACACATTTTACCACTTTAGAAGTGTATAACTTCAAACGATTGACTTGAGAAATAATAGTTTGAGGAACTTTAATGTCATTTTTAAGGGCTTATCTTACCTTGCACGTACAGGTTTGATGATTTTTTTTTAGTTTCAGTTCCATGTTTGTGTAGCCTTAATCTTATATATATTATTTTAGAATAAAACTTGTAAAGCGGTTAACAGAACACCTACTAACACATCTACCAAGTTTCAACTGTGTAGTCCTAATAGTTTCGGAATAAAGTAGCAGGGACATACGGACGGACAGACAGGCAGACATGACAAATCTATAAGGGTTTTGTTTTTTGCCATTCAGCTACAGAACCCTTAAAATGGAGTGCCAACATGCATCTATGTATAAAATAGTACCTAGGTAATATAACTGTATTTATCTTTAAATAATGTTTAGAAACAAAATTAAATACGATCAGAGAAAGCTATTTTTCATATAGATATAGAATTAAAGTTGTAGTATTTAAACACTGTTGTGGCAGTGGCCGCTGTCTATTTTATTTAGTTCCTTAAACTGGAAACAACTTTTCTACTTTGCTTTTATTTACCAGCTGCCTCGTCTATAGCCAACCTCGTTCAACTATTTAGAGATAGAATTATTAAAAATATCGTCTAAGTGCACCTTCAGGGTACTTATATCAAGCTTCTACCAGTGGTTGTAGTTAGTCTGTGCATTGTCCATAAGATATGCTCATATAATATGTTCTAGTTGTACGTGGATATACGGGTTAATGATACGCCAAACAAAATAACTCTTGACCACTACCTTACTGAGGTTAACTGATGTTGCGGTCTAATATAAACTCGTGTTTGTCTGGAATTGGAATACTGCAATGAGAGGAGGCGCTGAAGAACTGACTCCAGCTCAAACCTATTAGCGCAACTATCCAAACAGAATCTGCCAAATTAAATATGCGTATTGACATTAATTATATAAAAATATGACACATTAATACAATTCATATAACATTAAATAACACCATATCACAGTAACATATGTGGTGTTATTGTGATATGGTGTTCAATGTAATTTTCTGATTGGACAATAATGCGAAACGTGACACTAATACGATAGAAATTCTTCCCGCCTCTTCAAAATTCTTCGACAAGAATTTCGCTTCCACTTTCTCAATCGATGCAGCAAAGAGCGGAATTCTTTGCAATCTACTTTTTTTCTTAATCGATCTCACTTGGCAGTCAGCGACGTTAGCGAAGTGATAAAGACAGAACACTTAATTTCTTAAAGCTTTCTTTAACTTCATAATACAGTCATGCTGCATATGGCTATCCTGTGCTTTAGTCAAACATACCGACTAGCTAGAATATTGATGGTTAGCTACGAATAAATATTATTATTTATTCGTAGAAGGTTAGTGGCATTAATTACTAAACTGATGTTGAGGGTTCGATTTACACACGGTAAAGTTTTTGTGTATCCAAAAGATTTTTTTCCAAGTCTGTAATTGTGTCCGTCACTTGTATATTTTAAAGTATCTTGCAGTTGGAACACAGGAAGCCCGTGTATAGTAGGTGCAAGACGTGTATATTTTTTAAGAAAAGTTATAAGGTTTGTGTTGGCAGTACCACCTGATATTTTGGATCGCGGTACGAGCACAGACCAGACGGTGAGAGAAGGAGCATCTGTCAGTCTCACCTGCGCAGCTACCGGCTCTCCACACCCTCAAATAACGTGGAGAAGAGAACACTTGAAGCCTCTCACAGTCATGAAGGGTATTCAAGGTAACTATGCCAGAAGTATATAGATACTGCTAGCATAAGAGATTAATGTATTGCATAAGACATAAAAGACCATACGGAGTTATGCAATGCATAGTCTCTTCGGCGTAGTAAGACTTAAATTTAAAAAATAGTTTAAAGTTTTAGTAAAGATATACGTACCATCACATCTTCACTTAACATCAGGTGAAATAGTGGTCAAACGCTTGCTTAACAACACTAAAAAAAATTTAAGGAACTTTGAAGTATCATCTAAATAATTTAATTTCTGTCATTAGAAATATAGAGTTATATTAGATTAAGGCTGTAGAACTAACAGTCTTTTGATTTTTAACACGAATTTATTTCTGAACTTGAACATAATGAAAAGAAGTAAGGCAGCCACAGTTCCAAATATTTTTGTTAACTTTAATAATATTTAGGAAGCCTGCAGTAACAGTTATGTTTTTCCTTTTTTTGGCTATTAAAGACACAATGCACACTAAAAAAGGCAGCGGTCAGCAGCAACTAGTGTCAGCATTGGCGACGTCCTTAGATTTTGGAGTCAAGTGACACTTTTAATTTAAGTTATTAATGAAGAAGAAGAATTAATGAAGAAAATTCACACAAAAAACGCTTGCCACTTCGCTGCTGATCGCTGCCAACTCGGTGTAAATTGAGCCTTAGAAACAATCAATATCAATATCAATGCTAATTCAAACAATCCAACAACAATGTAACAATTTTTTTGACAGATTGGTTTCAGTTAAGTTGACCTCTTATTTATCTTTCAAAACAGCTTCCTACTAATATTTTGGCCTAAATTCTTGCGAAAAATATAACCTAAAGCAGAATGTGCGCAGAATAAACTCATTAAAACAAAGCTGTTTGAATTTACTAAAGCCGGAAATGACTTGAATACCATAATGCTTGGTACAGGAGTACAATGGCCTAATTAATAATTATCTTTGTAGCTACATCGCTGGAGGGCCCCGTGTTGAACATCAGTCGGGTTAGTCGGCAGCATGCGGGCGCCTATCTCTGTATAGCGTCAAATGGCGTACCGCCCACAGTCAGCAAGAGAATCATGCTAACTGTTGAGTGTAAGTAGATAACATTTATTGTTTTGTGATTACTATGATCTTACCATATTTAGCTAGGCTTATCAACACTATTATAAATGCGAAAGTCTGTTTGTGTATTTATTTGTTTGAGACTTCTTTACGGTTTTGATCGTAAAAACAATTTGCAAATTTTATGTTACTTTGAAGTGTCTCACACTTTATATCTTTGTAAATTGTTAAACACAATCCAAAATTTCATCGTACCGACGGGACTCGAACCCGCAACCCCCGGATTACACGTCCAGGTTGCTCTGCCAATTAAGCCACGGTTCGATTCATTCGACCTGGACGTGTAATCCGGGGGTTGCGGGTTCGAGTCCCGTCGGTACGATGAAATTTTGGATTGTGTTTAACAATTTGCAAATTGTTAAAATGCCCCGTGCAAAGCAATTTGCGGCTGAAATTTTTCGCAGGGTTAGCCTGTGTTAGGGATTAGGCTATAGGATTTTGTTTGACGCAGGCAAAGCTGCAACGCGCTGCTTGTATTGTAATATGTTTTACACAATCTTGGAAGCAATCTCGTTGGAGTGTTTATATAGTTTTATTTCTCTTGTTATTTTATTTTTTAACAACTTATAAAAAGGACGATGTTTCAATTCGCTTGTGCTTTTTGTTTTTTTTATTCGATACCTCAGAACTCCATCGTTTATTAACTGATTTGTTTGAATACTTTTTTGTTTGAGAGGGTATACTTTCCCGTGGTCCCATTTATACATTCATCGAGATCTGATCAGTATCTTTTGAAAATAGAGATAAATACATCAAACTTGCTAATTACAATTACTAGCATCGCATTTGACGGCGGTTTTTAATAAAAACTGGTGCGCGTCAATCTTCAGTCTGAAAATTGTCCCAACGCGTTGTTTTTATACGCTATAAGATTTATGAAAACAAGTTGCGGCTTCCATTCAAGTAAAAGTATGTTGAATTGATCGTAACATTTTTGTTTCCCTTTTTAACGGAATTCACCGACGTCACCAGACCAGACAGAGACCGGTTTTAACTACTCTTGTTTTTTTTTTTAATTCAATGCGTTATATTTTCCTTTTGCTATGTTTACATGATAATTGAATAAGATTTATTTTATCATTTTAGACGGATATAATATTGTTACATCGCTTCGTCAAGTCGCGATGTTTCGCCAAGCTTCTCGAACAAAAATAGCGTGGGAAAGAATAGACTAATTAGGGGCTATAAACACCCGACCCGACCGTCATAAAAGTAACCTTCTGGGAATTCCGACCCTAGTCAATGTACCTAGTTTTGTAGTTAAGATTGAACCTTATTCATAAGTAGTTAGAGATCAAATTACCATGTATGGTAAAGTTGTTTACATCAGATGCTCAAAGGAAAGCCGCCCCTTTTGTTTGTGATTTTTATTGCTTTGTTTTGAACGTCTTTTGTCTATTGTTTCGAGTCAATACTGGAAAGTTCTTTAGAAATATTCTCGTCCTATATAAGACGTTGAAACCGCGGCTTGAGTCAGTCATTCTCTGGAAGCGACAGTGTAACTATCTAAGCGCGGATAGCGACCAAGTGATCGTTAAGTGTTATCAGTGAACTAGTGTTGTGAACTGTGAACAGTGAAATCAGTGATTGTGAACTAACGACCTCAGTGTGTGTTAACGGACTTTTGATAATTGTGCAAGACGATTTGGACAACTACTGTGGAACATTGTGCTAACCTAGTGATCAGTGGAAATAAACGTTCATCTCATCGGATTGGCATTTTAATACCACCCCGCACGTAACAATATTATATCCTAAATAAAGGGTTTGAACTTTGAACTTAGAACCATTACTACATCCAAGTTCTAATCCGGCGTGGTTAAACCTTGAAAGGAAGTTTAAAGCAGATTAAAATAGCTACCGAATAAGTGCGTCCATTGTACGTATTGGCACTTCTATTAATTTTAACTGGTGTGCAAGATGTTTGCATTATTTTGAATATGTTTTGTGAACAGTTCCTCCGGTGATATCAATAAAAAATCAGCTGGTTGGAGCAGCGTTGGGATCTGATCTGGTGCTTGAGTGCGAGACCGAAGCGTATCCCAAACCTGTCAGTTACTGGAGCAGAGAAAGTGGCGAGATCGTGCCTGTCGGTAAGAAATACATTAACTCGTACCATCATTAGTTGGTTAGCCATAAAATAATAAGTGCACAACGTACATGAATCGACTTACAGTCCATCCTACGCTCTCATATGGGTCATGACCTCTAGAGACCGAAAATAATTAATTTCTAGGTTAACAAATAAAAATATAATTTAAACTCTTCAAGCACAATTATACCCAAGTTTAAATTTGAAGAGCTATTGTACAAACAAAATTAATAAATGTTCATATCACAGAATACGAAATAGGACGAAGTAATTTTGTGTTGTTATCTAGTTTGTCCCAACTTTTATGGTTTAGTCTCCGACAGCGTGTTTCCAAGGGTTTTATAGCTTTCGAGTAATTAACTCATAAATAATTTTGATAATTGTCATACTTAGCTTTTAGTTGACGCTAAAATCCAGAGTTTAACTGAGAAATTCTGCCCTCGATCGATTTACAATGAGCCAAAATATGGACACTGACGAGCTACTTGTTTACCAAATCAAGGTTGCACAACTAGCTATAGAGACAATGCCTGACAATTGTTTAAAAAGGATGGTATTCAAAAATAAAATGTTGAATGCGGTAGTGAACCAATGTCGTCAACATATTCCAAAGTATTCAGCCTAGTTTCATCGCTTCCTAATAAATAGACCCCGAAAGCCTATTAGGATCTTATCTGCCAGATAAACTTCAACATTTAGGGTCAGTTTCACCAGATCTTATTAGAGTATTACATAGTAGTCTGACATTTTTTTTTCTATAAAGCTTACTAGCAATTTGGGTTGCACGTTACTAGTATTCTTGTTAACCCCTCCAATTAAGCTAAATATGCTTGTCTGCAGTGGGTTCACGTCAATCCTGCAATGGGTGGGGATCGAACTCACGACCTCTCGATCGTTAGGCGGAAGTCTTAACCATTGGGCTATTGCCGCTTATACGCCATATATTTATACGTATATACCTTATACGTCATATATTATATTGTTAGTTTATCTGGGAGATAAGTTTCTAAAACGCAATCAGAGTATATGTTACTGTTAAAACTGGCTCTTTTACGTTGTTATTATGTCAAATAATTTACTATCTGGTCATTTGGTTCTGTGATTTGGTCTACCTGAATCTTCTTGTATCCGAAAAGTTCTCTGTAGCGAATGGAAAATATGATATGAGCTGAAAATCTAGTTCGAATGCGTACTACGGGAATGGCGTAATCCCAAAAGTGGATGAAGACAATCTAATGATGAAGATTTTAGGAAAATTACACCATTTACAGGATTCACCAAGAATACAGGTCATATAGGTCCTATTGGGATGTAAGGGAGCACAAATCCTACCTCAGTGCTCCCAGCCAACCTCACTTGCCCGACCTCTGGCGACCGACAAATGGCGGTATAACCATTTCAAATTATGGCGAAGTTAAATACTACAGATCGGTGACGGGTAGCAGCGTAACCGGTGTGAGGAGTTACGTCCTGCGATCGCCAACTCGCCTGCCCAGCGTGGTGATTAGGGCATATCCCTCCCAATGACTGACACAGGCTGATTATGATGATGATGATGAATGGTCCTATTAATAAAATGCCACCATTTATTAGAACTCAGTTTGTCTTTAAACTTGATCCTTTTGAACTGACTTCGAACATGACTTTGATCCTTTAGTTGCAAGCTCTTGCTATATCAGAGACTCATAAATGTTGAAAAAGTAAGTTTGTAATTATACCGTAAATAGTTCCATTAATAGTCAAAAAGGCACGATTTAAATCTTCTATCCTCAGTTTTACCTGTAAGTGATCTGTTAAGAACTTCAGACACAATGTCTTCGTTGGCCATTGTTCCGGAATGCAATAGGGCCTCAACTTATGCATAGTGTTTATAGATCTAATAGCGCTATTGTACTGATGTTTATCTGGCCCATTGTCTGGAAGAGGTCGTGAACCTTTTGAAAAATAAATCAGCCTCCTGCTGCGATGGATAAGGACACATTTAGATAAATAACATTTGTTGAAGGGCTGAAATAGATGATCGGTTCTAATACACTTTTTGTTTTCAGTTATATGTTTATCTAAATAATCAAATATAAAAGAGTAAACAAATTGTAGGTAAACAAAGGTGTAGACAGTTAGTTCATTATAAAGAATTGTAAATTAGAAGTAGGGTGAACCGGGCCTTATTTAACAATGAACCTCAAGTTGTTTCATTGGAAATGTCTTGAATTATTCCGCTAGTTCTGACTATTGGCTTTTTATCGATACTAAACCCTGAGGGAATTCGTGGAATTAGTACCGTCGTTTTGAGTCCATTTGGTGTAATTGCCTCGGGAAAATTGTACAATAGTTACCCGATGCCTTGTTCGTCAGCTTTTTATTTGCATCACAATTCAAGTTGAATTTTTTCACGTAATTACCCACTATGGTTTCCGCTCTTTTGTAATTTACATTAAACTTGTTAACTTTGCATGAATTTTGCATAAGTATACACGTTGAAAATACATTTAAAGTATGTTTACCGTAACAAACTTTACAGTACTCTAATATGAAAAACAACACCTGTAATGGAAAATGGAAATATAGTTCCAATGTGATAACCATCAATAAAAAAAATTACATATAAAGATAAAAGCCTCGCTGAAATAAAATACTTCTGTGTACAGGGGGAGGTCTCGAGCCGCAGAAGATCGATGGATCGTATAGATCAATGCTACGACTCGCCGTCAGAAGGGTCACTAGTTCAGATTACGGCACCTACAAATGTGTGTCCAAAAACTCCCTGGGCGACACCGAGGGCACTATAAAGTTGTATCGTAAGTAATGCTTGAATTATTTTTGTTTAGGAGATTTTTTTTATATATTATGATAGGCAAGCATTTGACCACTATCCCACATGCTGTTAATGAATCTATCTGTAAATGAAACCTACGTGATATAATAATTATATATCGGTCTATATTATTAGGGTTCCGTACCCAAAGGGTAAAACGGGACCCTATTACTAAGACTCCGCTGTCCGTCTGTCTGTCTGTCTGTCTGTCCGTCTGTCACCAGGCTGTATCTCATGAACCGTGATAGTTAGATAGTTGGAATTTTCACAGATGGTGTATTTCTGTTGCCGCTATAACAACAAATACTAAAAACAGAATAAAGTTTAAAATAATAGAGGTTCCCCATACAAGATACAAGAAACGTGTTTTTTTCAGCATTTCACGCCATCTATGAACGCTTAGCCTAACACCTTTGTTAGACGTTAGATGGCGTTATAAGAAATAAAATGTTTATTAATTATTATTTTTTGCTGGCGAAAAATGATAGTGGTATTTTTTGCTCGATCTTATAAAATACTGTAGTGTGGTACGGAACCCTACTAGTGCGAGTACGACTTGCACTTGGCCAGTTTATATATATATATATATTTTATATCTTACAGGTTAGCGTTTGACCACTATCTCACCTGTTGGTAAGTGATGATGCGGTCGAAGATGGTAAGCACGCTAGGCCTAGAATGGAAACTGGCTCTCAAGGATAGCTGCCGGAACACATTAAATGTTTTGGCGACAGATTTTCTAACTTGAAGGTGGTAGCTGGCCAGGCGGACACTAGATAGTGTCCTACCACCATGCGGGGGTTGTTAGTTTCTTAACGATGTTTTCCTTCACCGGAGGGCCGCTGTGAGAAGCGCGCATACATTTTTCGATAGAAAAATCCATTGGTGCACGGCGGGGTTTGAACTCGGTACCATGGCATTAAAGCCGACCGAACGGTCCCGATTACGCTACCGGGCCCTCAAATACAAAGATTATATACAAAGATTCTTATATATGTCTATGTATATGAGCAACTCTCGTGAGGTAAGCGAATCATACGAAATATCTATTATTATTTTATTTAATAGAGGGCAATTATTTTGTAACACTGTTGATAATTAAGTACTGACACATTCATACCGAATTATAAGATTATAGTCAGTCATGTCATGAATCTCTTTTAAACCCACAGTAGTTTTGATGGACATGTTTGAAACCTTTCACAGAAAAAGTAATAGTGGTATGTATTCCTGATAGAGAAATCTGACAGATTTTTGACACTTTTTATATGGCGTCATATGTGAGATAACTATGTAACGCATTATCAGGGACCGGTGAAACAAGCCCTAAGGATACGTTGCACCACTTTACTTTAACCGTAACTATAACCATAACCGGTGTTTTGATTTGATTTGAGTTTGATTGACTGAATTTTGACGTTTGTTATAGTTAATGCAACCCAGCCAAGGATTTAAAATCACACTAGCTGCACTACGCGTCTTCACCTATGTTAAAATATCTATGTCCCATTCTAAAATACTAGCTATCTTTGTGCGTAATTTTAGCTAAATCGGTCCAGTTATTTGACCATGAACAGGTAATAAGCATACAAAATATACATACAGTGGAACATAATTTACGAATAGATCCTCCTCCATTTTTGAAGTCGGTTAAAATGACTAGTATTTATAACGTCGGTGTTGATTTGAACTGGCAAACCCACAAAATATACTTTAAAATATCTTATTGTTACCACTGATTTTTACAACATTAGTCAAATTGTTTCGTTAAATTTAAGACTTTGAAGCTTATTTATTCTACAGAGAATAGACACAAGTTCATAGCCTCCTTGAAGTTGTTTATTATGTAAATTTTAATAAACGACCTAAGTTCCAGAATAATGGTCATTAGACAAAATAACCAAGTTGCGACCTAGTTCCTTTGTTATTTGTCGCCAACAGTTTGTTAAATTCAACAGGAGAGGGTGATAAACTAACGAAAACTGACTGGCTTTCAGAGAACGAGCAGCCTCACGTTTCATACGAAACATTACGAGTATGTTGCCATTCGCAATAAAATAAGGGTTTATGACTTGTTCATTGTCGTATAAAACATCAGCTTCCCCCAGAATGCCGGTTATTAAGGGTTATAACTCTGAACATTTCTGGTCACCAAATTGTGGAAACAGTCTGTTGACTCTTCCTTTGTTTACAATAGGACGTATTTACCTCAGTTGACCTTTACTTTAAGTTATAGTTTCATTAACTATCACAAGATGTATAAGCTATCTGATTGATAATAGATGTGTTGAATAGAATAGATTGTAAGATAGTGTTTATATTAATGTATTACCTTATATAATTAAATCATTTAGAGAGTTGATTTATGTTACAGCAACTCTATTCAAGATAAGATGGCTAAGATTTCTCTAGCACCAATGTCGTTCACCTTTAGCTTCTAGCTAATCCCACATGAAAAATAAAGTCTACACAAAAGCATCATGATGTCAAATTAGGTAAATTGATTAACAGATAGATAGTAAAATAAAAAAGTGGGATGGATACAGATGCTTCCTGAATTCATGAGCCAGTAACCGCTGTATAGACCCATTTTTGAGTAGGCATTATTATAGACTACAATTAATGATATCTAGTGTGAATACTTTATCTCGATTAAGAAACCTGAGTGGTGAGCATCAACTAAACTTTAGGTTGAAAACTGACTGAAATTCGGTACCAAACAATTTTTAAATATCTTGCAAAATAGTATATTCTATGCTAAAAATAGCTGTAAGACTTTTAATCAGCTTTTGAAGAAGCAGCAAGACTGCGGAGATTAGTAGGTTTCTGTATCTATAATTCAATGTAACACAGCTTAATAAAGTTTCCTACAAGCCTCGAGTACCGTACCTGACTGATAAATTTTAAAACACAAAATTACGCTTTATTTCACAGCTATGCCACTTCCAGCGCTGGAGAATAAAAATGGTGAGATTTAACATTCGCTTTATGTTGTAATTATTAAGGCTTTTACGTCATTAACATTAATTATTTTTCAGTGGTTCAAAGGCTCAACATCATGGCTGAGAAGTCCTCTGAAAGCACCCCCTTTGGTACACAGGGTGAGTGACATTTTACCGCATATTTTAAGTGATTTTTTTCATTGTAAATTATACAATTATTTTGATCGTAATTACTTTTTAAAGCTTCATCTCGTAGAGCTCAAAATTAAAGCTCATACACTAAAAATGATACATTTTTTTCATAAATATACTATAATTAATGCCTAGTAGTAGCCAAATAACTAGGTACTACTTTACTTTACTACATATTATAGAAAAATAAACTAGCCCTCTACTGACATCTACAGATTTTTTTATAACAAAGAGCGGCAACCAAGCTGGTGCCCATCTGATGGTAGATTGCAATAACGTTGATACCAATAAAATTCCAATACACGTCATATAGCTTCGTTCGTGATTTGTCACATTTCAACGCGTGATAGCATTTTTTATTTGTTGTTCGCTTTTGATGGAATTTAATAACTCAGTCTAGCCCTAACCCTGTAGTTTAGAATTTAAATATCTTGATTGAACCGATAGACATTGCTTTATTATTCGTTCCTAGAATTTATTGTTTAGTTTGACTTTCACATTTTACAATGTTCACAAAATATTCAATGTAATTTTATTTTATATTGATTTCACGGGTTTCAATATTTGTGAAACAAGTTTTTTGGTGCTCTATTTTTGCCATTGCTTATCGGAGATTAGTATCTATCAAAGATTAGTATTATATAAGTATATTTCACTAAGAGGTTATATTATAATAAGAATAACATAAAATACGTCTCATTTAAATGGATTAGTAAGTAAGCCAGTGTATACTAAGTGACTTGTTCTGTTTCTAAAGTACCTTATGTCACCCTTAGACATCTAACTTGAAGCACACAATAGATAGAAGTACTACGTGAAGCACAATTACAATTCGAATTTCATATAATGCAGGGCACATGAATCCAAAAAAGCGGGCAAAGTAAACATATTTATTTCAGTTGCATTGTTTAATTACAGTTTGCTTGTTATTATATAGCATTCGACTATTAGCGCAAAACCGTGATACTGAACGCTTCAAAGTCCAAAATGAAGTAATAACCACTTAATACTAAGATGTTCTTACTTAAAAAATGTTACCCCCTGTAAAAATATTTAAGCCTGCTCTTGACCTTTAAGTTGTATGTTTTTTTTCGTTGTCTAATTATCAAAATGTTTCAGATTTCAGATTACAAGATTTCAACAAAGCCAGTTCCCAGAATCAGCATTGTTACAGTTTTTGGCTTTTATTTATAATTTTTTTAAGACAGTAGCATCTAGTGAGAGTGCTTTCCTTTAGAAGTAAGTTAGATACTTGATTACAGATATAGCAATGAAGTGCTAATAGAATAATAGTTCAAAATTAAATTCACGCAAGAACTTTTGTTGGATATTAGGTCAATTAAATCTTATTATAGATAAGAGTTACAAAAAGTTCTTATAAAACTAATATTATAAAACTAATAGCGATCACGACGAGCGATTAAAAATTAAAATAGACCTTCCTATTAATTTATATGAAATTGCTTCGTAAGATTTGAAGATGTCGAAACCAAATAACTTATTGTAATGGCAAGTAAACTTTACATAATTATGTAACAACTAGTGCTATTGCCGAATAAATTTACTATGATAAATTATTTGTAATTACTGGCAACTAAATTAATATCTTTGTTTAATTATATCAGGCAACATATCTTGTAAATCTTAAATTAGATAAATTGTAATTTAGTTTCTAATTGTAGATAAATTAAATAAGTCAAGTATTAATAAATATAGACTGAGTTTAATAAAAAGTAAGCTTGTAAATAAATATTTGTAATCCGTATCTAAAGAAAATACCAAACAGTCATTTGGGCTTGATAAGAAAATATAACATAAATAAAATAATAAATAGTTTTAGCTATATTGTGCTATAATGAAGATGACTTACACTAAAATGTTTCTGTTGTTGATAATTTATTGTATGTGTTGTTAACGAAAAATGATCTCAGCGTTTGAATAGATAGATATTTCTACGCCCCTATAATAATTATTATCGTAGTCTAAGAACTGCAGTAGGGCTTGCTGGCATGGGTTATTGCAATTACAACGTATTTGCAATGTACAACTTGTAAGTTATATGAACATTATGTATAAGTTCTGAAACGACAGGAAATCGTTAGGGAAGCCACATCAGTGATACACAACTACGTGATAATCACGACCATATGAAATAGTTCTTCTTTTTCCGACACCCGTATTAACGAAGATTTTGACAAACACACAGTGGTCGATTTGGTTGTCAAAAATGTGTATTGGTTTGAATGATTCTATGCCTTCGCGATCACTGTAAGACCTCATTGTAATTATTTCTTTTATATGACTTTTTTAATTGTGCTTTCTAATATTTATATACTATTTTATCTTACGCTTATATTATGATTAATTTAATTAGTATGATACCGAGGCGTATCTTGGGAGAGGCCTACGTCCAGCAGTGGACTGACACTGGCTGATGATGATGATGATACCGTTTCAATTGAATAAATAGAATTACATAGTATTGTTTATGAATAGTTGTTTAACCGGAATTTTACAGTAATGTACCTACTACATTAATAAGGTGAATATGTTATTCCCATATTGAAGAAGTCCTAAACAAGAAGAATAGGAGCAGTAAAATGAAATTCTTTAAAATTGTACACATTTTGAAGATAAGTCAATTAAAATTGCTTTGTTTGTAATAGTCTACATTTAGGGTGATTTGCACCATCTTACTTTAACCGTAACTATAACTATTAACCGGTGTTTTTGTACGGAGTTTGACAGATATTTGACGTTTGTTATAGCTAACCGGTAGAAGTACCCAGAAGAAAACTTATAAAAAAAATTTAAATAGATCCTGGCCACGCCCCCAAAAGAAAGATGGTGCATCTCAGCCTTATATTTATTACTTTTAATTTGCAAACTAAAACTTTACTTGTTTATCTCTGTAAAATTGGTCAAAAAGATCAAAGATGTTAAAAAACAATATTTATCTCGTAGAAGCTGTTAACCGTAAAATCGCAAAGGATGTCGTATACCAACGGTTACGGTAGATTATGGTTTAAGACTCGGACCACTTATTATGTCGCTTGTGTATAATTTGAAAAGTTGTAAGTACATAAATAAAATTGAAGCTATTTTGTGTTTTATTATTCTTAATTGCAAACAACAATAAATTACTGAAATTTTTATTTAAACTATCCATTAAAAGTTAGGTGCCTACATTATTTCTTATTATAATAATAGGTCAACATTACTTTCTAAATTCACTATTGATTTAGGGACCTCCTGCTTTTAAACAAAACTAAGTTAAGATATAAGATAAACATAGCCCCTATTTGACATTGAGCCCCTTTACCATACAAGATGGATATGGCTAGAATTCTAAGCGAGAGGTCGCCGGTTCTTATCCTAGCACGGGTGTTCGTCCACAGGTGTTAGTAACATATTATATCGATGTTCCGCCTGACTTGCTACTAAAAAGTAGCTTACCGCCATAAAAAAGAAAATCTGCCACCATAACTTTAGAGTGTTCCGGAGGCAACAGCCCTTGAGAGCCAAAGTATTCCAGGCCTAGCGTATTGACCATCTTCGACCACATCACCGCTTACCACCAAGCAAGACAGTGTTCAAACGCAAGCCTATAAGACATATATTAAAAAAAAACAATAAACACTAAAAGTGACTATCAAGACAAGGCTTGAAACATTTTTTTGAATCCATTAAGTGAATCTGCATACAAATCTATTTTATCACAGAGTTCGTTTATCAATTAGCACAATCTGGGTATAGGAGCGTTATGTCTTCACACAGTTTTACAATCATCATCATCATCAGCCGGTATCAGTCCACTGCTGGACGTAGGCCTCTCCCAAGATGCGCCACTGAGCCTTACAATACAGAGGAGCAAAAGGTATCAACCGCTTTCGTGGATACTTATAAGGAACCCTAAATTGTAATCTAGATAGCAACTTGGAAAAGTCGATGTGATTGTAAAGTATTTTTTTTATATAAACATTAGGGCCCAATATTGATCTTCAAGTAGATAGTAAAACAAAATTGAAATGGCTATTCTTATATATATAAAATTAAACCCATCGCTTTGCCCAATAAGATGTAGATACGATATCATATTATGTAAATACGTGTACTTTTACATATATGCGCAATGAATAATTGGCTGTCTTACGCGTCTCGTCTCACTAACATCTTTTACTTCTAGTCAAGCACGATTTTGATGAAAGCTTATAAAAATACTTATAAAGATGCAAACACTGAATACTGAAAAATCTGGTACAACTAACATTGGTCAAGTTGTGTATCGAACAAAACTAAAAGAGTAAAAATTTGAAGAGCCTTCAAGTTCGTGGTCTAGTGACTGACTATGCTATTGACGACAGCGAAGGTAATCATGGTATTTTCTCGATTTAGCTCAAAGGATAAGTACGCTTAAATGGTTATGGGTTGGTCACATGTATCGTAGAACTGATCACCGTTGGGGTAGATGTGTTTTAAAGTGGAGACCGTGGCTCGGATATCGATGTGTAGGACGTCGTCCAGCTGGAAGTAGCGATGATATGGGCAAGGTAGCTGGCAGTGTTTGGAAACAAATATCTGACGGTCAAGTACAGAAGCGTGCCATAGATGAGGGTTATAATATCCAGCAGTGGAAAACGATGATAGCACGAATAGATGACACGTGACCAAGTAAACGAGATGCTGCTTTACGGCGGTTTCGCAGCATCTCTTTCTCTCTATTCATAATAGTAGCACACGTTTTATTTCATAGGTTCCCTGTGTAGGACTTCATTGTAAGCGTGGATGAAATTACAATATTGTTTTGTAACTCAAGTGACAATATATTTAAAAGAATTTTTTTAAATACAGTTTTTTGTAATTATGTTATCTTGTGAGATAAAAAGTATCAATGAAAAATAGTAGATTGTATAACAAGGGCCCAAAATAGTACTTTTTGCAAGGTACGTCGGCCGAGGGAAAATAATTTTGCGGCTGAGTTATACACTCTGCTTTTCATCCCCCTATGAGAATAATTATATGAAATATCATTTAATTATATGAAATGTCATATATGTCATGAAATGTCCCAAAATGTCATGAAATGTCATTATATGTCATGTAATTTATTGATATGTCAAAAAATGTCATTAAATATCACGAAATTTCATGAAATGTTACTTTATGTCATAAAAAGTAACGAAATGTCATCAAATTTCACGAAATCTCATGAAAAGCAACGAAATATCATTACATGTCATGAAATGTCTCAAAAAGTCATGATATATCTACTAAGTATATATCTACTACTACTACTCTCTAAATGTCACGAAATGTCATGTAATGTTATGTCACTTAACATCAGATGAGACTAATGCTTGCCTATCTAGCATAAAAAAATGTCGTGAAT
The DNA here is from genome assembly GCA_954871355.1 of Cabera pusaria. Classification (NCBI taxonomy): domain Eukaryota; kingdom Metazoa; phylum Arthropoda; class Insecta; order Lepidoptera; family Geometridae; genus Cabera; species Cabera pusaria. Next base: position 11,909,132 of record OX940894.1, read on the forward strand.
TATCAAGGAATTATTGAACCTCCTATGAGCGGGGTCCGGGCACTATAGAAGAACATTCATAAGCCAAAATTAAAAAAGTACTTTCCCGCCCTAGGGCGGAAAAGAGCTATGTTGCGCGCACATATCGAGGATCAAACCATTATTTTTCGAATAAATGGGATGTAATAGTAGATTGTATAACAAGGGTGCAAAATAGTACTTTACTGCGAGGCCGCTTACAATAAATATATAAATCCAGAGCGTATCGAGGGATTTAAAGTACGTCGGCCGAGGGATAATAATTTTGTGGCCGAGTTATACACTCTGCTTTTCATCCCCCTCTATGAGAAAAGGAAATACTTAAAAGGCTCATCATGTCGTGTCATATAATGTCACAATGAAATGTCATAATTGTTATGAAATGTCACAAAATGTCATAAAATGTCACGAAATTTTATGAAATGTCACAAAATGTCATAAAATGTCACGAAATTTTATGAAATGTTATTTTATGTCATAAAAAGTAACGAAACGTATCATTAAATGTCATAAAATATGACAAAATCTCATGAAATGTAACAAAATGCCATGTTTTGTTACAAAATGTCATGACATGACTGAAATGTCATCAAATGTCACGAAATGTTATATATGTCATGAAATGTCTCAAAATGTTATGAAAAGTAATTAAATGTTATGAAATGTCACAAAATGTCATGAGATGTCACGAAATATCATAAATGTTATGAAAAGAAACGAAATGTCATTATATGTAATAAAATATCTCGAAATGTCATGAAACGTAACAATACATCATGATATGTCACAAAATGTCATGAAATGTAACAACATGTCATGATATGTCACGAAATTTCATGAAATGTCATGTAATGTTATGAAATAAAAAAGTGGATAAGTGCAAATCGGACTCGCACTCGTAGGGTTCCGTAACACAGTAAAGTATTCTAAAACTATGATTTTTCGCAACTAAAAAATTCACTTTGTTTTTCATAGTGTTTGTATGAAAAACAAAGTTATCTTTGCGGTCGCTATATCTTAAAAACTGCTGACTGTATCTCGTTCCAACCAATTTTCGTTGTTATTTTTATTGAGATCACATCATATTGTTTTTTAGATTTTTCACTCCCGTACTTTAAAATAGACGTCTTTGAGAAAAAAATAAAAAAAATGGTTTTAAGAACCTCAATGTCATTTTTCTATCTACAAGGTGAGCGTGCTACATCGTCAACCGCATCGTCACTTAACATCAGAGAGAGAGACAGTGGTCAAATGCTTGCCTATCTAGCATTAAAAAAAAGTCGTGAAATATCAAGGAATTTAATTGAACCTTTTAAGACCGGGCACTATAGAAGAACATTCATAAGCCAAAAATTAAAAAAAATACTTTTCCACCCTAGGGCAGAAATGGCCTATTTTGCGCGCACTTATCGAGGAACAACTCAACTAGCAAAATCGTCTTACGTTTCTCACTTTATAAGAGTTCTGAGCTTATATTGGTCTCTTATCTGTTTTCGTCATTGCTATCGCTCCTATATAAGTCTCTGACAAGCCTTTACAGGCTCAAATACGCTTGATCTTAATACCTTGTCTTAATGATGCATATAAGTTTATTTTACAGTGCCGTTGTAAGCCACATTCTCCTACAAAAGCATTTTTTAAGACTTATCACACTTGAGATAGTTAGCAGCTCTCATATCCACATTTTCTAAGCTCATTTAATTTTATTAAATATTTTCTAAATGCTATTGTAAGGATGTTAGACTAATATCAGCATTTTATTAGAAAACTTAAAACGTGTACATTTTGATCTTATTCAAAACTATTATAAGGTCAACAGCAGTGGATAGGCACGGTATTAGAGTGATATTGAATCATCATACTTACAATAGAGAAAACGAGTCTAATTTAAGAAAGTTTGATCTTAAATCGAATTTGTGACTAAAGTTGTGAGAGTAAAATTTGGTGTTGACTATTATATTTCACTAAAAGTATTTCACTGCGGTCTCATAAAATACCATTTCACATCCAAACGTTCACTCTCAAATGAAAATAATGTTTTATGTCAATTCAAGGAACTCTAATTTATTCCCACATGACTCCATGTTTGAATAAATTTGATTACTGCTAAATGATCTTACAATAGTCTTATAGTGATTCTAATAAATGCAATACTAATGGCAACGCTTTTAATACAAATTAACAAATAAAATAATTAAACAAGAATGCTAAATACTATATATTGATGAGGCGCACGAGTTGTGAAGCGTAAACTAGGGTCTATCTACTTTACAGTAAATAATATTTTCCAATACTAATACTTACCGAAAAGCATAAAACGAAACACTTGTAAATAATGGCATGGTTATTACAATATAATTATCAAATACCTTTATCCTTACTGTTTTCGATTTCTTTTTTATTAGTTGTAACTTTCAAACAAACACTATACCAACAGTTTTTTTACGATTGTGTTTGATCTTATGTAAAATCAGTATAAACTTTCTTACGCTCACAGGACTCTAACTTTAAAACAATGTAAGCATATGTACGCTTGTTGTATGTATTAGTTTTGGTAAGATTAATTTAAGTGAAAACAACATTCAATAAGACTGATAGTAGAAAGATATAAATAAAATATGCTTATAAATGCCCAAATCCAGGCTTATACGACGATGTAAGAATGGTATAAGAGCAAGAAATAGTGTTCTAGAGATTGTTTTAAGTGTAGTTTTTGCTGGTTGGGAAACTATCACTTTTCGAATAGATGGGATGAAATAGTTATTTTCACTTAACAACCTCGGAAAGGTTCTGTTATCATTCGAAATCTGCGTAGAAAAGTGCATTTTGCACGCTAGCGTGGAAAGAGTTATTAAAATTCGAATCTTTCTACTGAATTATTTTCTATACTGCCAATCCACTAAAAATGCATAAATACTTTTTTCCTGTCAGTGCGCCTACCTCATTTTTAGTAGGTACACACTGGCCAGCATGGCAGCTACATGAAAAAGATTTTGGAAAAACTTTTTTTTTTTTTTTTCAGTTTCAGTATGGCTCCACACGATTAGTGTATATAGCCAGTGTCAAGTATTAAAATCATTCACGTTTTTTGGGTTCCGTAGTCCTGACAAGAAACCCTTTTAGTTTCGTCATGTCCGTCTGTTTGTCTGTCTGTCTGTCCGAGGTTTTGCTAAGAGACCGTTAATACTAGAAAGCTGTAATTTTATAGGGGTATGTTTATAAATTACGCCGACAAAGTGTTGAAATAAAATTTTAAAATATATTTTTTTAAATAATCTCCCCTACATGAGAAGTGCGGATGAATTTTTTTTTCGTCGTCTAACCCATCATGTGGGGTGTTGTTAAATAGGTCTTTTAAAATGATTTAAGGGTTTTTTTCGAATGAATGCTGCATTTACGAAATATTAAACTATTAAACTTTACAATGCAAATGTTTGTTCCAGTAAGGCGTCCAGGGGGGCAAACTTTATTAGTATTGCATAGTCGTTGAACTTGGGTGTTGGATAATTTTGTACCAAACACAAAATCCTTATAATAAATCCTTTAAAGTGACACAGACGAAGTACCTAGTTGCTTGTTTATTAACCGACGAAAAAAAAACGGAGGAGGTTATCAAGTAACAAATTTTTGATGATTTTATCATATTATCAATGTATGTCAACAAACACTGGAAAAAACAAAGAGCCGAAAATCGGGCTAAGTTGCGTGTCTTGAGAGAGGCATATGTCCAGCAGTGGACTGATACCGGCTGATTATAATGATGCTGATGATGATATTTTACAGGTGGTACCATTTGAATTTCACCGAAATATGTTCAGTATCTCCAAAGATATGAAGATAAACACCTCAAACTTAGTATTGAAATTGACTAGCGTGACGTTGGAAGTCGGTTTTTTTAGTTTTTTATGTGATCTTAAATTATTTTTGTTATTATTATAGAGCATAAATGTTCTATATAACTTTTGTCTAGGCCAAGGGTAAGACAAATGACGCCTGCTTTTAACATAGTAGATTATGGCCACAAAAAAATATAACATAAAACTTTTTGTAAAATTGTTAAACACAATCCAAAATTTCATCGTACCGACGGGACTCGAACCCGCACCTCCCGGATTACACGTCCAGGTGCTCTGCCAATTAAGAATGAAATTTTGGATTGTGTTTAACAATTTTACAAAAATATAAAGTGTGAGACACTTTAAGAAACATAATATAAAACTTTTTAACAAAAAAATTAAACCGCCGAAAAAACTGAAAAGCAAAAAATAATTAAACGTTTTTATTTAACTTTAATAACGAAGTTCTTAAAATACTGTTAGTACACCTTAGTATATATTTTTGTAATTGTTTTGTGTTTTTAACTAAAAATTATAACTAAGTTCTTAATCTAATGTAAGTATGTATACCTAAGTAATTTTGAGTCGGCGCCAAATAATCAATAAGCAAAGATCACTAAATAACCTCTTAAATTTTAAGAAATAATCAAATCAAATTAACAATGCAACGTGAAATCTCCAGCGATGAACATAAACATTCCAATACATGCGCTTCCACACGACCCATATATACGATATGTGGTGCCCGTTCGGGTTGCAGTCTCACTGACATTAACTTCGTCAACACTCGGCATTTTCTAGCAAACTGGTGTGTCGCGCCATGCCTCCGCCGCGCATCACGCTTTATGTAATTAATTAATTTAGCTTGTTTGGCGCCGACTCAAAATTACTTAGGTATACATACTTACATTAACACAAATAAAGAATTATTTATTACATTAGATTAATAACTTAGTTATTATGTTTAGTTAAAAACTCAAAACAATTACAAAAATATATACTTAGGTATACTAACAGTATTTTAAGAACTTCGTTATTAAGGTAAAATAAAAAAGTTAAATTATTTTTTGCTTTTCAGTTTTTTTCGCCTGTTTAATTTTTTTGTTAAAAAGTAAAGAAAATCTAGCTAGAAAATTTACTAGTTATGCTATGCTAATGTAACGGAATTGAGCACTAGGGAGTGGTTTAATTCATCCCTTAAGGGCGTGAAATTATTGGGTGAGAGTTATTAGGTATTTAAATTTTTCATACATTTAAATACTTCAATTAAGTTTCAAAATAGTCTAAAATATAAATAATGAAAAATTTAGTGAAAATGTGATTCTATGTTTTTGGAAATTAATTTCTTATAGAGGTGAAATAGAAGATATTAGGTTACTTTATAAACTTTTTATTTATTTTACCCTCTATGAGAAAACTATTGTTTTAGATTTAGATTTATATTCAGTGGTCGTCACGATCTCGTTGTGTAAACTCCCGAGGAAGTGCATCGGACATGCACGAAACTTAGGCCGAGACTCGAGACATTCGACATCAAATCGTAGTAAGTATAATAGTTGATATTTTTATAAACATTTTATAATCAAAACTATTGTTGTCATAATTGACGTGATTTTTTAATTTATTACATTTTACCGAGGAAATAACATCTAATTTTTACGGTATAACCAAAATATACCCACTTATATAATATACTTTTTTATAGCCACTGGCAAAAAAATTTTTCTTTATGAAATATTAAGGAGTTTATTTTATCTAACAACAGATTACACGCTAAACTTTTACACACGAAGACTGACTATAAGAGCGTGTAATTACTAAATGCCCGGCGGTCCTCCCAAAGTGGGTGTAATATTTAAGAGAAATCTGTACGACAATGTCGACAATACATTAGGGACCTGTTCTATTCCAAACTCGAGACGCGTAGACATTTGAAATTATGGCTTCAATATGATACTAGAGTTATAAAGAATTATTTTGTTAGGGTATAATCAAAAGTAGCTTTGTTCGCCTTACAATTGATTTTTTTGGCTTCTTTGTCTTTAATATTATGTACAGGTATTTTGTCAGGTTGTATATTATTTTTATATCAGAAAAGTTATAGTTTGACGACTATCTCATGTGGTCGTAACGTAAGCGATTATGTGGTCGAAGATGGTGAACACACTAGGCCTAGAATAGTCTGACTCTCAATATAAAGAGGATAGAGTTAAACAGTGGAAGTAGCTTTTCGCACCGGTGACGCTGCTGCATGTCACCAGTCTGTGGCATTTGCTACATCATCATTCATATACACATGATCATTTGCTACACCATTTTGTTTTATAAAATAGTTATCGCCAAGATACATTTTTCATTCCGCTGACCAACAAGGCTCTGCAGAGGCTCGTTTGTTGGTCAGCGGAAAGCACCACGGGCAGGTGAGGTTGGCTGGGAGAACTAAGATGGTATTTGTGCTCCCTCACATTCCTCCCCATGAACTCGTAGTAAACATACCTACCAAATTATTTTAAAACTGTAATTAAATTTTTATTTTGCACGTTTCCACGTAGCAAGTTAGTATTAACACAATGTTAGAAAATTGGTGTGGCAAAGTGCCCTAAAATTTAAATGGTTACATTCAGTGGCCAAACAATATGACTTTCATTATTTTTTGTAATTATAAACTCAACTGTTATTATATGTTTGTTTCATGAAGACCATTGTGATGTTAGGAAAGTAAAAAAATAAAAGAAACTTATATATACAAACATCAGTGACGTTATACATGACAATAAAACGAAACATGTTCTTTGTTCTTATTCGGGAAAAACAAGTACTTGACCTTGATCTCACCTTATTTTAAGTGACAATACATCCTTAGTGCCAGCTATCAATGTTGTATAAATTAACAAACCTATAAAACTATAATATTTCTAGAATTTTTCAATACAGTTAAAAGAGGAAGATGTAATGACAAAGATAGAGAAAGGGATGCTTAGCTGGTTTGGAAATCAAGAGAGGATAGGTAAAGGAAGATTAAAAAAACAGATATATGAGACAAGTGTGAATGGGCCAGCCGGTAACTGTCTCCGATCTAGGCGAACGTATCACGAGTAGATCAGAGACGTTTTTAAGATAGGCCAAGTTAAAAGTACCTATAACGGGCGAGCATTTATGAAGGCGCTCATGAAAGTGGAAGAAGCGAAAGAGGTATGTCGGGATCGTAGCATGTAGAAGGAAGTAGTTTCTGCCTACCCCAACGGGAAAAAGGCGTTATTTTATGTATGTATGTGAAACTACTGAAAAGGTTATTAACGTATTCATTCTACACAATAAATTCCGTTTTCTTTATTCTATGCCTTTATTGTTGCAAATTCTTTCGCGTACCGTTTACGAAATTGACCGACGCGGGAAGGGTGCGGGTGGTCGTGCTCTCCTAAGTACGCACACCAACGCAGTATTCACACACACATTGATTGCTCGGTTGTTCGGGCGCTGCGCGACGGCAATAGTTTCTTTAAATACCTATTTTTGAAATTTCTCGCAGCCCGAGGACGCTCTTAAGAAATTACCCACATGCGGTGAATCAACTAAGTTGACGTCTTATGTAAATTAGCTGTACAAGAACTAAGAATCTTAAATTATCAAGAATAAGCCGGTAAGCTGTAGCTGCTATACGACGTTAACATGAGTAGTTATATTAAGCTTACGAGTTTTAGAGATTTACCATAATGTCTAGAACACTCTTGTTTCAGTGTTGTTTAGCTAATAGAGACACTGCTATACTGCTGGATAGCTGCATCTCTTTCTCTTTCTCGTAGTAAGGTTGAAATAAGTGTGTTTAGTCCCTATGGTTGCGCTTTGAAAACTTTCGATATACTAGTATAACTTTAGATATACACTGTGTAAGAAATTACACGCGTCGAAACTGTTTCAAACTTCTAGGGGAGAGGCTATTGTTGAAGTAACAACATTCTTCAGGCAAATGGAGGGGATGGTGAATTCTTCAGGGGGAAAGATTCACACGCACGCACACAGTAAGATATTATGGTGATGAGATACATACCTCGGGTCATTTGGCTGTAAATTATTGAGAAGTAATCTACTGCTTACTTGGATTAGTTACAGAAGACTAGGTGGAGCAACGACATTCGCAAAGTTGTGAGTAGTGTCCCTTTAGCAGAGGTCCAGAAAAGCAGAAACTTACTTGTGTCTAAAGTTGAACGATCGCTGATACAGGTTTCAGATTGGGGTACACGAAATCTTGTACAGTTCTATCTAACAAAAACACAAACATGCGAGTTTACGGCAAAGAAAACTCCGTTTTTTGTTGTTCCTAAATTTCAAAAAAATCCCCTAACGTTATCAGGAAGTATAGGGAGTCTTAGGTGAGGACATTTCCAGCAAAGTCCAGTTTCGGAGTCATATGGAATGCAAGCAAGTATAACTGCTAAAAAACTTGGTGTCCTCAACGGAGCCTCAAGGGGTACTTCACGCCAAACCAATGGCTTCTACTCCAAAAAGCCCAAATTCGGCCACATATGAAGTACTGCTCTCATCTCTGGAATGGGGCTCTGATATACCAGCTGCAACCATTTGTCTCCCTACAGCGAAGAGCCGTTGACAATCCTGTACTTACTGACAAGTTAGAGCCACTAGCGTTACGCCGAGATATTGGCTCACTTAGCCTCTTCTACCGATATTATAACGGGGAATATTCTCGCTTTTATCATCGATCTTCACGACACCGCGAGAGAGCTCATCCACATATTGTAGACACGTGGACATCGCATACGGTACGTTTTATGCGGTTGTTTCTTCTACGGACCTGCAAGATGTGGAACGATCTCCCTGAGGTCCGCTACGGTACAACATGCAGCTTTTAAGAGAGCATTTAAGAGAGAAGTAAAAAGAGTACTCTATGCAAAAGGTAGGCAAAGCATATGCAATACTACTTGTGTTGTAGGTGTTTATAGGCGACGGTGACCACTTCCGAGCAGGTGGGCCGCTTGCTAGTTTGTCAACTTTGACATTAAAAAAAAATACTGGAAACAAAGAGCCGAAGACCGGGCTCAGTGGCATGTCTTGGAGGATGCCTACGTCCAGCAGTGGCCTGATACCGGCTGATGATGATGAAGTTAGTTGTCGACAGTTAACACTCGGTATCTCTATCAACAAATTCTAAGTATCAGATAATTAAATTTAACAAACAAAATAAGCTTGAATGGTAATTGCAAAAATGAATAACATTTTTTTACAAGATATTTGAACGGGATACTTTCTATCGAAGTATTTCACTATTTATGAGCTTTCGATTTATCGGCGCCGTTATTTATTTATTTAACCTTAATTAAAACGGTACAAAAACCAATTACATTAATTAAGGAATATTACAACTAAATTATAATAGAACATTTTAAATCACAATAAAAATAAATCAGTCAAGACTGTCATAAACAGTTTTCAGAATTATAAAAATTAAATTATATCACATTAATCCAACAAAGCAAATAAACGAATAAATAGTATTAAAAGTAGTACAACATATTATCAAATAAAAATTAAAATTAAGTTACATATACGAGTATTAAAATTAAATTAAATTAAAATGACATAGCACACTTTCAATCATATCTCTCAGAAAACATGAGACAATCCGACATAATCTTCTGCCATCCATCCTCAAACAAGTCGCAGTCGGTATCGGTAGACAGCAGAGCATTGAAAGCTGCGAGTGAGCGCGGTATGGGCGACATGCTGCGTGCTACCGTGCGGCAATGCCCCACAGCGAACAGCTTGTGACGTCTGCTGCGCAAGTAATTGTCGAGAACAAACACCTGGCACAGCTCGTCATGCAGATCCGGTGCGTTAATTTTACCCCTTAAAATTTTGCACATAAAAGTAAGTTGGTGCCCTTGTCGTCTAACTTTAAGAGAATTGTAACCCAATGATCCCAAGAGAATCTTCGTGGGATACATGTACGGGTAATAATAATTGATGCGTTTATACAAACATCTCCTGTACAGGCCTGTATTCCTCGACTTTAGACTTGTCTGTGCTTTTAGGTATTGGACAAACTCTAGACAATTTCCAAGGTGATGGGTATTTACCAGTGTCAAGCGCCAAGTTAAATATGTGACACAAAGGAATACATAGATTTTGCTTTGCCTGTTTCAGAATGATTGGTGGGATCTGGGCCTGTAGAGCTGCCAGGTTTTAGCTTGTCAATACTATTCAATACGTCGTACTACAACAAATTACTAATGTTAACAATATTACTAATGTTAACATAATTACTATTTAACGTTGCAAGCGTCATGTTTAATGTTACAGTTACTTTGTGAAGTTATCCTGTTCAAATGTCTTGTAAAAGTGTTGATAGCATTATAATCACAGCGGAAATTATTTGGCATATTTTATTCTTTGTAATTTTTTTTATTTTACATTTCGGAGGTAGGTAAATCATCACCTCTAAAACTCGATAAAATACAAACTTACGTAACTACCTTTTAGTATATTTTTTGTTAAAAAAATTAAGATAAAACATATTTCAAATGGTACAACCATATCCAGATATGAGTTATTATTAAGTGTGATACAAAAATTAAAAAAAATCTCAAGCAGCAACAAAATCTTACCAATGCGCTTCACAAATGTTAACATTTTATGTTGAAATAATCTAATTCAAATTAAACTTCCTACTCAGTTCAACATGCGTTTATCCCCGATTTAATACTAACCAAAAGTGAAAAGAGCACATTAAGAGGACACAGGAAGCATGTATGCGTGTTAATTCCAGAGGATAACATCACAACGTTAAGCCAAGCCCTGGATTATCAACTTGGAATTGCTCGACTCAGCTATATGAATATTATGAGGTAAAAAGGCAATGAAAACTCCGTTTAAACCCTCCTGCATTTCGGTTCCCATAAAAAGTTGGGATTCCATGAAATATATTGGGGGAAAAAAGGTCTACACGGTCGATCATTAAAGGTAAATTGCTCTGGTTTATATCCGTTGAAATGTAAAGTGTGGAGGGAATGCGAGTAGGGCACGAGCGGTGCGCCTGCTACCGCAACGCGCCGATGCGATCTAACCTTTGAAACCGAGTTTTTCCCGTTTACACGTTTTTAAATGATCTGCTAATGATCTTCCAGTACATTAGGCTGGCTATTGTTTCAAAGTTACGCGATTCAGTTTCCTCACTTGTTTTTTTTCCCTTGAATGTTTCAATTCCGCTGTTTACGTGAAAAGTTTGCCGCTTCCGTTCCTTGTTTTATACAAAATTCATACAGTATCTGGCACCAAAGCTGCCAATTACAATATAATATTTAATTTACAGTTAACTTTGGTATCTTTATTGCAGACACAAAAAGTTATCAGTAGACAAAAAAAGTAAGTACATAAAAATAGCAAAAAAAATAAATAAAAAACCAGCCAAGTTATATATAACTAGGTTAAAAGACAAATATAACTTTGCAGTTTGATCCACATAAAATGTACTGCACTAACTGCAAAAGTTTGTAATAGTAAATTAGTTTTTTTTGTCATTAAAATTACATATTTACGGTTTATAGATTTATTCTTATATAAGTGGTTCAAGACCTTGCTTCGTGCCAAATTTCATGAGTCTAGATCAACGAAAAGTACCCAATAGGTTATGATTTCCTCGTAAAATCGCAAAATATACTACATAAATGGTCATATCTTTTGATCGCGCTGGCAGGCTTACTTAGGCTTACAGGTGAAATTTTTCACAGCCGAAAGATACCGTAAATCCATGTAGTTATTTTGTATAAGTTCCAACTTAATACCTCTACTCATTCTGGATATAAAGGTCTTGACAGACGGACAGACAGACAAACAGACGGATAACAAAGTGATCCTATAAGGGTTCCTTTTTTCCTTTTAGGGTACGGAACTCTAAAAATGCATGAAAATTATATATATTGTGTCAAGTTCTCACTATCTGGTTACCGGAAAATCCGATTCTGGTCATAAAACCTTCCATTCTCTTTCGTTGTATGGAATAAAAAGAGTCAAGCCTGGCATTACTGTATACATTTCTGAAGCGCTGCAGTGACTTTTCAGACCCATAATGTGTCTAAAGATCTAAAATTTCAAAAGCTTGACTTCCAAGAAGTGATGGATGGCTGTTTCCTTTTACTTTTTTAGTTTATTTTGTACATTATGCTTTTGCCTATAGTTGCCGAGACTTTTGAATTATATCAAGAGTGTACTTAACAATTAATATTTAATTTTATTTAGTAAGTTTCAATATTTATGAGTGCTTATATTTCATACCTACTGCCTATTTCAATTGTCACAAATGTATTATGCAAGTAACATGGGTCGCAAACTCCAGGAACTATGTATTTATAACCTACTTTCAAGGGTCAAATAATAATTGGTGTTGATATCTCTTTCAAGGGAAATTCTAAGAAAAATTAAAATCCTACTCAGTGCTTTACGAGAAATTAATTGAAGTGTATTTGATGAGTTTGATGTTCTAGTTGAAGTTTAAGTAGGAATAATCAATACTCTATACTAAAATTATAAATAGAATACACTTTCTAACGAGTTCCAATTTTAAGATGTTTGATCACGAAGCAAGTGCATGAGGTTCCAACATCGGGAAAATTATCGTTTGCGCGATGCAGGATCTCATACATTAGGCAATTTTTACAACGAGAGCTATTCAACCAAATCTAGCGCTATCTCTAGGTACTTTTATGTAAACTAATATTATAAGGAGGAAAGATTAGATTTATTGTTTGTATGAATTTAACTCAAAAACGACTAGACCGATTTTAAAAATTCTTTCACTAGTGGAAAGCTACATTATCAGCGAGTAATATAGACTTTATTTTATTCCCGTATTCTAAATCCAACTGCAGCAAACACGAAACTTTTTTTCCTGATTCTATTAAGGCTTACAACATTACATGTTCTAACTTAAGAACACAACTGATCTTGCATGGTGGTAGGACACTATCTAGTGTCCGCCTGGCCAGCTACCACCCTCAAGCTAGAAAATCTGTCACCAAACATCTAATGTGTTCCGGCAGCTATCCTTGAGCCAGTTTCAATTCTAGGCCTAGTGTGCTTACCATCTTCGACCGCATCATCACTTACCAACAGGTGAGATAGTGGTCAAACGCTAGTCTATAAAATATAAAAAAAAATGATCACTAGCCATTGCGGGCTACGTTCGTATCTAAATAGATTCAAACTCATTGATTACCCATTCTGTACCTGCGATAACCAGACTCCGGAAACTATGGTTCACATTTTAGTAGATTGTCCAAAGATCATCAAATAAGACATGATAATCTCCACTTATTAATTGACAATAACGACTGTCGGAATAACTTCATTGCTTACGCAGAATCTGTACTCCGCATAGCTGTGAAGGCAAATGGATGCACAGCCAAGTTTAATTAGATTTTAGTATTAAGTTATGGATTTTTAATTTAGTTTGGTTATAAGGATAGAAATAAAACTAGTAGTCTAGTATCTAGTAATATATTAAGTAAATATTGAATTATTGTACTCAATCGTTGCATTTAACAGTAACGGTAAAAATATGTAATCTATATATATATAAAAGAAAGTCGTGTTAGTAACAACACTTATAACTCAAGAACGGCTAGACCAATTTTTATGATTTTTGTATTTTTGGAATTATTTTTGTCAGGAATAGGATAAGTATTAAAAACTATGAATAATTGACCTAAAAAATTATATATTATAAAATATTTTGCCAAAATGTTCCTGGGTTTAAAAACTGCCATTCATTTGATGTTCAATTGTTTATTCCGCCGTATTATTTTTGTATAATTATGGTTTCAAGCGATTAGTGTATTTAGCCAGTGTCAAGTAAAAATTCTTCAAGTTTTTGTGAATTCAAGTCATGTAGATTTTAAAAATGTCAAATATTGTCAGTAATTATAATTGTTTGACATATTTATTGATTGTCCAATATGCGTGCGTTCAGAAATGTATGCTTACAAGCAACATAAAAAAGTGTATATATTTCCAAAAACCTTTTTTTCTATACTTTTATTTTATATCTGTATTGCCATTTATTACGTTCTTAAAAGCCTAAACTAAGTTCATCTAAAAGGTAACACGACATTCATTGTCTGTTAGGTGGTACGAAGTTCGCCGGGCCAGCTAGTAATAAATAAACAAAAATTTAAAAAATACCCGTATTCTCACGGGTATCATCGCAGGTGAAACCGCGAGTCGCTGCCAGTTATTTAATAATTTTACCATTATTTTGCTCAATCGCAAAATTGTAGATTAGATAGTTAGTTATCTGATATTTTGATGCCACGTTCCGCCTCGCGCCTCGCATCGGAGAGCTCTCCGCCCTCAAGATCCTGAAGATGGTTTCCGGATTAACTTGAAACAATGTTGTCGATCACAATATGGACATCGCGTGTGCCAAGTTCTATTCCTGTTTTCAAACATAATAGTTGCACTTTTAGGCGACTTCTCATAATTGATTTGTCTGCTGAACATACTTAGCATTATTGTTTTAATGTTATGTGATTTACCGGGAAATCCTCTTATCTGTTAGATGATTGTGATTTATATGTGATTTTTTTTCACTCATATTAAGTTAATAAATTAAATATAGCATATTTGAAAAACATTTATCAAAACCCGTCTATTTGAATTAAACGGTTTCAGACTTACTTTTAATTTCAGTAATAATTCACAAATGAGTACATTGCAATTTTTTTTCACATAATATATTATCATACATTATATTTTAGTACTCTTTATTATGGTATGGTAATAATTGTTAAATTATACATATATTGTTAAATTATACATATCATTAATATGGTTATTTTGTCATAGTCATATATTAAAAAGAAATACCACTATATATTCATTATTATAATGTAAAATATTCGTTGCTCTTTACGCTGTATATCAAAAATGTATTAATACAAACGCAACAACTATTTCAAAAGTAAAGAATGACGCGCCATTTTATTTGCGTGTAAAACTGCCCCCCACTTCAAGGGGTATAAACATGACTCCTTCTGTAGTTTGTATAGATTAATCGTCCTATAATGACACGGTGCGATCGGCCAAGTGATACTAAAACCCCGACGACAATCATTAGCTCATTAATCCATAAACGGTATTTGTCACGTCAATCGTGCCGAGTGTATCATTTAAGGAGGCCGAAAGCGAACAATAGACGGTAATCAATAAGAGGCCGGGCTATTGTGGACCTAATGTGTGGGAATTAGCTATTTCCTCCTTGACGAAGACAAATTATATCCCCATTTCGATTAATTACAGAGCTTAACTGCGTTGTCGATATTAACATATGAGCAGCAAGCTCGACGATGCATCGCCTCGACTGAATTCCAAGAGTTGGGCGATAATTGCCCAGATATGTAGTACAGGCAGTACAGGCTTGGACAAAGTTTTGGGTATGTATAAATGGTCACAATAGTTTATCCCTAATAGTAATCAGAAATAAAATTGTTGAATGCTTAAAGACCCAATGTAGTGGAAGAATGGGCTTTAATGCCAGAGGTGCCGAGTTCAATTCGGCAAACCGCCGTGCACCAATGGATTTTTCAATCGCAAACCCGTGAAGAAAAACCATCGTTAATATACCAAAAACCCCCGCATGGTGGTAGGACACTATCTAGTTTCCACCTGGTCAGCTACCACCCTCAAGTTAGAAAATCTGTCACCAAACGTCTAATGTGTTCCGGCAGCTATTCTTGAGAGCCAGTTCCCATTCTAGGCCTAGCGTGCTCACTATCTTCGACCGCATCATCACTTACCCACAAGTGAGATAGTGGTCAAACCCTAGCCTTTATGATATACATAGAATACAATATACAAAAGCAAAATTTTCAACAGCGATATACTGCAACGCCATGTTTGTTACATTATTATTTTCTACCCTAAAGTTGTACGGAAGAATCGCTTTAAGCAAGCGATAATACCACCTGTCCTGTTGTTACACTTATTGTTGTTAAATTGTTTATTTTAAATTTCATTTTTTAAGGTGTTCTGTTTATCTATATATATATACTATATATAAAAAAACTGCAATTAGCTCCTCGGGGACGGCAACTTGATAGCTTGCTTTCGAATTAGATACCTTTTACTCTGCTGGATTACGATAAACGTTTCAAACTTGTTTCTGAAACTGACTCGCGCGGATGGACGTCGTTTTTTTAAAGTCTTTAATCATTATTATGTGGTAGAAGGTCAGGCAGCACATCGATATAATATACTCCTACCACCTTTGGACAAACAACCATGCTAGGAATTGAACCAGCGACCTTTCGCTTAGAAGTCAAGACATCTAGCCTTTACGCCAACGCGGCTCTCTAACTGTGAAGTACCACAGATTCAGTATAATAGAGACCCAATATAACTTTGTGTTTATGTAGCATTGTATGCTTTAAGTTAAATGGAGGTTCAGATTTGACGAACTTCGAACATCTTTGTCGTATAAAAACAATACGCCGAAAATAACAATTGCTTAGCAACACTCTATTTTATCTATGGATTGTTATGTAGCTTGAAATTGTTAGTACCGATTTTTTGCAATTTTTCTTAAATATATGTTCGAATTCATAAGAAGATTTGTGATAATTTTAATGGCTATTAAATATTTTTATACGATGTAATATTTTTTGTAACATTATGTGGTTTATATTATATGCTTCATAATAGTGAAAGGTGCAAATAAAAATATATAAGAGAACGACATATATTTTTTAAAATAATGTTATGTAATGAGACTGGTTCCTGTGATATGTTTGTGAAAACTTGTGATACAGGTCACCAAGACTCTACCGCATAACGAGGTACTTTAAATTATTTGCTATGATTATAAGTTTAAGTTAAAATAATTATTACATTAAAATTGTAATAACAAAAAAATACAAATACCGTTGTTAGCAGATCTTTGAAAATCCATTTCAACGCGTGATTTGGAAAAAAAAATAATTGTATTTAATAATAAAATAATGGACCTACTTTAATTCGACCAGAGAGAGAGAGAGAGAGAAAGAGAGAAAGAGACAGGAATATCAAAGAGAATATTATACCAAAAATTGTGGCGAAGTCACCGGCAAACACTTGTTTGCATCAACAATAAAGGGGTAAAATGAAATGGTTCCTATTAAGAAATGTCAATTGGAGAGAACTTCGCCGAAAAGTTTTTGTTATTAAACTCGGTTGTTTCGCTCGCCTGTTTATTGTTTCAGGGAAACTTTTGTTTCCTTAAATGTAAATATAAATCAAAATTTGGAAGTAGGTAATCTAGCAAGGTTAGAAAAGCTAAATGTATTTTAAACATTTGAAAAAAGGTAAATTTAGAATTTTACCTTTTGGTTAGGATATACAAATACTCTATCAAATTTTATTATGTATTTAAAGTAACAACAATAACAAGGCTTTGCGATATAAGGACAAAAATACAACGATGTCTGATGATTCTAATGAGCAAATTTAATAGGAGCTCACGCGATATCAAGAATAAAATATAAGTGTGTCGTACAAAAATCCTGACCGCAGCATTTTCCGGCTTCTTATTTGTGAAATTACAGCCATAAGCACCTAGTAACAGTTTCTTTTCTCCGTCTTCATCTTATAATGCATTACCTATAGATACTTTCAAAGGCTGAATTGTAACAGTTATCCGCGAGGGACTCATAAAAAGAGATTGCTTCCAGTCCGGCGACGTTTTATTGACTTATTAACATCGATATCAGATTGTAACACTTGACTCTTTGATCTCCGTCAAATATTTACTCAATACTTTATTTTACTGAGAAAGGTTAAAATCCTTTAACGAACTTTTTAACTGAAAATAAATTATTTTACAAAAAAATTAAAACTTCATAAACGACTTCCGACTTTCATAAACGCAAACAGGCACTCAAAAGCGAAAAATAAATTACTTAATATAATTATTATAAGCGCTACTCACCTATCTATTTGAAGTCGGTGCCATTACATGCATCTATAAAATGTCGTGTCTGGACCGTTATACACTGACGGATATACACTTTGTGAAAATTTCAAGTATGTACCTATTACGGTTAAGAAGATACATATCTTTAAAGTGCGCACATATAGACACACGGACGGACGGACGAACGGCAAAGTCTCAGAAAGTGTTCATTTGGTACCCTTTGGGTTCGGAACCCTAAAAAATTGACTTCAAATGCCGCGCTAGTGAAAATATCCATTAGTCCTTTGATTATTTATAATCAAAGCATTAGTCATAATGATGTCATCAAGGTATAATCAAAGGACAATGTCCAAAATGGCCCTGTGCAATAAAAGCATCTGACACACCGGATAATTAATTGTTTATTTTATTAGGTACAATAATTCCAAATACTTTTATAACACGGACTAGTTGTATTCCAAAATGAATATTAAAAAGTGTTATTTGCGATTATTAACATTAATCGCCGCCATATGGCCGCCATCTTCGTCAAACGTCATGTCATGTCAAAAAATGTTCACATCAAAAAACGTTGCACCCTAACAAGACTTTACCCGGTATTATATAATGAGACCACCTCGGAAACGTACCCTACCTATTAAAAAAGGAATCATTTGAATCCGTTCACAATTGACGGTGTTGGTGACTGGCCTTCTTTCATATCATATCTTTACTTTTTATATTTTTGAATTTTGATGTTTAGTTGGTAGTTAGCTGTCAGGTTGCCAGGAGATGCAAGTTCTGTTTATCTATTTTTCTTAGAATTAAATATTTATAAAAATATACTTACTTGTCTCCATCTAAACCTATATTTCTATCATACAGTCCACTAGCTCGCTAATATTTGGTCCATTCTCGCCGTAAGTAAAACCATTTTTCGTTTCGAAACAAAATTTTCCTCTGTCATTTTTGGACAAAATTTTTTCATACATTATTTTTCATTTTCATTTCAAACATATTTATCGGATAATTTTCACGATCATGGTGGAGACACGTAGTATGAAGAGAACAGACGCGGCGAACCTGACGGCTGCAGGAGTCGAGCAGACACAGCGTGTCCGCGTTTTGCATTCACCGCCCGGCGCCCGGCCGACTCCGCCCGCAACTACCGAAAGTGATTCGGCATTGCCAATTAGCACGGTCACAGAACTTGTAGGCACATCTTCTGGCGTAGCACAACCTGGCTCCGTCAAGCACACAAGTGACCTTTCTAGTGCACATCAGGACGGCAATGCCCAAACACTACACGGCAAAAATAGTTTTTACAGCAAGCAGTCGGCGGGCGGGCGCTCGAGCTCTTCGCATTCATCTGCAACAGTGCGCGCGCAGATGCTGGCCGTCGAAGCGGAGGTCTTGCGACGTCGCGTGGAGCGCGAACGCACACTTGTTCGACAGCAGGCTGATCGCGAGCTCGAACTTGCGCGTCTAGAGTCCGAAGCGGAACAAACAGAGCTACAAGCAAAACTCGCCGCTTTGAATGTCAAAGATAAGTCATCTTGTGGTTCATATTATTCTAATCGCGATACCGAAAAACGCACTGCGTCGTGGGTTTCCGAGCAAAATGCAAACATGACAACTTTAGCTCATAGAGACACACCTGGCGATGCACTAACTGTTACCTTGGGTAACGACCAAGGACTCCTTCTTCAGTCAGTTGTCAACGCCAACACGGTACCGTCTCGTGCACTAGACGTCAACAATGCTAATTGTTTTAAGCCCGCACATGTCGAGAGCAACCAAAATGTCACAATGAAACAAAAACCACTGACTAACCATTCTCAAGCAAACTCCTTAGCACAACTTGCCCAGGCCATTACTGCTCTTTCCGACCGCCCGAAGAAACCCGAACTCGTCACTTTCTCGGGTGAGGTCGGACAATGGATGGCTTTTAAAATTAGTTACGACAGAACTAAATCGAATTTTTCCCCAGCAGAGAACTTGACACGATTGAATAAAGCCGTTTGTGGCCCGGCGTACCAGTCCGTAGCGTCACTCCTGTGGACCAGTCATGACCCCCAGGAGATTATGAACACCTTGGAACAGACCTACGCCCGCCCGGAGATCCTGGTAGCCCGTGAAGTTGCCGAACTACGTGGAAGCTCTAAGTTAAGTTCTCCGGAAGAATTAAATTTACTAGCAAATAAATTGCGCAATTTCGTAACAACTGTAAAACTATTGAATCAAAACGACTATTTACACTCGCCGGAGCTACTTCGCTGCATTTTGTATAAGCTAAGCGAACACACCAGAGCTCGTTTTACTGATTTCGCTGCAACCTACATGCCTGTAGAACAAAACGTTGCAAAATTAGAGTTGCTATCACGCTTCCTCGTAACAGAAGCCGATAAGCAGCTTAAATATAATTACGTATTTGACAGTACAGCTGTTAGGGCACAAAATACGACGCACTCAACGAAGTTCTTTGGAAAAAAAGAGACGGTACACGCTACAGTCTCTAATAGCAAAACAACTGAATGCACGTATTGTAAACAGGGGCCTCATACTATAAAAACCTGTAAGGTTTTCTTATCTCTTGCCATAGACGATAGATGGCGTTGGGTTCGGGAATCCAAAATATGTTATCGCTGTCTCAAGTCGAATCCACACACATGGAATAACTGTAAAGCAAAACTTTGCGGAGTTAACGGGTGTTCTAGACGTCATAATTCACTGCTTCATGGTACAGCGTCAGTCAATACCGTCGATGATCGCGTGAGTTCGACTTCCACCAACCAATGCAACAATGTGCAAATACCCTCCGCGAACCCAACTGTGCGTGTTAACGTTGATGAAACTGAGTCGTCTGTTAAAGTTACGAACACGTCTGATTTCCTTATCAACACGGCAGGGTCATCGCAGTCAACTTCTCGTCCCCGCGGCTTGCTGAAAACGCTCCCAATCGTGATCGAGGGCCCCAACGGCAAGTACGAAACAACGGCGCTGCTCGACGAGGGCAGTACGGCAACGCTGATCGACGGCGACGTGGCGGCGCGCATTGGTGTCAGACCCACCCGTAAGGATCGTCTCCTTATTGAGGGTGTAGGAGGTATGACGAAAGTAGTGGACGTGGGCTACGTAAACTTTTACATACGAGGACGTAACCTACCCGACCGCTACTTAGTAGAGCACGCGCGAGCGATTAATCCTCTAGGACTCCGCGTTCATCATACAAACACAATTAATTTGATGGAATTTGATCATCTATCAGACTTATCCGACGAACTTTCGCACACCCACGCTTGCCCTACTGTCCTCATCGGCGCTCCTGACTGCCACTTGTCTTTGAGTCGCGAAGTTAGATTTGGCAAGAAAAATGAACCTGTTGCATCTAAAACCCTCTTAGGATGGGTTCTTCACGGTGCATTGTCAGTTTCATCTAAACCGCTTGAGTTTGTCAACTATCTCTGCGACGACCTAGACGCGCTCATAAAAAGTCAGTATGACATTGACTCGTTAGGAATAACTAAGAGCACACCGCGCTCATCAGACGAAGAAAAGAGAGCAATTGACATTGTCGAAACTTCGGCCCGTCAGCTTGACGATGGACGATTTGAAGTTGGTCTGCCTTGGAAAACAGATTTACCGAACATAATACCCGATAGCTACCCGCAGGCGCTATCACGTTTTAAGGGTATTGAACGACAAATGTCTAAAGACACAGTTTTTGCTGAAGCCTATCAACATTTTATCGAAAATGTTATTAACAAGGGTTACGCCGAAGAGTGTAGTCCGGAAACGTACTACAAACGATTCCCTTCAAATGCTTCTTGTGTCAATTCAGATGGCACTATCCGTTGGTATTTGCCCACTTTTGGCGTCATGCACCCACAGAAAAAGAAGCTAAGAGTAGTGCACGACGCGGCCGCCTTAACGAAAAACGTAAGCCTTAACAGTTTACTTTTACAAGGCCCTGACTTACTCTGCTCACTCTTGGACATTCTATTTCGCTTTAGGGAAGGCGCTGTGGCCCTAAATGCAGATATTAAAGAAATGTTTCCCCAAGTCAAAATTGCCAAAGGCGACAGGGATGCACAGCGTTTTCTCTGGCGTAACAAGAACGGTGCTATTATAGAATATCGCATGGCATCTATGATTTTTGGTGCAGTATCCAGTCCGTTCATTGCGCTATACATTAAGGACAAAAACGCAAAGATGTTCAAAGGTCGCTACCCCACCGCCTGTCAGGCAATTCTTGAAAACCATTATATGGATGACTATCTTGGGAGTCTCTCCAAGGTAACTGATGCCGCGCAGCTGGCCGCTGACATAACTACGGTACATAAAGCGTGCGGTTTTGAAATGAGAGCGTGGACGTCGAACAACCCGAACGCACTCTCCCTTGTTCCGAGGGAACTCAGAAGCGACGCCAGTTCAGACGTTTACTTACCTCCTAACAACGAGGTTGGCGTCCTAGGCGTTAAATGGAATCCATGTCAAGACTCTTTAAGCTTTCGCGCAGGACCAGGCACGATGATGCCATCGGACGCTTTGACAAAACGCAGCTTGTTGTCGAGCGTAATGAAAGTTTATGACCCGCTTGGTCTACTTATGCCTGTTATCATCTGGGGCCGCATTTTAATACAAAAGCTGTGGCGAGAAGGCGTCGACTGGGACACGCCGGTACCCA
This sequence comes from Cabera pusaria, assembly GCA_954871355.1. Taxonomy (NCBI): domain Eukaryota; kingdom Metazoa; phylum Arthropoda; class Insecta; order Lepidoptera; family Geometridae; genus Cabera; species Cabera pusaria. The sequence continues at coordinate 11,931,606 of OX940894.1, forward strand.
GTAAGTTTGTGGTTGAATGCAGAGATTGGTTTAGTCAGTTGCACAGTACCGCTGACATCCGAATCCCGCGTTGGTATATGAATATATCTGACCCCACTGATGTTCAGCTGCATGTAATTGCTGATGCTGGTGAGCAGGCCTACGCGTGTGTTGCCTACTGGCGTTTCAGCTATGATGACGGCTCTGTGTCTACAGCTCTCATCGGTAGCAAAGCACGAGTTGCGCCACTGAAACCACTCTCCATCCCACGTTTAGAGCTCCAAGCGGCACTTATTGCTTCCCGGTTTGCTCAAACTATCCTGCGTGCTCATCGTATGACGCCCTCCACAGTCACTTTTTGGACGGACTCTACCACCGTCCTAAAGTGGATCCGGAGTGACGCTCGCACATTTAAAGCTTTCGTGGCCCACAGATTGGGAGAGATACTGGAAACCACCAATCCGTCCAATTGGAGGTGGATCCCGACCTCTCTCAACGTTGCTGACGACGCCACTAAACCAAAAACACTAAATTTGACTCCGTTCTATAGATGGTTTACTGGACCACCGTTTTTATTAGATTCACCGTGCACTTGGCCGACCGAACTGGCCATTGACGTGGAAGAGACCTCACCAGACTCCGAACTAAAGTCGGAACTTGTGGGGTTGCTCTTTGACGTCCCTTTACTTGATCCCCCGGTACCTAACCCGACGCGATTCAGTTCATGGTTGCGCCTGCTACGCGCAACCGCCCGCATTCTTCAGGGCTCGCGACTTTTCCGACTAAAACTTTCTCGGCCATTAATTCCAAATTCGAAATTGTACATAGATAGCACCACATCTTCCTCTCTACTTCACGCATCTGACATCATACAAGCCGAGAAGATGCTACTTCAACGAGCCCAGATGGACAGTTTCTCCGAGGAACTAAAAACCTTGTTAGCCACACAGCCCATACCGAAGACTAGTCGCATTGCAACGTTAGCACCGACACTTGACGATGATAACCTGATCCGACTGGATAGCCGAGTAAAGTCTGCTCCAGGAGTAAGTGAGAATACAAAGTCGCCTATCATTTTAGACGGTCGCCACCCAATAGTAAGGCTTCTTATCCTGCACCATCACATCCAAGCGAAACACTCCTTCAACGAACATGTGTTAAATGAACTGAGGCAGATGTTTTGGATACTAAGAGCGCGGAACTCAATCAGAAGCGTAGCAAACGCCTGTTCACACTGTCAAAGGTGGAAACGTCAGCTTATTAAGCCCCCGACCGGCGATTTACCTCCAGAGCGACTAGACCATCACAAAAGACCATTTACTCACGTGGGACTCGATTATTTTGGTCCAATAACCGTCACAATACTTCGACGCCATGAAAAACGCTACGTCGCTCTTTACACGTGCTTGGTAACAAGAGCGCTACATCTCGAAGTTGTCACGTCGCTATCATCTGATGCTGCTATTATGAGCCTACGGCGTTTTATTGCTCGTCGAGGATCCCCGTCTACCATATTCTCTGATAATGGCACAAACTTCGTCGGAGCATCCCGTGAACTGCGATCCCTGCACAACGAATCCGTTGAAGAATTTGCCACGAACCATAAAATTGAATGGCGCTTTATCCCACCTGCATCACCATTCATGGGTGGGGCATGGGAAAGATTAGTCCGGTCTGTAAAAACAGCTCTGAGAGCCTCCCTAAATCATAAATCTATAAAGGAGGAAGTATTGACTACGCTCCTACTCGAGGCCGAAGCAATAATTAATGCAAGACCGCTTACATACATCTCATCTTCATCTGACTCTCCTGAGGCGTTGACCCCATTCCATTTCATTCTGGGCACCTCATCAGTGGCGCCGTGGACATGCACGCTGACAGATGCGGACTTGGTGCGCAAATGCGATTGGCGGAGGGTTCTACGGCTTGCTGACCATTTTTGGACACGATGGCTTCGCGAGTACCTGCCTACGCTCCGACCTAGAGGACCATCCAGCAATGCACCAACGCTAGGCGAGGGTGATGTGGTGCTCATCGCTGACTCTACTCTCCCTCGCGGCTTATGGCCCCTAGGGAGGGTAGTTAAGGTATATCCAGGCCGTGACGGAGTGGTCCGCGTAGTGGACGTCCACACGAGAGGTGGCACTCTGCGGCGTCCGGCCCGGAAACTCATTTTATTGGAAGCAGAGCCAGTCACCACGGGAAGTTAGTGTTCCACTAGGGGTCTGGTATGTTGGTGACTGGCCTTCTTTCATATCATATCTTTACTTTTTTATATTTTTGAATTTTGATGTTTAGTTGGTAGTTAGCTGTCAGGTTGCCAGGAGATGCAAGTTCTGTTTATCTATTTTTCTTAGAATTAAATATTTATAAAAATATACTTACTTGTCTCCATCTAAACCTATATTTCTATCATACAGTCCACTAGCTCGCTAATAGACGGAGTAATCGCGTAACATACAAAAAATAAAAACAATAAGACGAATTGAGAACCTCCTCTTTTTTTGTGAAGTCGGTTAATAAGCTAGATAAAAACTGTTTTATTTAATAAGATATCTTGTCATAAATTAGCATATAACGTCTATTTTTAGGTTTCTTGTCATCGATTGATCAAAATCAATATGGTTTCTGCATTCTGATAAGGTAAATTCTTGTTGCAAAGCTAAACAAATCAAACGTGAAGCGTCACATCTCACGAGCCCTACAAATTTGAAAATGTTCCGTATGGCATAGTTCCAAAAATTCTGTGCCAGGACATGGCTCAAAAAAGGCTCAAAAAGGTTTTTGACTGATAAGTAAGTGCGCCGATACTGTATGCCTTGCTAAAAGAAGGAATCGTATGCAAAATGCTACTGTATTATGAACGTTTCGTGAGAATATGCGCAGACATTCCTTCGTCTACGTATGTAACATGCCTTCTTCTTTTTATGGTAATACGGACCATCCGTCTTGCTGGATTCGTTATGGATGTTTGATGTCGGAATTAATGTACGGTGGTATTAATTTTCGATTGCGGTGTAACGCTTATGATTTTAGGTTGAGTGATTATAGTATAAAATACCGATTCCATAAATGAGAGACAGAAGCGTCGTTGTTGTACTAGGTGGGGAAAATAGAATAATAAATTATTTACATTTATTTTTTTATTCAAAAGTAAATAAAATTGTAATGGCATGGGTAATTGGACCCACGTGACACGATCTTGATATCGCAATGCGGGAGCTATTTGTTCGTTTGGTTGCATCAAAAGCAAAAAAGTCGAGGATGCGACAAGTTTGACGTCCACTTCAAGCCGGCCTAGACCCCACTCACTTTAGCTCTTACAATACAATACAATAGGTACAAAAACTCTTTAATGATTACCAATAAAACAAATTGTACAAAAACAAAACAACAAAACATCGCAACACAATCGGCGGTCTTATCGCTTGAAGCAATTTCTTCCAGGCACATTGGCATGGAAAAAATAAAATCAAAACAAAACATGGCGGTAGCGTACAATTTATAAAAATATCGTAGTATTTATTATTACTGTTCTGCGCTTTAGCTACGCCTTCTCTAGTTGAGCATGCGTTGTGAACTTGTGAACTACGCGTCACCGCCTTTTCCGAGCTATTATTATAATATTAGGTATTTGGATAAGCATGACGCTTGCCTCTATTTTTAACGTTTTAAAAACAATAACGTCTGCGTTTAAGTCTCAATGCTATTAATAATGGTAATATACGGTATATTGGATGTGATATTGGCGACGCATTGATAATTTCCAAAATTATTTCATAATTTTTTTTTTGTTTTATGTTTCAGTAGTTTTGTGTGGAACGGAATACTCTATACACTCTAAAACAGGATACAAGAGGTGTAGTAAAACCTCATTGCTTCATTTCCGAATATTCAACGTTGTCGGAGCATGTGGAAGCTCTTTGTAACAAGTTAAACCATTTGTCGGAAAGTTCTGGGTTGCTCAACAATAAGTGGCCGTATGATAGGGCAATTTGCCGAGATAATATTAAATATGCCGTGCCTAAACTACTGAGCTGGATCGCGTGTTTTTTAAGTTATATGTTACATTAAATGTCTTTTGACTATTAATGTGTTAAGCACGTGTATACGTGCGAATAACCGTCATGGAGTTAAATACGTGTCGAAGTTTAGTCCAAGTCAGAGTTCTTTATACATTATTAAGTCGACTTAACGAAAGAAACACTTTTAATTACAATTTTTTCAATAAACCAATTAAGCCTAAATTTCTAAAATTAGGAGGCTCCACAACAACAATCACATTACATTACGAGCACGGTAATGTTACGACTTCTTTAAAATTCTCTGTAAATAGTACATAGTGAACCCCCATCGAGCCCTAATTTACCCAACAATTGCTCATTTAGCGTGCACTTCGAAATTAAGCATCATAAAGATTTCTTTTCAGATTTCATTCGAGTCCTTAACAATTTTAAGACTGGGCTATTAAGTGTTAGTTGTGGTGAACCATCGTAAAATTGTTTATTTATACGACCCAATTTCATCGGAATGCTGGTCGACAAAGTATTTTCGGCTCTTATCGAGAAATCGGGGGTCAACGCTTCGGCGCACAATTGCTGCCTGAACGGACTTATGCAACGTTTTCTTTGATAATACGAACTTTGATATATCGTCGTTAGGCTAATTAATGTTGTAAGTTACGTCACTTGTGTGGAAAAGTTAGGGATGGATTAAAGTTGAATCATAAGTTTAAGTTTACGCTGGTTTCATGGATGTTTTATGCGGATTAGTTATGTAGCTTGTGTATGTTGCCGTCTTATTTATATAACACTTGTCTCATGATTGTGAAAGAATCGACGTTATTTTGTTTGGAGTAGGCTAACAGTAATAAGTATACTGATACAGTAAAAACATTTTTGGTAACGGACTGAATATATTTGTATCCAAAAAATGATATCGACACAAAAGGTCGCTGAAACGCTAAACGGCGAAGGCATAAAAGAATTTCTATTTTATACATAGAGTCAACTTTAAAAGCTATTGTTATTGTCTTTAATACGCAACTGAGATATCTACTCTCAATCTCCGTTGCACAAAGGAAACCGAACTCCAACCACATCGTTTAGATACCTTACTTTCGTGGCTCAAGTTGCATAAAGCGGTCCACCTAACAAGCCCTATAATGAGCCGTAACATTCGATCGCGACTGAAATGGCTGAGCCTTCGTGCAGTGTTAGCTAGCCTATTTTTGAGTTTCCCATTTTTCATATGCAATACCTGCTGATCTTATTATCATTATATTTTTAGACGGCTATTAGGAGAAGAAAAAATTAGGTTAATTATTTGTTTTTATACGCCACGCTTGCCAGAATGCTACTGAGTATTGTAATTACCGAAACTTTTACGCATTACCTGGTCAAATAGTCGTAGTCCACTGTGGATGTCATACGGTCAGCAAAACAGACATTTATCTAAATTGGTTTGATGAGTTTTCGCGTGGTGCTTGGTGTAGGCCTTATATGCATGGTTTAGTGTACAGATAGGTAGACGGATCGAAACCGTTGTACTATCCATCGATTAGATAAAATCAGTAGTCCTATGCTAAATTTTGCAACTGTTCTTTAAGACTTGGAAGTAACACATATAGCTGCGTTTATGTAATTGAGTCGAGCAGGAGCTGAAGCATGTCATTTGCGGTGTCATATACCGACCTACCCGTAAGCCACACTGCAATGAAACACACGTGTCTTAGTACATTTTATAAAAAAAATGCATTTGATGGATCATAAACAGATGCGCTCTAAAAGCGTCCTACTCATGCAAAGCTTCAATCTATGTCTTCGGTGCACATATACATGCTTTGATTGAGCTTGGCTCGCTTAGTGTAGACGTAGCTGAAGATCTTACGTCATTTTGTATCAAGAGAAATTGTTGTCTAGTAGTCTCTAATAATAATTAAGATAAACTAAAACAACCGACTTCAATGCCCAGCGAGTCAATTTCAGTAGCAAGTTTGAGACGTTTATCGTCATATCTCTGAAGATACTTATCAGATCTCGATGAAATTACAATGGGACTACCTCAAAAACGTACCCTACCGATTACAAAAATAATCATTCGAATCGGTTCAGAATTGACGGAGTAATCGCGTAACATGCACACAAAAAGAAAAAATAAAAAAACCATACAGACGAATTGAGAACCTTCTCCTTTTTTGTGAAAGTGGTTAAAAATGGTACTCTAATAATTAACTGTAATATTGCTAAAGTTTTGAACCGCAAACTGAAGCGGTGATATGCCTCTGAATATCTAGTAACGTTGTACACTTCCCTAGAAAGGCCCGTGCAAAGTAATATCGCAGCTATATTCGTTTTGCACTAATTAAATAAGTTGCAACGTAAGTTTAATCAATGATTTGATAAGTGTAAACAGGATATAGAGGTACTATTATCAGCTGGAATATAACCAGAATAGGGTTTGCCTCTATGCCAAAATGTTGCTTTCCCTTATTTCGAAAATGATTTTATAATTGGTTATTTACACAGTCCCACCAAAAACAATGATTAGTAAGCCTTTTGGCATTCGAAAACACATTAGGTAAATTAGTAAGTACTCGTAATCTGCATTTTGTTAACCCAATTATGCATTGGTGGCGCCATCTATGACTACTTATTACGTAAGTTAATAATTCGGAAGAAATCATTACAGTTTTCTAATCCGACGAGAGATGTTGCACTGCGTAAATCAAATATTATGTTTCTTTGAAGTGTTTCACACTTTATATTTTTGTAAATTGTTAAACACAATCCAAAATTTCATCGTACCGACGGGACATGAACCCGCAACCTCCGGAATAACATGTTCCGGTGCTTTGCCAATTAAGCAAATAACAATTTACAAAAATATAAAGTGTGAAACACTTCAAAGAAACATATTACTCGTAATCTGTACCGAATGTATTAATTTATCAAGTAAAGTTGTATCAATTTGACTAAACGTGCAGTATAGCGTAACATCTCATAAATAATATTTCCGACATGGTAAGAACATTTCATCATATACTAAAATGTAATTTTCACGTTGTGTACTTTTGTAGCATTGGTAAATACTAATTTTGTATCCATCCATCCATCCACTCCATCAGTCGTCTAACATGTTCAATAACTATCTTACTAATTAATCTGTTACCCACAGACCACAGACCTTACATACAAGAGAATATAATTTATGTGAGTTGAGTGTGTATAAAATATATTCTCTGACTTTATTCATTAGCAACATTGATTTCATGGAGAATGGGCTCTAGGAAGAAGGAGAGCGATCTTTCTAATAAAGCTTGTATAAAAAAGTTCTGAAAATCTGTCGCAGAGTAGTACTCAGGCCCGCCGGTTCAATGCCTGTGTCGCTAGTGAAATATATCGAAGGCAGAAAGCGTAAATGTCGTATCTAAAATTAGAAATTTGAAAAAACCATTTTTGAGTGAACAGTAGACAACCTAGTAACAAATCAATGGTGTATCATTAAATTTTTTCATCATAGAATGACTAGACATAGACTTTTCGACGCGGCTAGTTTTTCTGTACAACAATATAGTAAAAATTAATTCAGGCAAATTTTGAGATATGACATTTCCGCTTTCTGCCGTCGATATATTACACTAGCGACACAGGCATTGAAACGGCGGGCCTGAGCACTACTCTGCGACAGATTTTCAGAACTTTTTAAGACGTCAGGTTCCTATCCTTCTGTCTTTATACACATAGTTACAATTGAGGACTTATCGCGCTAGAAACATTATTAATTAAATAATTACATTATTTATTAATTAACTTGACGTTTCGACCAAGTTGCATTGATCGTGGTCACAAGACGACGGTACATAAATATTAATGTTCTAAGCGCGATAAGTCCTGTATTTTAATATTTATAACTATTATTCTACTATTTTTAGCCAACATAAAAAAGTAGGAGGTTTTCTCAATTCGTATTCAATATATATATGAAATTATCCGCAAACAAACATAAATATATATATATATATATTTATGTTTGTCCGCAGATAACTTTATCGTTTATGAACCGATTTTGATTATTTTTTGTTGGAAAAGAGATATCCCAAGTGTGATACCATGGTAATTTTATTGAGATCTGATAAGTATCTCCAGAGATATGTTACCTCTACAAGTGTACATAACTTGATTAGCAAGAATATTTTGTTTTTGTCATCAAATGACATCTACTGCACTGTCTATAATATCATCATTCAAGTTATAATAAAGAAAATGATCAGTATTACTATTTTGAATGATGCTCTCTAGTACTCTCTCTAGCAGGTACCTGCTCTTGTACATCCGCGTCGTACTCAACTTTCTTGATAATAGTAAAATTCCCTGTGATATAATAACAATTTTCTAATAGCATCAAAAACAATTGCTTATGCATATTCATACAAGATTAGCATAGCTAAGTGAAGTTTGGATATTTTCGCTAACATTCGTCGGTGTGATGCATGACGCTTCTTCAAGCAAACGAAGCAATGAATATTCATTTTATAAAAGCCTATAGAGGTAATGTGTGACGGAGAGCACTGAGTGGTGTTCGCATGTTGCCGATCCAGAAATAGATACGAGTATGAGACAGATACACGACTTTGTGTAAAGGAGATGTACCTAAGCTTCAGAATTAAAATTATAGGAATAGGTACATTCATCATAAGGATGTTTGACCGGCTGTTATATTTTAAAATTTAATTCATCATCATGATCAGTTTATGGTATTCTACTGCTGGATGAAGACCTCTCTAATTGCTCGCTACTGAGCACGATCCTCAGCTAAGTTTTTGCCAGCCACCTTGCGAACATCATCGCTCAACCTAGTTCAAGTGCGTCCCACGCATCGTTTACTGATTCGCGGTCTCTATTCAAGAACTCGTTTACCCAAGTGGTTGTCATTCTACTACTAACTGCCTCTTTAGCAACTTCATATAGCTAGATCAAATATTTAATTTTTGATTGTTTGTTTGTTACGATTTAATTCCAAAACTACTGAACCGATTTAAAAAATTATTAACTAATGGAAAGCTACATTATCAGCAAGTAGAATAAATTATATTTTATTGCCGTATTCTTACGGGTACGGGAACTGCACGTGTGAAACCGCGAGGTAGCAGTGCCTCGCGGTCGCAGTGTCGCGGTGTATTAAATAAAACACAAAAATAATTTCTGTCTTTATAAAATAACTAGCTGTTACCCGCGGCTTTCCCCGCGTTATTTGTGTCTTTATGACCATTGAGGTCTAGATCGATGATCTCTTAGGCCAAGTCACCATAGATGACCCTCAAAGTCGAACTTAATATCCTCTATTGTTAAAGTCATTAATCATTTTGGTTAGGTATAGGAAGTTGTGCTGTTTGAATGTTTGACTCAACACAACAGTTCCTGAAACATTTCTTCTTACCCGCAGCTTCGCCCGCGTTATTTGTGTCTTTATGACCATTGAGGTCTAGATCGATGATCTCTTAGGCCAAGTCACCATAGATGACGCTCAAAGTCGAACTCAAAATCCTCTATTGTTAAAGTCATTAATTATTTTGATTAGATTAGTATACGAAGTTGTGCTGTTTAAATAATTGACTCAACACAACAGTTCCTGAAACATTTATTACAAAGAAATTAAGGTGAATAGCTGCGCGAGCGTAGCGAGCGCTATTATTGGGCGACTGAATTTTTTTTATGGCTTGTTATAACCCTGACAATTTAATGACCTAATCATCAAGTAAATATAGATGACTCTTAGGTCGAACTCGATATCGTCTATTGTTAAAGACATTAATCATTACTTGGTACTTGGTAAACCTAACCAAGGTTTACCAAGTTTTGCTGTTTAAGTATTTGAGTCAGTCTAATGTATGAGGCTGTTAAAACACGCTATTATACGCTATGTAGCGTTATTACTGCGCAAGCGAAGCGAGAATTTTTTTTATGACTTTTTATGACCCTGAAAGTTTTTATGACCTACTAAGTCAACACCGATGACCCTAAGGTTAAACTTGATATCCACTTATTATAAGGTAAAAAATCATTATGAATATTGAAGGTTGTTCTGTTTTAATTTATAAACACGTTTTGATGCATGTGGCTATTAAATACAAAAGTTGCTGAAATATAACTTACAAAGTAGATAAAACAAAAGTTTGCGCGAGCGAAGCGAGCGCGAGCAGTTTTACGTCTTTTTATGACCCTGACAATTTTTATGACCTACTAAGTCGAGACCGATGAACCTAAGGTTAAACTTGATATCCACTTATTTTAAAATGAAAAATCATTATGATTATTGAAGGTTGTACTGTTTCAATTAATAAAATCGTTTTGATGAAAGTGGCTATTAAAATACAAAAAATGATGAAATATAACCTACAAAGTAGATAATACAAAGGTTTGCGCGAGCGCAGCGAGCGCTATTAATCCGCGAACGAATCGAGCGCGAAAATTTTTATGTCATTTTATGACCCTGACAGTTTTTATGGCCTGCTAAGTCAACAACGATGATCCTAAGCTTAAACTTAATATCCACTTATTTAAAGGTAAAAATCATTATGATTATTGAAGGTTGTACTGTTCCAATGTATGACACGTTTTGATGAATGTGGCTATTAAAATACAAAAGTTGCTGAAATGTTTCCTACAAAGTAGATATAACAAATGCTTGCACGACCTGAGCGAGTGCTATTTCTGCGCGAGCGTAGTAAGCGCTATCACTGCGCAAGCGAAGCGAGCGCGAAAATGTTTACGACCTTTTATAACCCCGACTGTTTTTATGACCTACTAAGTTAACACTGATGACACAAAAGTTAAACTTGATATCCACTTATTTTTAGGTTAATAATCATTATGATTATTGAAGGTTGTACTGTTTCAATTTATGGCCTCGTTTTGATGCATGTGACAATTGAACTACAAAAAATGTCGAAATATTACCTGCGAAGTAGATAAAACAAATGTTTAAAATTTTGGGGGCTATACTGCTCGCGTCCGTAGGATTTGCCCTCGATGTCCTACACGTGTCCCCTGGGTGGCGCCAAAAGAGCAGTACGTTTAAGGTGGTAGGCTTAGGCCGTGGCGTGTTACCACCCACCAGACAAAGCCATGCCGCCAAGCGGTCGCTTTACGGCATGATGTTTGGTGAAGCCATTTGTTGGGAAAACGGGTCGGATACAGTTGCGCTTATTTTAATAACAGATTGTGACACATTGGAGGATATTTCATTGAGTGACCAGTTTCGGAGAGCAGCGGGATCCGAGGCACGGTTCTCCGCTGGCCGACCGCAGATAGTTGGGGGCCCAAGTAGTGAGCCAGCCACTCACGAAAGGCTGCCCCGCCATCTAGCGAAAAATCCCGGGGGTGCGCCATCGTGCCGGTTGGCGACTGGACGAGAGGACCCGATGGACACCTCAGGGGGGGCTCGGGCGTCCCCGCGGTCTCCGGAACTGGTTTACTAAGATGATTTATCTGAATGTGTGTCACTGTGTTGGTAAATGAGCGTCTCAATCCACTTCCGTGTTCCCAACCTACCTTCACTCCCCTTTATCTATGGCAAGGAAAAATAACAGAAAGTCGGTTTCACAGCGGAAGCACGTCCTCTCTCTACAAGTGCATTTCTCTAACATACGAGGCTTGCACTCAAATATCAATGCAGTCCACCACCACCTCGAAACTGCAAAACCGCACCTTCTGTTCCTCACGGAGACGCAGATTAAATGTCCAGCTGACGCAGCATATCTCGCTTACCCAGGCTACGTCCTCGAGCATCGCTTCAGGGCGCGTGCTGGAATCTGCATGTATGCTCGCGATGACATTTGCTTTCGGCGTCTCCGTGATCTTGAGGACCCCAAATTTTCCACCATGTGGGTTTTGGTTGACACTGGTATGGAGAAAATTCTCTATGCTGGTGTCTACCGTTCTGTTATAATGGACTTTGAAAACTCCTTTTTAAAAAATAAGAATTTATTTGCTTTAATAAAATACAAGGATTAAATTGAAAGAAAATGTGTGACCTCGTTGCTGGTTAAGAATAGAATGAATCACATTCAATATGGAATGAGCCAGTTACTCTGAAAAGTGCGCGTCTGCACTTTTCAGTGCTTATTTTATATATTTCAATACAAGCGAGGGTTATAACAACCCCCCGCTTAAGTGGAAACTTACGCGTTAGATGCGAAGTTTTCAAATTCTAAGTCTTGGTTGTTCAACTATTACAATTTCTTCGGGAACAGAGTCCGCGGCTTGGTTCTCTAAGCTGATGGTAATAGGTTTAAATTTTCTGTAATAGGTCACGCATTTCCCTCTACAACAGTAATAAGTAATACTTAATACAAATAGGGTTACAAATATATATGTTACAATTGAGTGAGCAGAAGGCTCAAGGATGGATGCATTTTCAGATTTTGATTTCTCTATTGTTTTTAACATGTCATCGGCAGGATTATTTAGCTGGTTTAAGTAATCGGTGTTTATGTTTGACAATTTAATATCAATATTACTAGAATTAAGTTTTGTGAACTGGGTGTAGTTGCAACATGGATCTTTTACAAGGTTAAAATCGGAATTAATTTTGTTGAACTTATATCTAGGGTGTCTTTTGCTGATTAACTTTACATTTCTACAAAATCCGGTACAATTAGGTTTTAAGCTTAAAATACCAGTGCCCAGTAGGCTATAGTCTATGACGTCATTCTTACATTCAACACTCAATTTTGTGGGCTCGGATTGTGTGAAAATCCATTTATTATTATCTATTGATTGCCAAACATTTACTTGTCCAAATAAAAACTTAGTATTACATTGTTTAGGTAGAGAGGTCAAAACTCTTGTTAAAATCTCCGTTTCACAGATAGGATAGTCTTTTACATCATATTCATCCAGTTGTTTGCAAATATAGTTATCGTTAAAGATTGATTTACAATTCGAGAGGTCTCTTAACGTTACATATTTTGTTTTATCTTGATTCAGCGCTACATAGGAACTGTAGGTACAATAAGTGCGTAAGATTTATACATTGTTACATTGTGAGGTACTGGTACGGGTATGTTTCTATATAGATTATACTGACTTATTGATGCAAGAGGCACTCTCAAGGTAAATACTAACTTATTATCTATTACATATGTAATTATTTCAGAGACGCTCAGTAAGATGTGAATGTGCTCTAACTCGAGGCTTACAGGAAATTCTGAATATTTTGGTAGGTATTTGACGCTATCGAACAGGTCCATGTAGAGATCTCTAGGTGTAATGACAGATGGGTGCAAGGTATTTGTTTTAGCAAACAATATTGAATTAACTATATCTTCTATTTTGTAAGATATACTTAACATGCTAGCTTGTAGCACACTAAACATATCATGCATAGCGGATTTAAAGAGTAATGTGTTTGTTGCAATAGTTAGATTATTAACTCGAGTAGTTAAGTTCTCTACCATAGAGTTTAGTTTTCTTTCATTGGTTATAACTTCTGAGATAGTTTTATTAAAATTGGCAATTGCCGTTTTCGACATGAGAATGTTATCTTTTACAAGTTCTAGTATCTGTTTATTACTATTTTTGAGGGTTTGGATGGCGTGGTCATATCTTACGGCGTCATCTTCGTCCATTGTGCCGAAGATATGTTTAAATACGGTTCCAATACCGGAAATCCACGCAGATCTTTTATATTGGTTAGGAACAAGGTGAGAAATCGCGTTGTAGTCTGTTGATATATCGTTAAATATTGCTAAAAGAGGTTGAAAGATATTTTCACATTCTTCATTATCTATTGTGTTACTATGCGTGCAAAAGTATCGGGCGTTATGAAGTATTTTATTTAAGTTTTCTATGTGCGGTTTATGTAGTTAATGTCTATTGGCAATAATACGTGCAGATTGTCTGTGATGAGTTTAACTTTTCCAGTTGGATTAAAGTAGATCCCCGGATTGGTAGTGATGGGTTCTATGGCGATGGAGTCTCGGAATTGCGAGACACCGTGACACGGTACGGCCAGACTGTAAAGTAATGTAACCCTTTAATGTTATCCTAACATACTTATAATTATTCAAAAATAACTAGAAAGCCCAACTCGATCATAAGATCTAGCGGCGATCACATTAATAATTCCTAAAAATAACATTCTACTATATCTAACTATAAACTAAGCATATTGATTGTTTAGTCTAACGCTTATCAACTAACTTAAGGCGAAGTTTCGCTGGCTAATTTGACTTCGTCGTAATGATGTTTTACATGGCGACGATTTATAAGAAGAGATAGTGTATGGTTCCCATGGATTTTGACCACTTTGTATGGCCCTTTCCAAATAGGAGACAGTGACTTACGCAGTCTCAGGTGGTTTTTTAAATAAACCATATCGCCAACCTTGTATGTGACGGGGCGAGTTCTTTGGTCGTAGTACGTTTTAGAAGTTTCTTTGGATTTGGTAATATTTTCTGCGGCTTTGTCGCGGGTCAGTTTAAGACGGTGATTTAGCATTTTAATGTATTCGTGGTAAGTACCAGTAGGATTTAGTTCATATATTGAGTCGGGTAAGAAGGGCTTATGTCCATAAATCAGTTCATAGGGGGTGAATTTAGTGGTAGTATGGACATTAGTGTTGTAGGCTAGGATAGCGGTATACACATATTTATGCCAGTTGGAATGGGTTTCGTTGACGTAGGATTTAAGGTATTCTTTTAAAGTTGAATGGCTCCTTTCGAGGGCGCCTTGAGTTTGGGGATGGTATGGTGATGACCATAGTTGTTTGATTTTTAGAAAATCACAAGTTTTCTTAAATAACTCTGCGGTGAAATTAGTACCTTGATCTGTTAGAATCATTTTGGGGATGCCGAACAGAGAAATAAAATGAATGAGGCATTCGCAACTTTCTTCTGCCGAGGCGTTTGTTATGGGATAGGCAACTGAGAATTTTGTAAGATCGTCTTGGAGGGTGAGGATGTATCTAAGGTTGATCTGACCGGCTTCCGGAAGTGGTCCCACTATGTCAAGGCTAATTCTTTCAAAAGGAGCTGTTGAGGTGGAAGTTATCTGCATGGGGGCTCTATTTATTTGACGGAGTGCTTTATTAGTTTGGCATTGAGGACATTTCTTTACAAAAGATTCTATTTCGGATTTCATACCCTTCCAGTGATATTTTTCTTTGATGCGGTTGTACATGCGGGATGAGCCCATATGTCCGGCGATAGGAATGTCGTGGTTTTCTCTCAAAATTTTGGAGATTTCGGTTGGAATAGGAAATATTAGTGTATTTCTATATACTTTAATAGATATGTTAGTGTTCTGAAATAGGAAGGCCAGTATGTTGTATACTTTTGTATAAGAGAGTTTTACAAATGGGTCAATGAAATCGGAGATCGCTATCTCATTAGGAGTAATGTCGCTAGCAACGAGTAGTTCGTTTCTGAGATTTTTCAGGGATTGGAATAGTTCAGGATATTGGACCGAGCCAAAATAATGTACTTTCGTAAAAAGGAAGTAGTATAGTTTGTCTTTTATTTTTAGCTTGAGAAATGAATGTAGGGATCTTTCTTGTTCAAGGAATTCAGAGGTGTCGCCGAGAGAGGTCAGGATTTCTTCAACATAAGGATTCGCTTCGTCTAGGTCGATGGAAGTTGGGACAATAATGACTTTAGAGTCTGAGGATAGCAAGGGATTCACATACTCATGAATCACGGTGTTATGCGAGTAGTTTTTATTATTCATTGTTTTCAGGAATTCAGAATAGGAGGTGTCATCAGGTTGAGGGCTAGGTAAGTCGACAGGTAAGTCAACGGGTAAGCTTTCGAAAGTGGTAGGTGGATTAGCTGGTGCATCGGCGGAAATAGCAGGTAAGTCGGTAGGTAAGTTATTAGGGATAACAGGTGAGTTAGTATTTAAGTCATTAGGAATAGCAGGTGAGTTAGTATGTTGCGCGTTGATAAGATCTAGAAAATCGGGGCTAGGATTAGAGATAGGGATTGCGTCTTGATTTTCAGGATTAAAAGGTGAGTTTGAGTCTTGAGAGAGGAAGTCTGCGTTTTGGGGAGGATCTAGAAAAGGTAAGTTATATTCGTCGGAATGGTAAGAGTCAGCAGGGAGTTGGAAGTCTGCAGCAGTTGGGTTCAGCGCGGACGGGGACGAAGTAGTAGGGTTCGGTGTAGGGCAAACCGGAGCAGTGTTAGGATTCAGGATATGGACTTTCCTGTCTATTGGACATCGAGATAGAGCGTCAGCTGCAGAGTTGAGTTTACCTTTTCTGTAAATGATTTCGTAATCGTATTCTTCTAGTTTTAACCGCCACCTCTGTAATTTGCTACTAGGATCTTTGTGATTGAATAGCCATTTTAGGGGCCGATGGTCGGTGACGATTTGAAATTTGCGCCCATACAAGTAGGGACGAAATGTTTTGCAACCAAAAATGACAGCTAACAATTCTTTTTCTGTCGTGCTGTAATTGGATTCACTTTTATTGAGTGTGCGTGATGCATATGCAACCGGTTTGTCTTTACCGATAGGTCCCTGAGAAAGGACAGCCGCTATGGCATAGTTAGAGGCATCGCATGTTAACACGAAGGGTTGAGTGAAATCAGGGTAGATAAGCAGTGGAGCAGTGGTTAGTTTATGTTTTAGGGTATCTAGTGCTAGTTGTTGCTGATTTTCCCATTTAAATGGTACATCCTTTTTGAGCAAGGATGTAAGTGGTTTTGCAGTCTTAGAGAAATCAGGGATGAATCTGCGATAGTAGGAAACGAGGCCAAGAAAGGATTTTATGTCCTTTGGAGATTTTGGTGTAGGGAATTTTGTCACGGCTTCTATTTTATCAGGATTTGGCCTTACGCCGTCCTCCGATATTGTGTGACCAAGATAGGCGACTTCGCGTCGAAGAAACTCGCACTTGTCGGGTTGTAATTTTAGATTGTATTCCCTCATTCTGTCGAATATAGCTTTCAAGTTTGAGATTTGGCTTGGTAAATCATGGCCGTATGTGACCACATCATCTAGGTATACGAAACAGCGTGTGCCTTGTAGGCCTGTAAGAGCTGTGTTCATCAGCCTTTGGAAAGTAGAAGGGGCGTTTTTAAGGCCAAACGGCATACGTGTGAAGTGGAAATGTCCCTGAGGGACAGAAAACGCGGTTTTGTCGGAATCTTGAGGACACATTTTAATTTGATGAAATCCGGATGCGAGGTCTAGCGTGCAGAAATATTTACTTTGACCTAACTGGTCTAGGATTTCGGAGATGTTTGGTATAGGATATGAGTCTCCTATTGTAACGTCGTTGAGTTTACGGTAGTCTATAACAACACGCCATTTTCTTTGGCCTGATGCGTCTGTCTTTTTGGGTACTACCCATATTGGGGATGACCAAGGTGATTTTGAGGGTTCAATAATACCTTGATCGAGCATTTGATTGATTTGTTTGTTGACTTCAGATTTATGTATCTCAGGAAATCGGTATGTCTTGGTATGGATAGGAATATCGGAAGTAGTTTTAATCTCGTGCATCATAGCGTTAGTATGTGTAAGTGGTTCATTTGGGAGGTGGAAAATGTCTGAGCAGTCTGAACACAGTTGAAGGAGAGCATCGGTCTCTTCACCATTAAGATGTGAAATACGGAGTTGGTTTAGTACATTTTGTGTACGATAGACTGTGTTATTAGAGGATGTAGTATTGATATTATTTACAAGGATCTGATTTTGTAAGTTATTTGAAGAGTCTATGGTTTCCATAGGAGTAATTTTGAGATTGAGTGTAGAGTTTAGATTTATAGATTTTTCAGATGTATTAACTACAGAAATGTTCACCCTGTGGTTATCTTTAACTTTAACGAGGCAGTTGGCAATTAGTAATTCACTAGATAAGCTTTGGTTTAGAATAAGTCCTTCTTTTATCCCTGGGTTTGCAACGGAGCATTCGATCATCATTTCGGTTCTGGCAGGAATAGTATATATTGGGTCGTGGAATTGTAATGGTATAGAAATTGTGTTTATTTTAAGTTTGTTAGTGGTGTAGTCAATTTTGCATTTGAAAGAATTTAAGAGGTCGGTTCCGATTATGCCGTCGTAGGGCAGGTGAATGTTATCAATGACATGAAATGTATGACTTATTGTACTTCGTGGAGAATCAGTGAGTTGAAGTCTCAGTGGAAAATGACCTATAGTTTGGGTCGCGCTCTGTTTAGGTTCGATTCCTTTTAGATTTATCGGATCATTTGTGATCTTGGGGGTCTTTTGAATGCAGTTGGATTTGATTAGACTAACTGCAGACCCGGAATCAACGAGGAGACGCAGTGGAAATTCTGATATTGTAGAATGAATTTGGACATGGGGAAGTAGCACTTTAGTTGGGTCTGTGGAAATCTCAAACACTCCAGTGTCTTTGACAGTGGTTCTAGTAGGTACAATAGATATGGAAGATTTGGTAGAAACAGTGGATTCAGTGGGTTTGGTAGGCACACGTTTCTCAGATACAGCGGGTCTAGCAGATACAGTGGATTTAGTATATACGGTGGATTTGGTAAGTACACATTTCTCAGATACAGCGGGTTTAGCAGATACAGTGGATTTAGTAGGTACAGTGGATTTAGTAAGTACATTTTTCTCAGATACAGCGGGATTAGCAGATACAGTGGATTTAGTAGGTACAGTGGATTTAGTAAGTACATTTTTCTCAGATACAGCGGGTTTAGCAGATACAGCGGATTTAGTTGATTCAGTAGGTTTAGTAGATACGGTGGTGGTGTCGGATTTAGAACCTAGTTGGCGTCTCGTATGACACCGGTACGAGTCACCTATTCGTTTTTTGTATCTTCATCGTCAAAGGTGGCGAGATGAATGCCGGGTGGCGCTTACGACAGTACATCGTCTCTGTGTAGAATTTCGTAAAAAAATATTTAAAGTAGTCAATTTATTCTAAATGTGTTCGTGAACTACCTTATATATCCCAAATATTATGTGAGAGTGTGGACAAAACCAGAAGTGAAGTAATTGTGAAAATAATAGGCAGTGAATAAAAACCATATAAATCGTTATATTTTGTGCCCATTGGTGAACAACAATAACATTTAACACCTTCAAACATCATTGTGAAGTGTTTACAATAAATCAACATTAAAACAAAGTGCGAAATTGTGATATTTCAAAGAAAAAAACAATAAATCATAAATAAAAACCGTTAGTGCTGCTTAAATCAAATTGAACATTTTAAGACTTGTGCGAACTTCACACTTATTATTGAATACTTCGCATTCGACTTCACAACAAATTTTTTATCAGTGACCACATAATCTATGCCGTATTTTCGCCAATATTAATACCGAAGAGGTGGCTTAGTTGTATGCTGAGCGACTAAAACTTCACCGGAAGCTGATCGAGACCGTGGATCGAATCCCGACGGACGAAACATTTTTGCATACATTTTTTTTTTTAAAATCCTTTTCACTTTTATTTTGATATATCGCTTTTGTACAGCGAAATGCTCACTAGCTGACAACGCGCTGAACAGAGGGCGCCACTAAGCTACTGCAAAAATCATTACACTTTTTGACACAATTTATGGACGAATATTTTGAGCAACCACTTCGGAAAACACATTTTTGAACATCGAATCGACAAAAGTAACTAGAATAATTTCTCCATGTCATACGACGCAATGGACAACATTACTTTTCGCCGACCACGAAGAGCTCGCTCATTGCATGAAATATCAAATGAAGAACTACCATCTCGTTCGTTTTGCCATTCATCACTACTAGATGGAACCGCGCAAACCGAGCCAACATGTGATGGTGCGGACAAATCTATCATAATTGAACTTCAGCAAAAACTTGAAACACAAACAGTATCTCTTAGTTCAGCCCATGAAGAAATCGCTAATCTAAATTCCGAAGTACATGATCTAAAAAAGTTACTGAGCGACAAAAACAGAAACATCGAGACGTTAAAGAAGTTAACTAAGGATAGTGGCACATGCTTCACACCTCAACGAAAACATGTCATGTCTACACCCTTAGCAAAACGTATAATTAACATCCAAATGAAAACTCCCCGAGTATCGCCTCTACACTCTTCCAACATACTACACAATGCCCAAGACATAGAACCCAAAACCAACGAACGCATTACTGTAGCATCGGAAACTGATGTGAAACAAAAGTCAAGCCAACTGACAGGAATTCAGTTTGAACCTGAAAAACAAAATACAAAGCCACGAATAATACTTTTAGGAGATCAGCAAATTTGTAAATATTCCAAAAAAATTATCAATCTTAGAAGAGGAAATGCATGGAACGACATATATGACGTTACAGCAGAAGTTAAGACCCATGCAATGACATCGCATATATTGTCCAGCGCTGAAAATCTATCCATGACACTAAAGAAGGATGACGTGGTGGTATTAGGTATAGGCGCGAACGACAAGAATCCGTTTATGGTATATTCAAACTTATGTAATATCCTATATACGCTTAGAGACTTTAAAGTAATTTTGTTAAGTGTGCTTTTTAACCCACATTTGAATGTTAAATATCTAAACCAATATATTCATATGGCCTCAAGAAACTACACAAATTGTAATTATATAGATTTAAACGAGATGATTGCTAATAACACTACAACTAGAAATTTTATTTGTCAAAAAATCAATATCGAAATTGATAACATTAACTGTGTTAAATGTATGATACAGCATTTTAATGAAATTACAAGACATAATAATGAAACAACAACAGCTAACTCTATCCCCGCTCTTGAATTGAAACAGGGAACTATTCCGTATTTCTTTAAAAAACAACAAAATGTCAGTCAACATGTCCAAAATGAATTCAAAAAAGGAACTATTCCCTATTTCTTTTCTAAGCAGATTGACAAGCAACCTACAAACAGATCTGAAAGGAAGACACGAAAGACATTTTTTCGAGAATCAAAATAGGTTTACTATGTTTCACCAGAACATAGCAGGTCTGCTACACAAAACGGATTTAATAGAAATCACGATTGATGAATTGAACAGTATTAATATT
Source organism: Cabera pusaria (assembly GCA_954871355.1). NCBI lineage: Eukaryota > Metazoa > Arthropoda > Insecta > Lepidoptera > Geometridae > Cabera > Cabera pusaria. The sequence goes on from OX940894.1 coordinate 11,952,613, forward strand.
GACATTGACATTCTCTGTTTCACTGAAACTTTTATAAGGAAAGGCACAGAATTAAATATAAAATTTAATAACTACCGACTTGCTGCCTCCTTCTCTAGATCGAACCAAAAAAGAGGAGGAACCTGTATTCTTATAAAAAAGAACTTAGATTTCAGAGTACTACATCTGATAGACCCAATTCCCTTTAACTTTGAATATTGTGCTATAGAAATTTTGCATCTACAACTATTAGTAGTATGTATTTATAGAATACCTAGCTCAAATGTCGAAACATTTTTGGATAATTTGGATCTTTTGTTAAAGAAATTGCTCAGAAGAGGTAATAGAAAGGTAATATTGTGCGGTGACTGGAATATTGATATGCTGACTAATAATAAAAACTGCAAAGAATTAACATCAATATTATCTAACCATAACGTAACCAACCACATAGTAAAACCAACTCGGCAAAGTTCTTGTATTGACCTGATAGTAAGCAACTTAACGAATGTTAAACCAATCATTCACAATTTAGCTTTATCTGACCATGACACAGCACAATCTCTTTCCTTCGAAATAGAAACGGATAAATCTTTAAAGTTTAAAAGACAGCGTTCTTATTGGTTTGAAGAAAAAAGAGATTACAGTCCAGACAATATAAGGAAATTCGTAATAAGTTTATCAAGCCTCTCTTTTACTGAAATATATGAATGTGAAGATTTAAATACAGCTTTTGATACATTCCACGACACGCTTACCCTCTTTTACAATCTTTGCTTTCCTATAATACGAGTGAAAACCATTAACAAACCAGTTAAAAATAAATGGCTTACGAAAGGTCTGAAACGGTCTTCAATAAATAAACGCCGTCTCTATTTAACTTATCAACTTTCCAAATCAAATAAACATCACAACAAAAAGATGTATCATCGATACAACAAGATCTTTAAGCGCTGTATTACGAAAGCCCAACTCATTAACAGCACTAAATTCATAGTTAATTCCAAAAACCGCTGTAAAGCGGCCTGGAAACTTATTAATAATGCGATAGGTAAGACTGACGAACCCACAAATATTGACACAGTTAAAGTGAATGATATAACAGTCTGTGAACCCGACCGTATTTCTAATTTTTTCAATGACTTTTTTATAAATTTAACCAACAAAAATAACAACACAGAAACTCATCTTGACAAATACTATCCTTATCCAATTCCAAATAATACAAATTCTATTTTTTTGACTGCCGTAGACGACGATGACGTATATAAAATTATCAATTCCTTAAAAAACACTAATGCCACTGGTTACGATGACATAAACACAAAAATGCTAAAATGTTGCTCCAATATCTTAGCGAGCCCTTTGAGTCACATTTTAAATTTGTCAATTAATGAGGGTTTATTCCCTTCACGTCTTAAACAGTCCATTGTCAAACCCCTTTATAAAAAAGACGCTAAGGACAATATGAGTAACTATCGTCCCATCACTCTCATCCCCATCATATCCAAAATATTCGAAAAGGTTATGTACATCAAAATATATAATTTCCTTACCAAAAACAACATACTGCAAAAGGAACAATTTGGATTCCGAAAAAACATGTCTACTTCTTTGGCATGTTTTTCACTCATAAAACACATCACTAATGCTCTGAATAGGAAAAAACGCATCGTTTCAATATTCTTGGATATGTCTAAAGCATTTGATTTTGTTAATCACACACTTCTACTCTCTAAAATAGAAAAATATGGCATAAGAGGAAAGGCTCTAGAATGGCTTGATAGTTACCTGACAGGCCGAAAACAGTGTGTAGAAATACCAACTTTTCAAGGTAATAATAAAATAGCATGTAGATCATCATATAAGAAAAATACACGCGGCGTCCCACAGGGCAGCATATTAGGCCCATTACTGTTCCTTCTCTATATTAATGATCTGCCCAATATCATGACTAACCATAAATGTGTATTGTACGCTGACGACACAACTCTTCTTATAGAAGGAGATATAAATGACATTAATAAATTTGAATATGACATAAATGACGCGTTAAATTCGGTAATGACGTGGCTAAAATGTAATGACTTACATGCAAATATTAGCAAGACCAAAATAATACAATTTCAAACGTATAACAGTCGCTCGGATCGTCTCCTCATAACTCACAATGACAATGCTATAGAATTTGTAGATTCCACAACATTCCTTGGTATTATCATTGACAAACACTGTAACTGGAAACAGCATATAGGAACACTTTGCGCTAAACTTGACCGATTTGTCTATGTTTTGTACCGTATTCGTAATATCGCAACAATGCAAGCGGCACTTAGCGCATATCACGGCTATGTGTCATCTCTGCTGCGTTATGGCCTTATCATATGGGGTAACTCTGTAGACTCCATAGCAGCATTTAGAGCCCAAAAAAAATGTATTCGTTCTTTATGTGCAGTTGATTATTTATATAGCTGTAAACCTCTTTTCAAGAAACTAAACATATTGCCTTTGCCTTGCCTCTACATATTTGAGATATGTCAATTTGTTCATAGAAATCGCTCCTTATTTGAACTTCACAATGACGTGGCTATCAGAAAAAACAATCGTAAGAAATTTAAACTAAATGTACCTCACCAAAGAATTAAATTGTATAGCAATAATGTTTATTGTATGGCAATACAAATTTATAATAAGTTGCCTGATCTATTTAAGGAATTAACTGATAGCAGATTCAAAACTAAGTTATTTAAATTTCTTATTGACAAATGTTTTTATTCTATAAATGAATTTATGGATGAGAATATAAATAATTATTTTTCTAATTAATCTACCTAACTTGACATCTCTATTTATTTAATATAATTTGACCTATATTTTCTTTTCTTTGAAATGTTATCCCTAATTTTAACATCCAAATTTCATTAATCAGAATTCTGACATATATTCTATCCTTTTGACCACGCTTTTTGACAAACAACAATCAATTGACATTTGACAGTCGTTAGTTATAAATAATAATAATAATGTTCATAATAATATAAATGTATCAGTATACTATCTCTCATACACAGCATGAGTGTAAGAGTAATGTAATACAATCTTGTTCTGGAATTGTTTAATTAATTTAAATTATAATGATTTTGCTTGCAAAGTATTTGTACACCGGCAACGGTAGAATATGTTGGCTAAAAGAATATTAAGACCTATTTGTACCATATTCTGGCAAATAAATAATTTTGATTTTGATTTTGATTTGATTGAGGTGTTTGATTCATTTTCGCTTTCGGGTGTCTCAATGAAATTGACGCGAGGTTGCGGTGGCTTATAGCCGGAAGTAGAAGGCTGCTCGACATTGCGAGCTCGGTTATTGTACTCTCTTTTCCTGCAATTCTCAATTGAGTGACCTGGGAATTTGCAATATCGGCATACAAGAGGCCCTGACGTAGATGTGGTCCAAGTGGAGCCTTGGTTGTTGGACCTGTTCGATGCCGTCGCACCCTGTTGTGGAGGGTTCCGGTTTTGCTGAAATTGCCGTTGGGGCGCGCGCCCATGGTAGGAAGAGCTCGTATTATGAAAAGTAGTAGCGTTTCGTTTAGACGCGGCTTGTAATATTTTCTGCTCGGATGTGGCAAAATTAATAGCGTCATTAAGAGTTTCGGGGTCGCGGCATCTGATTACCGCTGATAGACGTACATTCAATCCACTGATAAATGTATATAAAGCAAGATCTTGCATAGCAGCGACACGGCCAGCCAGTTCGCCCTTCTTCTTTGTGGGGATTGATATATTAATCTCTGTTAGAAGTTTAGCGAGGCACGATTCTACACGTAGTGCGAACTGTACATACAACGTTGAAATATGACCTACAAAGTAGATAAAACAAAGGTTGCCGCGAGCGTAGCGAGCGCTATCAATGCACGAGCGAAGCGAGCGCGAAAATTTTTACGTCATTGTATGACCCTGACAGTTTTTATGACCTACTTAGTTAACACTGATGACACAAAGGTTAAACTCAATATCCACTTATTTTAAGGTTAATAATCACTATGATTATTGAAGGTTGTACTGTTTCAATTTATGGACTCGTTCTGATGCAAGTGGCTATTACAATACAAAAAAGCTGTAATATTACCTGCAAAGTAGATAAAACAAATGCTTGCGCGAGCGTAGCGAGGGCCATCAATGCGCGAGCGTAGCGAGCGCGAAAATTTTTTACGTCTTTTTATGACCCTTACAGTTTTTATGACCTACTTAGTTAACACCAATGACCCTAAGGTTAAACTTGATATCCACTTATTTTAAGGTTAAAAATCATTATGATTATTGAAGGTTGTACTGTTTAAATTTATGGACTCGTTCTAATGCATGTGGCTATTAAAATACAAAAGTTGCTGAAATATAACTTACAAAGTAGATCAAACAAATTATTGCGCGAGCGCAGCGAGCGCTATCACTGCGCGAGCGAAGTGAGCGGGAAAATTTTTACGTTTTATGACCCTGACAGTTTTTATAACCTACTAAGTCAACACCGATGACCCTAAGGTTAAATGTGGCTGTTAAAACACGAATGCTTTCGAAATACTTCCCACAAAGCAGATAAAACACGTTGGGCAAGCAAAGCATTGATATGATTATGCAAACTCTATGTAAAGTTAACAAAAAATATAGGCACCCACACTTAACTGCCGAATAAAAGTATTCTTTGTCCTTTTATGCTCTATTTAATGTCTTCGTACAAAATTTCATCTGAATCGGTCAAGCTGTTTGGCCGAAAAGAGGCCATTCATTTACAAAATTCCATAATAAAAAAAATATAGACAACCAAAATGTCTACCCAAAAAAAAGTATTCGTTGCCCTTCTATGTCTTTTTGACTGTCTGTGTACAAAATTTCAGCTTAATTGGTTAACCCGTTTGACTGAGAGTAGGCCACACATTTACAAAGTTCAATTAAAAAATTCTGGACACCTGGACTCGACTGCCAAAAAAAAAGTATCCTATGTAATTCTATGCAATATGAACTGACACATGTATAAAATGTCAGCTGAATCGATCAAGCTGTTTAGCAGATAAGAGGCCACACATTCACAAAATTTAATAAAAAAATCTAAACACTTAGACTCGATAGCCGAAAAAAAGTATCCGATATCTTATTCTGCCCTATGAACTGTTTTTATTCAACATTTCAGGCGAATTGGTGAAGCCGTTTATTCGAGAAGAGGTCTTATATTTACAAAATTCAATTAAAAATGTCTGGACTTCCTGACTCGAAAGCCAGAAAAAAAGTATCCTATATCCTATTCTACCCTATGAACTGTCTTTATACAACATTTCAGGCAAATCGGTCAAACCGTTTATTCGAGAAGAGATCTTATATTTACAAAATTCAATTAAAAATATTTGTACCCCTTGACTCGATAGCCAGAAAAAAGTATTCTATAATTCTATTCTGCCTTATGAGCTGTCTTTATACAACATTTCAGGCAAATCGGTCAAGCCGTTTATTCCAGAAGAGGTCTTTTATTTACAAAATTCAATTACAAATATCTGGACCCCCTGACTCGACAGCCAGAAAAAAAGTATCCTATATCCTATTCTGTCCTATGACATGTATTCATACAAAATTTCAGGCAAATCGGTCAAGCCGTTTATTCGAGAAGAAGTCTTATATTTACAAAATTCAATTAAAAATATGTGGACGCTCTGACTTGATAGCCAAAAAAAAGTATTCTATATCCTATTCTGCCCTATAAACTGTCTTTATACAACATGTCAGGCAAATCGGTCAAGCCGTTTATTTGAGAAGAGATCTTATATTTACAAAATTCAATTAAAAATATTTGGATCCCCTGACTCGATAGCCAGAAAAAAAGTTTTCTTTATTGTATTCTGCCTTATGAACTGTCTTTATACAACATTTCAGGCAAATCGGTCAAGCCGTTTATTCGAAAAGAGGTCCTTTAGTTACAAAATCCAATTAAAAATATCTGAACCCCCTGACATGACAGCCAGAAAAAAAGTATCCTATATCCTAGTCTGCCTTATGAGCTGTCTTCATACAACATTTCAGGCAAATCGGTCAAGCCGTTTATTCGAGAAGAGGTCTTTTATTTACAAAATTCTTATACAAATATCTGGACCCCCTGACTCGACAGCCAGAAAAAAAGTATCCTATATCCTATTCTGTCCTATGACATGTATTCATACAAAATTTCCGGGAAATCGGTCGAGCCGTTTATTCGAGAAGAAGTCTTATATTTACAAAATTCAATTAATAATATCTGGACCCCCTGACTCTATAGCTAAAAAAAAAGTATCCTTTATCCTATTCTGCCTTATGTTCTATCTTTTTACAAAATTTCAGCCAAATCGGTAAAGCCGTTTGACCGTGAAGAAGTCCCAAACAAACAAACAAACAAATAAACAAACTGACTTTCGCATTTATAATATTGGTGTTGATGTCTTTATAAAAATAATGTATGTCTTATTCTTTCTTTATAGACTGAAATCATCGAACAGATGTGCCCTAAACCGGTTTCATTAGAAAAGCAATAATGCTTAATGCGGAGACGGTTATACCACTATAACAATGTATTAGGCACATTTGGTCTAAATTCATTTTCTAGCAAGTATTTTATATGTAACATTCATATAATATTTTACGTGATTTTCATTAAAATTATTATATATTGTTTGATTCATATGTAAATTATGCTATTTTGAGAGTTTCAATACATAAACTAGTGTAACATTGCAAGAAAGTGATTTTATTTAATTAAAAGCGGTTAAACAATATTACAGATACCTATGTGAATAACTTAGACAATTTCGGTACTTGGTAGATTTACATAGACTAGTGGTCCCTTAGGTCGAAATTTTACCATAATTCATTTAACATTTTTAATCTATTTCTGATGCATTTTATTAAATATCTTTATAAATAAAATTAAATTTAAATTCTTATCCATATAAACTTGACTGTGTGTGTAAGTTTGACGTTTATCCGTTCGCGAAATTTTCATAAAAAGGGATACAAAGATTTCGCTTCACGTATCGTTTACAAAACTAAAAGAACCGACTTCAAATGTCGCGCTAGCCAAAGTAGCCAGTAGACGTAGTAACTAGTAAGAAGTCGTCGAGATAAGTAAATGCGTCGTAATACAAATGTTGATATGTTAACAATGGCTCGGCCGATTTCGTTAACATTTAAATGGGACTACGTGGGAAGGGTACCCATTGAAACAAAAAAAATAATTTCCAGATCGGTTCAGACATCTTCGAGTAATCGGTGAAAAATATACATACATAAAATAAAAAATATTTTTGAAAACAAGCTTTTATCTGGGACAATGAACTAAAATGTGAAAAATAAATTCTAGTAAGTATTTGGCGTGTAGGTACTTACCTATATTCTTAAAAGCTTGAAGCACTACCCGTTTTTCAGGCTAGGTAATTACTATATTTCAGTGCCTCAAGTTTGAGTCCAAATTCACTGGGGTTACGTTATTTTATCACAGAGATGCCGTGGCCACCTTCCAGCTACATCACCAGTCGCTAAATATCATCTAGGTGTAAAGTTCTCTTCAAGACGAAACAATCGAGCCTAAGCTCGGTAGGGTTATGTTGATGTATCACAGAGATGCCGTGGCCACCTTCCGTCTCCATCATCAGACCAGCTCCATGGTACCATATCATTGTATTGTCACCGAAGACACATAAGTACACCAAATTTGAGTCCAATCGGACATCGGAAAGTGGGTCTAATTTAGCTTCCAAGATTCCACCCGAACATACATAGTTACCTACGAGTACATACATACATACATACATTGCAAGTTAAATAAAAGCTTGTAAAAAATAAAAGATTCCGACGAATTGAGAACCTCCTCCTTTTTAGGGTTCCGTAGCCGAATGGCAAAAAACGGAACCCTTATAGATTCGTCGTGTCTGTCTGTCATCCCATACATGGAACTGAAACAAAAAAAAACTTTTTCTTCACACCTATACGTGTGGGGTGTCTATGGATAGGTCTTAAAAATGCCATTGAGGTTCCTAAAATAATTTTTTCTCAAAGTCGATCATTTGAAAGATAGGCGCGTCTAAAGTGGTAAAATGTGTATCCCCCCACCTCTAACTTTTAAAGTATGGGAGTGTAAAATCTTAAAAAAATATATGCTTGTAGATCTTAATAAAAACTAACAAAGAAAATTGGTTTGAACGAGATACAGTCAGCAGTTTTTGAGATATGGCGACAGCAAAGATAACTTTGTTTTTCATACAAACACTATGAAAAACAAAGTTAATTTGTTAGTTGCGAAAAATTATAGTTATAGAATACTTTACTGTGTTACGGAACCCTACGAGTGCGAGTCCGACTTGTACTTGGCCAGTTTTTTTGTGAAGTCGGTTAATAAATAATATTATAAAAACTTATCTTACAACTTCTTCTTTTGAAAGTATACATTTTAATAATATTAAAAGCTGATGTGGTTATAAACATCTATTAAATTTATCAAAATAAATCTGTATTAAGTACTAAGAATCCATGCCAAAAAATCTGAAATTAGCATTATTTGTCATGGGTTGTAAGTAATACATCGGTCGGTTTGAATCTTATAGATTTGCGAAAATTAAATTTATTATTAATTACAGAAAACTCCATTCAGTTTTCTGTAATCTCGAAGACCCAAAAATTATATATAATATCAATAATAAATAATATAATATTAAAGCTCTTCGAAATATTCGCTGAAATAAATCATAGAGTACGTATAATACTGCGAATCGGTGAGGTGACATTGAGAAAACAAATCTGTATAAATGTACGTTTACAGAGTTATCTAAACATCATCTATCAAAGAAAAAGTTATTTTTACTGTGTAACAAAGTTTCTAGAACCTATTTTGGAGTGAAATCTGTAAAATTGTGGCGCAATTGTGGCCCATTGACGATCTGTCCACAAGGGACTGCATTCAAACTATTTCATTGTTTGATCTCAAAATGAAAATACCACGCAGATTTTTCCAAGTGTTGCCCAACGTATAACTCACAGATCTAGGATTTCACTACGAATCCTAGATCTATGGTAAAACTAGACAACGCAATGTTCGATTTAGTAAGTGTACAAAAATATAATTATTTTTATTTACACTCATAACGTCATGTTCTAATTATGAATTAAAATTATCATATTAGCAGATTTTATGTATGTACAATTGAAATGAAATTGAAAAGTATTGTTAAGGTACTGATTTCTCGACAAAATAATGCTTTAAAATAACTCATTTTTGGTAGAGTTATCCGACATTTATAGAATTACCCTTTGATAGTGTTATCCGACAGCTGTCATTGAGCGCCAGTTCCCATTCTAGGCCTAACAAGCCACCATCCTCGACTACATATAATTGGTTTTAATTTTTATTTTAAAATAAGCAATGTTGACAGTGTAAGTACTTTTTAGCGAACAATTCGCACTTGTTATTAATAAAATCAAGAAATATTTTACTTAACACTGAATTCGAACATTGTAGTAATAGAAGGGCTCACAATAATATACCTACTATGAGCAATTTATCTATAGAACAACAAAAAAGTCTAAATAAGAAAACATGTTCTTAGGTATAATGCTGGCATCGCGTGACCAGGAACGAATCGTAACCGATGCCTAATGGAACGAGTATCATCACATTTACCGGGAAAACGCTTTTTTACCTATCATCCTTAGAAAAATGCCCGAAATGATAATAATTTTCTTCTTTTAACACGTAATGTGTTTATGATGTAACATTTACCATAAATATGGTATTTTTGTGGTCATAAAAGCTACGGATTTGTTTACAAGCTTGTTACTAGCTAAATTGTCTATGAACCACCTTTTACATAGATTAAGTAAGTACAGTCCGGCAAGTATAACTTGGCGTGCCTGTGCGCCACTGTGCTTTTACTTTGTACTTTGATAACAGTTTCTCTTAAACCACTTTTAATTACTTTTGGTATTACTGAACTATTTTAATGTAGCAGATTTATCAACAATAATGTCGCGGTAATCTCTCAAACGTCAAACTCACAGTTTCAATTAAAATAATTAGTTCCAAAAACCACCACCGCCAAGTTATACTTGTGGCACTGTATTTAATCTGTCAAAAAAGGACCCTAAGGCAACTAACTCACTTGATGTTAAGTGACGAAGTGGTCTTAGATGGAATCGTGCTTGTCTGGCAATTAGAAATGGCAGTGAGACGAGGCGTTGGACAATTGACTTTAGTGCAATCTACAAAACACAACTATGCCAATCCAAATAAGTGGCTATTTTTCCAATTATCGGCTACTGGCTTATGCTACGAGTGGTACAGGTTAAGGGCGTTCTACGAAATTATTGTCTTTACGCCCACTGTATAACAGAAAATATTAAACCTCCTTAAATAGGTACACCCGCTTCAATAATCATTTCTAATTTCTTAGCAATATACTTTATATTGCTAGCAAATTATACATTATTATGTTGTTAAAATTACCTCTTAGGTTAACGTTAAGGAGCACACATGAAAACGACGGCAATATTAATTAAAACGTAAATGTATATCAAATTTAATAACAACGGTAACGTACACTTGACAATGTTTTTGGCGGATTAATATCAGCAACCCTTAAGTACCTTAATGGTGTGTCAAAGGTTTCATAAGCTATTTATGCCGTGTATATCTATTTACCCTCTTCAGCATTATACAGTAATAATGGGGTATTTAATTAATATTTTTAAAAATATTGCCTAAGCGTTACTAGTGTTTCTTCCCTCAATAGGAAAAAAGGAACCCTTATAGTTTTTTAATGTATACTTTGCTGTCCGTCTGTCCGTGTGTACGTCTAATCATCTGTGAAAACCCTTTTGTCTTAGTAACGTGTACTGTAGAGGTATCAAAATAAATGTACATCAAATAACTCTGTGGGAAATAGGTCTACGGTCTCTTACAGCTGTGAAATAATCAAACTTGTAAATTATCGCGATCAAAAGATTATGATCGTTTATGTTTTTTTTATATCTCCTATGAGATATAAAAAAAACATAAACTAATAATAATAATAAAAAATATATAAATAATGCTAGCCTATGCTAGCATTTGACCACTATCTCATCTGTTAGTAAGTGATGATGGGATCAAGAATTACCATCCTTTCCATTCTAGGCCTAGCGCGCGGGGCTAGCCTAACTGGCTCTTACCCCGTTCACACTGGTCGATTCCAGTTGAACAACTCTAGTCGCTCAACAAAAATTTGAAAGCTTTGAATTCAAAAGAATGCACGCGTTCACACTGTTAATCAACTCAACCAAAGATAATATTTAAACTCTACATACTAGCACAGTGTACTTTTTTTTGTTTCATTATAGCTCCACGCGATTAGTGTATTAAACCAGTGTCGAGTAATTAATATTTGTAAGTTTTTGTCAAAGTCACATTTCAGAACAAGTCAAAGTCAGAATTCATAAAAACTTGAAGAATGTATTTACTTGACACTGGCTAAATACACTAATCGTGTGGAGCCATAATGAGAAAATTATCACATTAGTTTTATTTTAATGTCTGAGATTAATTGGCAAAGTAACACAAAGCTTATTAAAGCCTAATTAAAACGAAAACTCTAATTAAAGCTTATTAAAGCCTTTTTAACATTTTTGTAAATTGTCAATGATAAGTTTTCTCTGGTCACATGTAATGAACTTTAACACCACAGATTGAGTCTTGAGTCTCATTTCATATCTTGCACGAGAAACGGCACAAAATAGCGTATTGTCACGAATTTGTATCCACACAACACTTTACAAGAGACACTGAGAACTATTTTAATACAATTAAAAGTGGATAGGTTTTGCTGTTTTTTGCTGACATTTTCACTTCCATAGTACACACAATCTAGGGACTTTATCAAAACAATGTGTGCGAATAATGCGCAATAAGTAGCAAGTTCACGGTCCGCTCCGGAAAATATAATGAAAATTGAAAGCGAAATGAATTTACTGGTTCATACCATTGAAATCGCTTTCAAAAATTGAAAGCGACTAAAGTTGAAAGGCGTCAAATTTCTGTTGAAACGATTTTAGTCGCTTCAATTTTGTTGAAAGCCTGTTCACACCTTTCAAATCGCTTGCGATTCGCCAGTTGAACGACTAGAATCGCCTGGTGTGAACCTGGTATAAGTGACAGATTTGACAACTTGAGGTGGTAGCTGGCCAGGTGGACACTAGATAGTATCCTACCACCATACGGGGTTGGGGGTTTCTTAACAACACTTTTCTTCACCGGAGGACGATTGCGAAATTTGCACATACATTTTTCTATAGAAAAATCTATTGGTACACGGCGGGGACCAAACTTGCTACTTCTGGTGTCAAAGCCGATTCTCCCACTGCGCCACTGTGCTCTCAATGTCGCGTATTTTGCGATTTCACTAGAGAATCAAAACTTTTTTTTAAATATATTATAGGCTAGCGTTTGACCACTATCTTACCTGTTGGTAAGTGATGATGCGGTCGAAGATGGTAAGCACGCTAGGCCTAGAATGGGAACTGGCTCTCAAGGATAGCTGCCGGAACACATTAGATGTTTGGCGATAGATTTTCTAACTTGAGGGTGGTAGCTGGCCAGGCGGACACCAGATAGTGTCCTACTACCATGCGGAGGTTGTTGGTTTCTTAACGATGTTTTTCCTTCACCAGATGGCCACTGTGAGAAGCGCACATAATTTTTTCGATAGATAAGTTCATTGGTGCACGGCGGTTTGAACTCCGTACCACGGCATCAAAACCGACCGTTCTCCTGATTACGCCACCGGGCCCTTAAAAACTACCAATAGGATACTTACTTCCAGCTGACCAAGAATTATGAACAAACATTAAAGTAAAAACCGGCTAAGTCGAGTTGGACTCGCCCACTGAGGCTTCCGTACTAACTTGTCAGATAAGGTTAAGGACAAACTTAACTGTGTAATTGGATCCATAGAAAATGTATTGCACCAAACTACAAATAATGAGCTTTTAATAGTAAATTTATCTTTTTTTGTTACCAAACTACATATTTACGGTTTTCAGATTTATTCCTTTATAAGTGCTTTAAGACCTTGCTTCTTGCCAAATTTTATGATTCTAGGTCAACGGGAAGCAGGTAGGTTTTTGACCCAAAACATCATCATAATCATCAGCCCGTATCAGTCCACGGCTGGACGTAGGCAAAGATGCGCCATTGCTTTCATCCCTTGGGAGGGATATGCCCTAATCGCCACGCTGGGCAGGGTAGGCGTGTTGGCGATCGCAGGACGTAGCTTCTCGCACCGGTGACGCTGCTGCCCGTCACCGGCCTGTAGAATTTAGCTACGCCATAGATATGAAATGGTTATACCGCCATTTGTCGATCGCCAGAGCCCCGTCTGTTGGTCAGCAGGACGCACCATGGGCAGGTGAGATTGGCTGAGAGCACCGAGGTCGTATTTGTGCTCCCTTGCATCCCTTTCATCCCCAACCCAAAACATAAGTGTACTTCCGCTTGACCTAGAATTGTTAATTTTAGTTAAAAGGTCCTGACTTACAGGTCTCCCAGGTCTTACAGCCCAAGTTAAGGCAGAATTCCGAAAAATAAAAAAAACCGGCCAAGTCGAGTTGGACTCGCCCACCGAGGCTTCCGTACCAACTTAAGTACCAATTAAGCTTGACCTCTAAATTGTATGAGCGCTCATATAACTAAGAGGCCTATCTTAATTGGCGTTAACTATGTATGTATGGGGAAACCCTTTAATTTTCAACTTTTTTTTATTTTTTGGAATTTTTCCTTTATTTGTGCTGTAAGACCTTGCAAATTCCGAAAAATAAAAAAAAGTTGAAAATTAAGGTAAATTTTGGTACTTACAAGTTTTTGCGAAAATCTAAATTTGCCCATATCTTATTATCGTGTTGACTCAGGACCTTGATTTTTATACACCTAATAGGGAATATCAGCATTTGGTGTAAATTTCAACTTGCTAGGTCCACCTGTTCCTCAGGTTCCGTATTGACACACGGACAGACAGACAGACGGACAAGAAAGTGATCTTATAAGGGTTCCTTTTTTACTTTTTATGTACGGAACCCTAAAAAAACTTCAGATGAATTGAGAACCTCCTGCTTTAAAGTCGGTTAATAAATAATAATAAAACTGAAGTATATATGCCTATCAGATACACGTTCAACTAAATACCTATGGCTAGTAGTAAACAAATTTATGAATATAGCAATATTAACTAACCAATAAAGAAATTAGAAAACTAATACAAGTCTTGGAATAGAAAACCCTGCTCCAGGCAATTTCTTGTTCAGTAATAGTTAAGGGAACTGTAATAGATCAGTTTGATCTTAGTATTCTTACGATCTTAATTGAATTTAATGAACATACATTTAGTTTTAGCGGGTAAATTTTTTATACAGTTCTATACAGTTAATTTAAAAACTATGGAACTCATCTTGTGAAAATATATATTTTTGTATCGGAAAGACTAACGCTTCATCGCTGTGTCGCTTAGTAATAATGGATGATATGGTCAAGGATGATAAACACGCTAGGCCACAGAATACTTAATAGTATAACGAGCCCTAGAATTGTCTCGACTCTCGAGGGCTGTTGCTTCTGGAACACCGCAAGGCCATGGCGGCAGATTTTCGCCTCGATGTTGGCATGCTAGTTTTTGGTCACATTTTAGGCGAGACATCTATACTCTTACCACCTGTAGGTAGTTACAATTCATCAGGAAGATCCTAATTCAGTTAAAAGTTTAATATCGCATTTCAAACAGGATAGCTATATTTGTGCTCTACTTATTCAGTGAACTTATGAGATGCATCAGCGCACTCCATATGCACTCAGAGCAATATTGCTTACTCTGATAAGCTAAAAAAAATGTCTTAATTGGAACAAAATACCTTATTTAAGTTACGCCTCATTTTTAAGCGGTCTGACTGCAAAGTTGTGTGGTTGTATTCGTCAGGATTTATGTAGCTTTTTTCTACCACACACGATTATGTATTTTTTAGACATTTTTAGATATTTAACGCATGTTTTACAGTGTGCACTGTGTAAAGATGTATATATGTCGCAGGCAGATAGCTTAGTTAGCCGTTCAATTAACAGCCTAGCCTCTTAACTAAACAGCGCCGTTCAACTAAATTCCTGAATGATATCCAGCCGTAGCATTTGTTATAACATTTAATAAATATATACTGTGAAATACTGATATCAGCAGCGATTCCAAGCTAAGTTTAGCCGTGCAATTTAGTGAACGAACTCTATTACATCTTCAGACAAATCGCAGCTGTTAAGTCAATGTACGTATTTTTACGGTGGACGGCCGTCTATGCGCCAATTTATACCAAACTATTCTGCTAGCCCACAAGTTGGTTCCCATGGCACGGCAATTGTTTTCGTTGTTACCTCGCAGGGCCCAAAGTTGCCAACGTAGTTAATGGGCTTAAGTGAACGATGTTGCCCCTGTGAATTCACCCAGTTATACGCTTCAATGTTTGTAGGTGAACTGAACAGTTGCTTATTTTTAGACGTATGTTAGTTTTTTCGTCGGCGTGAAACTAACTATTTAATTGTAGATGTTCCAGTTATCGTGGCTTTTTTATTTTACATTAATGGACTTTTGGTCTAGTAAACCTGGCATCCATATTTTAAAAGTTGATATATAATTTTAATCGACTTCAAAAATGGAGGAGGTTGTATGTTCCACTGTATATGCATTTCTCATGTATGTTCGCCGATTACTTAATGACGTCTGGACAGATTTCTTTAATTTGAAAGGGACGATTTTGTAATTTGACTCCTCAAGTGGTCTCATCAAAATTGCATCAAGATCTGACCAGTACCTTTAAAGATATGGAGATAAACACCTCAAACTTGGTATTGACAATGACTAGCGCGGCATTTGAAGTCGGTTCTTTTAGTTTTTAGGGTTAGGACCCTATTACTAAGACTCCGCTGTCCGTCTGTCTATCTGTCTGTCCGTCTGTCTCCAGGCTGTATCTCAGTAACCGTAATAGTAAGACAGTTGAAATTTTCACAGCCAGTGTATTTCTGTTGCCGCTAGTACAAAACATACTAAAAACAAAATAAAAATAAAAATTAAAGGGGTCCCCATACAAAAAAACGTGTTTTTTAGTATAACGCCATCTATGTTTGTTAAGCTAATAACCTTTCTAATTAGTTCGGCAAAATGACATAGATGGCGCTAGTAAACGAACACCGTCTTTCTAGATCACGCTGTCGAGATTCTCCGTGAACTCGTATACCAAACAAAATGGTAATTTCAATTAATGAAATATGTGATTAAAACTCTTTCATTATGTTTCGTATTGTACAGTAGTACGGAACCCTCCCTAAGTGTGCGATGCGAGACGCGACTCTGACTTGGACTTAGCCAGTTTTTTTTTTATTTTAGATACTTTTACAGAAGCCTGTTTGCGTATAATTTTACTTTTCCTATCAATGTTATAGGTAATTTAAGATGTATGTGAGTGACAGGTCTATTTTTGTACACAATTCAAACAGTGAAAGAAATGCCTTGATATTACGTTGAAAACTACACATTATCAACATTATATAATTTTAATTAGTTCTAACCACTTTAATTCATTCTACCAAGGAAAATATCGCTATCTTTGGTGTATTTTCCTCTCCCTAGTATTTACCTCAGATATTTGCAGCCGAACCGAAAATTCAGCTCAATCGATATACGAATCCTAAAAAGTTAACAACCTGTTTAGCCATCGGTAAGCCGAAGGAAAGAAACTCATTATTTATCCAACTATTCTGCGAAGAGGTGGCGTGTTTGGCCCGAGGTAGGTTAAACTAAAATTGACGTGTTAGGGCGAACCAGGCGAAAACTTCCACCGAACTAAACATACGACAAAACTTGTGCCTGAATAAATCAGGCGGTTGTCATCGGCTCGCTTTGTCTTTATATTTTAGATATTGAACTTTTTATTTCCTTGTTCTAGTTGAGTCTTAGACGTCTGTCCGACTGTCAGTTATAGTCGTTATCTCGGTGAGACAGTGATATAGAAAGGTTTTCTGTTATTATTTGGTGAATCCTCGTGTAATATAGGTACCTTAACTGCGGTATTGGTTTCTGGTAAAAGTACATGCTTCAATTATTATTAAATAATTTATAGACTGATGCTGGTAGATGTCTTTTTAACCCCGACACAAAAGAAACGGCGTCAACGTATTGGCAAACGTAGCGTAGACCGTCCTGTGACTAGGTGGAGCGACATTATCAAAGCGGTGGGCAGTTACTGGAAAAGAAGAGCCGCAGATCGGGCTCAGTGGCGCACCTTGGGGGAGGGCTACGTCCAGCAATGGCATCGTAGCGGATGAACCAATTTTGATTTCGTTTTTTTTATTTGATAGGTGACCTAATCGAAAGTGTTCTTAGCTTTGATTAATGAAAATTAGTTCAGTTGTTTTTGAAGTCTTTTTCAGTTGATGACGCTATGGGAGCATCTTTAATTGGTTTGATCCATTCTACATTTTGCTTACTTCAATGAATGAAATTATTTGCAAAAATATTGACCTGATGCTGAGGCATCTCTTGGAATCTGTAGAATACCCTGCTCCTCACCAACTAACAGTGGATGTAAGTTTTAAATTTAAGTATTATTGTTCAGTTTTGTCTGCTCTTTAATTTGAAGAATGCAAACGTCTAAGAGTACTTTATAATTCAATCAAAATTATTGATCACGCACTTTTAAGGATTTTTAGACGCTATGCTTAGCAACAGAAGAGTTTTTCTTTTTTATAACATTTGAAAAGGACTCAACTACTCTACAAAAACAAACAAGCTGTTTTGGTAATTGTCTAATATTTTATATCACACGCATATGAGACACTCGTAGCCCTTTATAGCATCCTTTCTATTAGCGCAGATTAGATGTCTCGTTTGCCAGAACAACTCGAATAAAGAAGCTAAGCTCCGCGCAAACATGTTAATTACTTTAACAGATAAAACTTTGTTGAAAGTTACACCTAATTTTCACCTCCAACAAACAACAACATGTTCTCGTACAATACGGAACAAAATTAAAACTTCAGCTCACCAAACATGCAACGCTGAATGCTCCAAAAAGATGGCTACATTCGTGGCCGATGTGGCTATGCAACGCTAAACAAAAGAATATGCATCACTGTCTGCAATAAACACCGAACTGCTGACGTATTTATTTTTACCTTTATTATATCTTTTTCAGCACATTTGCTCAAAAAGTGCATTTACGAAACCTGTATACATCGTTCGAAAGTTAAAAATTACGCACTATACAGCGGAGCGTGCGGAAAGTACTTACCGCACGTGTACGGTAAGTACTTACCGCACGCTCCGATGTATGGCACGTAGTAACTTTTATATTTAAGTTTCGTAAAACCTACATAAGAAGAATTCCACCAAAAAGTTTCATATTGCGAGAATAAATAAGCTGAATGATAGTACCCCCTTAAAAGCGTTTTGGCTTAATACATTTGTCTCACTTTAATACTAATGAGTAAATGAGACGAAAGGTGTAGGTGTTCTAATTATTAATGCACGATGCGCCGTTTGCAAATTCGCGCTATTTTCATATTAGAAACGTCAAAGATTGTTTCGACTTTTTCATTAATTCGTTTATGTTTGTTTTATTCATTTGATTATTTCATTTATGTTTAACAATGTCGCTAAGGTCTGTGACATCAAAAATATAAATACTGCTAGTGCCCGACGCTTGGTGACAAAGGGTTACTAAGCAAATAATAATGATGACACAGAGAAGATTATTCAACAGGGAAACTTGTGAGTTCACGTTAAAATTAAACATTAACACAGATACACTCTGCCTCATACACACACACACACACACACACACATACACACACACACACACAACATTAGGGATGCGTCCTAAAAGTAAAAATACAGTGATTTTTCAAATAAATCGCTGCCACGACGCGGGCCTTGAGCCTACTGTGGAGCCGCAGTTAAATATGGCTCTAGTTTTAAGTATTCTTTTTGTAAATGTTTTTGATTAGTTAAGTATAATATTGTATCTCTATTGCATCCTGTTAATTTGTTTTTGGAAATAAATATATACCATTTGTAGTACCATTACCATACCATTTGTAGTGTTTTCGGGCAAATTTGCTGAAAAATGTTGTATGACACACGTGCGGATATTGGTTTTAACAAACTCGTGACTATGGTAAACCCTCAACTTCGTCTCGGGCTTACATTCGTCTACTCGTTTGTAAAAACTACCTTACTGCACTAGTATCATAAATAACTATGAAACTACCTTTTGCATTAAGTCGGTATCTTATCTCTATGAGAGCCCCGTTGGCTTGTTGGTAAGGGCTTGACTTCTAAGCGAAAGGTTCAAATCTTTGCACGGGTGTTTGTTCACAGGTTTTAGCATATTATATCGGTGTCCCACCTGACTTGATACAAAAAAGCAGCTTACAACCATCCATCCAACCATCAAGGAGAAAATCTGCCGGCGTCTCGACAGCACACAGCCCTTGAGAGTCACGAGTATTTTTGGCCTAGCGTGTTCGCTATCTTCGACTACATCATCGTTTACCACCTGTCGAGATAGTGGTAAAACGTTAACCTATAAGCTATTCAAGAAAAAACTTAATTTTCATATGCAACAATGCAATCTTGTACCTTTCTTATACCTATATTATATTCATTCCTATAATTATTATAAGTACATTTCTTTTTCATTATAAAAACTCACGTTCATTTTAAACTTATAGATTTAAGACGGGAATTTAACGTGACTTACGCGATGTCGATATAGCGTTCGACATATGTTTCGGCCTCATCCGGAGGCCTTCTTCAGGATCTTGAGTGCGGGGCGCTCGCCGACGCGTTCAGCCTCGCACTGCGGGGGCCGCTGCTCGTGCAGCGCGGGCGGACGGAGCGGGCGGCGGCGGCGGCGGCGATGGTGTTGGTGGGGGGTGATGATGCGGTGTACATAGTGGAGGCGAGGAATTAGGTTGGAGGGCTTCGTCTTCATCACTACTGTTTTCTTCAGACGAAACCACATCTAACCGGCAGACGGAACTCAAGGTGTCCTCCTCATTGTTGCCACTGGTGACGTGCTTTCCATGAAGAACGGGTTTCCACGTATGTGACAGGTACCACCCTCTGTCACTGTTGAAGTTACGACGACGACTAATCTCAATGGCTTCTCGGATTTTGCGGTGCACAAATCTGATCTGTCAAATCTGATGTAGTACGTCGTCCCAGATGTGAGAGCGTGCTCTGTCACCGCCGAGCTGCCGCTGTCCACATTCTTCATGGAAGCAATGTGTTCTTTGAGTCTTGTGGACACGTTTCTTCTGGTTTCACCTACATTGCACCACAGTCGCAAGGGACGACGTAGACCCCAGGAGCTCCTAAGGGATTCTTATCCTTTGGAGAGCGCAACAGTTGCCTGACCCGTGAGGGGGAGGGGGGGGGGGGCGGAATGTCGTCTTGATGATATATCTTCGGCGTAACAAGTGACCCCCTTGACGTATGGTAGGTACGTTACTGCTCTCTCAACCGATGTTATTCGGCACTTTGTGGAGTTGTTTGCAATCCGATTACTCTGCTTCCAGCTGTATCCGTTTGCCTCTAACACCGCCTTCACATGCGCGAGTTCCGTGTCTACATGTTGTGGGTCACATAATCTCAGCGCTCTGTCGATAAGTGTCCGAGGCAACGACGCTAGATGGGCGGGATGGTGATGGGAGTCAGCTCATGTACCGGTCTGTATGCGTACTCTTGCGGTACACTGTGTGTGAGAGATGTCCATTCCGTTGTCGCTTCAGTAACACGTCAAGAAACGGCAACGCGCCCTCTATTTCTCGTTCGACAGTGAAAGTGATCGTCGGATGTTTGCTATTTAGTGCGAGGCTGAACGTGTCGGCGAGCGCCCCGCACTCAAGATCCTGAATAAGGCCTCCGGATGAGGCCGAAACATATGTCGATCGACATCGCGTAAGTCACGTTAAATTCCCGTCTTAAATCTATAAGTACATTTCTATTCATATGTGTACCTAATTTAAGAATATATATAATCTATCAAACCTAGCCGCGAGCATAAGTTTAACGTTATAAAATTATCGATATCCTTATCATATTGTTATCGATACCACAACATAATATATAGTAACTATTAATTATATTACAATAAAATTAATATCACATAAACACTTATAAACATGACCGCGGATTGCGCTACGCCATTACAAAATATACAATCACAAAAATAAAAAAATATGTAAAGGTACGGACACACCGCTGCGTGCGCGATCTAAGACGACGATCAGATAGCGCAGTAGTATTTGTTCCGACTACTTCACACCAAACGCGATCAGAAAATAATTGAATAGTACTGAGATCGGGCTTGCAGGACGCAGGACACCGCGGTGTGGCCATACCTTAATCGTTTTTCACGAAGAATAAAGTATAAATATAATTAATATAATCAACACCAATCAACACCAATATTATAAATGCGAAAGTCAGTTTGTTTATTTGTTTGTTTGTTTGTTTGGGACTTCTTCACGGTCAAACGGCTTTACCGATTTGGCTGAAATTTTGTAAAAAGATAGAACATAAGGCAGAATAGGATATAGGATACTTTTTTTTTAGCTATAGAGTCAGGGGGTCCAGATATTATTAATTGAATTTTGTAAATATAAGACTTCTTCTCGAATAAACGGCTCGACCGATTTCCCGGAAATTTTGTATGAATACATGTCATAGAACAGAATAGGATATAGGATACTTTTTTTCTGGCTGTCATGTCAGGGGGTCCAGATATTTTAAATTGGATTTTGTAACTAAAGGACCTCTTTTCGAATAAACGGCTTGACCGATTTGCCTGAAATGTTGTATAAAGACAGTTCATAAGGCAGAATACAATAAAGAAAACTTTTTTTCTGGCTATCGAGTCAGGGGATCCAAATATTTTTAATTGAATTTTGTAAATATAAGATCTCTTCTCAAATAAACGGCTTGACCGATTTGCCTGACATGTTGTATAAAGACAGTTTATAGGGCAGAATAGGATATAGAATACTTTTTTTTGGCTATCAAGTCAGAGGGTCCACATATTTTAAATTGAATTTTGTAAATATAAGACTTCTTCTCGAATAAACGGCTTGACCGATTTGCCTGAAATTTTGTATGAATACATGTCATAGGACAGAATAGGATATAGGATACTTTTTTTCTGGCTGTCGAGTCAGGGGGTCCAGATATTTGTAATTGAATTTTGTAAATAAAAGACCTCTTCTGGAATAAACGGCTTGACCGATTTGCCTGAAATGTTGTATAAAGACAGCTCATAAGGCAGAATAGAATTATAGAATACTTTTTTTCTGGCTATCGAGTCAAGGGGTACAAATATTTTTAATTGAATTTTGTAAATATAAGATCTCTTCTCGAATAAACGGTTTGACCGATTTGCCTGAAATGTTGTATAAAGACAGTTCATAGGGTAGAATAGGATATAGGATACTTTTTTTCTGGCTTTCGAGTCAGGAAGTCCAGACATTTTTAATTGAATTTTGTAAATATAAGACCTCTTCTCGAATAAACGGCTTAACCAATTCGCCTGAAATGTTGAATAAAAACAGTTCATAGGGCAGAATAAGATATCGGATACTTTTTTTCGGCTATCGAGTCTAAGTGTTTAGATTTTTTATTAAATTTTGTGAATGTGTGGCCTCTTATCAGCTAAACAGCTTGACCGATTCAGCTGACATTTTATACATGTGTCAGTTCATATTGCATAGAATTACATAGGATACTTTTTGTTTGGCAGTTGAGTCCAGGTGTCCAGAATTTTTAAATTGAACTTTGTAAATGTGTGGCCTACTCTCAGTCAAACGGGTTAACCAATTAAGCTGAAATTTTGTACACAGACAGTCAAAAAGACATAGAAGGGCAACGAATACTTTTTTTTTGGGTAGACATTTTGGTTGTCTATATTTTTATTATGGAATTTTGTAAGTGAATGGCCTCTTTTCGGCCAAACAGCTTGACCGATTCAGATGAAATTTTGTACGAAGACATTAAATAGAGCATAAAAGGACAAAGAATACTTTTATTCGGCAGTTAAGTGTGGGTGCCTATATTTTTTGTTAACTTTACATAGAGTTTGCATAATCATATCAATGCTTTGCTTGCCCAACGTGTTTTATCTGCTTTGTGGGAAGTATTTCGAAAGCATTCGTGTTTTAACAGCCACATTTAACCTTAGGGTCATCGGTGTTGACTTAGTAGGTTATAAAAACTGTCAGGGTCATAAAAAGTAAAAAAATTCCCGCTCACTTCGCTCGCGCAGTGATAGCGCTCGCTGCGCTCGCGCAATAATTTGTTTGATCTACTTTGTAAGTTATATTTCAGCAACTTTTGTATTTTAATAGCCACATGCATTAGAACGAGTCCATAAATTGAAACAGTACAACCTTCAATAATCATAATGATTTTTAACCTTAAAATAAGTGGATATCAAGTTTAACCTTAGGGTCATTGGTGTTGACTTATTAGGTCATAAAAACTGTAAGGGTCATAAAAAGACGTAAAAAATTTTCGCGCTCGCTACGCTCGCGCATTGATGGCCCTCGCTACGCTCGCGCAAGCATTTGTTTTATCTACTTTGCAGGTAATATTACAGCATTTTTTGTATTCAAATAGCCACTTGCATCAGAACGAGTCCATAAATTGAAACAGTACAACCTTCAATAATCATAGTGATTATTAACCTTAAATTAAGTGGATGTTGAGTTTAACCTTTGTGTCATCAGTGTTAACTAAGTAGATCATAAAAACTGTCAGGGTCATACAATGACGTAAAAATTTTCGCGCTCGCTTCGCTCGTGCATTGATAGCGCTCGCTACGCTCGCGGCAACCTTTGTTTTATCTACTTTGTAGGTCATATTTCAACGTTTTATGTATTTTGATAGCCACATGCATTAAAACGAGTTTATAAATTGAAACAGTACAACCTTCAATAATCAAAATGATCTTTTGCCTTAAAATAAGTGGATATCATGTTTAACCCTTGTGTCAAAAAAAAAAAAAAGATAAAATGACAAGACAAGCCCCATACAGTTTCTTGGTGTTTCTTCTCTGATGGGAGTATTTCCGAAACACCGGTAGATTCAACAGCCATTCAGTTTTCCCCTTTTGTCCGCAGATTTTCTTTCTAGGCTTGCCATTTTTATTTTTATTTAAACAATATTATGCAGCTGACAGACGGACTATCAGTTCCATTTGGATCATGATATGTACTGTGATCGGTATGCGTTTCTCTATGTTGTGTTTCACTATTTCACTTTTTTATTTTTTTTTTATATAAAAATTGTCTGAAGTACTGAAACACACACTTACATGTATGGTTGGTTTTAACCTACTTTAATTTTTTTTAAATATTCTGACGTAAACGATTGGATGACAGCTGAATGGTTCATTACTTTTTTTTTCTAATTCAAAGCGTTAAATTCTGCTTTTGCTATGTTTACTTGATAATTGGTTATGATTTATGATTTTGACGTGTATATGTGCGTATATTTATACTGCCTACATACTGAATAAATGCTTTGATTCTTGATTCTTGATTCTGTCATCAGTGTTAACTTAGGAGGTCATTAAAACTGTCAGGGTCATAAAAAGTCGTAAAAACTTTTCGCGCTCGCTTCGCTCGCTCAGTGATAGCGCTTGCTACGCTCGCACAGTGATAGCGCTCGCTCCGGTCTCGCAAGCATTTGTTATATCTACTTTGTAGAAAACATTTCAGCAACTTTTGTATATATATAATAGCCACATGCATCAGAACGAGCCATAAATTGAAACAGTACAACCTTCAATAATCATAATGATAATTAACCTCAAAATAAGTGGATATAGAGTTTAACCTTTATGTCATCAGTGTTAACTAAGTAGGTCATAAAAACTGTCAGGGTCATAAAATGTCGAAAAATTTTTCGCGCTTCCTTCGCTCGCGCAGCGATAACGTTTACTGCGCATGCGCAGTAATAGCGCTCGCTCCGGTCACGCAAGCTTTTGTTATATCTACTTTGTAGGAAACATTTCAGCAACTTTTGTATTTTAATAGCCACATTCATCAAGACGAGTCATACATTGGAACAGTACAACTTTCAATAATCATAATGATTTTTAACCTTAAAATAAGTGGATATCAAGTTTAACCTTAGGGTCATTGGTGTTGACTTATTAGGTCATAAAAACTGTAAGGGTCATAAAAAGACGTAAAAAATTTTCGCGCTCGCTACGCTCGCGCATTGATGGCCCTCGCTACGCTCGCGCAAGCATTTGTTTTATCTACTTTGCAGGTAATATAACAGCATTTTTTGTATTCAAATAGCCACTTGCATCAGAACGAGTCCATAAATTGAAACAGTACAACCTTCAATAATCATAGTGATTATTAACCTTAAATTAAGTGGATATTGAGTTTAACTCTTTCTTTCGGGTTCTACTCGACGTTTCGACCAAGTTGCATTGATCGTGGTCACGAGACGACTGACACTGACACGAGACGTCCAGTCGTCTCGTGACCACGATCAATGCAACTTGGTCGAAACGTCGAGTAGATAAGATTTATGTTTTAGGCGCGATAAGTCCCGTATTAAAATATTTATAACTGGATATTTCGGTTTAATATTTCGGTTAAATATTCGGTTGGATATTTCAGTTAAAACATTTCAGTTAAACATTTCGGTTAAACATTTCAGTTAAATATTCGGTTAAAGTATTTTAGTTAAATGTTTCAGTTAAATATTTCGGTTTAATATTTCTGTTAAATATTTCAGTGGCTGGGAGTGGAGCTCGTGGTGTGTACGGGTGCAGTGGGTGGCAGAGCATCGCAGGTCGTTGTCCCTGGTGCAGGCGCCGACTTGCTGCGTCGCTGCCTTCACTCGACGACGCTGCGACTGCCGACTCCGTCGCTCCCAACTCTTTTCACTTTAATATTTCAGTTAGATATTTATGTTGAATGTTTTAGTTGAATATTTCAGTTGAATGTTTCGGTTAAATATTACAGTTAAATATTTCAGTTAGATATTTTATTTATAACTATGTGTTCAAATCGCGAAAGTTTAAAGTTTACAACCTTTGTTTTATCTACTTTGTAGGTCATATTTCAACGTTTTATGTATTTTGATAGCCACATGCATTAAAACGAGTTTATAAATTGAAACAGTACAACCTTCAATAATCAAAATGATCTTTTGCCTTAAAATAAGTGGATATCATGTTTAACCTTTGTGTCATCAGTGTTAACTTAGGAGGTCATAAAAACTGTCAGGGTCATAAAAAGTCGTAAAAATTTTTCGCGCTCGCTTCGCTCGCGCAGTGATAGCGCTTGCTACGCTCGCACAGTGATAGCGCTCGCTCCGGTCTCGCAAGCATTTGTTATATCTACTTTGTAGAAAACATTTCAGCAACTTTTGTATATATATAATAGCCACATGCATCAGAACGAGCCATAAATTGAAACAGTACAACCTTCAATAATCATAATGATAATTAACCTCAAAATAAGTGGATATAGAGTTTAACCTTTATGTCATCAGTGTTAACTAAGTAGGTCATAAAAAC
Organism: Cabera pusaria; assembly: GCA_954871355.1. NCBI lineage: Eukaryota > Metazoa > Arthropoda > Insecta > Lepidoptera > Geometridae > Cabera > Cabera pusaria. The sequence continues at coordinate 11,979,259 of OX940894.1, forward strand.
TGTCAGGGTCATAAAATGTCGAAAAATTTTTCGCGCTTCCTTCGCTCGCGCAGCGATAACGTTTACTGCGCTTGCGCAGTAATAGCGCTCGCTCCGGTCACGCAAGCTTTTGTTATATCTACTTTGTAGGAAACATTTCAGCAACTTTTGTATTTTAATAGCCACATTCATCAAGACGAGTCATACATTGGAACAGTACAACTTTCAATAATCATAATGATTTTTAACCTTAAAATAAGTGGATATCAAGTTTAACCTTAGGGTCATTGGTGTTGACTTATTAGGTCATAAAAACTGTAAGGGTCATAAAAAGACGTAAAAATTTTCGCGCTCGCTACACTCGCGCATTGATGGCCCTCGCTACGCTCGCGCAAGCATTTGTTTTATCTACTTTGCAGGTAATATTACAGCATTTTTTGTATTCAAATAGCCACTTGCATCAGAACGAGTCCATAAATTGAAACAGTACAACCTTCAATAATCATAGTGATTATTAACCTTAAATTAAGTGGATATTGAGTTTAACCTTTGTGTCATCAGTGTTAACTAAGTAGGTCATAAAAACTGTCAGGGTCATACAATGACGTAAAAATTTTCGCGCTCGCTTCGCTCGTGCATTGATAGCGCTCGCTACGCTCGCGGCAACCTTTGTTTTATCTACTTTGTAGGTCATATTTCAACGTTTTATGTATTTTGATAGCCACACGCATTAAAACGAGTTTATGAATTGAAACAGTCCAACCTTCAATAATCAAAATGATCTTTTGCCTTAAAATAAGTGGATATCATGTTTAACTTTTGTGTCATCAGTGTTAACTTAGGAGGTCATAAAAACTGTCAGGGTCATAAAAAGTCGTAAAAATTTTTCGCGCTCGCTTCGCTCGCGCAGTGATAGCGCTTGCTACGCTCGCACAGTGATAGCGCTCGCTCCGGTCTCGCAAGCATTTGTTATATCTACTTTGTAAAAAACATTTCAGCAACTTTTGTATATATATAATAGCCACATGCATCAGAACGAGCCATAAATTGAAACAGTACAACCTTCAATAATCATAATGATAATTAACCTCAAAATAAGTGGATATAGAGTTTAACCTTTATGTCATCAGTGTTAACTAAGTAGGTCATAAAAACTGTCAGGGTCATAAAATGTCGAAAAATTTTTCGCGCTTCCTTCGCTCGCGCAGCGATAACGTTTACTGCGCTTGCGCAGTAATAGCGCTCGCTCCGGTCACGCAAGCTTTTGTTATATCTACTTTGTAGGAAACATTTCAGCAACTTTTGTATTTTAATAGCCACATTCATCAAGACGAGTCATACATTGGAACAGTACAACTTTCAATAATCATAATGATTTTTTACCTTAAAATAAGTGGATAACAAGTGTAACCTTAGGGTCACCGGTCTTGACTAAGTAGGTCATAAAAACTGTCAGGGTCATAAAATTACGTAAAAAATATCGCGCTCGCGCAAACTTTGTTTTATCTACTTTATAGGTAATATTTCAGCATTTTTTTGTATTTTAATAGCCACATGCATCAAAACGAGTTTATAAATTGAAACACTACAACCTTCTATAATCATAATGATTTTTTACCTTAAAATAAGTGGATATCAAGTTTAACCTTAGGGTCATCGTTGTTGACTTAGCAGGCCATAAAAACTGTCAGGGTCATAAAATGACATAAAAATTTTCGCGCTCGATTCGTTCGCGGATTAATAGCGCTCGCTGCGCTCGCGCAAACCTTTGTTTTATCTACTTTGTAGGTTATATTTCATCATTTTTTGTATTTTAATAGCCACTTGCATCAAAACGATTTTATTAATTGAAACAGTACAACCTTCAATAATCATAATGATTTTTCATTTTAAAATAAGTGGATATCAAGTTTAACCTTAGGTTCATCGGTCTTGACTTAGTAGGTCATAAAAACTGTCAGGGTCATAAAAGACGTAAAACTGCTCGCGCTCGCTTCGCTCGCGCATTGATAGCTCTCTCTTCGCTCGCGCAAACTTTTGTTTTATCTACTTTGTAGGTAATTTTTTTGCATTTTTGTATTTAATAGCCACATGCATCAAAACGTGTTTATAAATTAAAACAGAACAACCTTCAATATTCATAATGATTTTTTACCTTATAATAAGTGGATATCAAGTTTAACCTTAGGGTCATCGGTGTTGACTTAGTAGGTCATAAAAAGTCATAAAAAAATTTCTCGCTTCGGTTGCGCAGTAATAATAAAACGCTACATAGCGTATAATAGCGTGTTTTAACAGCCTCATACATTAGACTGACTCTAATACTTAAACAGAAAAACTTGGTAAACCTTGGTTAGGTTTACCAAGTACCAAGTAATGATGTCTTTAACAATAGACGATATCGAGTTCGACCTAAGAGTCATCTATATTGACTTGATGATTAGGTCATTAAATTGTCAGGGTTATAACAAGCCATAAAAAAAATTCAGTCGCCCAATAATAGCGCTCGCTACGCTCGCGCAGCTATTCACCTTAATTTCTTTGTAATAAATGTTTCAGGAACTGTTGTGTTGAGTCAATTATTTAAACAGCACAACTTCGTATACTAATCTAACCAAAATAAAAATGACTTTAACAATAGAGGATTTTGAGTTCGACTTTGAGCGTCATCTATGGTGACTTGGCCTAAGAGATCATCGATCTAGACCTCAATGGTCATAAAGACACAAATAACGCGGGCGAAGCTGCGGGTAAGAAGAAATGTTTCAGGAACTGTTGTGTTGAGTCAAACATTCAAACAGCACAACTTCCTATACCTAACCAAAATGATTAATGACTTTAACAATAGAGGATATTAAGTTCGACTTTGAGGGTCATCTATGGTGACTTGGCCTAAGAGATCATCGATCTAGACCTCAATGGTCATAAAGACACAAATAACGCGGGAAAAGCCGCGGGTAACAGCTAGTATATATATAATTAAGTTTAAAAACTAAAACAAACGACTTCCATGCCCCGCGAGTCAATTTCAGTAGCAAGTTTGAGACGTTTATCATCATATCTTTGGAGATACTTATCAGATCTCGATAAAATTACAATGGGACCACCTCGGAAACGGGTACGTTTCCGAGGAGGTACCGATTAAAAAATAATTCAAATCGGTTCACAATTATTGACGGAGTAATCGTGTAACATACATATTTAAAAAAAGCATATAGACGAATTGAGAACCTCCTTCATTTTGGAAGTCGGTTGAAAAGTAGGTACTTATTATTGTTTCCACCATGACATCCACTAGCACAACACATGCGGATTAATATTTTAATCGTATTCCATATTAACGGGAACTCAATTTGCGATGCAAAAACATCACAGATTTAATTTCATTTGTGCCCGTGGAGAGCTAGAGTCTGTGTAAAAAGAGAACCGTCGTGCCGTTACGGTGAACGAACATTCAAAGGCAAGGACGGAATGTACATACCTACCTAGTAGCACACGATAACGATAAGAGTAGGTACCTACCAAGTATCAAACATGTTTAGTCGTACTTGTAATGACATCAGTTTTGTCAATGCAACAGAAACAGTAAATTAAAACGACCGACGCGACCTCAATTTCTACGACGGTTCTCTTTTTGCACAGACTCTACCATTGCAGATATTTAAATTTCTCTAAGTATTCACGAAATTAACATGTTGTATTTTATACTTAAATGGTAATTAAAATATACCCATAGGTAAAGTTATTATTAATATATATTTATATTTATTTATTTATATATAAATAAATATATACATATTTATTTATATATAATAAATATATATAAATAAAAGAAGCAACGTGCATTTATTTTTGTGAATTTTCACAAGAATAAATGCACGTTGCTTCTTATCTTATCTAAAATTGAAAAACTACCCCATTAGTTAAAATTTGGTATGATTGTTAGAGACCTATCTAAATATTAAATATTGAGTAAATACATATCTTATATAACTGAAAGCCTAATTCAAACACCGCACAAGAGCCTTGGTGTATGTAAGCGCTTTATAACCAAGAGTAATATTTACCTTACTGCTTTATTTATCTAGTCTAGTGCTTGAAGCGACGTCTCACGCTGTTAGGACTGATTCTGTCATAATAATTGGATGCGGGTAGAAATCCACGCCACTCTGAAAGTCTTCGTTGAGATCTCAGCTATCAATCTCACTGGCAGTTGACAGAACACTTACATTTATCTTTTTAGTCTAACGGACGTGGACGCAAGATGTGTTTAATTTAATGGAAATTAAGTAATAATTTGTCACATTTATTCTATGGCAAGGAAGGGCTTTTGGTGCCCTAAATTAGGTATGAGTATCTTTTATTTGTAAGTATACGTTTGTTATGGTTCAAATATTGTATGGCAAGGAAAATAAATGTAGATATTAGTATATCTAAGGATAGAAATACATAAGAAGAGTTTTTTTTTCAATTTAAGAATGGACTCGACCACACCCAACCGAGTATGTACTCGGTTTAGTTTAGTCGATACACATCGACGAGTGTAGACAAAATATACATCTAGAGTCCAGGCCTTAGACTTGTCAAAAATAAATAAAACCGGCTAAGTCGAGTTGAACTCGCCCACCGAGGCTTCCGTACCAACCAATTAAGCTAGACCTCTAAATTGTAGCAGCGCTCATATAACTCAGAGGTCTACCTTAATTGGAGCAAACTATGTATGTATGGGGACATTCTTTAATTTTCAACTTTTTTTATTTTTTGGAATGTTTCTTTAATTTGTGCTGTAAGACCTTGCTTCTTGCCAAATTTCATGATTCTAGGTCAACGGGAAGTACCCCATAGGTTTTCGACCCAAAACCTATAGGGTACTTCCGGTTTACTTAGAATTGTCAATTTTGGTTATAATAAGGTCTTAGAGCACAAGTAAAGGAAAAATTCCGAAAAATAAAAAAGTTGAAAATTACGGTACATTTTGGTACTAACAAGTTTTTGCGAGAATCTAAATTTGCCCATATCTTTTTAGTGTGTTGACTCATGACCTTGATTTTTAGGGTTCCGTACCCAAAGGGTAAAACGGGATCCTATTACTAAGACTCCGCTGTCCGTCTGTTTGTCTGTCTGTCTGTCTGTCTGTCTGTCCGTATGTCACCAAGCTGTATCTCATGAACCGTGATAGTTAGACAGTTGAAATTTTCACAGATGATGTATTTCTGTTGCCGCTATAACAACAAATACTAAAAACAGAATAAAGTTAAAAATAATAGAGGGCCCCCATACAAGAAACGTGTTTTATTCGGCATTTCAATGTAACGCCATCTATGAACGCTTAGTTAGGTAAACGTCGCATAGATGGCGTTATATTTAAATGTCGATCCCTAACACCTTTGTTAGACGTTAGATGGCGTTATAAGAAATAAAAATGTTTATTAATTATTATTTATTGCAGGCGAAAAGTGATAGTGTAATTTTTTGCTCGATCTTATAAAATACTGTAGTGTGGTACGGAACCCTACGAGTGCGAGTCCAACTTGCACTTGGCCAGTTTATTATACACCCAATAGGGACTATAGACCTCAGTATCAGGTATACATTTCAAGTTGCTAGGTCCACCCGTTCCTGAGAAAATCAGTGGTGACACACGGACAGACGGACAGACAGACGGACAGACAGACATACATACAGACAGACGGACATGAATGTGATATATAAAGTGAAGTATAAGGGTTCCTTTTTTACCTTTTGAGGCACGGAACCCTAAAAATAACTGAAAGCCTCTGCGGATTTTGTATCAGCCTACTCTCATTCAATATGAAAATGTATGCCAGTGCGCAACGATTCGGTTTCGAACGTCAAATAATTTAAATTTGCACGTCACCTTTAAATGTAGCTGTCCAACTAATTCTAAATTATTATTTAAATGATACTTTATGATGAGCACATACTATCAGAGTATTCTTCAGTTAGGCATATAAATGTCGCGGCAATTTAATGCATATGCCGGCGCCGCTCTCAATACTTGTAAACAGCAGGTGCAGCGGGCGAGCAGGTAACAACGATAAGCCGACGCGTCACTCGCCCCCACCACGCCGAGCAGTATAAAAGAGGGCGCGCGCTGCACGCCGGGACATTCACCCATCGACGGTTGCCCGGTGCACATGCCGTGGCCTTGGCTATTTCAATTATCTAATTGAATTGAATTAATAAGTAATATTGAACAATTGCAGTTATATCAATTACATAGTTTTTATATAAAGTTGTGATTTATTAATAGAATGATTTGGAATAAATGAAGTGATCAAAGAACACCGGTATTTTGGAACAATCTTGGAGCCTGATCCTTTACATATATTTATCCGATAAACAATAATAACCGGCCAAGTGCGTGTCAGCGCACGCGCAGTGTAGAGTTCCATAGTAGCCCGTTATTCAATTTTTTTTTTAATGTTAAAGTTGACAAACAAGCAAGCGGCCCACCTGCTCGAAAGTGGTCACAACCGCCTAAAAACACCTGCAACACAAGTAGTATTGCACGTGCTTTCCCTACCTTTTGCATAGAGGACTCTTTTTACCCCTCTCTTAAATCGCTGCATGTTGTACCGTAGCGGAAAAACCTCTGGTGGGAGATCGATCCACATTTTGCAAGTCCGCGGAAGAAACGACCGCATAAAACGTACCGTATGCGATGTCCACGTGTCAACAATATGTGGATGAGCTCTCTCGCGGTGTCGAGAAGAACGATGATAAAAGCGAGATGGCGGGATGAGGTTAAAGATTTCATCATAATAGTCCCCGTTATAATATCGGTAGAAGAGGCTAAGTGAGCCAATATCTATGGGATGTAAGGGAGCACAAATACGACCTCGGTGCTCCCAGCCAACCTCACCTGCCCGTGGTGCATCCTGCTGACCAACAGACGGGGCTCTGGCGACCGACAAATGGCGGTATAACCATTTCATATCTATGGCGTAGCCAAATTCTACAGGCCGGTGACGGGCAGTAGCGTCACCGGTGCGAGAGCTACGTCCTGCGATCGCCAACACGCCTGCCCAGCATGGCGATTAGGGCATATCCCTCCCAAGGGATGCATGCATGAAATGGAAAGTCATAATAAGCCACGGCCCCCAGTTCCCGGCCGCCCTGCTATTCCTGACCACGGCGGCGGTCACGGTAACGGCAGGGCAGGGGGTGCTAACAATCCCCGGGTTACGGTAGGCCGCCAGAACAAACTGACCCTCGCAACGTACAATGGACGCACGATTCGGCTGGACGATCATCTGGCGCAGCTAGAGGAGGAGCTGAAACACATAAGATGGCACATTCTGGGGTTATGTGAAGTCCGAAGACAAGGAGAGGACACCATAACCTTAGAATCGGGCCATCTTATGTACTACAGAGAAGGAGATCAGCCATCCCAAGGCGGCGTCGGGTTTCTGGTCAACAAGGTTCTCAGTGACAACGTTGTAGAAATCTCCAGTGTGTCTACCAGGGTAGCGTACCTCATAATTAAGTTAACCAAGAGGTACAGCCTCAAGGTTATCCAGGTCTACGCACCGACCTCGACACACTTGGATGACGAGGTGGAGAGCATGTATGAAGATATCTCCAGAGCTTTACACACCACCTCCAAGGCTCACTACAACGTTGTCATGGGAGACTTTAACGCCAAAGTGGGAGTACAAACTTGCGGCGAATCGTCTATAGGACCCCACGGATTTGGGAGTAGGAATCACAGGGGACAAATGCTCGTCAATTTCCTCGAGAGAGAGGGGCTTTTCTTGATGAACTCGTTCTTCAAGAAACAGCCCCAAAGGAAGGACGTGGCAAAGCCCCGACTTTGTGACTAAAAACGAGATTGACTTCATCATTACGGACAAACGGTGCATATTCAGAGACGTCTCAGTGATCACTAGGTTTAATACTGGAAGTGATCACCGACTTGTACGAGGCACTCTGGATATGGACTTTAAAGCCGAGAGATTCCGATTGATGAAGTCTACGCTCCGTCCGAACCTACTCCAAACCGCTGTTGGGTCCGAAACATTCCAATTAAAATTGGAAAATCGATTCGCTACCTTGGAAACCACAGATGACGTAGACCAGAAACTCGAAGAAGTGGTGGAAATCCTCAGGGATGAAGGGACGAAGTTTTGCGAGAGCAAGCGTACGAGCAAAAAGTCCAAACTCTCGGCAGAAACACTTCGGCTAATGGAAGAGAGACGAACAGACCCTTTGTCAGCTTTGTCAACTAACCTGGCGCGCAACAAATCCATAAAGAAGCTGGTACGACGCGACCTCCGATCCTCTAACACGCTCTTGATTAAAGAATCAATTGAGCAGAATCGGGGGTCGAAAGTGTTCGTCCAGCCTTTGGGTAGAAGCCACCTCACAAAGCTGACAACGTCAACCGGGAACGTCGTCGCATCCAAGCCGGAGATTCTGTCGGAAGTTGAAGACTTCTACGGCAAGCTCTACGCATCGCATGCTTCAAGGCCCGAACCCGATACTGAGGATTCTAGAGCCACCTTAACCCGCCACTTCACAGAAGATCTGCCCGAAATTAGCCGAGACGAAATCGTGATGGCCCTTAAACAACTCAAAAATGGAAAAGCCCCAGGAGAAGACGGAATCACAACGGAGCTTTTAAAAGCCGGAGGAGCTCCAGCAGTTCAACAGCTTCAGCAGCTATTTAATTCCGTTCTTTTTACTGGGAGAACTCCACAGGCATGGAACAGAAGCATGGTGGTTTTGTTTTTCAAAAAAGGAGACAAAACCTTATTGAAAAACTATCGCCCGATTTCGCTTCTGAGCCATGTCTACAAGCTGTTTTCAAGGGTCATCACGAACCGTCTTGCGCGAAGACTCGACGAGTTTCAACCTCCGGAACAGGCCGGGTTTCGAAGCGGTTACGGCACCATAGACCACATCCACACGGTGCGGCAGATTGTACAGAAGACCGAAGAGTATAATCGGCCCCTGTACTTAGCATTTGTGGACTATGAGAAGGCCTTTGACTCAATCGAAACCTGGTCTGTTCTCGAGTCCTTGCAGCGTTGCCAAGTCGACTGGCGATATATCGAAGTGATGAGATGTCTATATAATGCCGCAACGATGACTGTACAAGTACAGAACCAGCGAACTAAACATGTCCACCTGCGTCGAGGAGTGAGACAGGGGGACGTCATATCCCCGAAACTGTTCACTAACGCCTTGGAGGATATGTTTAAGACGCTGGACTGGAAAGATCGTGGCATTAACATCAACGGCAGGTACATCTCTCACTTACGATTCGCAGATGATATCGTCATTATGGCAGAGACGCTGCAGGACCTACAAAGGATGTTGAATGGCCTAGCTGATTCTTCTCGTAGCATCGGTCTCCGGATGAATTTGGACAAAACCAAAGTCATGTACAACGAGCACGTTGTTCCGGAACCGATTGCCGTAGATATAATCCCACTCGAAGTTGTCACTAAGTATGTTTACCTAGGGCAAACGCTCCAACTAGGCAAACATAACTTCGAGAAGGAAATCCAGAGAAGAATTCAGCTGGGCTGGGCAGCATTCGGAAAACTCCGTCGAGTCTTCTCGTCGCCTATACCACAGTGTCTAAAGACAAAAGTCTTTAACCAGTGCGTCCTACCTGTGATGACATACGGAGGCGAGACGTGGACACTCACAGTCCGACTGGTCCACCAGTTTAAAGTCGCTCAGCGAGCTATGGAGAGAGCTATGCTCGGTATTTCTCTGCGGGATCGAATCCGGAACGAAGTAATTCGCCAGAGAACTAAAGTTATCGACATAGCTCAACGGATTAGCAAGCTGAAGTGGCAGTGGGCTGGTCATATCTGCCGCAGGACTGATAACCGTTGGGGCAGACTTGTCCTAGAGTGGAGACCGCGAATCGGCAAACGTAGCGTAGGACGTCCTGTGACCAGGTGGAGCGACGACATACGCAAAGCGGTGGGCAGTGACTGGAAGAGAAGAGCCGAAGATCGGGCTCAGTGGCGCATCTTGGGAGAAGCCTATGTCCAGCAGTGGACTGATACAGGCTGATGATGAGCCAATATCTCGGCGTAACGCTAGTGGCTTTAATTTGTCAGTAAGTACAGGACTGTCAACAAGTCTAACGGCTCTTCGCTGTAGGGAGTCAAATGGTTGCAGCTGATACTTAGGAGACCCACTCCAGAGATGAGAGCAGTACTCCATATGCGGCCAAATTTTTGCTTTATATAACGATACCCCACACGATGGGGTAGACGACGAAAAAAAAATTCATCCCCACTCCTCATGTAGGGGATCTACTCTAAAAAAATATTAAAAAAAAAAAAAAAACATTACTTTGTTGGCGTAATTTATACACATACCCCTATAAAATTACAGCTTTCTAGTATTAACGGTCTCTTAGCAAAACCCCGGACAGACAGGCAAACAGACAGACGGACATGACGAAACTATAAGGGTTCCTTGTCAGGACTACGGAATCCTAAAAATAAGGTGCAATACTTCTCGAGTACCTACCTAAACTGATAATTATTTACATGCAATACATACATCATACAAAGGTGATAATTTTATCGAAACTAAAATTTTCCACTACTTAATATACTATCATTACGTGACCGTTTAAGGTACGGCGACATCGCGGCGTCCTGCGATCTGCGGGCGGGATCTCAGTACTTTTCAATTGTGTTCTGATCGCGTTTTGTGTGAACCTAGCGGTACAAATACTACTGCGCTATCTGATCGCCGCCTAGATTGCGTACGCAGGACGCTGTGGTGTGTCCGTACCTTTACTTCAAAAGCCACTTACTAACTAGTAAATCATTCACGATCTACAAATGCATCATCAAATCTTAGTAGGCTTAGTCTGTGCGCTTACAACCAATCTCAGCTCTATCAGTCGATATAACGTCATATCAGTGAAAGTGATGCATTATCTCTTAGTGTTGATTTTTTTCAGTTAGTAATACATGCAACATATATTGTTGCTGCAAAACCCTGGAAAGAATCAGAATGCTGCATTGCATTGCGTTTGAAACATATTCAGTCTCACAACTCCTGGAGTATTTGCCTTTCAAACCAAGATGTTATAATTCACGGTTAAATAAACGACAGTGTTGGTTGGCTGAAAATAAAATAATATAATTAAATAAACTTTTCACATAGTTTCTGTAAGTCTAATTAATCTTCCTCGTTCGTTTTTGAAAACGAACAAACATCAACAAATATACATTACAATTGTGAAATTTTGTTCCGTTTTATAAATAATTTTTACTTCTTTTTATTTTACAATCAAATGATGTGGTCAATTATTTTAATACAACAAGTTCGTCGAACTAATTAACCAACACGTAAATCTGAATTGAAGAGCTGATGTGAATTTCGGGCTCAAAAATTAAATTCGGCTAAAAGGCTTAAAATTCAATTTACAATGCTACATATTGTATTGGGACAGATTACACTGCTAACTTAACGCTGAATCCAATTCGAATATTTTAAAATGGATATTTCAAAATATATTGAACGTCAATAAATTCGTACTTGATGATGACACTCCACGAATCTATAAAAATCCACATCAAAGCTATTTTTGCATGAGTTATTTTCATTTGGAAGTTGAAAATAAAGTTTATATACAAACAGCAGATAAAAATTGTACAAGGTAGAAGGCATCGGGATAAAACAAGGTAATATTTTTTATTTTGATAATAAGTAATATTGAAATATAAGTATAATGTGATTATGATAATAATGAACGGCTTCCAAGAATACTGTTTAGGACATATTATAAAACTAAGAAGTTTGAATTAAAATATTATTACTTCACAGGCAGTAAAAGCATTTGCTTTAGCCTCTAGGCAGAAACATTTTCTAGTCTAACCTGATACTAATTATAGGCAACAAGAGTAGAACAGATTTTTCCTAGAAACCCAGTCTTTATTAGGTAGGTATACGTATTGCGTGATAGTTACTTATATTATTTAACCTGTTACAGAAGACTGGTATATATTCTAATGTAACATCTTTAGAAAATATATTTTGTCAAACATAATGTACGACAAATGTTACTAGTAGTTCTGATAGAACATTTCGCCCCTCAACTCTCCCTTTTTGAATTTTTTTCGTAACATCTTGTGTAGAATGAAGTATTTAGTGTGCCTTTCCAAGTTGACTGAAATCCGTTGATAAATAACGCTACAGCAAACTTCTACCCTTTTCTCCCCTATTTTGCCCCCAATCAACAAAACGCAAAAATCAAGGAACTCTTGTGCCAATTTTCGTCAAAATCGGTTAAAAATGCTACCTCTAGACGAGAACAGTCCGACAAACAAACATCCGGACAAAAGCATTTTTGGCCTTGTCGAAACTGATATGCTTCGCTCGCTACGCTCACTCGGTCAAACATGTTAGCCTTTGAGTGTAAATATACGGTAGAGCACCGTAGCGCACAACTACGCCTATGCTTGATTTTAAATGAATTAATTTAGCTATGTTACTTGTAAAGTAAGAAATTATTAGACTGCTGTGTTGGATAGTTAAGTAACACTATAAATCAAAACACAGCGATAGGTACAGTTTAACGTTGTCTGTGCGTAGCAATTCATAAACTAACCACCACATAGCTTGTAGCTGCGTGCGTAGCATTACGCATGCTACGCACGCGTCTAATATTTTTTAATTTTTACCAAATTTTTAACCGATGAAAACAAAAACGGAGGAGGCTATCAAGTCAACGTGTATATTTTTTTTGTATGTGTTACTACGCATACCTTTTTACAGAGTAGTCTGATTTTGATAATTATTTTTTTATTGGAAAGGTAGTCCCATTAAGTATCCCCCTCAAGGTGGTCCCATTTAAATTTTAACGAAATCGACGAGCGGTTTTTAATAAATCAACTAAAATAATGGATAATAGTATTAATATATTGATGATTTCATCGTAACGTCAATGTATATTTTTTTCAATTTATTTATCTTTAATATATAATACATGTTATACAAATAATTGAGTAGCAATAAACTATTTGTTTGTGCTGGTACTCACATCCGCAACGTGCTACTACTAATAATTAATAACTACTAATTTATAGCTTAAATCTACACTAATTTCTAACTACACCAATAAACTTAATGTATTCAAATGAAAGGTAAAAATATGGATGAGTATAAGAAATAAACACAAAAGCAACTATTCGCTTTCAAGTTGTTTGTACTCAGCGGTAGGCTTGGACAGGACAAATGCGGAACCGGTTTTGTTGATCTATATATATTGTATGTGATTTGTTGATGTTATGTATTTTGTATATTTATGTTTTGTAATTTGTGTATTAATAATGAATTGTAATTTTAAGTTTGTCGTGATATTATATGTATTAAGTTAAGATTGTGTAATATAACAATTTATTTGAAGGAATTAATTTACTCATTAATTTTTTTTTCCAATCGCTGTTACACCGACTCCACCCTAGTGGGATACGGGTAGGAAGATGATGTTAATGTTTTATTTCTTTTATTTTTTATTTTATTAATTTTAAGTTGTTTAAATAGATTAATATATATATATATATATATATATATATACATATATATATATATATATACATATATTAATCTTTTATATATATATATATACATATACATATACATTTTTAAGTAGTTTTTTGGTTAAATATTTCATTAAAATTTGTCTGCTGATTTGACGATGTCGTGAAAGTAATTTTTGTATTTCCGTTTATAATTTGTCCTGTTTATTTTGTTAAGCAGCGTGTGTGGCATTTCATTGAGAATAGTTGGGATCAAAAACTCGATAGTTCTTTAGTCGATAGTTTGACATTTTTGGTACTTTTAATTTATTCTGTGTAATCTGTCTAGTATGTATTTCGTGTGATATAGGTATTTGGATGTCTTTATTGTCAAATTGTTCGATAGCGAGACACATACGAAGTCGCGTTTGAACAGGGAGTACGTTACAAAATTCGAATAAATCTATACGCTTTTCTTTGTACTGCTGTTTAACTTTCTTTGGTACGATAAGTTTCAAGTCTTATTTGAAGGTTTGATAATTTTCTAAATATGATCTGAAAGTGCGTCCATAGCTAGTAAGTCCGTATGATATAATAGACTCCGCTAAGGCCACATACATTGCAAGAAGAACCTTGTACGGCACTTTTGGTTTTATTATAAAGTATTTTGCTAAAATAGCTCGTAATTTATCGCAAACAGTATCAATATGGTAACTCCAACTAAATCTTTGGTCCACTACTAACCCCAGGTAGGTGTGATGTGAGACCTGATCTATTTCGTCACACGTGCACGGCACTGAGTTTTGAATTTATTTGATATCAAAACATCGTATTCCATCTATTCCAGGTGCTTTGTTAGAGTTTAGGTTAGTAAGTATTTTAGACACGCTCTTATATGAGGCTTTTTTTAATAACATTGATTTGTTTTGTTGTGGGAATACGTAGTCAGACTCATTCAATAATTTTTTGTTACATCTGGGCAACATATTTTTATATATCGACGACCATACTGGAAAAAACAAAAATAGCCGAGAATCGGGCTCAGTTACTTGTACTATTCATTATTCTGTGGCTCAGTGGCGTGTCTTGGGAGAGGCTTATATCCAGCAGTGGACTAATACTGGCTGATTACGATGATGATGATGATATTATTTCACAGGTGGTACCATTTAAATTTCATGGAGATGTGGATGATGTTCAGTATCTTCAGAGACATGAAGATAAACACGTCAAACTTAGTATTGAAATTGATTAGCGTGCGTGAGTAGCGTTGGAAGTCTATTCTTTTAGTTTTTTAAATGATCTTAAATTATTTTTATAATTATAAAGCATAAATGACCTATAAAACGTTTTTCTAGGCCAGAGGTACGCAATGACGCCTGCTTATAACATGTGGCACAGAAAACTTGCTGCTAAGTGAAGATGTGATTACACCTTTAATGTAGATTCTCATCCTCTATAGTCTTACCTCGCACAGTGTCGCACCCTGTGTTATAGAGACATTTTTTCAGACATCAGCTTTTTATTGTATAATCCGATGAACTTCATCATATAAAACATTGGAGTAAAACTCCTGAATGAAAAATATACTTATTTAGCGGGAAAAAAATTGTTGAACTTTCATCAATTTTTTTCCTAAAAAAGTAAAAAAAATCTTAGCACTAAAACTAAAAACAATATATGTTAATGTTTTATGTAGTTTAAAAGTAATATATAAGCAGCACGTTTCAGAACTTTAATGAATGTCGTAACTTGCTTAGAACCAGAGAAAATAATATATTTTGATTTCCCGTGTTATATTTTTTTCCGAAGAAATCCGCCGTTTTGGGAAGATATATTTATATGAAAATTAAGATATTTTACGGATCTATGCTCCACAAAAAAATCAGCTCCCAATCTTGTGGAGTTGAGATACTACAGCCATTTCAATTTATATCCGGAGATTTTGTCGATAGGGTTGTCACTCTTTCGGATAATGTAAGTATCTGGATTATATTTTGTTGTATTATAAAATGTATTCTTAAATAGGAGTAATTTTATTCCAATGATACGTTATATCATATATTATATGGTATATCAGCTGTATGATGATAAGGTAGATAATAAGGCCGTTGCATTTTTGGTGATTAGAAGAAGTTGGAAGTGCATAAACAAGTTTTTTAGGGTACCTTACCTCAAAAGGAAAAAGGAACTCTTATAGGATAATTTTGTTGTCCGTTTGTCTGTCTGTCAAGACCGTTTTTTCTTAGGAACGCGTAGAGATATCAAGTTGAAACATATATCAAATACTCGACTCGACAGATGAATGGTTCATTACTTTTGTTTTTGTTTTACTTATTTGGTTGGAAGCCGTACTGTGCATTTGAAAGTATCTCATTTTTTATATAGTAATTTTGAATTTGATTACACACGTATTTTTTGATGATTTTGTCTATGACTGGGAGTATAGTAATAGGGCGGTAATTCGCGTAATTGTTGACTTCCTTTTTTATAAATCGGTCGAACAATACTTGTTTTTAAATCTATTGGATATTTTCCGGTTTTAATAGTGACATTTATGAATTGAGTTATTGTACTAACAATTTTGTTACTAATTTATTTGATATCAAAACATCGTATTCCATCTATTCCAGGTGCTTTGTTAGAGTTTAGGTTAGTAAGTATTTTAGACACGCTCTTATATGAGGCTTTTTTTAATAACATTGATTTGTTTTGTTGTGGGAATACGTAGTCAGACTCATTCAATAATTTTTTGTTACATCTGGGCAAAATATTTTTATATATCGACGACCATACTGGAAAAAACAAAAATAGCCGAGAATCGGGCTCAGTTACTTGTACTATTCATTATTTTGTGGCTCTGTGGCATGTCTTGGGAGAGGCTTATATCCAGCAGTGGACTAATACTGGCTGATTACGATGATGATGATGATATTATTTCACAGGTGGTACCATTTAAATTTCATGGAGATGTGGATGATGTTCAGTATCTTCAGAGACATGAAGATAAACACGTCAAACTTAGTATTGAAATTGATTAGCGTGCGTGAGTAGCGTTGGAAGTCTATTCTTTTAGTTTTTTAAATGATCTTAAATTATTTTTATTATTATAAAGCATAAATGACCTATAAAACGTTTTTCTAGGCCAGAGGTACGCAATGACGCCTGCTTATAACATGTGGCACAGAAAACTTGCTGCTAAGTGAAGATGTGATTACACCTTTAATGTAGATTCTCATCCTCTATAGTCTTACCTCGCACAGTGTGTTATAGAGACATTTTTTCAGACATCAGCTTTTTATTGTATAATCCGATGAACTTCATCATATAAAACATTGGAGTAAAACTCTTGAATGAAAAATATACTTATTTAGCGGGAAAAAAATTGTTGAACTTTCATCAATTTTTTTCCTAAAAAAGTAAAAAAAAATCTTAGCACTAAAACTAAAAACAATATATGTTAATGTTTTATGTAGTTTAAAAGTAATATATAAGCAGCACGTTTCAGAACTTTAATGAATGTCGTAACTTGCTTAGAACCAGAGAAAATAATATATTTTGATTTCCCGTGTTATATTTTTTTCCGAAGAAATCCGCCGTTTTGGGAAGATATATTTATATAAAAATTAAGATATTTTACGGATCTATGCTCCACAAAAAAATCAGCTCCCAATCTTGTGGAGTTAAGATACTACAGCCATTTCAATTTATATCCGGAGATTTTGTCGATAGGGTTGTCACTCTTTCGGATAATGTAAGTATCTGGATTATATTTTGTTGTATTATAAAATGTATTCTTAAATAGGAGTAATTTTATTCCAATGATACGTTATATCATATATTATATGGTATATCAGCTGTATGATGATAAGGTAGATAATAAGGCCGTTGCATTTTTGGTGATTAGAAGAAGTTGGAAGTGCATAAACAAGTTTTTTAGGGTACCTTACCTCAAAAGGAAAAAGGAACTCTTATAGGATAATTTTGTTGTCCGTTTGTCTGTCTGTCAAGACCGTTTTTTCTTAGGAACGCGTAGAGATATCAAGTTGAAACATATATCAAATACTCGACTCGACAGATGAATGGTTCATTACTTTTGTTTTCTTTTTGTTTCAAAGCGTTAAAGTTTGCTTTTGCTATGTTTACTTGATAATTGATTAAGATCTATTAGATATAGATTTTGACGTATATATGTGCGATGTGGACACAAAGTGACAACCCTAAAAAAAACAAATTCTTATATAGGAATAAATCTGAATACTGTTAGTATGTAGTTTAATAACAAAAAAAAAATTACTGGCCAAGTGCAAGTCGGACTTGCACTCGTAGGGTTCCGTATTTTATAAAAATTAGCAAAGAATATCACTATCATTTTTCGCCAGCAATAATTAACTTTGTTATTCATATTGTTTATATGAATTACAAAGTTATATTTGCGGTTATGAAAATGTGCTATATCTCAAAAACTACTGACTACATCTCATTCAAACCAATTTTCGTAAGAAGTGTTTATTGATATCTACAGCATATATTTCTTTTAGAATTTTCA
The DNA here is from genome assembly GCA_954871355.1 of Cabera pusaria. Lineage (NCBI taxonomy): Eukaryota > Metazoa > Arthropoda > Insecta > Lepidoptera > Geometridae > Cabera > Cabera pusaria. Next base: position 11,997,313 of record OX940894.1, read on the forward strand.
CTCTCTTATTTTAAAAGCTAGAGGGGGGGGGAGGAGCACACATTTTACCACTTTAGAAGTGTCTATCTTTCAAACGTTTTACTTTAAGAAAAATTAGGTTTTGGAACCTCTATATTATTTGTATCTATTGACACCGTATCTGTCTGTACCTATCTATAGACACTGATCACGTACAGATTTGGATTGGGAGCCCCCCATTAATATTTTATTATATTTATTTTTGTTTAAAGATCATAAAGTGGTTCACAGAATACACACCTACTTACTAAGTTTCAACTGTGTATATACTGTCTTAATAATTTCGGAATAAAGTGGCTGTGACATACGGACGGACGGACAGACAGACATGACGAATATATAAGGGTTCCGATTTTTATTATTTGCCTATGGAACTGTAAAAAATTTGCGGTTGGTGCAATACATTTTCTATTGATCGAACTGCAAAGTATGTCCTTTAACTTAGTTTAACAAATTTGTACGGAAGCCCCGGTTCACGAGTCCAACTCGCATTTCAACTGTTTTTTTTAAGGCAGAGCAAAAGTACAAGCAAATACATGATGAAAATTAATTATTGACTAACCTCGTCTCTATCCGAAATTTCCGACACAAAAAGTGACAACCCTAACAAAAACTATGAATTGTTTATAGCTTCTTTACTTCACATGATTGGGATATGGTTTTTTTGTGGCATATTATACTATAACAGACCTACATTTTTATATAAATATATCTTCCCAAAACGGCGGATTACTTCAGAAAAAAAAATAAAAACGAAATACCATAATCTTTTAATTTCTCTGGTTTTAAGCAACTAGCGACATTCGTTTATACTCTTATATAAATATGTATTGTTTGATTACTTTACTCCACATCATCTCTTAAAATAAAGTCTGTACTAAATTGCCACCGTTTGCGTAACGTTGCACTACGATCTACGAAGAAATTGTAGGCTGCGATGGATATTTGCCATTTATTATCCTTAATTTTATCATTAATCGGTTTAAGGATTAAAACTTTCCACATTTTTGAACTAAATTTTTAGATGCTCAATATCATCATATAATACATAGTATAAACAACAAAGTCGCTTTTCACCGCCTATAAGTTTATATTAAACTACGCAACAGCCTTAAATGGAATTTTCATCAATAGAATAAGTGAATTAAGAAGAAAATTTATTACTAGAACTAAACGTGGGCAAAGCTACGGAGCACGGCTTGTATAGACTAAATTACAATCATAATATACAATGATAACTTTTTTGGGTAAAAAAGGTATTACAGTATAAAACACTTAAGTTGTAGTCTGAAGCTTCATCTCTCTACTACTTCATACTCGACTACTACTGTCTACTTCTGTCTGATGATGAAACTAGACATTCAAATACTCGTAAAGACCGAATTTACAGATAAGTTCGTAAGGTGTTGATATAAGACGCTTTATTTACCTAAGTACGTAATAGATACGTGTGGTTGTTACTACGCATGTAATTCTGACAAACGTCAATGTTCAAAGCGAAGTATGGCGGTACATCGCGATCTCAGAACGTAAGATGTGGTACGTTTGTAACAATTGTAACTGATATAAGTACATATATTAAGTTCCACCTGAAGATTCAGCAGTATTGCAATATGACGCTTTCTTTGTCATTCGAGCAGGGGACGTATTAGTTGGTTATAAATGTTGGATTCAGGTAATTTCTGTTGTAGTGATAAACACAAATGATCACGACTCTATTACTAAACCTTCTATAATGTTCCAGACTTCTCATTGGTTAGTTAAGTTAAGTTAAATACCGCTGGCAAATCTAAACATAAAGTAATTCAAAGTTATTAGAAATTCACGAGTTGAGGTTTAACATAGAGCTAAGAGTAGCGTGGCGAAGCGTAATCCAAGGTCTGTATTTTTAACCCCCGACGCATAAAGAAGGGGTTTTATAAGTTTTATCTGTGTGTCTATATTTGGCATCGTAGCGCCCAAACAGATGAACCGATTTCGATTTAGCTATTTTGTTTGATAGGTGTCTTCTTAGTCGAGAGTGTTATTCGTTTTGATTCATGAAAATCCGTTTAGCCATTTTAAAACTATGAGCTTTTTTCTGGTTGATGTCGCTATGAAATCAATCTTCATATCAATACGCAATTCGGTATCCCGTTATTTTAACGACATTATGAGAACATGTTAGCATTGACCTGATGCTGGGGCATTTCCTGGAATCTGCAGAATAATCAACTCCTCACCCACTTACAGCAGAGATATCGTGTACTTAAAACCACCCCGACTGGTTTATGTAAAGTATGTTTCTTGAGAAATTTATTTTATTCCAATGTTGGGCTCATTGGAATGGTCTCAAGAAACAGACTTCACATAAAACAGTAGGGGTGGTTTTAAGTTTTTAAATTAAGTATTATAATTTCAAAAATTATATTCAAATATCATAACAATTATTTAAAAAAAAAGTATTTACAGTTTTTTTTGTCTGATCAATGCCCTACATTTACGAGGAGAGTGGTGAGGTGACTGATACCTAGGATCTACTAAATCATTTTTTAGCTTTTAGTACATCATTATCTACATCATTATTATCTTTATTTTCAATAAAACCGTTTAACATATTTTTTTATTACTTAATTTATTTACAAGTTTTTAGTTTTTAATTTTGTTAAGGTACGACCACACCGCGGCGGCCTGCGTGCGCGATCTAGGCGGCGATCAGATAGCGCAGTAGTATTTGTTCACACCAAACGATCTACGGCGATCAAAAAACAATAGAAATTCAGATATACAAAAATGAAACCTGGTATAGTGCCGGCGATCATCTTAGATTTGAAATTTGTCATAGCGTTATAAAAACTGTGTTATTAATCAAGATACCCTTGAGGGGTTGTGTAAAATATGTAACCTGCCATTTTGTTGGCGGCCATATTGCATTTTTATTTTTTTCATAGTGTATAGTGTGTACAAAAATGTATAGTTCTATTCTTTACGACTGACTTTACGACGTGCACCTTCTTAAACTTATCGTTTCATGTTATTCTGTACTGTATCTGTTAGCCTGTAACGTGACGTCACCGACCGGCATCACCGGAAGACCAGCGTTGGTAATTAGACTGACAGTTATGCTGAGGTGGGGCCGATTAGTGACACTTTTGTTGAAGATTTATGCACATAAATCATAAGTTTGTTTTCTACTATTATTTTGTACCATTTTATAATAAGTGTCATTAATAAACTTTTTCACTTTCACTTTCACTAATCCGCCATTTTGTAGCGGCGGCCATCTTGTATTTACAATGATACAGTAATGTATTACATTTTATTGTTATCAGAACTAATGGTGTATATACCTACCTAAAATCAGATCAACCTGTCCACAGGAAGGGGGTCAAATTTCAATAACTAATTTTGACACAAACAAACAGGGCAAGCTAAATAAAACCGTTTAAACAACCTACTCCACATGCCGCGTGAGTCAGTTTAAGGGTACGATTTACATACAAAAGTATAATGCACAAATATGTAAATGGCGTAAAAAATTGCATTGAAATCACATCTATTGGTCTTTTGTAAGTACCTATTTACATGTCGGGAAATGTATTAACCTACATAATTTGATTGAATAAGTTGAAATTATTTTGAATAATATAATAATAGCTAGTAATAATATAGTTAAAGCAAAAAATATTGATTGAATAACACCTATGTTTGTATTATTCATTTAAATTGTGTAGGGAAATGTAATTCCTGACATGTAAAGACTTATACAAGATCAATAGATGTGCTTTCAGTGGAAGTTTTTGTTCATATTTAGTCATATTTTCACGATTCCCATATGTAATTAAAATGCACCTACATTTTAATTATGTATGGAAATCGTACCCCCTTAAGTAGAAAGTTTGAAACTTTTACCTCCATATCTGTAGAGATACTCATCAGATCTCAATAAATTGTATAATGAAACCACCGTGGAGATGTACTCTACCCACGAAAAAAAAGGCAGACACAATTTGCGGAATAATTGTATAACAAACATACAAAAATCATATTATCGAATTGAGAACCTACTTCCCTTTGTAAGAAGGTTTTGAAAGAATTTGTAACATGATCGTCACTGTACTTTTAACTTGAGAGTATTATTTAGAACTTAGCCATTATGTATGTTCGTTCACAGTACAACAGCTATCTCTCTTCCAAATTCTATCAAAATCTATCTTGTTATCTCAGCGTGAAAGAGTAAAAAATAAATTATTCAAAAATGCGGTGCGATTGACCTGTGCACGGAAAATAGACTAGCGGTAACAATACTTATCTCATAAACCATTATTTATAGACAGTAATTAAGATAAACTAAATAAACCGACTTAACATGCCGTGCGAGTCAGTTTCAATAGCAAGTTTGGGGTGTTTATCGCCATATCTATAGACGCAGTATCCTTTCAGCGGTTTGTAATTATTAATTGGCGATAGTCCATAATTAGTGTTATGATGTTAACTCACCAGGGTGCTGTCGTCGAATTTTGTTAGATTTAGGGCCAGTTTCACCGATTCCTGATAGCCCTATCAGTACCTAACTAATCTGACAGATTTTTGACAGCTTTTCTTTGGCGTCATCTATCAGATAAGTATCTGACGCATTATCAGGAACCGGTGAAACTGGCCCTTAATGTTTTGCCTGTTGGTAGATTTATATGAGTTCTGAATCCGATCTCTGTGTGCAATATTTATTTCAACTGCGATATTAATACGAGAGGTTCACCTGAGACGGTGTTGTCTATGAATAAATATATACTCATACGTACACTTGCTGCGTGGCGTCACTTTACCTAGAATGTTCTTGAAATGAAATCAGTAGGTATCTACGGATATTTGGCCTTTCATTCACGATTAGACCTGATATTGAACCAGGGTACTCTATAGTCTTGAGGTTTAGCTATGAGTTATGTAGTATATATGTAGAACAGTGAATATTTATATATGTTTATACTTTCCTAAATGGGTTACGTGATCTTAAGAAGGTGGGTTGGACAAATGCGCTGTGTTTAGCGCCTCGTCTACCTTTTGTCTTCCAATAGACTGACCAGTTGGTCTAATGATAAGTGAGCCGTCAACGAAACTGAAGGTCATCAGATTGATTCCCACGCGGGGCAAATCTTTGTGTGACCCAAAAACATTTTTTTAAAGTCTAGGTGTAATGTGTCCGTGATTTGTATATTAGTAAAGACCCCTGTCACATAGTGTTTACTTTACATCAGCGCGAGTAGGTATCTAAAAAATCTAGACGAGCACAAATACTTTCATAGACTGCATCATTACTTATCATCAGGTAAGATAGTGGTGTTTCTCTGTAATTTTTTTTTTATTTCGTATAGCCTTTGACCACCATCTCACTTGTAGGTAAAGTAAGTGATGAGGGTAACTGCGTTCGAGGATGGTAGTAGGTACGTGAAGTTTAGTTAAGCACGTTAAGCTTAGTTAAGCTTAGAATGGGAACTGGCTCTTAAGAACAGGTGCCAGAACAGATTAAATGTTTGGCGACCGATTTTCCGATTCCGATCAGATTTTCAGAATGGTGGTAGCGGCATGAGGCAAGGGCAGTGAGGGCCGTTCCTTCGCCGGAGGGCAACTGTGAAATGCAGCCATAATTTTTAAAGAAAATTAGATTGCTGCATGGCTAATTTGAACCTATTGGATTCAAATTACCTGTGCAGAATACCTCTGGTGTCAAAACAGACTATTCTCCCAGTGCGTCACTGTGCAAAAAAATAAAATATAAAACTGGCCAAGTGCGAGTCAGCGTCGAGTCTCATATCGCACACTTAAGTAGGGTTCCGTACAATACGAAACATAACAGAGTTTCAACCTCATATATTTGATTAATTGATAGTACCAATAATATTTGGTTTGGTCGCGATCTAGAAAGACGGGGCTCGTTTACTAGCGCCATCTATGTCATTTTGCCGAAACTAAAGATGGCGTTAAAAAACACGTTTTTTGTATGGGGACCCCCTTTTATTTTTATCTTTATTTTGTTTTTAGTATTTGTTGTTCTAGCGGCAACAGAAATACACCATCTGCGAAAATTTCAACTGTCTAACTATCGCGGTTAATGAGCTATAGCCTGGTGACAGATGGACAGACAGACAGACAAACAGACAGACAGACAGACGGACAGCGGAGTCTTAGTAATAGGGTCCCGTTTTACCTTTTGGGTACGGAACCCTAAAAACGCCCTGCACCATTCATGATTTTTTCCAATACCGTTCATCCTATTTTCATGTTTTTTTTGTTTTTTTTTATTAAGTAGAAATTTTACACATAGGATATTACATTAACTTTATAAATATTATAATTTTTCTGTTTTTCATCGGCAGCTATAAGCAGAAATTTTCAATTATATATACAACGATTCCGAATTAAAACATGTCAGATTATTTTTGGTAATAATTAATAATAATTTTATTTATTATATTAATAATAATTTGGTAATAAGTTTTAAAATAAAAACATATTTCTGCTCTACTGTGAAAGTCAGTAAGATCCCTTCACGTGAGATCTGTCAAATAGTCACGTTACCTCAACTTTGAAGGTGAACATTTGAGTCGTAGTAGGAACGTGGTAGGAACGCTTGTGGTGATTGCAGTCGTTTAATACGAGACTTGGAAACCGAGACAAACGTTTTACCGCCGCTTAAAATGGAATGTACGAGTATACTACGCCTATTGTGATATGCCTATTAAACTAAAGAAAAACGTAAACTGTTGATCAAGTAATCACATAAATGCCAAAGTTTGAAAATGTGTGAGTATTACTCGTATGTTACTCTTTTACGCTGAAATAGCTCTACGAAATAAGATACAATTTGGAATGGAGATTAGAGAGCTTATACCTAGAATAAGCATATACTTTTTAATCTAAAGAACTCGCAGGTAAGAGGCAACATTAAAGATTTAAAGAAATTTATTCTTAATCTCAATCATCATCTTCTTACCCTTACACCTCAATATTAACTCACAATAAGACTTAAAATAGTCACTTACTTGAGGATAATAAATACTTAAAAAAGTCATATTTCACAAATATAAAATACAAATACGAAAGTCATATTTGACAAATAACATTATATAGATCATATCAATAATAATTATTCTAAATATAAAAAAGGATAACTTATTCCTTAGAATAAAAAAAAAACAAAAAAAATGAGCCATTCAGCCTTCATCTAAGCGTCGAACGTCCACACATAAAAATAAAACTGGCCAAGTGCGAGTCAGACTTTTGTCTTGCACACGGAGAGTTCCGAACCGCACTATAAGTATAATATGTGTGTCAATACTAAACATACTACTACTACTTACTAAAAACATGCTTATTAACTACAACACCATCTAACGAATATCTAACGAACTTCTAACGCCACTAAGTGAACGTTAACACCCTTTGTGTTAACGTACTTTGTGTTAGGGCTATTATTTATTATATATATATTATTATTATTATATTATTTATTATACATATATTATATATATATTATTATTATTAATAAGGTAAACAATTGTTAATAGATGGCGCTATATAAAAAACACGTTTTTTGTATGTACCCCTTTTAATTTTTAACTATGCTCTGTGTTTAGTATTTGTTGTTATTGTTATTTGTTGTTGTAGCGGCAACAGAAATACATCATCTGTGAACATTTCAACTGTCTAACTATCACGGTTGAGATACAGCCTGGAGACATACGGACAGACAGACAGACAGACAGACGGACAGCGAAGTCTCAGTAATAGGGTTCCGTAAGTACCCTTTCTGTTCGGAACCCTAAAAAACACCCTTTGTGTTAACGTACTTTGTGTTAGGGCTATTATTTATTATATATATATTATTATTATTAAATTATTTATTATACATATATTATATATATATTATTATTATTAATAAGGTAAACAATTGTTCATAGATGGCGCTATATAAAAAACACGTTTTTTGTATGTACCCCTTTTAATTTTTAACTATGCTCTGTGTTTAGTATTTGTTGTTATTGTTATTTGTTGTTGTAGCGGCAACAGAAATACATCATCTGTGAAAATGTCAACTGTCTAACTATCACGGTTGAGATACAGCCTGGAGACATACGGACAGACAGACAGACAGACAGACGGACAGCGAAGTCTCAGTAATAGGGTTCCGTAAGTACCCTTTCTGTTCGGAACCCTAAAAATGTCTATGTCGCCTGATTAATGTAGGGTTGCCAACCAAGTGCACCCTCAATGCATGTTTCAATACTTCAGACAATTTTTATCCAAAAAAATTGATATAATGAAACGCAATAAATGAATAAAACGCAAACTAATCGCAGTACAAATCTTATTCCGAATGGAACTGATTGTCCGTCTATCAGCTGCACAATACCGTCGTAATAGGCAAGCCTAGATCTGCAAACAAAAGAGGAAAACTGAATGACTGGTAAATCTACTAGCTAGTTGATATTTCTACAATTACCAAAGTAACAGGTGAACCTTCTAGAAATATCTCACAGTCAAAGCTTAATAAATCAAATTTGCCTTTTATTCGCCTTATTCCGAAAGTAATTTCATTATACAAAATTAAACATCTATCCGGAGACATGTTTTTCTAAACGGAAAATTTGAGTGCCAAATAAACCTGGTACCTGAGTGTAACCAGGTCCGAAAATCACAAGAAATTGATAACAATTTCGCTATCCCTGCCGCTTATTCCTAGAGCTTTCTATTTAATTGAATACAAAAGTTAAACGGCCCGAGTGACTTCATTCTCCGAGGAATATTTGCAAAGTCCATTTTCTGAGAAAGTAACCATTTAGAGCAAGCATTTTCCTTTGTTAATTAGTTTTAAATTACGTGACGATTGCTGTGTTAATTCTCTAATTTAGGTATAAGATAAACCCATTATAGGGCAACTTTTATTCAGATTATTTTCGGAACTGGGTTAACAGCTAAATAACATGATTATGGTAAGGAGATTTATCGATACTAATATTATAAAGAGAGAACATTTGTATTTTTGTATGTTTGTATGTTTGTAATGATTTGGCTCAAAAACTACTGAACCGATTTAAAAAATTCTTTCACTAATACATAGAATAAACTTTCGGAATGAAAATAGGCTATATATTATCCCGTTTAAAACAAAGGTACATTCGTGGAGACCTAATTTGCAACCTAAGTCGGCAAAAAAACGGTTGAAAAAACACGTTTCTTACGAACGCTGCTCAATCGAAAATAGATAGAAGAATATTTTCTATGCAAGAGTTGTACAACTTAATAAGACCTACAAAAAAGTCCGCGACAGCATATGTCTACCTCTTAAGGTTGACTCACAGTAACCATTTTAATCTTAAAATTTTTGTTAAAAAATATTACAAAACTTCCAAGGCTATTTTCAAGTATATAGTATTCATCCTTTTCCAAATAATTACGTTAATTAGCTTGACCACATATTATAAATTAAAATTGTCCCTTACAGGATATAATTCAAATGAAAACTCTAGAAGATATCACGAATTTCACATACACGCATCGCAAAATTAATAAAATATTTGCAGTGAAACCACAGATTAGGTCATAGTTTCATCTATATAATTTATAATAATATAATATTTTAAACCACCCCGACTGGTCTATGTATAATCTTTTCATTAAAAGCATTCCAATGACTCTAAACACGACATTTAAAATCTGAGCTGTAAGTTGGTGAGGATTTGAGTATTCTGTAGAATCCAGGAGATGTCCCAGCATCAGGTCAATGTTCCATGTTCTTACAATATCGTTGAAGAAGAAGATTTTCGAATTGATCAGACCTATGAAAGTTGATTTCATAGCGCAATTAACTAGATAAAAGCTCATAGTTTTATAACGATTGAACGAATTTTTATGAATCAAAGCTAAGAACACTCTCGATGAAGACATCTATCAAACAAAAAAAAAACTATCAATAATAAAAACAAAATCAGTTCATCCGGTTAGGTGCTAAGCTGCTACAGACAGACACACAGATACACACGTTAAGCGTATATTATCTCTACTTTTTGCGTCGGGGAACGCCGTAAGGTTAAGGCGGCAGATGTTCTCCTTGGTGATAAGCTACTTTTTGGTAGATTTAATTATCCCACTACCACTGTACGAAAACTCATGATTCATGAATGCACATAAAACTTTCATTGGTAGGTATATAGCTAGGATTAGAACCAACGACCGTCGGGTCAGAATCAGGGTAACTATCCGTTACGCCAAAGGGCCGTCCAATATCACTACGTAAGTATTAAAAAACAAAGTCCATCACTGCGTCTGTCTGTCTGTTCGCAATAATCTCAATAGCTACTGAACGGAATATCCTGCGGTTTTCACCTATAGCCAGAGTGGTTATGAGGAAGGTTTAGGTGCATAATTCGTTAAGGTTTTGTGTAAATTGGTTGAAATATGACGATGATTGTTATATATGTTCATATTTTATATTCGATGCAACAAACTGATGCAAATTTTGTAGGCATATATTCTACCCGTGCGAAGCCGGGGCGGGCTGCTAGTTTTTAATAATTTTGCTTATAATTCAGAATGATATTGAAATACTTTTTAATTGAATTGTTATTAAGTACATATCTACCATAATTTTGGTATGTTTTTGGAGTTAGAAAGCGATAGGCCTCAGCCGAACAAAATGGCAAATAAATTAACTTTGTTTTTTGAAAAACTATGTATAATGGCTCTCCTGATAAACTGCTAAAATACGCTTGTATGCAAGATTCTTAATTTAAATTAATGTTTTTATGATTGTTCAGTCTTTGATAAGAATTTAATTATCCATCGTTTCGCCGTCAAACGACTCTACCAATTTCTAAAATAATTTTCACACTTAAAGTCAGGTAAGGAACACTGTAAACTGAACTTTTACCGAAAGACCTACCTACGTACTTACAGCTGTTCACAGAAATAACATTCAACGCTCTGGTTTAAGACCGCAACGTTGAATATTTAACCTTGTGATTTATTCACATTGAACTTATTTTATATCAGAAATAACACCGGGGAGGTGACGCGGTGAAGCGCAACCTGTTGTTCTTAGCATACTTACATGATTTATATTTTTTTTAACATTGTAATTTTTTTACAGCGTTAGACCACTATTTCGACGGTGGCAAGTGAAGGTGTGGTCAAATATGGTGAACTACTATGTATGCCTAAAATGGTCTGGACCCTCAAGAGCTGAGTATTTCACTTTGATAACGGTAAGGTACTTTTTTTAGGGTTCCGTAGCCGAATGGCAAAAAACGGAACCCTTATAGATTCGTCATGTCTGTCTGTCTGTCTGTCTGTCTGTCTATCTGTCTGTCTGTCCGTCCGTATGTCACAGCCATTTTATTCCGAAACTGTTGGGACTATAGAATTGAAACTTGGTATGTAGATGTATTCTGTAAACCGCTTTCCGATTTTTATACAAAAATAAAAAATATAAAAGTTTAAGGGGGGCATCCCATACATGGAACTGAAACAAAAAAAAATTTTTTTCTTCAAACCTATACGTGTGGGGTGTCTATGGATAGGTTTTTAAAAATAACATTGAGGTTTCTAAAACCATTTTTGTCCAAAGTCAATCATTTGAAAGATAGGCGCGTATAAAGTGGTAAAATGTGTGTCCCCCCCATCTAACTTTTAAAGTATGGGAGTGAAAAATCTTAAAAAAATATATGCTGTAGATCACAATAAAAACTAATAACGAAAATTGGTTTGAACGAGATACAGTCAGCAGTTTTAGAGACATGGCGACCGCAAAGATAACTTTGTTCTGCATACAAACGCTATGAAAAACAAAGTTAATTTTGTAGTTGCGAAAAATCATTGTTATGGAATATTTAACTGTGTTACGGAACCCTACGAGTGCGAGTCCAACTTGCACTTGGCCAGTTTTTTGGATATAATTTTGTACGTTGCTGCACTGCGTTTGTTACCTTGAGACATATAGACGATTAGTCGATCATACAAACATAAAATCACGCCTTTTTCGCGTTAGGGTGGGCAGAGACTACTTTTTTCACATGCTACGATCCTGACATACCTCTTTCGCTTCTTCCACTTTCATAAGTGCTTTTATACATGCTCGCCGGTTATATGCACTTTTAACTTGAATCATCATCAGTGTGATAGAAGATATATTATTGTAGTGACCTGTAGATAGAGAATCATGTAGTAGAAGATTCCTTTATCCATTCTCTCTAGATGTCCAAACCATCTTAGCATCCCTTTCTTTTTCTACATGTCACTACATCTTCTATTACACCACAAAGTTCCTTTATAACACTGTTCTCTACCTCATTTATTAGTGTCACTCCAATTATACTTTACAAACTTCTCATTTCTAAGGCATTAATTTTATTTCCATGCTTCTTCTGCCACACCTAGCATTCATTACCATATATGAGTGTAACCAGCACTCCCCTATATGTACAGCCAGTCGTGACTTTTTAGACACGATCTGATTGCTTATAAAGTTATCCAGTGCCCCACTCACCTGTCTCACTAAGTCTCACATGCACTGTAATTTCTATAGACACTTCGCCATTAAAACTGAAAAATATTTCTAGTTCATGGCGAATAACTGACAAAGTGGTGGTATAGCCCCAGGTGGACTAGCAGAAATCCTACTTCTACAAAGTACCTTTAGCATTCTCATCCTTATGATTCTTAAAGAAAGATGCGCCAGCTCATTAGTACAAACAGGGACAGCAAGAAGTAGCTGGGTGTCCGACGTACTTTGAACTAATGTTACTAAAGTCACAACTATCGTCTCATTGTCTGACGCCGTATCTTGCTGCCGACTTCTACTTCCAGACAACGGACAAACCCACTTCAGACCGCATCGTCGCTTGAAATCAGTTGAGATAGTGGTAAAATGCATGTTAATTATACACAAACGTGCTTGAAATTGCATTGTCACTTATATAATATTCAATCAAGCCAGGTAGCAACCAAACGTTTGGCTATATATGACAAGAAATAAAACGACAAATCGCAGTAATTCTCTTCCCAGAAACCACAAAAGAATTAAACATAGTGGCTTAACGAAAACCCTGAAGCGGGCACTCTAATTGTAACAACATTTTCGTGTGGAATTTATCTAATAAAAGCCTCCCTCCTATTTTCTTGCTTATTAGGACTTACATCCCTGTTTCACTCTAAAAAAGCTTTTTCTCCGCAATCCTCGAGGTAAAATGTTGCTAAACGTTCTTTTACTTATGTTTCGATTTTCCATCCACTTAAGATAATGTCTTAATATACCATCCTATTGAGTTGAATTTCAAATGCTGTAGCTTATTAGGATATTTGAACTTCTCAGATATAAATAAAATTCTGTTGAATCTATAAAATATAAATTCATTATATTAATCGTTATTGTAAAAGATTTTCAAATAAAATATTTACTTTATTTTAATAAAATAATGTATGTATCATTAACAGGACAAGAAAGACACTCGTTTCATGGTAAGCGATATGTCTTCTTATAATAAAAACTGTGAAATGCAAAACTACGAAGAGGAATTTGAAATCCAAGTGGCGTGCGTAGTGACATAATGGTCGACTTTTACGCCAGAGGTAGCGGGTTCAAATACCTGCTGTGCACCAATGGATTTTTCCATCGTATATAATGGATATTCTATCTATCGTTAAATATGTGCGCATTTCAAAGTGTCCCTCTAGTGAAGGAGAAACATGCAACCCCCGACATGGTGGTAGGACACTATCTAGTGTCGACCTGACCAGCTACCACCCTCAGGTTAGAAAATCTGTCAAACAAAACCTCTATATGTTCCTGCAGCTGATCTTGAGAGCCAGTATCCGTTCTATTATTGACTATTGTATTGTGCATGAAGTACGTAGTACTATTAAGTATTCTGTGCATGAAGTTGATAAAATGTTTGGCCAGATAAGACGGTCGCTTAAAAAGCCAGTTATTAAACCATAATGCAGTTCAGTGAAACATCAATATGTATTGTGGTTGAAACCATGTAAATCAATAATCAACCCTACCCTGTTGACACGTGTCACGGACTCATAGACTTTGTAAAACGGAAATTAAGCGTCGTAAATAACGTTTAATGCTCCACACAAAGTGGAGCATTAAACGTTATTTACGATTATAGTGTTTGCACTACCGACACCGCAAATATGGAAGATACTGATCGTTCTATATCGTTCTATGGTTTCCATTAAATTGAACTAGATGGTACTTAGTTTTTAACAGATTTCGTAAAATATAGTATTGATTAATTATTAAATTGCAAAATAAAATATTTAAAAATTAAAATTAAACTCAACTAAAAAATAAGGGATATCCGTGTGGTTAAGTTCCAAGATTTGTTTTTTTCCAATGTTTTGAGTATGAGTAATGTTTTTGATCGATTTTCAAAAACGAGGCTTGCAATTCTCTTGCATTTCTATGTTCGTGTGCGTCAAGTGCCTGCAAGTGTGTTATATTCAATTGACTTCGTCAATTGTCAACCGATTTTTATGAGTGCAACATGTTATCAAGATCTTGATATATACGTTCAGAGATTCAGAGATATAGACATAATTATTGTCACTAAAAATGACTTCCACAATGTGTGAAGTCGATTGTTTTTGATATTTCGTTTTAATTAGTTGTGATGCTCTGTAGCAAATAGCTTGATTGATTTCATTACACAAGGTGTGACGAAATAAGTCTTAATTGCTTTTCTTGTAATATTACAGGACAAGAAATTATCTCGCCGGATAGTAAGCGAATACGTTTACCGTTACCGTTTACCCATGCTGTTCATGCAACAGATGCTATGGCACGCAAACTTTGCGAAATTTTGCGTAACTGTAATAAACTTTGGGTAATATTGTGAAGTCCTAATAAAATATTGTACTAACGTTGAGCCTGGTTTTAGAATCTTTCAACTTAAAATTACGTAGACACTATCTCGAAATGGTCACTTCAAAAAGTCACGAAAGCTGCCAATCAGCTCGCCAAGCACACGTCCTCGCAACACTTTCTTAGTCCCAATAATTTCTTTTTAGTGCCAAAATGCTAATTAACATGGCAAAAACGTCGGCCGGGGAAATGAGCATTCGCTTTCGCCAGGAGTCATGAACAGGCGGTCCCATTAACTTTTATTATTCGCAGTTTTAAAGCGCGGTCCAAATTAGTTGGCCCTACTCGCGAACATCCTCCGGTGTGCTTACGGCCTCTCATTATAGAAATGGCACTTGGAATTAATTTATGTATAACTGATGCAAAAAAAATGTTGAAAATTAAATAAGGCTTGTTTATTTAGGTAGATTTTGCACTGATAAGGGGCTGGGGGTCGCTTTATAGTGCCATAGACTTCCAACCAAAGACAGATCACTGGCTGATAGTTATGTTTATTAACATAAATCATATCAATATTTTATGAGTGAATCTGTTAACATTTTGGAATTCGGTGCATTCGACAGGTTTCATTGTTTATTGATGATAGCAGGGGCTGTAGTGTACTGGAGACATACATTTTGAATTTTATCGGTATCAAGTTTATAATTGAAAATACAATAAACGATTTAGATGCTCAATGTTAAACCAAACTTTCAAGATCATTGAAAACTATTTAAGAATAGTTGGTAGCAACAAACTCTTCAGTGAACCATTAGTTTACTGGGCAATAGACATTTTGCAGTTGTCTGAACATTTGATTACTCGATTGAGTCAAAGTCAAGGGCCTCTTTCTATTCAACAAGTCCTCAAGAATCTAAAACCATTCCTTAAAGTCAAGTTCAAAGTATTCTCAACTCTGCATGATTTCACTCTCCCTTCAGATATTAAGGCAATAATAAATTGCTCAATGAAGCATGCACCAAATGTTGAAGTAGCAATTAGAATATGAGTTGCACTCAGTTAAATTCGTAATCAAGCATGGTCTAATGAAAATTGGAACTAAAGTGGAAACTGTGTCTAAGGTGCGTCGCTCACTTAAATAAGAATCGTAAGTGGTGACATTGCATCGTAGCGCCACTGAATACGATGTAAAATGGCGCGCCACATCTAGCTTTTCTTCAGGAATACGCTCATGATAGTGCCAATATATATAAAAGTCTTGGCACGGGCGAGATGCATCGACTATGACTTTAGAAATGACGTCGCCTCGACTTAGCAGTGAGCGACATGCCCAACACTAGTGTCAGCAGTGATACATTATTTCATAGAGCTTTGATGAGTGTTTGCAAGAGTATAGAATGTTACTTGTAAGTTTGTCGTTCGTTTACCACCCAATGGCACAATTTACTTTTGGTAAGATGGCCTTCTGAGTGAATAGTAAATATCAAACGGGAAATGAATATGCTTCCAATTTATTTTGGATCGGGTTAGCCTGGTTAGGTTAGTTTTTATGCCTGACAGACAAGCACTTGACCACCAGCTTACTTGATGTTAAGTGAAGTTAAGTTAAGTCTAAAATGGAATCGTGCTTGTCTGGAACTGAAAGACGACACTGAGACGAGAGCGCAACTTTCCCCACCCGTCTTTCATACGGACTGGCTGGCACCCAAAAATTAAGCCGGATCTCGGCGAACATATCATTGTCAACGTTTAGTTCGAGCTACTGCCTAGCCTACCACTAGTGCTCACACACTTAGCACCACCCAGGGATCACGTTTAGGGTAGATTTAGGTAGATTAGATCTAGGTCCTACGGACGCAGGAAGGCAATAATGAGCCCGTGAGTGACAATAACCCGCATGTATGTCACATCTCTTCCACTCCTAGTAAGCTATTTTATTCTATCTTTGACTGCATAGTCACTAAATATTAGGTAAGATAATAAGCAAGTACTTGGCTGTTTCTAGTTCAAATGTTAATAATAGAAAACACAAGTACAGCAAGTAAATTTTGTGTTTTGAGTTTTGTTTTTAATATCTTCTAGCGTTTGACAACTATCTCACAGCACACACACACAGTGCTAAGCAATGGTACGGTCAAAGATGGTAAACACACTAGGCTACTCATAGGTTTGACTCTCAAGGGCTGTGTACTGACGGAACACCATAAGGTTTTGGCGGCAGATTTTCTCATTGATTGCAAGTTGCAAGTCAGACGGAACACCGATATAATGCTCCTAAAACATGTGGAAAATTAAAACATAGATATAATACAATCTAATACTATAAGAATCTTTGTCCTGACATACTGACTGACTGACTCACTCACTGACAGACAACGCACAGCCTAAACCGCTAGTCGTAGAGACTTGAAATTTAGAGGGTATATTTGTCTTAGTACGTAAGGGTGTACTAAGAAAGGATTTTCCAAAATTCACCCCTTAAGGGGATGAAACTGGGGTTCAAAGTTTGTATGGAGAAACAAAATTAGATAGTATTTTCTATTCGAAACTTCATACAAGCGCTCCAGTAAAAAATAAGTAAATACGTGTTTCAGGTTTTTTTGAAATTCCACCCCTAAGAGGGTGAAATGGGGTAATAAAGTGTGAAAATCAGTATTGTTTCGGATCGCGCTGAAATTTGGCATGCAGATAGTTATTACGACGTTAGTTCCCTCTGAGAAAGGATTTTCCAAAATCAACCCTCGAAGGGGATGAAACGGAGGTTCAAAGTTTGTATGGAGAAACAAGATTAGATAGTCTTTTCAATAAGAAATTTCACACAAATGCTTCAATAAAAAAAAAAGTAAATACGTGTTTCAGGTTTTTTTGGAATTCCTCCCCTAAGAGGGTGAAATGGGGTAATAAAGTGTGAAAATCAATATTGTTTCGGATCGCGCTGAAATTTGGCATGCAGCTAGTTATTACGCCGTTAGTTCCCTCTGAGAAAGGATTTTCCAAAATTAACCCTCGAAGGGGATGAAACGGCTGTTCAAAGTTTGTATGGGGAAACAAGATTAGATCGTGTTTTCTATCCGAAACTTCACACAAGTGCTTCAGTAAAAAATAAGCAAATACGTGTTTCAGTTTTTTTTTTAATTCCTTCCCTAAGAGGGTGAAATGGGGTAATAAAGTGTGAAAATCAATATTGTTTCGGATTGCGCTGAAAATTTGGCATGCAGATAGTTATTAATTACGACGTTAGTTCCCTCTGAGAAAGGTTTTCCAAAATTCATCCCTGAAGAGGATGAAACGAGGGTTCAAAGTTTGTATAGAGAAACAAGAATAGATTGTCTTTTATATTCGAAACTTCACACGAGTAGTTTAGTAAATAAATAAGTAAATACGTGTTTCAGGGTTTTTGAAATTCTATTCCTAAAAGGGTGAAGGGGGGTAACAAAGTCTGAAATCAATATTGTTTCGGATTGCGCTGAAATTTGGCATGCAGATAGTAATTTTGACGTAGATATCCGCTAAGAAAGTATTTTTCAAAATTCACTCTTCAAGGGATGAAGCCGGGGTTCAAAGTTTGGATAGTCATTTTATTCGACATTTCACACAAGTACTTCTGTAAATAAATAAGTATTTACGAGTTACAGACTTTTTCAAAATGCCACCCTAAGAGAGTGAACTGGGGTAAATAAGTCTGAAAATCAATATGGTTTCGGATTGCGCTTTTTTGGGTTTTTCGGGTTTTATAAATATGAATCTTGATTTGTCTTAGTCACGCGATAACATGAAAACAGGTGAACCGTTTTGGATAATTCTTATTTGATGTCTTTAATGATAGAATCGTTTTTACAAAAGAAAAGTTTTAAGTAAATAAAAGGAGTTTTTAACGCGGGCGAAGCCGCGGGGGACTTCTCGTACGATATAAATGCTTTGAATTTGAAATTTGATTAATTGGATTGATATATCTTTCATAAATTATGTTTCTGTTTTCAGGGTTCCGTAGTCCTTAAGGAACACTTATAGTTTCATCATGTCCGTCTGTCTGGCTGTCTGTCTGTCTGTCCGAGGTTTTGCTAAGAGAGCGTTAATACTAGAAAGCTGTAATTTTGTAAGGTTATGTATATAATTTACGCCAACAAGGTGGTGAAATAAAATTTTGAACAATATTTTTATTTAGGGTAGCACGCAACATTAAACTTTAAAGTGCAAATTGTTGTTCCAGTAGGGCGTCCCCCCCCCCCCCCCTCTAAAAGCTAAACTGCTGGCTTGAAAAATCTGAAAAAATTCGTGATAATAGTGCATTTCATGAACTTTAAAGGAAAAGTATAGCGGTTAAGATAACTTTATTAGTTTAGCAGTAATAGTCGTTGAACTTGGGTGTTGAATAATTTTGTACCAAATACAAAATCCATAGAATAAATCCTATAAGGTGACAAAGACGAAGTACCTAGTTGCTTGTTTATAATGGGTAAAGACTTGCATTGAATAACAGGCTACTACGGAACCCTACACTGCGCGTGCCCCGACATGCACTTGGCCGGTTATTACGTGCTCGTACCCGTATCTTTACTCATGTGCTCGTACCATTGACATCAAAACGTATTACCTTGAGTAGCACTTGTATACATTGAAGATATATATCGAGACCAAACAAACGTGGCTGTACCACGGATTTAGTTTTTCCTCATCCCAGCCTACATCGGTTGGTTAGACTAATTACACGGTCTAATTGGTTTGTCTGTCCATCTGTAACTGCGGTTCCGCGGGACGTTCTAGTTAATTAGTATCCTAACCAGTCCCCTGTGATTTACCTGTTTAAATGGGAAAAACTTGGGTTTAAATCTGGGCGCTTTGTTCGCTGGTTGTGCGGTACTTCGGGACTTGAACTTTTGGGTTCTTTGAGAGCTGTGGGTAGAGAAAGGTAGGTATATTATATGCGTTATTCATGCTTGAAAGTGTTTCTACAACTTTATAGATACCTACCACGATACGATACGATTCTTACCGTTGAGTGATGGTTCTGTGACACAGACATGTCTGTGCAGATATCTAAACTATTATTATAAATAGGAAAGATTTGACTTTTTGTTTGTTTTTTGTATTACGATATAACTCAAAAACTACTAGAGCGATTTCAAAAATTCTTTCATTAATGAAAAGTTACATTATTAGCAAGTCACATAGGCTAAAATGTATCGTCGTGTTCACGTGGGTATGGAATCTACGCGGGTGAAACCGCGAGGCGCTGCTGCTGTGCTAGTTATTATGTGTATGTATGTTTGTACGGGTCAAATCTTAAAAGCTAAATTAGAACCACTTTCTGGCGTTCGATTGGACTCAAATTTGCTATACTTGCCTATATGCAGTGCCAATACAATAATATGATAATATATGATCGAGCTGGTCTGATGATGGATTTGGAAGATATGATGGAAATAACATAAACCATCAAGTTTGGGCTCATTCTTAATATTACAAGATATTTTTAATTTGCCGTGTTTGTATATACTTATGTGTGTATTTTTGTGCAAATCAAATCTTGGAAGCAAAATTAGACCCGATTCCTGCTATTCGATTACACTCGAATTCCGTATACCTACGTATCTTCTGTGACAGTGCAATAATATGATACCATGAAAGTGGTCTGATGATGGAGTCGGAAGCTGGCCCTAGGAATTTCTAAACTAAATAAGATAAACCCAAGGACTTCTCATCGAAGAATTAAATAGTTGACGTGTGATATAGATGATAGATACAAATACAACTCCTCAATTCTAATCAGGTTTTCAGCCGACACAATTAATAATAATACTTAAATTTAAAATTTAAAACCACCTTCGACCGATCTATATGTACTATCAGCTGTTCATTGAGACCATTCCAATAAGCCTAAACTCGACACGTCTGCTATACATTGGTAAGGAGTTGAGTATTCTACAGATTTGAGAAGACGTCTTAGCCTCAGGTCAGTACTACTACCATGTTATTACAATATCGTTAAAGTAAGAGACACAAAATGTTGAATTATCAGACCTATAAAAGTGTAATTCTGTGCCTCCTGTGCAAAACTATATAACTCGAGTTATGTCAAAAGTGCGTTTTTACCAGTTCTATACGTAAAAAAAAAATTACGATTTTTTTGGTCTAAATCACGTTTCGATATCTCATATAGTTAAGGAGATCGTTTGATACAATTCGAGCTTATTTTGCATTTTTTTGTGAACTTTTTGTGTCTAATAATTTATCACGATTTATATCATAAGCAAAAACCTAATTATCAATATTTTTTGTGCAAAAAGATGTAATAGATGTTGTATCTAATAGCGATTCATTTTGTTTCACATTATTGAGTGTATTTTGATATAACTAGAGTTAACCCAAATAACACTATCACTGTTTGCATAGATGTTGGGTACAACTCGAGATAAACCACGTAAACTTTTAGTCACAAAATACTTTTTTTCGTGTTAGATAATACTACTCTAGATAAATTATTATACACAATAATTTACGTTAGTGAAATACCGCATAACTCAGTTATATAAAAAAATCAAAGACTTACAAACAAAACACGTATAAATAAATTTGGTGAAAAATGATAGACCTTGGGGTTTACGGGTTTACGGGAGGTGAAGCGAGGCCGGGTGCGCTCGAGTGGCGCTCAGTGTTCTTTGCTCAGTGTCGCTGCAGGTTCGAGAAGAAGAGGACGCGCTCGATTTGGTCATAAATTGGCACCGTTACTTATTATGTAGCTTCTTAGTAATACAGTTTGTCACAAAAACTTAATATTGTTATTTAATTAAAAATGTTTTAAGATGGTATATCTTCATATGTTCATATTTTTTATTCATTTATTGGAAGATTATCAGATTTACGCATAAACATCGGACTTGAGAAGGTTATATAAGCAAGGTTTTAGCGATGCTACTGTATGCGTTCCATATATCATTACACGAACTCGTTATTAAAGACTTCTTAAGGCATTGTTGTATCTGTGGCAATGCAAAGACTCGTCGAAGTTTACCGAATGCTCCGTTATAGGAAACTAGCTGTTACTCGCGGCTTTGCCCGCGTTATTTGTGTCTTTATGACCATTGAGGTCTAGATCGATGATCTCTTAGGCCAAGTCACCATAGATGACCCTCAAAGTCGAACTTAATATCCTCTATTGTTAAAGTCATTAATCATTTTGGTTAGGTATAGGAAGTTGTGCTGTTTGAATGTTTGACTCAACACAACAGTTCCTAAAACATTTCTTCTTACCCGCAGCTTCGCCCGCGTTATTTGTGTCTTTATGACCATTGAGGTCTAGATCGATGATCTCTTAGGCCAAGTCACCATAGATGACGCTCAAAGTCGAACTCAAAATCCTCTATTGTTAAAGTCGAAGTCGAAGTTGTGCTGTTTAAATAATTGACTCAACACAACAGTTCCTGAAACATTTATTACAAAGAAATTAAGGTAATAGCTGCCCGAGCGTAGCGAGCGCTATTATTGGGCGACTGAATTTTTTTTATGGCTTGTTATAACCCTGACAATTGAATGACATAATCATCAAGTCAATATAGATGACTCTTAGGTCGAACTCGATATCGTCTATTGTTAAAGACATTAATCATTACTTGGTACTTGGTAAACCTAACCAAGGTTTACCAAGTTTTGCTGTTTAAGTATTTGAGTCAGTCTAATGTATGAGGCTGTTAAAACACGCTATTATACGCTATGTAGCGTTATTACTGCGCAAGCGAAGCGAGAATTTTTTTTATGACTTTTTATGACCCTGAAAGTTTTTATGACCTACTAAGTCAACACCGATGACCCTAAGGTTAAACTTGATATCCACTTATTATAAGGTAAAAAATCATTATGAATATTGAAGGTTGTTCTGTTTTAATTTATAAACACGTTTTGATGCATGTGGCTATTAAATACAAAAAATGCAAAAAAAATTACCTACAAAGTAGATAAAACAAAAGTTTGCGCGAGCGAAGAGAGAGCTATCAATGCGCGAGCGAAGCGAGCGCGAGCAGTTTTACGTCTTTTTATGACCCTGACAGTTTTTATGACCTACTAAGTAAAGACCGATGAACCTAAGGTTAAACTTGATATCCACTTATTTTAAAATGAAAAATCATTAAGATTATTGAAGGTTGTACTGTTTCAATTAATAAAATCGTTTTGATGCAAGTGGCTATTAAAATACAAAAAATGATGAAATATAATCTACAAAGTAGATAAAACAAAGGTTTGCGCGAGTGCAGCGAGCGCTATTAATCCGCGAACGAATCGAGCGCGAAAATTTTCATGTCATTTTATGACCCTGACAGTTTTTATGGCCTGCTAAGTCAACAACGATGACCCTAAGCTTAAACTTAATATCCTCTTATTTAAAGGTAAAAATCATTATGATTATTGAAGGTTGTACTGTTCCAATGTATGACACGTTTTGATGAATGTGGCTATTAAAATACAAAAGTTGCTGAAATGTTTCCTACAAAGTAGATATAACAAATACTTGCACGACCTGAGCGAGTGCTATTTCTGCGCGAGCGTAGTAAGCGCTATCACTGAGCAAGCGAAGCGAGCGCGAAAATGTTTACGACCTTTTATAACCCCGACTATTTTTATGACCTACTAAGTTAACACTGATGACACAAAAGTTAAACTTGATATCCACTTATTTTTAGGTTAATAATCATTATGATTATTGAAGGTTGTACTGTTTCAATTTATGGCCTCGTTTTGATGCATGTGACAATTGAACTACAAAAAATGTCGAAATATTACCTGCAAAGTAGATAAAACAAATGTTTGCGCGAGCGTTATCAATTTTTACGTCTTTTTTATGACTCTACAGTTTTTATGACCTACTAAGTCAAGACCGATGACACAAAGGTTAAACTTGATATTTCACTTATTTAAAAATAAAAAAAACATTATGATTATTGAAGGTTGTACTGTTTCAATTTATAAACTCGTTTTGATGCATGTAGCTATTAAAATACAAAAAATGCTGAAATATTACTACAAAGTAGATAAAACAAAGTTTTGCGCGAGCGCAGCGAGCGCTATCAATGCGCAAGCGAAGCCAGCGCGAAAATGTTTACGTCATTTTACTACCCTGAAAGTTTTTATGACCTACTAAGTCAAGACCGATGACCCTAAGGTTGAACTTGATATCCACTTATTTTAAGGTAAAATATCATTATGATTATAGAAGGTTGTAGTGTTTCAATTTATAAACTCGTTTTGATGCATGTGGCTATTAAAATACAAAAAAATGCTGAAATATTACCTACAAAGTAGATAAAACAAAGTTTTGCGCGAGCGCGATATTTTTTACGTAATTTTATGACCCTGACAGTTTTTATGACCTACTTAGTCAAGACCGATGACCCTAAGGTTACACTTGTTATCCACTTATTTTAAGGTAAAAAATCATTATGATTATTGAAAGTTGTACTGTTCCAATGTATGACTCGTCTTGATGAATGTGGCTATTAAAATACAAAAGTTGCTGAAATGTTTCCTACAAAGTAGATATAACAAAAGCTTGCGTGACCGGAGCGAGCGCTATTACTGCGCAAGCGAAGTAAACGTTATCGCTGCGCGAGCGAAGCAAGCGCGAAAAATTTTTCGACTTTTTATGACCCTGACAGTTTTTATGACCTACTTAGTTAACACAGATGACATAAAGGTTAAACTCTATATCCACTTATTTTGAGGTTAATTATCATTATGATTATTGAAGGTTGTACTGTTTCAATTTATGGCTCGTTCTGATGCATGTGGCTATTATATATATATACAAAAGTTGCTGAAATGTTTTCTACAAAGTAGATACAACAAATGCTTGCGAGACCGGAGCGAGCGCTATCACTGTGCGAGCGTAGCAAGCGCTATCACTGCGCGAGCGAAACGAGCGCGAAAAATTTTTACGACTTTTTATGACCCTGACAGTTTTTATGACCTTTTAAGTTTACACTGATGACACAAAGGTTAAACTTGATATCCACTTATTTTAAGGCAAAAGATCATTTTGATTATTGAAGGTTGTAGTGTTTCAATTTATAAACTCGTTTTAATGCATGTGGCTATCAAAATACATAAAACGTTGATATATGACCTACAAAGTAGATAAAACAAAGGTTGCCGCGAGCGTAGCGAGCGCTATCAATGCACGAGCGCGAAAATTTTTACGTCATTGTATGACCCTGACAGTTTTTATGACCTAATAAGGGAACACCGATGACCCTAAGGTTAAACTTAATATCCACTTACTTTAAGGTAAAAATCATTATGATTATTGAAGGTTGTACTGTTCCAATTGATGACATGTTTTGATGAATGTGGCTATTAAAATACAAAAGTTGCTGAAATGTTTCCTACAAAATAGATATAACAAAAGCTTGCGCGACCGGAGCGAGCGCTATTACTGCGCAAGCGTAGTAAGCGCTATCGCTGCGCGAGCGAAGCGAGCGCGAAAATATTTTACGACCTTTTATGACCCTGACAGTTTTTATGACCTACTTAGTTAACACTGATGACACAAAGGTTAAACTCAATATCCACTTATTTTAAGGTTAATAATCACTATGATTATTGAAGGTTGTACTGTTTCAATTTATGGACTCGTTCTGATGCAAGTGGCTATTACAATACAAAAAATGCTGTAATATTACCTGCAAAGTAGATAAAACAAATGCTTGCACGAGCGTAGCGAGGGCCATCAATGCGCGAGCGTAGCGAGCGCGAAATTTTTTTACGTCTTTTTATGACTCTTACAGTTTTTATGACCTAATAAGTCAACACCAATGACCCTAAGGTTAAACTTGATATCCACTTATTTTAAGGTTAAAAATCATTATGATTATTGAAGGTTGTACTGTTTCAATTTATGGACTCGTTCTAATGCATGTGGCTATTAAAATACAAAAGTTGCTGAAAAATAACTTACAAATTAGATCAAACAAATTATTGCGCGAGCGCAGCGAGCGCTATCACTGCGCGAGTAAGTGAGCGGGAATTTTTTTACGTTTTATGACCCTGACAGTTTTTATAACCTACTTAGTCAACACCGATGACCCTAAGGTTAAATGTGGCTGTTAAAACACGAATACTTTCGAAATACTTCCCACAAAGCAGATAAAACACGTTGGGCAAGCAAAGCATTGATATGATTATGCAAACTCTATGTAAAGTTAACAAAAAATATAGGCACCCACACTTAACTGCCGAATAAAAGTATTCTTTACCCTTTTATGCTCTATTTAATGTCTTCGTACAAAATTTCAGCTGAATCGTTTAAGCTGTTTAGCTGATAAGAGGCCACACATTCACAAAATTTAATAAAAAAATCTAAACACTTAGACTCGATAGCCGAAAAAAAGTATCCGATATCTTATTCTGCCCTATGAACTGTTTTTATTCAACATTTCAGGCGAATTGGTTAAGCCGTTTATTCGAGAAGAGGTCTTATATTTACAAAATTCAATTAAAAATGTCTGGACTTCCTGACTCGAAAGCCAGAAAAAAAGTATCCTCTATCCTATTCTACCCTATGAACTGTCTTTATACAACATTTCAGGCAAATCGGTCAAACCGTTTATTCGAGAAGAGATCTTATATTTACAAAATTCAATTAAAAATATTTGTACCCCTTGACTCGATAGCCAGAAAAAAGTATTCTATAATTCTATTCTGCCTTATGAGCTGTCTTTATACAACATTTCAGGCAAATCGGTCAAGCCGTTTATTCCAGAAGAGGTCTTTTATTTACAAAATTCAATTACAAATATCTGGACCCCCTGACTCGACAGCCAGAAAAAAAGTATCCTATATCCTATTCTGTCCTATGACATGTATTCATACAAAATTTCAGGCAAATCGGTCAAGCCGTTTATTCGAGAAGAAGTCTTATATTTACAAAATTCAATTTAAAATATGTGGACCCTCTGACTTGATAGCCAAAAAAAAGTATTCTATATCCTATTCTGCCCTATAAACTGTCTTTATACAACATGTCAGGCAAATCGGTCAAGCCGTTTATTTGAGAAGAGATCTTATATTTACAAAATTCAATTAAAAATATTTGGATCCCCTGACTCGATAGCCAGAAAAAAAGTTTTCTTTATTGTATTCTGCCTTATGAACTGTCTTTATACAACATTTCAGGCAAATCGGTCAAGCCGTTTATTCGAAAAGAAGTCCTTTAGTTACAAAATCCAATTAAAAATATCTGGGCCCCCTGACTCGACAGCCAGAAAAAAAGTATCCTATATCCTATTCTGTCCTATGACATGTATTCATACAAAATTTCCGGCAAATCGGTCGAGCCGTTTATTCGAGAAGAAGTCTTATATTTACAAAATTCAATTAATAATATCTGGACCCCCTGACTCTATAGCCAAAAAAAAAGTATTCTATATCCTATTCTGCCTTATGTTCTATCTTTTTACAAAATTTCAGCCAAATCGGTCAAGCCGTTTGACCGTGAAGAAGTCCCAAACAAACAAATAAACAAACTGACTTTCGCATTTATAATATTTGTGTTGATGTTGATTGGTTCCAGAAAAATATGTTTGTTGAAGATGATCTTGGTTTTATCCAATCAGACCTTTCCGATTCAGCGTCTCGAACATATTCACAGGAGCATTTGTAAACAATTTGGGGGAGATAACGTCCCCTATACTGCAGTGTCTAGAGACAAAAGTCTTTAACCAGTGCGTCCTACCTGTAATGATATACAGAGCCGAGACGTGGACACTCACACTTCGCCTGGTCCACCAGTTTAAAGTCGCTTAGCGAGCTATGGAGAAAGCTATGCTCGGTATTTCTCTACGGGATCGAATCCGGAACGAAGTAATTCGCCAGTGAACTTAAGTTATCGACATAGCTCAACGGATTAGCAAGCTGAAGTGGCAGTGGACTGCTCATATCTGCCGCAGGACTGATAACCGTTGGAGTAGACTTGTCCTAGAGTGGAGACCACGAATTGGCAAACGTAGCGTAGGACGACATGTGACCAGGTGGAGCGACGACATACGCAAAGCGGTGGGCAGAGACTGGAAGAGCCGAAGATCGGGCTCAGTGGCACATCTTGGGAGAGGCCTACGTCCAGCAGTGGACTGACATAGGCTGATGATGATGAATGTTCCCTTGTCTAAAACTTCTCGATGAAGGGGGATAGGTTTGGTTTGATTTTGTAGTTGGACGGATATAGTTGCGGCGTCATATAGATGTCTCAACACTTAGATGTATCACCTATCAACTTGCCAACGTTGCGTGGACTCCATAATAGACCAGATTTCAATGGAATCAACGTTTTTTCACAGTCCACAAACGCTAGGCACAGGAGCTGATTAGACTTTTTGGTCGTTTGCATAACCTGCTGCACTATTTAAATGTGATTATAGGTGCCACGAAACCAGTTGATGAGAGGGCTGAAATTTGTTGAGCCTACGCGCGAGACGATTCGTCATGATTTACACACATAATTATATTGTAATACGGGACTTATCGCGCTAAAAACATAATTTTATTTACCTCGACGTTTCGATCAAGTTGCATTGACCGTGGTCACGAGAAGACTAAATAAAATTATGTTTTTAGCGCGATAAGTCTCGTATTACAATATAATTATGATTCGTAATGACTCTCAAAAATAGCTCCTAGACATATCTAGAAGAGAAATCGGTCGATAGTTCTTCAAAAGAGTTTGTCTCCATTTTTAAAGAACATTACGACCACACTCTTGCTCCATGTCTGCGGAATTCTCCTCGAAAATAGGACGGATTTAAATAAACGCTGAAGTTGAATAAGTGTAGTATTTCCGCCAGTTTTTAAGAGCTTCCATCCTCGACGAAGGCTTTTCCGTTTTTTTAGTTGTCTAAGAGCCATCGATTTTATCTTGGCTGACCTCTAGCAGATTTTCGGTACAATGGCGGCTAAGAGTGGCTCTGGGATCCTCAAAATGGGATTGAGGACGTGACGCTTGCGAAGTGTACAATTGGCCGTTGAGGTCTTGAACTTCCAGAATCTTCGGCTGAGAAACGACAATATTCCCACCGGATGTGGTCAACTTCGTCAGATGGCTTCGACTTAGCTATCAAACGAAGACTTTTAACCCTCTTTGAAGTATACAAAAGACTTTTCTCGTTTCAAAGAGGATGGTGTAGTCGATTTCTTATGTATGATGTCCAAGTGGAAAACGTGGGACAAATTATGACTTGGTTTTTGTTAACTCAGTAAAAGTACTTGAACGGAATGCCAATTTTTGTAGGAGAGAAAAAAAATATGTTTTACAGTTACTTTCCTTTATACATGTAAGTGCCCATGAGTTCTATCGGAGCTTTTCATGTAAATCCGATATCCAAAAAGATACTGCCGCATACTGTGACTGCAGTTATCAAGAGTTAAAGTTCTAATTGAGACTAGGTTGATAACCTGATAATTCTTATTGGTAATAGGTAAGCCATGTCTGTTTAATATCTATAGAAGTAATATGTTATAAAATAAATCGTTTTCCTACGTAAAGAATTATGATTAGTACTATTTCATCTACCTGCATGACAATAACTATAATGTTTAAAACTACTTATTATTTTCCAAGTAGAATACGTATATGGGTTGTGATTTATTTACTATTAAATATCTTAGTGCCCTAATATTGCATCTTTTTGCTAACATTCTAATTATTACAGGTGTTATTGTTTACGCACTTTTGTTTTATGTAATTTTATATTCAACGTAACTCTATTTGCACATTTCTTTTTGAACATTGCGATTGATACAACTGCAGATATATCATATTTCACAAAAATGTTAACATTGCCACTTTTACTTTAATAATACATCTCGAAAAAATATTGGTTTAGAGCATGCTAGGTAGTGCCATATTAATCTATGATTTATTTTGTTGTCTTTTTGCTTCAGGTCAGTAAATGCAGGTCGAAGAATTATGATGTTATTCATAAAAACAACTCACCAAATATAAATTTTCACCAAAAAGTATTTTTTGTGTTATATGATACAATTATACTATGATCATTAGACACGTAAAAGAACTTTAGTCAAATATTACATTTGGTATAACTCGTCGATTTTTATAGTTTTTATGATAATGCTTACAATATATCAGAAGAAATGAAGTAAAGCATGAAAATATACATTCATACGCCACATAATTAATTATTATTTTCCAGGTAAGTGTAACCAAAAATGAAATATGATTTTTCAAACTTAAAAAAAAGTTGTGATTTTGCAGTTATATCATTTTACACAGGAGGCACAGAATTAATAGTGTCATCAACTAACAAAAGCTCATACTTAAGTCTTAAAACAGCTGAATAGATTTTCGTTATAGACATTATCAAACAAAAAATAACAAAATCTAAATCAGGTCATCCGTTTGGGCGCTATGATGCCACAGAAATACACACACTTAAGGTGCACACCAAACCGCAGCGTCTTGCGTGCGCGATCTAGGTGGCGATCAGATAGCGCAGTAGTATTTGTACCGACTGGTTCACACCAAACGTGATGTACGGCGATCAGAATAAAATAGAAATTCAGGTCGCGAACGTGCACGTACGCCGCGGTGTGGTCGTACCTTTACAGACGTCAAACTTATAACAACACTTCTTCTTAATGCGTCAGTAGTTAATAATAATAATCATTATACATAAACTGATACCTACTTACATAGTATAATACAAATATATGAGAATTTTTCTTAGATATACCTTGATATAAAGACAGGAATTCTAAAGAAGTCATTATTCAATGAAAAATAGCTGCAATGATTCTCAAATGCTTTTATTTGGCCTGCCGTTCTCGATAGCCGGTGCATTTGTCAGCGCCTTATTTCACTGTTAGACAGTTAAGCAATAAAGCACAATGGGATATAGTTATGCAAAATAGAACTAACCCACATCTCTAAATTGATAGATTGGGATAGTTATGTAAAGAAGTTGAGTCCCAGCTATGTTCTCTACGTGGTCACAAAATATCAAGGCAATATACCAAACTAAAACAAAGAAAACGACAGACTTCTAGGGTACAAGCCCTAGATAAAATAACTTCTTTGTAACTAAAAAGAAACAATGCTGATAAGATACAGCACTGTTTATAGTAGGTACTCTTAATGGATTTATGATATTTTCCCGAAATCTTTAGGTACATTTTTTTATAAAACTTTTAAATAGTTTATATTACCTCATTTTCTCCTACGCAGTTATTTACATAATAATTTATGATCGTAAAAAACGCAAAAACAGACGTCACATGCCGCGATAGTGAAAATATCCACTAGCCATAATCATGTCATCGAGGTATCAAAATTGTTTATATTGTTTATCTCCATACTCCATATCTCCGGATATGATAATCATATCTCGATAAAATTTGAATGAGACCAAACGGGAGGCATAATCTCTCAAACCATAAATAATTTTTTCCAATTGGGTAAGATTTGACGGACTTCTAAGGTAACAAACATAAAAAATACAGTCGAATTGAGAACCTCCTCCTTTTTTGTGAAGTCAGTTAAAAGCGAATTATCTTGAAAGTGTAATTTTGTGAGTTGGTTCTAGTTTGCATAACGATGTCCTCAGGCGTAGATTTCTCAGTAGGAGACAGTGCAGGGTGACTATTGCTTACACCTGCCACTACGGCAATAAGGACATAATGTCACATGAGTAAAGAAATGGAATAATGTCCTACATATATATGTTTATTATTTGTAGTTTTTATTTTAATTATTAGTTATAGTTAATATTTTAGTTTAATAAGTGTTTTTATTATTATTAAATGTTTAGTATGTACTACAAAATCTTTTTATACAGTCATATCAAGTAATGAACAAATGTGTTTGAACGTTGGAATGTGCGAACTACGCTAGGGCTACGGCCAGAGCAAACCTAAGAAGCTTATGTCCAGCAGTAGGCACGCTGAAAATAATTAATGACGAAGAACTAGAACAACAGCTCCACGTACCATCACATTTATATTAATTTATGTATGTAAACCATAATTGATAAAGCGCCGTGGATCTTTCAGTAATTCTTCCTTCTGGCCTGAAAATCCAAAACAAATATTTGTGCTTTAAAAAAACGAGTTAGTGGGTATTCTTAAGTCTTTTATGACATTGGACATTCTGAAGCCATATCATTACTTGTCCATCTGGTCTCACTTTTTTAAGAATAGATTATTTTATATGTGTGACTAATACTTACGCGATGGCGGTCGCAAAGTAAAAAAAAAAATTCTTTATTTACATAATCATACAATATGAGTGTGTATTTATAAAAATCATATTTATTCGTAAGGTAGAAGAAATTCAAATAATCAGAAGTCAAGTAATCAGATGCCGTAATAAGTCGCAAGATAATCAAAACTAAACCTCATCAGATTGAAAAGAACTTGCACAATAGCAAGTTGCCAGCAAATTGTCTGAGTTCCATTACCCCTTTCTGTACCACACGGCAACACGCGATGTTCACATTACACTGTGGAAAGATTTTGTTCCACTTACAAAATCACTTTGTATCTTACTCCTTAGCTTTGGGGTGGACTTCGCTTGAGAAGCAATGCAGCTTACTGCAGAGAGAATCTGAAAATAATGAGTATCTCTTTTTATTATTTATTTATTGCCGTCCCAATACCAGCTGCTGTTTTCATGCAGCCTTATTTAACACTTACAATAAATATCTTAGGCTGGGTTGTACCATCTTACTTTAACTATAACAAACGTCAGAAGTCAGTCAAACTCCATACAAAAACACTGGGTATTGTTATAGTTACGGTTAAAGTAAGATGATGCAACTCAGCCTTAATATGTTACAAACATTTAGCAGTTTTATATATATATACTAGAAATGCCTCGCGGCTTCGCCCGTGTTAAATACTTCTTTTATTTACTTAAAAGTTTTAATTTTTGAAAACCTTTATATCATAAAAGAAATCAAAGATGTAAAAGCCAAATCGGTTCACCCGTTTTCAAATTATTGCGTGACTAACGGAAATAGGGATTCATATTTATAAAACCCGAATAATCATATTGATTTTCAGACTTTTTCACCAACCCTTTGCAAAAATCCTGCAACACGTATTAACTAATTTATTTACAGAGTAGTACTTAAGTAAATCTATAAGTTTATATATGTAATTAAAAATAATAAGTAATATCCGGGGGGAATTTTAAAAAAATCCTTTCTAAGCTAATACCTACGTCATAACAACTATCTGCAATTTAAATTTCAACGCAATCCGAAACAACATTAATTTTCAGACTTGGTTATAGTTACCCCACTTTACTTATACTCTTAGGGTGGCATATTGAAAAAGCCTGAAACTCGTATTTACTTATTTATTTACAGAAGTACTTGTGTGTAATGTCGAATAAAATGACTATCCAAACTTTGAACCCCCGCTTCATCCCCTTAATAAGTGAATTTTGAAAAATCCTTTCATGGCGGACACTTACGTTAAAATAACTACCTGCATGCCAAATTTCAGCGCAATCCGAAACAATATTGATTTCAGACTTTTTTACCCCACTTCACCTTTTTAGGGGTGGTATTTTGAAAAAGCCTGAAACGTGTATTTACTTATTTATTTACTGAAGTACTTGTGCGGAGTTTTAAATATAAAATACTGTTTTATGTTGTTTCTCCATACAAACTTTGAACCCCTGTTTCATCCCCTTAAGAGGTGAATCTTAGAAAATCATTTTTTAGAAGGAACTAACGTCGTTATAACTACCTGCATGCCAAATTTCAGCGCAACCCGAAACAATATTGGTTTTCAGACTTTGTTACCCCATTTCATCCTTTCAGGGGTGGAATTTTGAAAAAGCCTGAAACACGTATTTACTTATTTTTTTATTGAAGTACTTGTGCGAAGTTTCGAATAGAAAAGATTATTTTATCTTGTTTCTCCATACAATTTTGAACCCCCATTTCATCCCCTAAATGGGTGAATTTTTGTTATTGAGGAAAATCCTTTCTTAGTACACCCTTACGTACTTAGACAAATATACCCTCCAAATTTCAAGTCTCTGCGACCAGCGGTTTAGGCTGTGCGTTGTCTGTCAGTCAGTCAGTCAGTATGTCAGGACAAAGATTCTTATAGTATTAGATGTGTTATATATATTGTAACACTACAGCCATGATAGTAATAATATAATAGTAGTAATAATATAATGAGTTGCATTATAGTTAGTTTTACTGTTGCTATTATTTTTTTATACATTTACATTTATTTTTTCCAAACAAAATTATATGCTTTTATAGGGTTTTGTTTTTTAATATCTACCTATATAGTAGTATTTTTGTACAAAAAATCTAGTTGTTTATATAAATAATCATTAGACACACAAATTATAATAATAATTAAGTCGGGTAATTAATGACATAACAATAATGCAACTATTATTTAAAATTATGTAAATATAATAATCATTATAATTATCCCGCAGGGGCGGCTTTATAGCGAGCCGACGGTGAGTGGCGACACCGCATACCCCTATCCCGTGAGGGCTAAATGAGACCCTCTGACCCCGGCTTGCCTTGACCGGCCGGCCGGTGGTAGGAGTCGCAAGAGCTAAGACGTAAGCTCCAGGGTGGAATTGTTAAAGGCATGAAGTCGCTAGTAGCGTTTAGTGAAAGTGCAGCACACCTCTCGACACCCTAAGCTTTCCACGCCAATGTTGCTCCTTGCCGCCAATATAACGGTCCGCCTTTATGGGGGGGCCCCTTCAGTGGATGGCCAGTCACCCCCCGCCTTAATATTTTGTAATGAGGCATAATTGGCGGGTGCCGTACCTCATCCCATAGTCCAGATCACTGACCATTATGAATTCATAACAAAAGCCTATATTTTCTACCTGTTTAGATCAATACCCGAACTATGTTTTACACGTTTGTAATTGTACATCAAAACGGCCCTTGTCTAACATCCTGCTAGTGCTATATGCACTACACTGTATAGTATACATGATGTGGTCCATACAAAAGAAAAGGACAAACTCCGCTCAAAGTCTGTCTCTTTCTGGCCGGTAGTGCACCGTCTACATATGTAATCGTCTTGGTTACTATGTTGTTAAAGCAGCACAGATACCATAATGTCGATAAAGCAGGCAAGCGACCGCCATTACATTTCTTGTCACAAAAAGAAGCTGTTCATTGTCGTGTGCAATCCAAGAAAAATAAAATCAACTTTTACACAAATCACGGAGTATTCTTGAAGAGCCACCCACACAACTCCAGGACCTGGTTGCATCATTTCCATGGTCCTGTCGAGTCGGAAGAGTGTGGGCTCAGCGAAAAACAACGAAAAGGAAAAACCTAAGCGTCGGTTGTCGCCATCGCGTCGCGTGCACGGCCAGCAAAAGGCCACGCCAGCCAAGTGTACGAATGCAGTGCAAGCAGTTTACTTTCACGTCGATGTAATCTGGAGAGGAGCAGCCGGGTGTGAAGGTGCACTGGACAACCGGAGCGGGAAGCTGCAGCTGAGCTGAAAGACATCGGTGCAAGAAAAGTGACGCCGCGAGTGACGTCACAGCAAGAAACGCCCGCGGTCGAGACCACACGAGTAGGAAAGTTTATTTCGCGTTACGGACATCACGTCTGCGTCGTGTCGCCACGACGCCTGTCGGTCGCCTGTCGACGTGTCGCCTGTCGGTCAGCGCGTCGTCCGTCACACGTTTCCACAGTCGCCACGCATCCACACCGGGTCAGAAACGTTTGGAACGTGTCGGTGATGTCGGTCGTCGGTCTGGACACTCTGGAGCTTCGGGATTCGTTCGTCCTCGGAAGTATTTACGAAAATCGAAATGAACTTTAGAAATGTTAAGTTATTAAGATATTTTAACGAAAAGGCATAATTTATGAAGTGTAATGCAATGAAAAATCTCCTAGTTTTGATTAGGTAAGTGAATGTGACAATTCAGTACTAATTGTGAGTTGGTGGCATAAATTTTATCGAGATCTATCAGGGATTTCACATGCTTTTGTGACAATTCAGTACTAATTGTGAGTTTGTGGCGTAAATTTTATCAAGATCTATCAGGGAACAAGGTTTGTCATTGTTCACATATTTCATTCAACTGTGGTTAGTCTATTGTGTTGATTATACCAAATTATCATCAAAATGGGTTCAACGGCACTTATAAAGGGTCAGTTAGGGCATTTTACCCGTATGGAAAAGGCGTACGAAAATTACAAGAAGTCTCCTAAAGACAGATTGTCCAAAGAGTCCTACTTGCTCACGAGGTTAGAGTCCTTGGAGGCACAGTGGAAAATCATCACCGATAACCATAAAATGTTATTGTCAGAGGAGTCAGAACAAATACTTGCTCACAGGTATTTCCATGAGAATGTTTTTAGCGACATGGAAGAAACCTATATTGCCTACAAATCAGACATGCGAGAGGCTTTAGCTTTAGTAAAGGCTTCAATGTCGACATCCACATTGTTTGAAAAACCTCAGAGCAATGAAGTAAGTGTGAAATTGCCCAAGATAGAAATACCCATGTTTTCAGGACAGTATTGTGAATGGCAAACATTTAGAGACCTGTATGTTTCATTGATCGATAACAATATAGCTATAGATAATGTACAAAAAATGCACTATTTAAAGGGACACCTCTCAGGTGAAGCTGAACAGCTGTTGAGACATGTTCCTATCACAGCGGCAAACTACAAAGAATCATGGGCTCTTTTAAATAGTCGCTATAACAATAAAAGGTATCTTGCTAATTGTTTGTTACGACGTTTTATGGAACAACAAATTGTGAAGGTCGAGTCATGCAAGGCAATCAAGGACATTTTAGATACAACAAATGACTCTTTAAATGGGTTGAGAAATTTAGGTGTTGAGGTTGGTACCTGGGACATAATTGTCATATATGTAATATGCTTGAAACTTGACTGCGAGACACGCAAGCAGTGGGAAGCTAAAATCAGCAACTTAGACGACTTGCCTACCCTGCCACTCATGCGTGAGTTCTTAGAGTCAAGGTTCAGGTCACTTGAATTCTTAGACAAACCAAAGTCAACACCAAATTCTTCAATTCCTAAACCAAAAGTCATGCATGCCTTAGCAACAGACACCTCGACATGTTCCTATTGCAATCGTGTAGGCCACAAAATATCAAATTGCAAAAACTTCAGTAAATTAGATTTTAATTCTCGGCACAAGTTTGTTCAAACCTCGAAGCTTTGTTTCAATTGTTTAGGTAAAAATCATTCAGTTAACACTTGCACTTCTACCAGATGTCGCATATGCAATCACAAACATCATTCGTTATTGCACCCAAGTTCAAAAAAGGAGTTGTGTACTGCTAGTTCTTCTAAACCAGATGTAGCAGTTGTAGTGACTTCGTCAGATACTCCATCACCTTCGAATGTGACAGCACATTTCTCGAAGGAAACAGCGCCTACTCAGGTGCTGTTAGCTACAGCTCTTGTTCAGTCTCCAGCGAGCAATGGTAACACTCGCTTATTCAGAGCCCTCATAGATCAGGGTTCTCAAGCTTCTTTTGTCACTGAAGCAGTAGTACAATTGCTCAGTCTTAGAAAAACACCAACCAGAACCATAATTTCTGGTCTGGGCGGCAACTCAGGTACTTTGGCATCAAAGTACGGTGTTGTCTTGAAAGTTCAGTCATGCCATGATCCTAGTTTTCAGGTTGAGGTAAATGCGCACGTTCTCAGTGCCATTACAAGTCTACTTCCCAGCAGGAAAATTGTGGAAATTGATTGGCCTGATTTAGCAAAGATAAGTTTAGCTGACCCACAATATGACACACCAAACAAAATTGACATTTTGTTAGGTGCTGATGTTTATGGTCAGATAGTAAGAGATGGCTTGATTAGGGGTCCTAACGGCGTTCTCACGGCACAATGCACCGCCTTAGGCTGGATCTTGACAGGTCCCACACATCTGTCTGATGGTGATCAAATCATCTCACAACCACATTGTTATCATAATGTGATTACAAGTATGCATGTACACATAGATAACAACGAATTGTTAAAACAATTCTGGCAACTTGAGTCTGATTCCTTCGAACAAAAAATGCTCACTGAAGAGGAGAAATCATGTGAGGATTTTTATAGTCAAACAACAACAAGAGACTCCACTGGTCGGTATATTGTGCGACTTCCATTTCGTGATGACAACCCTCAATGTGTCCAGGGCAACTCAAGAGATATTGCGCTCAAGAGATTTCGGTATCTTGAGGATCGTTTCAAGAAAAAACCCGAAGTAAAGGCAAGCTACTCCGATGTAATGCATGAATACATGGTCCTTGGTCACATGGAACGTATTACTGGCACCGATGAGAGGCAATCTGAAAGTGTTTATCTGCCACATCACGCCGTAATACGTGAAGACAAAGCTACAACTAAGGTCCGGGTTGTATTCGATGCATCTTGTCGTGGAACCAACGGGGTATCTCTTAATGACACATTGATGGTCGGGCCCACCATACAACAAGATCTAAGGCACATCATTATGAGATGGCGCACACATCCAATCTGCCTGACTTCAGACATCGTGAAGATGTACCGTCAAGTCATGGTCAGCAAGCGGGATGCAGACTTCCAGCGGCTTGTATGGAGAGATGATCCAGAATCTGAAATGAAAGAGTTCAGATTAGTGCGAGTTACTTTCGGCACAGCATGCGCTCCATACCTGGCTGTGAAGACACTGCAGCAGCTGGCTCTCGATGAAGGTGAAGAGTTTCCTGAAACAGCAAACAGGGTTAAAACAGATTTTTATGTAGATGATTTGTTGACTGGTTGCGAAACAGTAGAGGAAGGAATCAAGATCTACAAGGAAATGAAGGAATTATTAGAAAGGGGAGGTTTTCAACTACAAAAATGGACTACTAACAACAAGGATTTGGCAAGGATAGTGAGGGATGAGAAAGAAGACCAAGAGGAGAGGTTAGATATAAGAATGAATGAAGTGGTCAAAATTCTTGGACTCACCTGGGATAAAGGATCAGATTCATTTCATTACTCAGTGCAACTGCCTGAATTGCACGAACCTATCACAAAGAGGAAGGTAATATCTGATATCTCACGTCTCTTTGATCCACTGGGATGGGTCGCACCCTGTGTCGTTGTGGCCAAGGTGATGATCCAGAAGATTTGGTTAGCTGGAATAGATTGGGATGAGGAGTTACCGGACGATTTGTTGAAGGAATGGCTAACTTACCGGTCAAATCTGGTATATGTTCAAGATATCTCAATACCAAGATGGATCGAGACCAGATTTGATGATAAATGTAGAGAGCTCCACGGTTTTGCTGATGCCTCGATTTCCAGTATAGCGGCTGCAGTGTACCTCAGGGTAATTGACGCTAGCGGAAATACGCATGTAAATCTTGTTGCTGCAAAAACTAAGGTAGCTCCTACGATGCAAGTTTCTGTCCCGAGACTAGAGCTGATGGGAGCAGTTTTACTAGCTAAACTACTCACAGAAGTGACAACCGTGTTGGGCATCAACTGCTTAAACGTTCATGCATGGACTGACTCAACGGTGGTCTTAGCATGGCTCAGTAGCCATCCAAGTCGTTGGACGACTTTCATTGGCAACAGGACTTCTGATATCCTGTCTAGATTTGACAACACTCATTGGGCACATGTCCAATCGTTGGATAACCCTGCAGATATCGCATCCAGAGGTAGCACACCTATGGAACTTGCTCAGTGCAGCTTGTGGCTGCAGGGTCCCACATGGCTCAAGAACTCGGTTATTAATTATACCCGACCAAAATCAATATCTACTGATCTGGAACAAAGAAAAGTTAAAGTCCATCTAACTGTGGACTCCACAGATGATCCTTTATGGACAAGATATTCATCTTTGCGAAGGCTGGTTCGGGTTGTAGCTTTTTGTCGAAGATTCTTAAAAATCAAGGCCGTCAAAAATAAGATTCACAAGTTTGAACCTTATCTTACATGTTCTGAACTTGACGAATCACTTGATGTCTGCATACGCCGGTGTCAAGTTCTAGAATTAGATCACACAAAACTCAAAGCATTGAACCCTTATCACGACGACAAAGGAATTCTGAGGGCCCAAGGTAGACTTCAGAACGCCAACCTTTCAGAATCTACAAAGCATCCTATTATTTTGCCGCACAAGAGTCACTTCACCAATCTCATAGTAGATG
Organism: Cabera pusaria; assembly: GCA_954871355.1. Taxonomy (NCBI): domain Eukaryota; kingdom Metazoa; phylum Arthropoda; class Insecta; order Lepidoptera; family Geometridae; genus Cabera; species Cabera pusaria. The sequence continues at coordinate 12,037,350 of OX940894.1, forward strand.
ATTCTCATCGAAAGACGCTGCACGGCGGTCCATTGTTGATGCTGAACCACTTGCGCACGAAATTTTGGATTGTTTCGGCCAAAAATCTGGTCAAAAATTGTGTACGCAAGTGTGTTACTTGTGTCAAACAGTCTGCAATCACAAGAAACCAATTCATGGGTCAGTTGCCTTCAGCGAGAGTGACTCCTGCTCGAGTTTTTTTGCGTAGCGGCGTAGATTTTGCGGGTCCGATGAACCTTCGGATGTCGAAGGGTCGCGGCAATCGGTGCTATAAAGGCTATATTTGTCTTTTCGTATGTATGGTCACCAAGGCCATACATTTGGAAGCTGTAAGTGACTTAAGTGCCGAAGGATTTATCGCTTGCTTCAAACGATTTGTGGCTCGTCGCGGTCACGTCAGTCAAATTTGGAGCGATAATGGGACCAATTTTGTTGGTGCTTCCAAAGAACTTCAAAGTATCGTTGACCCTCAATCGTCGTCTGTAGCAGTGGATATACGCGAATGGTTAGCAAACAACGGCGTTACGTGGCATTTCATTCCCCCTCATGCGCCGAATCACGGCGGGTTATGGGAAGCAGGGGTGAAATCAACAAAACACCACCTTCGGCGCGTTGTTAAAGACTCCACTCTAACATTCGAAGAAATGTCAACAGTTCTGTCACAAATTGAGGCTTGCCTCAATTCAAGACCTTTGTCAGTTCCTGACAATAACTCAGACCCACTTACTCCGGGTCATTTTTTAATTGGAGAACCCCTGGTTGTGGTTCCTGATCATGACTATGAGCAAAGCAACATCAGCACCTTGAGAAGGTGGCAATTAACACAACGAATGGTGCAGAGTTTTTGGAGAAAATGGTCAAACGAATATTTGGTGCATTGCATACAGCGATACAAATGGTCAAAGTTTACTCCTGAACCGAATGTAGGTGATATAGTTCTTGTCAAGGAAGACAATCTTCCTCCCGCACGATGGTTGCTCGGTAGGATCGAGGCAAAGCATCCAGGTTTGGACAACATAACCCGAGTGGTCACCCTCAAGTGTAAAGGTTCTCTCATCAAGAGACCTACATCAAAACTTTGTGTACTGCCAGTAACAGTTTAAGTAAAATGTAATTGAAATTTTTTAATGTTAAATTTAATGTTTCAATCTGTATCACAAATGCATATTCACTTTTTCAATACATCAATACCCCCTTGACCTCATGGTGGGCGGTATATGTAGTAGTAGGTGGACAAGAACATTGAAATAACGTTCTTGGTGGGCGGAATGTTTAGATCAATACCCGAACTATGTTTTACACGTTTGTAATTGTACATCAAAACGGCCCTTGTCTAACATCCTGCTAGTGCTATATGCACTACACTGTATAGTATACATGATGTGGTCCATACAAAAGAAAAGGACAAACTCCGCTCAAAGTCTGTCTCTTTCTGGCCGGTAGTGCACCGTCTACATATGTAATCGTCTTGGTTACTATGTTGTTAAAGCAGCACAGATACCATAATGTCGATAAAGCAGGCAAGCGACCGCCATTACATTTCTTGTCACAAAAAGAAGCTGTTCATTGTCGTGTGCAATCCAAGAAAAATAAAATCAACTTTTACACAAATCACGGAGTATTCTTGAAGAGCCACCCACACAACTCCAGGACCTGGTTGCATCATTTCCACTACCATCTTTCCATAGTTTATTATATCCTCCGATCAATACACAACTAGCTGTTACCCGCGGCTTTGCCCGCGTTATTTGTGTCTTTATGACCATTGAGGTCTAGATCGATGATCTCTTAGGCCAAGTCACCATAGATGACCCTCAAAGTCGAACTTAATATCCTCTATTGTTAAAGTCATTAATCATTTTGGTTAGGTATAGGAAGTTGTGCTGTTTGAATGTTTGACTCAACACAACAGTTCCTGAAACATTTCTTCTTACCCGCAGCTTCGCCCGCGTTATTTGTGTCTTTATGACCATTGAGGTCTAGATCGATGATCTCTTAGGCCAAGTCACCATAGATGACGCTCAAAGTCGAACTCAAAATCCTCTATTGTTAAAGTCATTAATTATTTTGGTTAGCTTAGTATACGAAGTTGTGCTGTTTAAATAATTGACTCAACACAACAGTTTTTATGACCTACTAAGTCAAGACCGATGGACCTAAGGTTAAACTTGATATCCACTTATTTTAAAATGAAAAATCATTATGATTATTGAACGTTGTACTGTTTCAATTAATAAAATCGTTTTGATGCAAGTGGCTATTAAAATACAAAAAATGATGAAATATAACCTACAAAGTAGATAAAACAAAGGTTTGTGCGAGCGCAGCGAGCGCTATTAATCCGCGAACGAATCGAGCGCAAAAATTTTTATGTCACTTTATGACCCTGACAGTTTTTATGGCCTGCTAAGTCAACAACGATGACCCTAAGCTTAAACTTAATATCCACTTATTTCAAGGTAAACATCATTATGATTATTGAAGGTTGTACTGTTCCAATGTATGACACGTTTTGATGAATGTGGCTATTAAAATACAAAAGTTGCTGAAATGTTTCCTACAAAGTAGATATAACAAATGCTTGCACGACGTGAGTGAGTGCTATTTCTGCGCGAGCGTAGTAAGCGCTATCACTGCGCAAGCGAAGCGAGCGCGAAAATGTTTACGACCTTTTATAACCCCGACTGTTTTTATGACCTACTAAGTTAACACTGATGACACAAAAGTTAATCTTGATATCCACTTATTTTTAGGTTAATAATCATTATGGTTATGCGTAATCATTATGATGCGCGAGCGTTATCAATGCGCGAGCGAAGCGAGCGTAAAAAATTTTTACGTCTTTTTTATGACTCTGACAGTTTTTATGACCTACTAAGTCAAGACCGATGACACAAAGGCTAAACTTGATATTTCACTTATTTAAAAATAAAAAAAACATTATGATTATTGAAGGTTGTACTGTTTCAATTTATAAACTCGTTTTGATGCATGTGGCTATTAAAATACACAAAATGCTGAAATATTACTACAAAGTAGATAAAACATAGGTTTGCACGAGCGCAGCGAGCGCTATCAATGCGCAAGCGAAGCCAGCGCGAAAATGTTTACGTCATTTATTACCCTGAAAGTTTTTATGACCTACTAAGTCAAGACCGATGACCCTAAGGTTAAACTTGATATCCACTTATTTTAAGGTAAAAAAATCATTATGATTATAGAAGGTTGTAGTGTTTCAATTTATAAACTCGTTTTGATGCATGTGGCTATTAAAATACAAAAAAATGCTGAAATATTACCTACAAAGTAGATAAAACAAAGTTTTGCGCGAGCGCGATATTTTTTAATTTTATGACCCTGACAGTTTTTATGACCTACTTAGTCAAGACCGATGACCCTAAGGTTACACTTGTTATCCACTTATTTTAAGGTAAAAAATCATTATGATTATTGAAAGTTGTACTGTTCCAATGTATGACTTGTCTTGATGAATGTGGCTATTAAAATACAAAAGTTGCTGAAATGTTTCCTACAAAATAGATATAACAAAAACTTGCGCGACCGGAGCGAGCGCTATTACTGCGCAAGCGTAGTAAGCGCTGTCGCTGCGCGAGCGAAGCGAGCGCGAAAATTTTTTACGACCTTTTATGACCCTGACAGTTTTTATCACCTACTTAGTTAACACTGATGACACAAAGTTAAACTCACTATCCACTTATTTTAAGGTTAATAATCACTATGATTATTGAAGGTTGTACTGTTTCAATTTATGGACTCGTTCTGATGCAAGTGGCTTTTACATTACAAAAAATGCTGTAATATTACCTGCAAAGTAGATAAAACAAATGCTTGCGCGAGCGTAGCGAGGGCCATCAATGCGCGAGCGTAGTGAGCGCGAAAATTTTTTACGTCTTTTTATGACCCTTACAGTTTTTAGGACCTAATAAGTCAACACCAATGACCCTAAGGTTAAACTTGATAGCCACTTATTTTAAGGTTAAAAATCATTATGATTATTGAAGGTTGTACTGTTTCAAATTATGGACTCGTTCTAATGCATGTGGCTATTAAAATACAAAAGTTGCTGAAATATAACTTACAAAGTAGATCAAACAAATTATTGCGCGAGCGCAGCGAGCGCTATCACTGCGCGAGCGAAGTGAGCGGGAAATTTTTTACGTTTTATGACCCTGACAGTTTTTATAACCTACTTAGTCAACACCGATGACCTTAAGGTTAAATGTGGCTGTTAAAACACGAATGCTTTCGAAATACTTCCCACAAAGCAGATAAAACACGTTGGGCAAGCAAAGCATTGATATGATTATGCAAACTCTATGTAAAGTTAACAAAAAATATAGGCACCCACACTTAACTGCCGAATAAAATATTCTTTGCCCTTTTATGCTCTATTTAATGTCTTCGTACAAAATTTCATCTGAATCGGTCAAACTGTTTGGCCGAAAAGAGGCCATTCATTTACAAAATTCCATAATAAAAATATAGACAACCAAAATGTCTACCCAAAAAAAAAGTATTCGTTGCCCTTCTATGTCTTTTTGACTGTCTGTGTACAAAATTTCAGCTTAATTGGTTAACCCGTTTGACTGAGAGTAGGCCACACATTTACAAAGTTCAATTTAAAAATTCTGGACACCTGGACTCGACTGCCAAAAAAAAAGTATCCTATGTAATTCTATGCAATATGAACTGACACATGTATAAAATGTCAGCTGAATCGGTCAAGCTGTTTAGCTGATAAGAGGCCACACATTCACAAAATTTAATAAAAAAATCTAAACACTTAGACTCGATAGCCGAAAAAAAGTATCCGATATCTTATTCTGCCCTATGAACTGTTTTTATACAACATTTCAGGCGAATTGGTTAAGCCGTTTATTCGAGAAGAGGTCTTATATTTACAAAATTCAATTAAAAATGTCTGGACTTCCTGACTCGAAAGCCAGAAAAAAAGTATCCTATATCCTATTCTACCCTATGAACTGTTTTTATACAACATTTCAGGCAAATCGGTCAAACCGTTTATTCGAGAAGAGATCTTATATTTACAAAATTCATTTAAAAATATTTGTACCCCCTGACTCGATAGCCATAAAACGTATTCTATATTCTATTCTGCCTTATGAGCTGTCTTTATACAACATTTCAGGCAAATCGGTCAAGCCGTTTATTCCAGAAGAGGTCTTTTATTTACAAAATTCAATTACAAATATCTGGACTCCCTGACTCGACAGCCAGAAAAAAAGTATTCTATATCCTATTCTGTCCTATGACATGTATTCATACAAAATTTCAGGCAAATCGGTCAAGCCGTTTATTCGAGAAGAAGTCTTTTATTTACAAAATTCAATTAAAAATATGTGGACCCTCTGACTTGATAGCCAAAAAAAAGTATTCTATATCCTTTTCTGCCCTATAAACTGTCTTTATACAACATGTCAGGCAAATCGGTCACGCCGTTTATTTGAGAAGAGATCTTATATTTACAAAATTCAATTAAAAATATTTGGATCCCCTGACTCGATAGCCAGAAAAAAAGTTTTCTTTATTGTATTCTGCCTTATGAACTGTCTTTATACAACATTTCAGGCAAATCGGTCAAGCCGTTTATTCGAGAAGAGGTCTTTTATTTACAAAATTCTAATACAAATATCTGGACCCCCTGACTCGACAGCCAGAAAAAAAGTATCCTATATCCTATTCTGTCCTATGACATGTATTCATACAAAATTTCAGGCAAATCGGTCAAGCCGTTTATTCGAGAAGAAGTCTTTTATTTACAAAATTCAATTAAAAATATGTGGACCCTCTGACTTGATAGCCAAAAAAAAGTATTCTATATCCTATTCTGCCCTATAAACTGTCTTTATACAACATGTCAGGCAAATCGGTCAAGCCGTTTATTTGAGAAGAGATCTTATATTTACAAAATTCAATTAAAAATATTTGGATCCCCTGACTCGATAGCCAGAAAAAAAGTTTTCTTTATTGTATTCTGCCTTATGAACTGTCTTTATACAACATTTCAGGCAAATCGGTCAAGCCGTTTGACCGTGAAGAAGTCCCAAACAAACAAACAAACAAACAAATAAACAAACTGACTTTCGCATTTATAATATTGGTGTTGGTTGGTGTTGATAATTTATAAATTGTAAAGGGCCTCTTGACGTTGGCTTCGGCTCCGTCAATGCCTTCCAAAGGTCTGGGCGTATTACGACCCGAGAGATTAGATCGAATAATAGTAGTTTATGCAACTGTCATTTAATACCCGTGTTATATGCAGTTGCATACACTACTTTATCTTCACTAATGCAATTAATCAAACAACAAGAGTAAAAGCTGACAATAGTTTATTTATAATAATTGTTCAAATTTTGGATGGTACAATATTGAAAGTTAAAATGCCAAAAAGTTATTATATTCTTTTTCATATAATTTTCTAGTTTTTTCTGGCAAAAGATTGTGAGTTACTTTTGTTGCCAATTCTAGAATATCCGGAGGCGTACAAATATCATCGTCGCTATCCATTTTTAACTTTTAATTTGTATTTTAAAAACAAAACACATTGCGAAACATTAAATTCACGCGTACGTGTATTGTCAGTGAACTTGCCGCCATTAAAATCTAACCGATGAGAGCGCAGTTGCGCGCGCAGGGCCAATCAGGAGCGAGCGCGCGCTGTTCTTTTTTTATTTAATTGGCACAAGATCTTACCAAAGAGTTTTGTGGATGTAAGTTTAGTAGTTTCGACGAAGTTTTCACGTATAACCCAACTGTTTTCAAAAGCCAGCCTAATATCAAAATTTTATACAACTTGTATGAGGATTTTGACATAAGGCTCGCCAGGTTAATTGGTCGCGTTTTATTGATGTTATAATGAGATTTTACGATATCGATGTGGATATTATACCATCATGTGAAATTGCTTAAATTGAGTGTTTTGTTATCTGCGCTATAACAGTAGTAATTATAAGTCAAGTATTGGAAACATAAGTAGAATGTTATAACATTAGTGTAGATAAATGAATTATAATTATAATTCATTCATTACATAACTGCATTTGTAATATTATCACATTTACATTTAAATCACTACATAGTGACGTAGTATAATTATCTTTTTTATGACATAGTATAAAACAAAGTCGCTTCCCGCTGTCTGTCCCTTTGTATGCTTAAATCTTTAAAACTACGCAACGGATTTTTATGCGGTATTTTATATAATTTTTAAATAGATAGAGTGGTTCAAGAGGAAGGTTTATAAGTATAATACATGCATGATATAGTAGAGAAACACTGATAATTTTAGAGGTTTCTAATGTGATGTCGTAAATAAACACTTACTTTGCATACGCTGGCTGAGCCCTACGAGATAGATTATTTTTTACGAGAAATAATGGCTTAATTACGAAGCGATTTTAAGCAATACAGCATTAATTCTTATCTAATTGAGTACCTTAAATACATTGTGCATTTAATATAAATCAATATTGCCCTTTACAGCGTGTAATTTAAATGAATATTTTCGAAGATATTACAGATTTAAAATGCAGGGACATAGCGGTTGCGGCACTCAGCATTGCACCCGTGCGAAACCGGGTGGGTACAATAAAAATATTCCTTAACGTAAAAATATATTACAAGCAAACCATTTTAAAATTGGATCAAATATCCTACGGCAAAAGCACTCAACTGGAAAACGAATACGCTAAAAACAACCAACAAATGTGAACCCTATGTTACTCCTCCGACTAAAGCTGATCTAATGATTAAAATCTCATAATTAAATTTTTCCAACGGTGAGTTTTGAAGTTATAGAAATTCCATTTAGTACATTTGTAAATAATCTGGGGCTTGTAATGGATCAATGTCTAATCTGGGATCAAGTTTAAAACTATAGAGGCAGAATTAGCTTACAAAATTTAAGCATTCGATTAATTTTTGGCTAACGTAAATATGACTACGTATCTCAGTATCGCTTAAAGGTCATGACTGTAGCTTCTTATTCACCGGAATGTTCTCATCTTTTCCTTTCTTTACAATAATATTTTTTTACCATTGCCACTCAAAAAAGAGCACTTTATTTATCGATAGCAGTGAATAAAACGCTCTTTTACTCACTCGGTGAATAAAAACATTTTGAATTTGGAACAAGCACGATATACAAATTATGTACAAAAAATAAATAAAACTTGCTGAAAGTGCCTACTAGCCGGCTAAATGGACATATACCATAGAAGCTATATAATTAAATAAAAATAAAAATCCCGCCAATGTTGGTTATTTTTTTTTTGTTTTCATTTTGCTCCACACGATTAGTGTATTCAGCCAGAATACATTTTTAAAATTATTCAAGTTTTTGTAAATTCAAGTCATAAAGTTAAGTCTAAGTCGCATTTCTGATCAAGTTGAAGTCTCAGTCTAGTCCAAGTCATATCCTTAGTAAAGATGTGAACTATACTGAAGATTTTCAGTGCAATTTTTGCAAAATATGTAGCATGTTTTTCAAGATTGTGCTGTTTCCCTACACACACAAACACATTCACCAGCACTAAATGCTTAATAATCCACATTTATTACACAATAATAATAACATATGAAATAAAACATATGATAAATATAAATAGGTACTATAAGTAGGTACTACTTTTTATTTTCTCGTAGTCAATGGTAAAAAGAAGATTACACTACTCGTGAATAAAAAATGTAATCTCGGTCCTTGTATCCCTCGCTCCGCTCAGGATTCTGATCTAGACTCCTTCGCTGCTCTCGGAATCCAACTTAGTCCCTCGATTTAAATTGCCTTTTTATTCACTTGTTGTATAATCTACTATTAACACTCCACGTTATCTTAAGGAACGTTTCAACTTCTTTCATAACGCAAACTCTGTCTCATATGGTATCAGAAAATTATAGCCTAATTTTCCACCTCACTGTTTTGTGTTTTTTTGACAAATGTTTTATTATAAAGGTTGTTCGCCTGTGGAACTTTTTGCTTGAGGATATTAAAATACCTCATTCCGTTATTTATATATATTAAATCAATAAAACTTAATTTAAGGACCATTTAAAACTATTTTATCTGTCAATGTAACTGGGGTCGCAATGTTTATCCGTCAGTGTATGTATTAATGTTTTATTGTTTTAATTACTTATGTATGCATTTGATAGTTATGTACCGAACTTTTTAATATCTTATACTTTATAGGCTAGCCTATGAACACTATCTCGCCTGGTGGTAAGCGATGATGTCGTCGAAGATAGTGAACACGCTAAGACTGTTGGCTGGTATAGAGCACCGTAGAGTTATGGCGGCAGATTTTTTCTTTATGATAGTAAGTTAGTTATACTTAGGTAGGTGATAAGTTATATTACTTGTACTTGTATCGGTTATGTTTATATGTGGGTATTTTATTGAGTGATAAGCATTTAGAATTCCCTTCCGTCCAATATCCATAATGTTCTATCCTCTTCATACAAAAGTTTGCTGGAAGAGATCGCTATTAGCGATAATATCGCCCATTGTAACACATAATACTACATACAATTTGTACATAACTTAGTTTACTTAGTTTTGTAATGTTGTAAAAAGAAAGATTTTATCTATCTAACAGTTAATTAAGTTTGAGTTTTTAACCGACTTCACAAAAAAGGAAGAGGTTATCAATTCGTCTGTATGTATTTTTTTTGTGTATGTTACGCGATTACTCCGTCAATTGTGAACGGATTAAAATGTTTCTTTTTTTATAGAATAGATAAATACACCAACTATAGGAATACAATTCTAATCACTTAAATCACCTAAACGAAATCTACTCCGAGGCATCCGTTCGTGTTTGTTATTTTTTCATCTTTCCTTAGGTTAGCAATGCTGAGCAGTAACTGTTATTATGCATGATAATGCTCGACGTGTCAAGCACTTAATTATGGAAGCGCTGCGACAAAGTTTGCAGTAAATTTGTGCAGCTTATTGTAAATAACCTGTTTGTTTACTACTGACGCCGTGATAGTGCGCCAAATACGGAAAACAAAGTGTTTGTGTGTGTGTGTGTGTTTTCTAATACTTTTAATCTCTTTACTCTGCGTCTCGTTATTGTGCGCCACCGTTCATTTTTTTTACTAATCTCCATTCTATGGTTGTCTGGATGTTGCTTTTAGCGATGAGACCGCTGATTACCCATTGGTAATACTATTGTTGTTTTATTTTAAGTATTTAATTGGTGATCAACAAAAAGTTATTGTATAATAATGAGCCTCAAAGACAAAGGTATTGGTATGTTTTTTAGCAGCTTTATTTATGTACATGCATGTTGTCATCAAGATCGGATGATTTATTTAATACAGGACACTATATTCTTAGTCGTATTTTGGTTTTCCCATAATTTATATTCTAATTAATTGCAATGTTACAACTATGAGTTTCTTAGCCATTTACTTAACAAAATCAGCATTTGTTTTGCTCGATCTCTTACCATTCCAGAACAACATTCTTTCAGAGTCATCCCCCTGGAAAAAAAGACCCAGGTCTTTTCACGTTTAGCTTGTCACTTCTGTGGAAGACCGTAACATTTAGTCACGTCAAAACAAGGCAAGGCACTAACCAATTGATAAGTAAAACACAACTAGATATGTTGTTAAGTAATACTCAATAGCAAGACGTTTGCCTTATACTATGCGACAACACATGTCTGTAACAAATACTGTGTCACGCAAAACTCTGAATAACCAAAGCTTTGAATGTCACTATTCTGGTTATTTTGTTACTCTCAATAAAATGTCCAATAATTTGTGAACCCCTTAGAATGATTGATCTGATGATTTAAGACCAAAATTATCGTACAATGAAGTTGTATAAGATCAGAAATCTTCGGATAACTATTCCGCAATAAAGTTACGAACAAATTAACTTGTCGTTTAACGGTCCAGGGTGCAAACCGCAATGTGGATGTTTCATACTTTAGGGTCACAAATTCGGTTACAAAATACACAAATTAAAAATACATACATGGTTTCGAACATCGGATCGGAAGCGCATTAGATAAAAACATGTTTTAAATGTTAATGTTGTTTTGGCTGTTTTTCACTGCTATGTATTTTTCCGGAATGCATATTTTTATCTAGATTATTTTATTCATTTTTCTATTCCATATACACTTTAATGTAAAATCGCAAAATTAAACAAGCTTTCAATTAAAATAGAGCCTCAATTTTTTATTTGCCATTTTTTATGTGTATACGAGGAGATGACCGTACTGATCGAAAGTGATTAACGTCGCCTATGGACATTTGTACCTAACTCTAATGTGTTGCCGACCTTTTGAGGCTCTTTTAACGCCCTGTGTGAAGGACGATCCTTTTCGAAGTGCTATTGAATAGCCCTTCAGGGAAACGGTTGAAAAAAAATCAATTTAAAGTAGCTATCATGCTACAAATTTAAATTCAAAACATTTGATATAAATGTTTCTATAAATCTTTATTTTGTAAATTCAATCGTGAAAATTCTTATTCTATAAGAAGCGTTAGGATCGTGGCATTCGTGTATGGTACTAAATTTATACTTTGAATTAAAACTTTCGATGCCTACGTTAGCGTCCAAAATAAGATAAAGTTACTGCTTTAACTAAATATTGAAATTCCTTGGCAATATTTAAGCAGAATATCCAGAACTTATGACGTTTGTCCAAGGGAAGTATTTCTGCGTCAGCTTGAAGCGTGCTGCAAGCCAGATACAATTTCACGCTGTGCCAACTTGCAAAATTCGTAGCGAAATTCTAATTTTATACAGAATACGGATGGAAGCACGATGCTTATATTTAACAGCTATGTGACGTGTCAGCTCAGTTAACAGTTGGCGAGCGGTGCAAGACGTAAGGCATTAAATACTCTACATTTTGTTGTTTAAGAAAAGCTCCGCTTTCGTTTTATGTCGTATGATATGTTTGAAACGTGTCAAAGGAATACATCCTCTTCGTTTTAGAATCAATGTTTACGTGTTAAAAAGTTTTGCAATGCTTATCGTTTTATGTACTTACAAGTTTTCATATTTCAACTCCAAGTCAACCTTAACCAAATTTTAAACCAAAAGTTTTTGATTAATTGAATCCTTCATTGTCTATTAACTTTTAATAAAAAGAACAAGCACAAATTGAACATTGGAAATTTATCCTGGAAATGTCTCATTAAGAATGCTAAAGCTGGCGAACAAAAGTGGATAATCTGTTTGGCGTCCAGAGAATATTAAAGAAGCCGACCGGCCCGGAAGGTCTTTTGTTCAGATCAAAGCAATCTCACGGCTTTACTAATTGACCTTTGCATTTTGATGGAGTTTTCTAAATTCACATTTAGTGATGCAACGATACATCGGTCACTTTTAATACCGAAACCTAAAAAATATCGCATGGAATATTAGAGTAAGTGTATAGGGATTTTTGTGTATTGCTTTTTGATAAGTTTAAGTACCAAATTCAATATTCTAATGGTTTATACAGCTCAATAATATAAAAAAATAAACAGGTATTTTATAGTATAACAGGTAATACAGGTATTCAAAATTGAGATATGTAAAATTTCGAAATGTTATTCATTTGGTTCACTGAAAGTGTACATAATACAATTGAAAGTATTATTATTTACCATATCTCTATCTCTACATAATTATAATAAACTTATAGAAAAACTAATTCTGTACATACATTGAATATTTTTAGGGAGAATTAGTGCTTCCTGTTAAAGATATGCTACTAAGCCTAAAACAACAGTTCTTAGAATTTTTGTCTGTTTAACTGTTTGTCTGTGTGTTTCAAAGCGCAAAACTCAACAACGGCCGCCTCAATTTTGATGCGGTGTTAAACAAACGATGAAGGAATGTATGGGGAGCCCCAGCCCCACCTTTATCTTTTATTTTGTATAAATATCGTAAAGTAGTTTACAGAATACACCTACCTACCAATTTTCAACCGTGTAGTCTTAATAGTTTTGGAATAAAGTGGCTGTGACATACGGACAGACAGACATGACTTCATACCTCTACGCGTTCCTGATAAAAAGGGTATTGTGATATATACGTACAGACAACAAAGTGATCCTATAAGGGTTCCTCTTTTCCTTTTGAGTACGGTACCCTAAAAATTAGGTGTTGTAAGTATGTTGGTCAGTAATTTACAATGAGATCGCTTGGATTGATTTAGCTAGTATTTGGAAAAGTCACAGAACATGGTAAACCTATAAATAAGGTGGGAAAATGTTGTCCAGGAAAAGTGGGGAAAAGTATAAACAAGTTAATATTTTGAGGGCCAAGTAGTGTAGTAAAAAAAAAAAAACCCACTACACAATTTAAAATCAATCATATTAATATCATATTACATACAGTAATGGGGAAATGGTCGGCTTTGACGCCAGAGGTACCGAGTTCAATCCTCACCGTGCACTAATGTTGAAAAATTTATGTGCGCTTTTCACAGTGGCCTGAAGGAAAAACATCGTTAAGAAACCCTCAACCCCCGCATGGTGGTAGGACACTATCTAGTTTCCACCTGGCCAGCTAGCACCCTCAGATTAGAAAAATCTGTCGCCAAACATCTAATGTGTTGCGGCAGCCATCCTTGAGAGCCAGTTCCCATTCTAGGCCTAGCGTGCTACCATCCTCGAGCGTATAATCATTTACCTACAGGTAAGATAGTAGTCAAACGCTAGCTTATATCATATTAAAAAAATATGGACTAAACAGTATCTGTCAGATCAGCTGTTTTGGGAAAACACGTATTGTTTGTTTTTTTGTGTCTATTTTGTTATCTACGAATTAAAATGTATATTTCGATTCGATTGGTAGAACCATAGAATAAAAACAACATCCTTCATCTATGGTAGAACTGAAGACACCCATCGTCTTTCAATCGTGAATACGTCTCATGGTCGGTTTATGAGGTCGGTTTATTGAGAGGTTATCTACTCAAATGAACCGTTATTGAATAGATAAACAGTCAATAAATGTACTCAGAAACAAGCCATTAGTCGATAGAATTATTTTTTAACGCAGTGATACATACAATTAATATGTTTTTTTTGATGGAATTGGTACTTAATTAATATACATAGTATATAAGTAAATAGTGCATACTTAATAAAATATATATAAACTAACATTAAAAGTACTTTCTCGAGAATTCAATGTGATTGAACTGTACTGCACTAAACTGTGCATTTGGCATAATCCATTACTTTTTCTCCGGCAGTTATCACCACGCCGTGTGTACATTACTTGCTATGCTTGGGGAGCGTGACATGGGCTATATATTTTTTTATACTGAAAGAGTAGTGTATTCAGAAATAGAAGCTAGTGTCGTGAGTGAAGGTTTATCGGTAGAAAGCCTTGTAGGGGCAGGTCGGCACGCCTCCCGTCGCGGAGGCACCGTAATGCCTTGTTCTTGGAAGTTCCTAATTGTTTCCGTGAGTTCGAGGCACGACACAATTTGACTCATTTGAGCGTTCTAATTTTAGTTTTATTGCAGATTTTAATAACTAATGCATAGTACGGAATGTTTATGTTAATTTAATATGGTACTTATGTAATACAATAAGATCAATTTTTAAACTAAAAGAAGATTCCTGTCATTGATAATAGTGGTTTGGGATATAATTGCGCTACACATAAATTGTTCTTGCATTATATTATTTCTGCTGTATGGTATTCTTTGCTGTAATCTCTCAATCTTCCTGACATAAAAAAATAAATTAAACTTATTACAGTCGTGTTACTATGGAGAGGATTGTATGACCGCAAAGCAGCATTTTATTCGCTCTTGCGTAGGTACATAATACCATTGGTTCTGTGAGTAGAGTAGACATCGCATGCCCTTATAAAAATTGGAATTCGCCCATATATAATGCTACAAGAAACTTCACCTCCTTTCTACCCTCCACTCCCCCTTCTAGGATTTTATTTTTCACCACATCTTATGTAGAATGAAGTCCTTAGTGTGCTTTTCATATTTGATTGAAATTCGTCCATAAATGCCGCTTCAGTAAAATTCTTGCCCTTTTTGACATTTTTTTCGCAACATACAAGATGTTATGTAATGTTATGTAGAATAAAGTCTTTAGTGTGCCTTTCCATTTTGACTGAAATCCGTTGATAAATAACAGCAAACTTCTCCCTTTCCCCCTATTTTCCCCCCAATCAAAAAACGCGATCGACAAAAAATAAAAGAACTCGTGCCAATTTTCGGCAAAATAGGTTGATGAACTGTAGGTGAAAACAGACAGACAAACAACCGGACAAAAGCATTTTTGGCCTAGTCGAAACTGAGACGCTTCGCTCGCTACGCTCGCTCGGTCAATTATTAAAATAAAAATGTTTAAGATCTTGTGGTAGGCTCCCAGGCTCCCAGTATATACGCGTAAATATATACAAATATTAAGCAAACGTTTGGCTGGAATCTAACCTGATTTTAAGTAACGACGCAGCCGAAGACGTATCAAGCTTGCTCAGACTAGTCACTACCTATTCACTCTTGATTTGAACATTTCCTCGTGTTTGCCGACTGCCTCTCCTTCATGTTTTGGAGGAGAGGCAGTCGGTGGCAGATCATAATTTACCACACTTTATAATCTGTTTTGGTCAAGATAGAGTCATTGATTGACACAAAATGTTCGTTATTTATTTATTCTGTATCATAATGTTTACTCCCAGGCGGAAAATCACTGATTAAACATAAATCGATATAACATAATTATTAGCTATGTTAATATAACATTTTTGTTTAGCCCAATTTTAAGGGTTCCGTACCTCTAAAGGTAAGAAAAGGAACCCTTATAAGATCACTTTCTTGTCCCTCTGTCTGTCTATCTGTCCGTCATTCTGTCTGTCTGTCTGTCCGTGTGTCACCACCGATTTTCTCAGGAACGGGTGGACCTATCAAGTTGTATACCAGATACTGAGGTCTATAGTTTCTATTAGGTGTATAAAAATCAAGGTCCTGAGTCAACACGAAAAAACTTGTATGGGCAAATTTCGATGGGCAAATTTGTTTTTCATACAAACGCTATGAAAAACAAAGTTAATTTTGTAGTTGCAAAAAATCATTGTTATGGAATACTTAACTGTGTTACGGAACCCTACGAGTGCGAGTGCGACTTGCATTTGGCTAGTTTTTTCTTGTTGTCGCTATCTCTCTCTCTCTCTCTCTCTCTCTCTCTCTCTCTCTCTCTCTCTCTCTCTGTAACTACAGGCAGTTTTCTTCTTCTCTCTTTTAGCCAAGGCATTTTTCTAATATTGGGTCAATGATTAAAACTATATTTATTAAAGGATGTAAGCTTGTTATTATTTCAAATATTCGTTATGCATTCTGTTTTCAACCGACTTTCAAAAAGAAGAAACTTCTCAATTCGTCTGTTTTTTAATGTATATTACGCGATTACTCCGTCAATTGTGAACCGATTCGAATGATTATTTTTTTAATCGGTAGGGTACATTTCCGATGTGGTCCCATTGTAATTTCATCGATATCTGATATATCTCCAGAGATATGACAATAAACGTCTCAAACATGAAAATACGGGACTTTTCGCGCCTAAAACATTAGTTTTATTTAACTTTTTATTATATATTATTGTTATTATATTATATATTATATTATTATACTTTTTATTATATTATTATAAATTAATGTTTTAGGCGCGATAAGTCCCGTATTTTCATATTTATAACTATGTGTTCAAATCGCGATAGTTTAAAGTTTACAAAAGTCTCAAACTTGCTCCTGAAATTGACTCACGGGGCATGGAAGTCGGTTGTTTTAGTTTTTCTATTATCTAAATTTGACGTTAACTTAATAGAGGTATTAAATTCTCTTGATATATGAAAATTGTATAACAAACAGATAAAATCCGAAATTCAGTGAGGACGGATGCAATACCAGCTTCGTTTTCGAGCAGGAAATTAACGCACTAGTGCCGAACTGTTTCATCCTACACTTGCGATTTAGACACAAGCAGATATCTGAATACCATTAGGTACCATTTTACGTGTTTTCACCAAAAGTAGTCGAACTTGCGACTTGAAGACACTCAAATTGTACTGGTTATTGTGTTAAGATACGGACACACCGCAGCGTCCTGCGTGCGCGATCTAGGCGGCGATCAGATAGCGCAGTAGTATTTGTACCGACTGGTTCACACCAAACGCGATCGGAAAACAATTGAAAAGTAATGAGTACGCGCCCGCAGATCGCAGGACGCGGCGGTGTGGCCGTACCATTAGTCTTTTGAGAATTTTATGATAGCTTCTTGAGATATATTTTATGTTATATCCGATTGTTAGAATTGTAGCAGAAAGTAGGTATTATGAGGCAATATGCTCCTTTCAGTGTATTGCAAATGGAGCATAAATTGATGGGCCTTCGTTTCAACAAGATTTGTTAGGATCACTGACGGAGTAATGGACAACATCTCAATTGTATTGGTTACCTACTGCTGCTTAAACTTTTACGTTATGGCTGCAAATATATATTGGAATGGCTCTTACCGACCATTAGAAAACAAATAAAATTTCGATATATTCGATACATTGCGAATTGACCTTATCTTTATCGTGGAAAGGTTTGACTAATTAATATAATTGATTATTCTTGCTGTAATGTCTTTATCGAACTGTGACTTTGTTTGGTTTATTCGAAAATAGTAGTCTATGTCCTTATCAAATCAAAATGTAAACAGGACAAAATGCCTACTACATTTCGTCTATAAGTACCAGTAGCAAATTGATGGGACGTGGACAATAATACATAAATTCAAAATGTAAAGCCACCCCCGACAGATCTATCTAAAAACTGTTTAGTGAGACTATTCTAATGAGCCGAATCATGACATCTCTGCTATAAGTTGGTGAGGAGTTGAGACCGATACACACGTCTAACTTAAAACACCCATCCTTTTTGCTTCGGGGGTTAATAAAAAATATTTGAACGAAATTTCAAAGAATGTAGGTTTCTGAAACATTTTGTTTCATATTTCAAGGAAAATTACTATACAGGCTCGAAAAGATATCGGACAGACGGACAGACAGATAACAAAGTGTATATATACGGTTTTTTTTTCTTTTGATGTACGGAACTCTAAACAAGCTTATTATGTATGATATAAATATCTTTATACGAATTAAAATGTATACAATACCTTTTCGGTCAAATTTTTTGCCGGCGGAACTAATCAATATGTGCCCAAATGTATATTAATCCACTATCGGGGAATTTGCATCCCCATACGTTGCATATTAAAGCATTATTCAAGGCTTCAAACCAACCGCCTCAATTTTAGGTAGCTTAGAGTGATTAATCTTATATGAGCGCTGAACTATTAAAGTTTTCGACGGGTAAGCTCCAGGACTCGCAGCTTAGACACGATCAGATGTTGATCAAAGCGATTACATTAATGTTTAAAATGTACACTCTAACACCGAGGTACACACTGGCTCAAACATGCGAGAACGAACGTAGAACTAGAGGGAGATGAAGCTATACGCCTGTAAATAGATGCGTCTTCTTCCAATTGCCATTTATTCGCCTTCGTTCGCTTAGTATGGACCCAGCATAATCAGACTAGAGACAGTATTCGAGACATGAGTTTTTGAAGCCCCAAGAGTTTATCAGAAGCTTTACGAATATTACTTGCGGTTGCGTTGGTGAACTTCAAGTAGAATATTTGCCGAGATCATAGACGTAATAAAAAAGATGGTGCACTGCAGTGCACTGCAGATGTTTTGACAAATTCAATTTAATCCGTATACTCTAACTATAAGGTTGTAATTGCTTTGTAGAACAAAACGGCCCAATCGAAAGGCACCCAGGTGGGAGTGTGTCCTTGTCTAACAACCTGTTAGTGCTATATATGTTCCATACTATATGTATAGTATATATATATACATATATATATACTAGCATCTGCCCGCGGCTTCGCTTGCGTGGCCTAATGTTTTACGACTTTTTATGACTCTGGACAGTTTTATGACCTAATTAGTCACCATAGATGACCCTGAGGTCGGACTCAATATACTCTGTTGTTAAAGATTATTAAGTTTCCTGTAGTTAAAGTCAATAATCAGTATGGTAAGGTAGACAAAGTTGTACTATTTAAATGTATGACTCAGTCTGATGCATAAAGCTGTTAAAACAAAAGTTCCTGAAATATTTCCTAAAAGAAGATAAGGAGAATGGTTGCGCGAGCGAAGCGAGCGTGAAAATTTTTACGACTTTTAAGACCCTGCCAGCTTTATAACTTCATAACTTTTAGTTAAATCATTAGAGAGGACTCCAAGGCCAAACTCGATATGTTATATTTTATTATGGTGAGGTATACCAAGTTGAGAAGTAGACATTTTTATGACTTTTTATGCCCCTTACAGTTTTATTATCTAACATTCAAGTCACTATCGATGACACTAAGGTCAAACTCGATATCCTCTGTTGTTAAACTAATTTATCAGTATGGTTAGGTTTACCAAGTTGTGCTCTTTAAATGTTTGACTCATTCTGATGCATGAAGCTGTTAAAACACAAAAATGTATGTAATAATTGCTACGCAAGTAGATAAGGCGAATGGTTGCGCGAGCGCAGCATGCGCTATTAGTGCGCGAGCGGAGCGAGCGTTCGTGAGCGAGCGAACATTTTTTACGACTTTTTGTGACCCTGACAGTTTTATAACTTCATAACCTTTAGCTAAGTCATTAGAGAGAACTCCAAGGTCGAACTCGATATTCTTTATTGTAAAAGTCATTAATCATTATGGTTGGGGTATACCAAGTTGTGCAGTTTAAGTGTTTGCCAAAATTAAAGTCTCCTATGTCCTACTTTGCTCTACGGACTATCTTTGTATAACATTTCAGCTGAATCGGCCAAGTCGTTGATCTGATAAGACGTCATACATTGACAAAATTCATTTAAAAAATCTGGACATCCAGACTCCAAAAAGTATTCTTTGTCCTTGTATGTAATATTGACTATCTTTGCGCAAAGTTTTAGCTTTTTTTTTTTTCTTTTTTTTTTAAAAGATTACTCGCAATGTGGGTTGCACATTACTAGTATTCTTGTTAACACCTCCAACTATGCTAAATATGCTTGTGTCTGGAGTGGGATGGAGTAGCTGAATCGGTTTAGCTGTTTAGCTGATAAGACGTAACTCATTTTCAAAGTTCAATAAAAAATCTGGATATCCAGACTCGATTGTCAAAAAAAAAGTATACTACGTTCTTTTGTGCCTTATTGACTATTTTTATACTATATTTCAGCTATATTGGTGAAGCCGTTTGGCCGATAAGTGCCACATGCTTATAAAAGGCAATATAAAAAAATCTCAACAACCAAACTCGACGGCCAAAAAAAAAATTCCCCATGTCCTTTTGTGCCCTGATTAATATCTTTATACAACATTTCAGCTAAATCGGTAAATCGGTTCAGCCGTTTATCCGAGAAGAAGTCTAATATTTACAAAATTCAATTTAAAAAATTTGGTTACCCAGATTGCACAGCCAGAAAAAAAGTATCTTATATGCTATTTTGCCCTATGAACTGTCTTCAGCCAATTTCAGCCAAATCGGTCAAGCCGTTTGACCGTGAAGAAGTTCCAAACAAACGAACAAATAAACAAACTTACTTTTGCATTTATAATATTGGTGTTGATCTCTAAGACCAGCGGATTAGGCTGCACGTTGTTATATCAGTCATTTAATTAGACAAATGCGTAAGTAATAGTTTGTTTTCTATTTTATTTTGGAAAACTGTGAAACCCTTGTCTCAAAATTGTAGTTGAAGAGTATGTGTACATATTTTTAAGTCCATCGCCTCAGTGAATAAAATGTTTTACAGAAAATTAAACTTAAAAAATCACAGAAAATGTAACCCCCCATTTCACCCACTTAGGGGAGCAATATAAAAAAATATTTCTTAGTGGATACTTGCACTTCACAAAGAACACACCCTCCAAATATCATGCCTCTAAGACCAGTGGTTTAGATAGTGCGTTGATATATCAGGCAGTCATTCAGTCAGTCAGAAAAACGCGTGGGGGATGATTTTTGACAAACTGTGATACCTGTAACTCACTATTTTAATTAAAGAGTATCTGTATCAATTTTCGAGAGAATTGACCGAAAGAATAAAAAGTTTTTTAGAAAGTTTAACCCTCCATTTCACCCACTTAGAGGTGGAATTTCGAAATACAATTTCTTGGTGGATACTTGCTCTTCACAAAGAACACACCCTCTAAATATTACGTCTCTATGACCAGTGGTTTAGGCAGCGCGTTGATATATCAGGCAGTCATTCAGTCAGTCAGATAAACGCGTGGGGGAGGATTTTTGAAAAACTGTGATACCCGTTACTCACTCTTTTAAGTAAAAAGTATGTGTACCAAATTTCAAAACAATTGACCCGGAGAATAAAAAGTTTCATAGAAAGTTCAACCCTCCATTTCACCCTCTTAGGGGTGGAATTTTGATAAACATATTTCTTAGTGGATACTTGCACTTCACAAAGAACATACCCTCTAAACATCACGTCTCTAGGACCAATGGTTTAGGCAGTGCGTTGGTATATCAGGCAGTCAATTAGTCAGTCAGAAAAACGTGTGGGGGATGATTTTGAAAAAACTGTGACACCCGTAACTCATTATTTTTATTAAAATATATGTGTACCAATTTTCGAGACAATTGGCCCAGCAAATAAAAAGTTTCATAGAAAGTCCAACCCTTCATTTCACCCACTTAGGAGTGGAATTTTGAAAAATCCTTTCTTAGTGGATGCCTACACTTTACAAAGAACATACCTTCCAAATTTCAAGTGTCCAGGATAAGCGGTTTGGGCTGTGCGTTGATATCTCAGTCAGTCAGTCAATCAGTCAGTCAGGACTTTGGATTTTATATATATAGATATATAAAGTTGTCCATACAAAAGAAACGGACAATCTCCGTTCAAGGTCAGTCTCATCAGGGCCGTTTTACGCAGTCGAGTTATAAAATAGAAGGTCTTCGGCCGAGATGGAAGTTACCGGCAGTGAAGTGGTAAACAGTTTTAGTTTTACAAAACACAAAGTATCTATACATCTTCTATACAGACAAATAAAATTAATGTGTCTGCTTGTAATTCCAAATCAACAGTTATTCACTAAATGCATATAAAAGTATATACGACATAAAATAATAAAATTTAAAAATTTTTGTTTGTCTGTTTGTTTGTTCCGGCTAATCTCTGAAACGGCTGTACCGATTTTAACGGGACTTTGACTAGCATATAGCTAATTTATAAGGAGTAACTTAGGCTCGACGCAGGTGAACATGTTTAATTTGCTGGTTCTGTACTTGTACAGTCATCGTTGAGGCATTATACAGACATCTCATCACTTCGATATTTCGCCAATCGACTTGGCAACGCTGTAAAGACTCGAGAATAGACCAGGTTTCGATTGAGTCAAAGGCCTACTCATAGTCCACAAATGCTAAGCACAGGGGCCGATTGTACTCTTCAGTCTTCTGTACAATCTGCCGCACCGTGTGGATGTGGTCTATGGTACCATAACCGCTTCGAAACCCGGCCTGTTCCGAAGGTTGAAACTCGTCGAGTCTTCGCGCAAGACGGTTCGTGATGACCATTGAAAACAAATAGTAGACATGGCTCAGAAGCGAAATCGGGCGGTAGTTTTTCAATAGGGTTTTGTCTCCTTTTTTAACCGACTTCACAAAAAAGGAGGAGGTTCTCAATTCGTCTGTATTTTTTTTTTTTTGTGTGTATGTTACGCGATTTCTTCTTCAATTGTGAACGGATTCAAATGATTATTTTTTTAATAGGTAGGATACGTTTCCAAGGTGGTCCCATTTTAATTTTATTGAGATCTGATTAGTATCACCAGAGATATGGAGGTAAATACCCCAAACATAGGAGAATGTACTAGTTTTAGTAGAAGAGTCCCAAGAAGATTATACACAATGGAGGTTGCTATTGCATATAAGATATTCTTACGGTAACTGTGAGCGAGATAGAAATAAAGGTGGGGATAATTTTTTTTTATATCTTATAGGCAAGCGTTTGACCACTATCTCACCTGTTGATAAGTGATGATAAGTCTTGTTAGGGTGCAAACTTTTTTAAACATACCTAATATTTTTTGACATGACATGACATTTGGCGAATATGGCGGCCATTTCAGTCCCGCGACACTGCATACATAATTAAATAACTCAGAATTATGAACGTACTTTGTACCAATCAACACAGCAAAACAAAATTATAAGCATAAAACCACATATTATATAATAGTTACTAAGTAAATAATACTTTCCGTTGTTAGGTTGGCTACACAGTGCTTTCATAATTCGGGTATCCACAATATAGGGAAGTGCCTCTTATAACGTAGTAGAGTGATTCAGTACTCTGTTGGCCATATGGCGGCAATTAATGTTAATAATCGCTAATAATACTTTTTAATATTCATTTTGAAATACAACTAGTCCGTGTTATAAAAGTATTTGGAAATATTGTAATAAAATAGACAATTAATTATCGTGTGTGTCAGATGCTTTAATTCTACAGGGCCATTTTGGACATTGTCCTTTGATACCTTGATGACATCATTATTACTAGTGAATATTTTCACTTTAGCGCGGCATTTAAAGTCAATTTTTTTAGGGTTCCGAACCCAAAGGCATCAAATGAACACTTTCTGAGACTTTGTTGTCTGTTCGTCCGTCCGTCCGTCCGTCCGTCGTCTATATGTGCGCACTTTACAGATCTGTATCTTCTTAACCGTTATAGGTACATACTTGAAATTTTCAAAAAGTATATATCCGTCAGTGTATAACGGCCCAGACACGAAATTTAATAGATGCATGTAATTTCATTAAAACTTTTTTTGCACTAAAAAGGGTAAAATAAGTTATTTTTCAAAAAAAATAAAACCGACTTCATAGCCACAAAAAGGCACTCAAAAGCGAAAAATAATTTACTTAAAATTATTATAAGCGTTACCCACTTCTCTATTTGTAGTCGGTGCCAGCCAAGCCTATTGGATATTAGATAGACACTATGTATGTAGTAGTAGTAAGTAGGTTAGTAAGTAGGTAGATACATGTAGGTATTATCTATCTACTACCTATTAGACTTGGCTGGCACCGACTTCAAATAGAGTAGTGGGTAACGCTTATAATAATTTTAAGTAAATTATTTTTTGCTTTTGAGTGCCTTTTTGTGGCTATGAAGTCGGTTTTATTTATTTTGAAAAATAACTTATTGAAAGCTACTTTTATCTCAAAAAAGAAATAGAGTTCCGCGAATAGAAAATTGAAACTAATGTTTACTGTAAACTTTTAAAGTGGTTTGTCAGACAGCAAAATCTTTGCATTTTAGTAGAAAAATTAAGCATGGTGATGATAAAATAAAAACAACATGGAAAATCATCAATACTGAAACTGGAAAAATAAAACAAAGAGACAGTAAGATCATCTTAAAAGTTAACAATAAATTAATCATGGATAGTAATGAGGTTGCCAATACATTTGATGAGTTCTTCTCTCAAGTACCCATTACTACCACTCAGTCCATAAATTCTAGTCCCGCTGATGCTTATTCTATATTATCAAAGTGTGTAAATAAATGTGATACCTTGTTCCAGTTCAAACACGTAACTGCAGAATCAATTGTGAAAACATTTAAAATGCTCAAACAAAAGAAAACCGAGGACCTGTGGGGAATGTCAACCACAGTTCTCAGTTACATTATTACTGTTATTAGCCCATACTTAGCTTTTATTTTTAACAGATGCGTTGATCAAGGTGTCTTCCCGGATTTAATGAAAAAAAGTAAATTGATTCCTTTATTCAAATCAGTAAACAAAAATGATCCATCTAACTATAGACCAATCTCTATACTACCGGCATTGAGTAAAATTTTTGAAAAAGTAATATTAGACCAGCTTTTAACACATTTTAACATGAATGATCTTTTAAATACCAAACAATTTGGATTTACTAAAGGACGTTCTACTACTGATGCAGGAATAGGTCTTCTTAAACATATATTTGATGGGAGAAAGCACAAGATGCTATTGGCGTGTTCTGTGACCTATCAAAAGCATTTGATTGTGTCTGTCATGAAACACTAATTTACAAATTAAAATACTACGGTGTTGAAGGTAAGGCACTTGATCTGGTATCATCATACCTCTGTAATAGAACACAGATGGTTGAAGTCAATGGCGTCAGGTCATCTGGATCCCTCATAAAAATGGGAGTCCCGCAGGGATCGATCCTAGGACCTTTTTTATTTCTAGTTTATATCAATGATTTACCGTCATTCGTACAGAACCTATGTGATATTGTTTTGTTCGCAGATGATACTTCCTTGATATTCAAAATAGATAGGACTACACCTAACTTTGACGATGTAAACAAATCAATAACACAGGTTCTGAATTGGTTTACAACCAATAACTTATTGTTAAACGCAAAAAAAACTAAATGTATTAATTTCTCTCTACCAAATGTAAAAAAGGGTATCCTAAATAGAAGTATATTAATAAATGATGAACCATTAGAACTTGTTGAATCCACAACATTCTTGGGCATCACCCTGGATTCAAAGCTTCAATGGGGTTCTCAAATATCGGTTCTAGCAGGTAGGTTAAGCTCCGCTGCATACGCAGTACGTAAAATTAGATTTTTAACGGACGAAGCCACTGCAAGATTGGTCTATTTCAGCTACTTCCACAGTATAATGTCTTACTCGTATGGCATTTTATTGTGGGGGAAAGCCGCTGAAATCCAATCAATATTTGTTTTGCAGAAACGAGCTATTCGCTCTATCTATAGTATGAGGTCGCGAGATTCACTTCGTGAAAAATTTAAGGAAATTAAAATTCTAACAGTGGCATGTCAATACATTTATGAAAATATTATGTTCATACGCAAGAATATAAATGATTATAAGAAAAGGTCTGATGTACATAATTTTAATACAAGACATAAAAATAGATTAATTATACCTAATTTCAGACTGCAGAAAGTTAGTGGTTCATTCATGGGGAACTGTGTACGCTTTTACAATAAGCTACCTAAAGATATTGATCAATTGCCTATGAGCAAATTTAAAATCTATGTAAAATCCAATTTGATGAAAAAATCATGCTATACAATAGGCCCCAAGTTCCAAGAACAAATATAAATTGTATTATAATTATTAATATATTGTTAAAATTTTAAAGCTGACATGTACAATTAATTTTAAAAAAAAGATAAAATGACAAGACAAGCCCCATAGAGTTTCTTGGTGTTTCTTCTCTGATGGGAGTATTTCCGAAACACCGGTAGATTCCACAGCCATTCAGTTTTCCCCTTTTGTCCGCAGATTTTCTTTCTAGGCTTGCCATTTTTATTTTTATTTAAACAATATTATGCAGCTGACAGACGGACTATCAGTTCCATTTGGATCATGATATGTACTGTGATCGGTATGCGTTTCTCTATGTTGTGTTTCACTATTTAACTTTATTTATTTTTTTTATATAAAAATTGTCTGAAGTACTGAAACACACAGTTACATGTATAGTTAGTTTTAACCTACTTTAATTTTTTTTAAATATTCTGACGTAAACGATTGGATGACAGCTGAATGGTACTTTTTTTTTTCTAATTCAAAGCGTTAAATTCTGCTTTTGCTATGTTTACTTGATAATTGGTTATGATTTATTTTATGATTTATGATTTTGACGTGTATATGTGCGTATATTTATACTGCCTACATACTGAATAAATGCTTTGATTCTTTGATTCTTGATTGATTCTTACTACCGCGCACGGCACACGCGCATATCGCCGCTGTCATTAAACGCGGGCAAAGCCGCGGGGCACAACTAGTATATTATAAAGGGACTTTCATGTTAAATGTAAGGAAGTCTCGTGATTACAAAAATATAGAAAGAACGGGGCAGAGACGCGTCTTTGTCCTACGTCTCTCCTGTTTGGCTTTTGCTTTAGGCCAAAGGCAGTTGTTGCTGTTTGTGTTTATAAATTACAAAAACAAAAAAACCATCCGCACTGCTAGTCATAGGTAGTAGGTATCTACTAAATAAAGTTGTATACTTTTTTGACGAAATGTATTGAAAGAGACTTTTTACTTAATTACATTGCAATTACGAAAAATAAGTTACTTAAATATTTGTTTATTCCCGTACAAACAAACTGAATTAACGCTAGTAATACTTAT
The DNA here is from genome assembly GCA_954871355.1 of Cabera pusaria. NCBI lineage: Eukaryota > Metazoa > Arthropoda > Insecta > Lepidoptera > Geometridae > Cabera > Cabera pusaria. Next base: position 12,064,610 of record OX940894.1, read on the forward strand.
AGTAAAATGTATTTATCAAGTATTCTTTGCAGGTGCTTGCAGACTGACGGTCTCAGGTCCGTGAATGCAAACAATAAATCATTTTGCCAACTGAGACCATTCCGTTATCTTTTGTTGCTTAGCTGAAGTAGATTTATGGAAACTTTCTGTTCGATATGCAAACTAACCGAGCTTGAATTCAATTTGTTGGATACATATTGCTGGCTCATTTAAAGAGTAGAATAGAATAGAAAATTCATTATGATAAACTCTTGCATCGAAGTACATACAATAAAGCATTAACTTTAAATAAAGTTCTACAGTAGGCGGCTGTATGACTAGTAGCAATATTTCTGAGACCACCCTTGGATCGAGAGGCTTTATAAATACACAAGACTTAGGCGTTCCTTAAATACATAAATGAAATGAAACTTTTAAATTACTAACCTATCTCATCAATTACATAATAATTACCGTATTGCTCCACAAAGAGCAACCAAACCGAAAAACACAACCTATAAACCTGAAAGCCAACTTTCACGATTCTTCCTGTAGAACTAACGTTATATCTCTTCCATACAAAAGTATTAAAGAAAGTATTGTCTGCAGATTGTATTGTAAATATACCCTCACAAAGTAAAGTATAAAACTGTCTATTCACCGGCTACTTTGATAGTTTCCTTGTGAATCGGAACTTTTGTAATAGCTGTAATAAATTACTCTACTCTTACATTTTTGTTTGTAAAACGAGCTCTTTGTTGATAGCTTTTGAAACTTAATTAAGGGTCTACGTAGTTGTTATCTATTATAGTTATACATTAGTTGTTATGTTGTTCATGATGTTCAATGCCGGCCAGCCAGTATGGAAGATGGTTTGGGATACTTGCGCTTTGTGGATTGGACTAAGGTCCATTCCAGCGACTTGTTTCAATGACGTAGTCTTTCAGTTCAGGATCGATGGTTCAGGACAAGCACGATACCATCTTAGATTGCATTGTTACATAACATCAGGTGAAGCTATATATAATAGCTATATAGATAGCGGTCAATCGCTTATCTGGCCAGCATAAAAATCGTAATAGATTGTTTAGAGTCTAAACGCTCAATAACATGTTCTTATAAAAGGCAATCCAATAGTGTTTATTATTCCGAAATTTATAATAACAGCACTAAACGTGAAATAAAGACGGTTTTCTATGTACTTGCGTTTTCATGTAGCAACAACGAATAAAAGGCCCTTACGGTTATCTCAAAAATACCCATATACCCATGTGGGTTTTTAATAGCTTTATATATTTTTTGTTGATATTTCAACAAAAACGTTCAAAAAATTTTATACGCAACTTTTGTTTTGAAAAGTGCGACTTTAAGCGCTATATTTGCTTGAAATTCCGTCAAGCTTTACCGACCAAAGTTGAACACGTGATTTGCCTCTAAAGAAGTTCGCCTACATAGTTGGTTAAATATTGAACTTGAGCCTTAAAGTTAGTAAGTAGATCCTATGCAAGTATGGTTTTCAAAATTGTACGAGTATATCCACCCAATATAATTTTTTTTATATAAAAATTTAAAGTCAATTTTTGTGTAGTTAATATTGTTCAATTGTTTATCACGCGGCTTCCCGCCGCGCCACGCGGTCACATGAGTAAAGAAACGTATTACTTTTTACAGAGTAGTGTGATTTAAATAATTCTTTTTTTATTGGAAAGGGTATATACCCCAAGGGGGTCCCATTTAAATTTTAACGAAATCGGTCGAGCAGTTATGAATAAATCAACAAAAATAATGGATAAGTGCATCATTATATTGATGATTTTATCATATCATCAATATATGTCAACAAACACTGGAAAAAACAAAGAGTCCAAAGTCGGGCTCAGTTGCGTGTCTTGAGAGAGGTATATGTCCAGCAGTGGACTGATACCGGCTGATTATTATCATGACGATGATGATATTTTACAGGTGGTATCATCAGATATATTGACTAGCGTGACGTTGGAAGTCGGTTTTTTTAGTTTTTTATGTGATCTTAAATTATTTTTATTTTTATTATAGAGCATAAATGTTCTATATAACGTTTGTCTAGGCCAGGGGTAAGCAATGACGCCTGCTTTTAACATAGTAGATTATGGCCCCAAAAAATGATAAAATAAAACTTTTTAACAAAAAAAATTAAACCGCCGAAAAAACTGAAAAGCAAAAAATAACTAAACTTTTTTATTTAACCTTAATAACGACGTTCTTACGACTCAAAATCTCTTAGGTATAAATACTTACATTAGTTTAAGAACTTAGTTATTATGCTAAGTTAAAAACTCAAAACAATCACAAAAATATATACGTATGTATACTAACAGTAGTTTAAGAACTTCGTTATTAAGGTTAAATAAAAAAATTATCATTTTTTGCTTTTCAGTTTTTTTGGCGGTTTAATTTTTTTGTTAAAAAGTTTTATAATATATTTTTTTAGTTTTACGTGTTACTTTATTTTTGTTTTATATTGTTGTTTGTATTTTTTGTGTGTATTAGATATTAGACTTAATAAAATCATTTTCTTTCTTTCTTTCTTCTTACTATTAAGTATTCCGTGGCAGCGCGGTGTAGCCTGAAGCCGCCGAACTAACTTAATGTAATATGTATCTTTTAGTGTAGCAAATAAAGTTCATTTTTGTATCACTCACTTAATAAGTGAGCGTCGCGTTGCGTCGCGTCGCGGTCTGAGCTGACCCTTAAAAGTATGTATAATCCATTATACTTTTAAAACATAAGTAAAAAAAGAAAATTTTGAATAAACACCCACAACAGCGTCTTTTAGAAAGTTAACATTATCTATCAAAAAACCACCACTGATTAATTACGAACCGCTTAAAGACAAAATCGAACTAGTAGTTATGGAGAAAAATGACAACATGGATTTGCACAAACAATGTTTGTTGCAGTGCCCCCTGGTGAGTTGTCATCGTAACACCTAGGTATCTTAGAACATGCGCCAATCAAACCCGAACCCATCACTGAAAATTGCACTAAAATCGGACTAGTCATTTTGGAGGAAAATGGCAACATTGGTTTGCACAAAAAATCTTTGCTGCAGCGCCCCCTGTTGAATTATCACCGTAACATCTATCTAAGAACATGCACCAATAAAACCCAAACCCATAACTGAAAATTGCATTAAAATCGGACTAAGTAGTGGTTTTGGAGAAAAATGGCAACACACAAAACTCCTCTCGCCCCAAACGCATATACCGTCTCCGTTCCGTCGTGGGTAATAAATATAGGCACTATACATCGATCGATTTAGGGGTCAATAAAATAACCTCGAGACATCTATATGTCAGGATTTGATCTACAAGTAAGGCCTAATGAGTGACATTTATGTAAAACACTAGCTGTACCCGCGACTTCGTCCGCGTGGAACAGTGTCTTTGGGTAGCATTTTTAATTATTTAGGCTAATTATTTTACAAATAAGACACATGCGTATCGTACCTACACCGCACCGTACCACGCCACGGTAATCCTTCCTCCCCCCTTTCCCTTCCCCTCCCCTCCCCCCTCTCTCTTGCCCTTACCCCCCTCCCCTCCCCTCTCTCTTCCCTTCACTTCCCTCTCCCTCTCCCTTTTCCTCCCACTTCCCCCTCTCCTCCCCCTTCTCTATTCCCCCTATTCCCATCCCTTCCCCTTCCCCTCACTTTCGTCTCCCCTCTCTCTTCCCCCCACTTCCTCCCTCTCCTCCTCTCCTTTCCCTCACTCCCCTCCCTTCCCCCTTCCCCTGACTTTCCTCCCCCTCCCCTTTCCCCCACTTCCCCCTCCCTCCCCTTCCCCTCACCTCCCTCCCCCTTCCCCTTTCCTCCCCTTTTCCCCACTCAAACTTTGAATGTCATATTTATTTATATCAAATCAACAGCCTAAAAAATTAGTTTCAAGTTTCTAGCTCTTAAAATGACGATACTTCCATACAACTTTTCATCCCCCCTTTCGACCCCTTACAGCCCTATTTTCGAATTAAAAAGTAGTAGCCTATGTCCTTTCTCAGGCTCTAGACTATCTGTGTACCAAATTTCATTGAAATCGGTTCAGTGGTTTTGGCGTGATAGTGACACAGACAGACAGACAGACAGAGTTACTTTCGCATTTATAATATTAGTTAGGATTAGGACTATGTTGCGGCCCGTGCAAGTCTGTTTACAATTTTAAAAAAATCGTTCCGCTTGATCAAAGCTTTTTTTCTCTCTCGGAGAGTTATTTTATTCATATTCAATAACTGTTGAAGACATAACTGCTATGAATAGACTAAAAAAAGACAACACCGGTTCCTATTTCTTTGTGAGCTTAATCGAGAAAAAAAGCGTGCAGGCGTCGAAGATTCCTTTTCAGTTCGCAGCCGCATTCGATTCCAATTTCTGTATAATCGAGGTATCGAGATCTTGCTCAATTGAACACTCGATTACTCGTTAACAGGGACACCGCTCACTGTTTGAGTTGGTCGGGTTTGATTGGGTTTACGTTGCACTCCGTGTTAACTCTGAATAAAATTAATGCTCAAGGCGGCTAGGGTAAAATAAAAGGTGTTTAAGTTAAGGGTGATAGAACATATATAGATCTGTACATTTAACATGTCTTTAGCAAAAGTAAACTCTACAGTTGGGTAAAAACAACTTTGAAGAGTGGCCAAAGGTTGAGCACAACTTAATTTTTGAAGTGAAAACTTCTTTAGCAGCTTTGTGCACTTTTCTTGGGATGGGTAAAATTGTTAAACTCGCGTCAGGTCACGTGTCCAGATCGAAAATTCGTAAGATGGAAATGGTTGGAATCGCGCAGGGCGCTTGCGCGAGGTGTCTTTCCAACATATAAAAAAATGGCGTGTTCAAGATTTCACTTCTGCCAGAACTCCCGGAGTGCAACCCGTTGTTTTTTTATTATATTTGTTTTAACACATGGAAAATTATGTCAAGTCTTCACATCGCTAAACTTAGTTCTACCTGTTATGACATACCGACTCATGACGTGCACTCTCACGCTGGGCTGGTCTTTCTCTAATGACCGCTTGTAATCTGACAAAAAAGCCAAAGTAGTCATATTTGTATAATTATCTTTACTTCTATTCTAATAATAAAGAGAAAACTTTTGTATTTTTGTACATATAAAAGCCGTATAATGAGCAATGAGCGATTTTTTAAATATCTTATAGCTAGCTAGCGTTTGACCACTATCTCACCTGTTGGAAAGTGATGATGCGGGGTTGTTGGTTTCTTAACGATGTTTTTCCTTCACCGGAGGGCCACTTTCTTCCTCCACTGGATAGCATATAAGAAAACCAAATACAAGATACCATTACATCAACCTATACATGTGTGCTCGCAGGAATAAAATAAACTGGCCACGTACAATCCGGACTCGCACTCGTAGGGTAGTACTAGTACTAGTAGATGAATCTATAGGGGTTCCGTGTTTTGTCATTCGGTTACGGAACCCTAAAAATATAGTGGGCTATTATCAAAGTTTTTTTACGAAAAAAACATTTTATTATGACACGACCAGCAGCGCAATCTCTAGTGCTTTGTAGAGCTCGCAGGCATGCCGCCGAGATGAAAACTTGTCTAATTAGCAACCACTAAACATTCCAAATAACAAACTTTGCTTACTGAATGGCCATTTTTAGCTGAAATTAATATTGTGTCGACAACGGTTTGAGAGTTGAAAGCCCTTTGGCGTGGAGGTATACAATTAAAAACTTTTTACTGACGCTTCTAAATTCAATCGCAAAACTTGTGGGTCATTCGTGCTATTTGTAAAAGGTAAGCTGTTAAACAGTGTTGCGGTTTCTAACATACTTTTATGAGCTTTATGACTTAAGTTATGCTTAAAGAATAAACTTCAATTATAAGTATTAAATGCTTACGTCAACTAGGAAGGTGATATTAATTTGTTTATCTGCCTTATGTGGATTTCAAAAGTCTCATGATAATAACAATATTACGAGCGACCCGCGCTTTTTAGGGTTCCGTACCTAAAAAGGTAAAAAAAGGAACCCTTATAAGATCACTTTCTTGTCCGTCTGTCTGTCTGTCCGTCTGTCTGTCTGTCTGTCTGTCTGTCAGTCTGTCTGTCTGTCTGTCTGTCCGTCTGTCTGTCTATCTGTCTGTCCGTGTATCACCACTCATTTTCTCAGGAACGGGTGGACCTAGCAAGTTGAAATTTATACCTGATGATGAAGTGTATAGTCCCTATTGGGTGTATAAAAACCAAGATCTTGAGTCAACACAATAAAAAGATATGGGCAAATTGAGATTTTCGCGAAAACTTGTTAGTACCAAAATGTAACGTAATTTTCAACTTTTTTATTTTTCGGAATGTTTCCTTTACTTGTGCTGTAAGAACTTGCTTTTGACCAAAATTGACAATTCTAGGTCAACCGGAGGTCGAACCACCAAGGTCTTACAGCACAAATTAAGGAAAATATCCAAAAAATAAGAAAACATACATAGTTAACGCCAATTAAAGTAGACCTCTGAGACATATGAGCGCTAATACAATTTAGAGGTCTAGCTTAATTGGTATACATACCAACGTTGGTACGGAACATATCATATAGTTTCTCTATGGTACAGAACCCTCGATGGGCAAGTTCAACTCGACTTGGCCGGTTTTTTTTTACAATATTTTTCGTTAATTATTAACTTTTTCAGCTTTTATTAGGATTGTTTTTTTACTTTTTAGTTTGATGTGAGCTATAAAAGCGTGTTTTTTCAACTGACTTCCAAAAAGGAGAAGGTTCTAAATTCGTCTGTATGTTTTTTTTCTCTTTTTTTTGTATGTATGTTACGCGGTTACTGCGTCAATTGTGAACCGATTTGAATGATTCTTTTTTAATCGGTAGGGTACATTTTCGAAGTAGTCGCATTGTAATTTCATCAAGATCTGATAAGTATCTCCAGAGATATGACGATAAACGTCTCAAACTTGCTACTGAAACTGACTCGCGGGGCATGGAAGTCGGTTGTTTTAGTTTATAAACTAGTTAATTAATTATATATATATATATACATATATATATATATATATATATATATATATATATACATATATATATATATATATATATATATACTAGCAGCCCGCCCCGGCTTCGCACGGGTAGAACATATATGCCTACAAAATTTGCATCAGTTTGTTGCATCGAATTTAAAATATTAACATATTTAACTATCATCGTCATATGTCAACCAATTTACACAAAACCTTAACGAATTATGCATCTAATACCTAAACAATCCTCATAAACACTCTGGCTATTGGTGAAAACTGCATGATAATCCGTTCAGAAGCTATTGAGATTATTGCGAACAGACAGACAGACGCAGTGATGGACATTGTTTTATAATACTTACGTAGTGATATTGGACGGCCCTTTGGCGTAAAGGATAGTAACCCTGATTCTGACCCGAGGGTCGTTGGTTCTAATCCTAGCTATATACCTACCAATGAAAGTTTTATGTGCATTCATGAATTATGGGTTTTCGTGGGATCATTAAATCTACCAATAATTAAGATAAAAACTAAAACAACTGACTTCAATGCCCCGCGAGTCAATTTCAGTAGCAAGTTTGAGACGTTTATCGTCATATCTCTGAAGATACTTATCACATCTCAATGAACTTACAATGGGACCACCTCGGAAACGTACCACACCGATTACAAAAATAATAATTCGAATCAATTTATAATTGACGCAGTAATCGTGTAACATACGCACAAAAAAAAAGAAAGAAAAAATATATATACGGTTGAATTGAGAAACCTCCTCCTTTTTTTGAAGTTGTTTAAAAAAGAAACATACAAACGAATTGAGAACTTCCTTATTTTTGGAAGTCGATTGAAAAGTAGCTTACCACCAAGGAGAACATCTGCCGCCGTAACCTTACGGCGTTCCCCGACGCAAAAAGTAGGGGTATTATGCGTTTAACGTGTGTATCTATGTGTCTGTCTGTAGCATCTTAGCACCCAACCGGATGAACCGATTTTGATTTTATTATTGATAGTTTTTTTTTGATAGATGTTTTCATCGAGATTGTTCTTAGCTTTGATTCATGAAAATTCGTTCAATCGTTATAAAACTATGAGCTTTAATCAACTTTCATGGGTCTGATCAATTCGAAAATCTTCTTCTTCAACGATATTGTAAGAATACGGAAACATTGACCTGATGCCTGGACATCTCCTGGACTCTACAAAATACTCAAATCTTAACCAACTTACATCTCAGATTTTAAATGTCATGTTTAGAGTCATTGGAATGCTTTTAATGAAAAGATTACACATAGATCAGTCGGGGTGGTTTAAAATATTATACTATACATATAGATCATTATTATTTTATACAATGGATCATATTATTATACTATGTTGACTTCAAATTGATTGCGATTGGTGAGGATCTACAGAAAAGCTAAGCTTATAATAATATTTTCGTAGTAACTATGACCTATTCTGTGGTTTCACTGCAAATATTTTATCAATTTTGCGATGCGTGTATGTGAAATCCGTGATATCTTCTAGAGTTTCCATTTGAATTATATACTGTAAAGGACAATTTTAATCTATAATATGTGGCCAAGCTAAATAACGTAATTATTTGGATAAGAATTAATACTATATACTTGAAAATAGCCCTGGAAGTTCTGTTATATTTTTTAACAAAAAATTAAAGATTAAAATGGTTACTGTGAGTCAACCTTAACAGATAGACATATGCTGTCGCGGACTTTTTTGTAGGTCTTATTAACTTGTACAACTCTTCCATAGAAAATATTCTTCCATCTGTTTTCAATTGAGCAGCGTTCGTAAGAAACGTGTTTTTTCGACCGTTTTTTGTCGACTTAGGTTGCAAATAAGGTCTCCACGACCTTTGATTTGAACGGGATAATATATAGCCTATTTTCATTTCGAAAGTCCATTCTATATATTAGTGAAAGAATTTTTTAAATCGGTCCAGTAGTTTTTGAGCCAAATCATTACAAACATACAAAAATACAAATATACAAATATACAAATATACAAAAATACAAATGTTCTCTCTTTATAATATTAGTATAGATATATTTGTATTTTCGTAAATTCTTGATAAGCTTACAAAGTTTGAATTAAATCGTTCCGTTTATAGTGGGTCAAAATCGAGTCCAAAGAAGTCGGTTACCTACATACATACAAGCAAGTTCACGTGTATTTTTTTTTTAGCTTCACATGTATGTTACATGTGAAGCTAAAAAAAGCGTGATAAAATTTTTAAAATTCATTTATTTCGAGTAACTTATACTCATGTTACTCATACAAACAAACATCCAAAAAATATTTAAAAATCAAAATCAACTTACAAAAAGCATCAAAAGAATACGTAAGAATGAAATAAAATAAGTAAGTATTAACAGATAAAATTAAAAATAACAATGCAATGAATTAGAAAGTATTAATTAAATAAAGTCCAACAAATCAGTTAAATAAATAATTTAAAAATCAATTGTATTATCAAATTTCGGATTTAAAACAAGTCAGGTACTTATTACTAAACATGTTTTTGAGACAATTTCCTGAAAAAAGGGCAATCTACTCGGTTCGCAATCTCAGATAATATTAAGATTAAGATAAGACACTAAAGACTAATGCCCGTTTGCACTAAACTGCAGATAAGATCATTCTAGTAAAGTTACAACTTATCGTAAGAACAGCCTATCTGGAAATACGGTTTGCATTGGTTTGCACTAACAGTCCTTCCCTAACCGTGTCGTAATTTACAGTCCGGCAAGTATAACTTGGCGTGCCTGTGCGCCACTGTGCTTTTACTTTGTACTTTGATAACAGTTTCTCTTAAACCACTTTTAATTACTTTTGGCATTATTGAACTATTTTAATGTAGCAGATTTATCAACAATAATGTCGCGGTAATCTCTGAAATGTCAAACTCTCAGTTTCAATTAAAAGAATTAGTTCCAAAAACCACCACCGCCAAGTTATACTTGTGGCACTGTAGGCATTGCCTAGTTAGGTGAACGTTTGAACGAATGAAACCACAGATATCTATAAATGTAATACAAATAAGTATTAACCTCTTTGATTTTCGCCTTTACGCGCATTGGCGGGAAAGTGATATTTTAATTTTTGGCTTATAAATGTTCGTTTATAGTGCCGTCTATGGAGGTTCAATAATAATATTGTATAGGAATATAATAAATATATAATAGGGTATGACTTGGACTAGACTATGACTTCAAGTTGACCTAAAATGTTACTTTGACCCATCTTTATGACTGTTTACGCCATTTTCAAGTCAATTATTTTGCTTCAAGTAATCTTAAGATTCTAACTGTCTATGTTAAGTTGGCAGCATTTCCCTTTCCTGTATTCCATCCGCAACCTATATTTTATCTCCTTCACGCATGCACGCCTGCTAATATCTATCTCGCTCGCACGATAACGCAGCGAGTGCCGTGTGTGTCGAAGACGCAACACATTCGAAAAAAAGCTCCCGCGCCGCCGCCATCGAAGAAAACTAGCTCGCTAGTTATCCCCGCGATTAAACGTGAATCCGCGCAACGTAAACAACAAAATATAATAATAAGTGTTGTGGTACATTTGTGTGCAAAATTAAACCCATCGCAGTGCGCCTCGCGCACGCGGTGATCGCCGCCATTTTCAACACAACACAACACGGCAACGCAATATTAAACGAAGGAAGCCAGCAGGCCAACTGGCCCGCTCAACAAGAGAGAAGCAAGAAAGGAAACCACCACTTCAAGGTAGGCGTGCATCCTCTCTATTTCCGTCCGTACCTATATTTCGGCTGCCAACTTGCATAGTACCTATATATACCGCACCGCGAACCAGTCCTAACAGGATACCTATTCAAATACAGTCCACAACCGCGGGGTCTCATGTTAACACCTTGACTCCACGCACCAGAATTTAGAAGCTGGCCCATTGAGTCTGCAGTGCAGTTCAATTTAGGATAAACTCTCCCGCTAAATCTTCAAGGAAGATCTTAAAGCCCGAAGGGCCATTCACTTTTGGCTCCTCGACCGCCCCGCCCCACCATTTTTGGTACTTCGACGCCGGATTCACTTTATTTGATCCTCGGGAATCTCCGCTATTTTAAGTCTAGATTTGTCTAACTTACTCCCGCATTAGGACTAGATTCGTCTAGTTTCCACCGCTATCTAGGTATATATTAGTATAACCTACACCCGCTTCAAGTCTAGATTCGTCTAGCTTAAAATCGTAATTATTAAGCCTAGATTCGTCTAGCTTAAACCCGCATTAGTTCTACTTCTTTCAATCGTAAACTCGCCCACTAAAGTGTTACCTGTCCGTTTGATAAAAACAACTTAAAAAATAATATAAACCGCATACCTAATTAACTATTAAACTATATCATATCATAAATAAATTACGTATCTTTTATACTTAACCTAATACAAGTCGTAAATTGTCTCGTCATATTCCGCACTCAAACAAATCGTACGTACCTACGTAAAATTATATTTTCTATCTACTTACTACCGCTCGCTCTCAACATAATTCTGTTGTCTACCTCCTATTTATTTTACCGCGCTGTGATCGGCGATAGCCGGCCGGCCGGCATTGCAACTATCGCAAATAGGTAGATATATTTCATTCAAGTAGGTACATATTAGTTAATAACACTCGTTAGTCAAAATGCCGCCGACAAAAAAGGCCGACGACGAATTAGACAGAGATGTCGTTCTCTTAGAAACTAAAAGAGACACATTGTTTGAGTATATTCAGATCGTTTATGATAACTCGAAAACCGCACACACAAGCGAAGAATGTTTAGAACATTTCTTATGCTCTGTCGTGACTTTAGACGATATACGGTCTGAGTATCGAGATATAGTTAATGAGTACAATCGCGCATTGCTAAAAAGCGACCCTACTAGCAAGCCTAATTATCAGTGTTTGAATTCATTTGAAGACATGTATTGCCGCATCAAGCGTGTTTTAAAACGTGTTGAACCTTCACCTTCCAAGGTTGACTTAGACTCTGATCTAGATCGCAAAGCTTCAGTTGACCGCTCGGGTTTAAGATGTAGAATGCCATCTTTGCCGCCAATTGAAATAATAACGTTTGACGGGGATATTCGAAACTGGCCCTTATTCTACGCTGGTTTTAGATCCATGGTTCACGACAATCCAATGCTGACAAACGCTGAGAGGTTGTATTATTTAATAGGTAAGCTTTCAAAGAAAGCGCAAGCTGTGTTCTCAGGCATTACGCCATGCGCAGATAATTATAATATGATAATAAAGTGTCTCGAAGATAGGTATCAAGACACTCGCACGCTCGCATCTACCTACTTAGATCAGATGATAAATCTCAAGTTGAGCGGCAACGATACTTCTTCTAAATTGCAATTATTTTTAGATCAATTTGTCACTGCCGCTAGTGCATTAAATAACTTGCAATTAGATAATTTATCTGACTTCATATTGCTTCAGATCGCGTTAAAGAAGTTAGACGAAAGCACGGTCCGTGCGTTTGAGTCACAATATCGCGATGTGAAGCTACCTACTTTCGTTCAACTGACAGATTTCATTAGAGGACAGTATAGAATATACCACAACATGCAATCTAGTACAAGTGCTTCAAATTCTTCTCGTAATAATACTTCAAATAAACCGCGAAGCCATGTACCTAACCCTCAGGCTTATGTAGCAGTCTCCGCTTCTCACAAGAAATGTCTTTGTGACAACATTGTACATGATCACCTATATAAATGTCCTAAATTCAACGAATTAACGCCCTCCGCTCGATTTAAATGTGTCAAAGATCATTACGCATGCATTAATTGCCTTAGTTTAAAACATAAAGCCCGCGAATGTAACTCAAATTTTAAATGCCGTAGTTGTCAACAAAAACATCACTCCTTATTGCACTTTAATACCTCACATAATCAAACCGCATCGCAATCGCACGATAATAGATTATCGACCGCGCCGGCATTCGAACCCGCACCGACTAGGCCACGCGACTCACGCGCTATGCCAGTGGGCAGCGCCGCGGCCGGTGCGAACCTCGCGCCTCGAGCACGATCGCCCGCTCCTACGCACGCCGCAAACGTATCGTCACTGTACACATCCATTGCTGCGCCAGTTCCGAACGATTCGAGTCGTACTGTTTACAGCACGCAATGTATGCGTCCTACAACGATACTATTGTCAACGGCTCAAGTTGTAATTTACGATAGTAAGGGACGACAGCATTTAGTCAAGTGTTTACTAGACACGGGATCGCAAAGTAACTTCATAACAAATGAATGCTGCTCGCTATTAGGTTTGAGTTACAATAAAAATACGCAAATGACTGTTAAAGGTTTCGGTGGGTCTGAAAAGGATATTAAGGGCTCCACGGACTTTAAAATATATTCACGCTTTTCTAATTCGAACGTTCATTATGACGTTTCGGCACTTGTTGTCGACCGCATCACGGATAACCTCCCATCGGTTCCCGTTGACGAATCTGCGTTCGCGCACATTCAATCGCTACCGCTCGCGGACAGTACGTTCGCTACGCCCTCTGGAGTGCAAGTACTTCTAGGTGCTAATATTTTCTCTCACCTGTTACTACCTGGCATGGTTAAAAACAGTGTGAATGGAATGCCGCCCGCTATTGAAACAGTTTTAGGGTATATAATTATGGGTTCCGCTCCTGTATTATTACCTAAACATAAAATAAGGTCGACATCGGCTTGCTGCGCCGTCCTCGAGCAGCCATCTTTGGACAACCTTCTTAAAAGGTTTTGGGTTCTCGAAGAGGTTTGCGCTCCGCCCGCCCACAGTCAAGATGACCTTGAATGTGAGAATCATTTCCGCGCCACCACTACGCGCGATGCTAGTGGTAGGTACACCGTCGCTTTACCGTTTAGTGACGATGTTTATAAATTAGGTAATTCGTACTCCACCGCATATAGACGCTTCTTGTGTTTAGAAAGGAAGTTGGTGTCGTCGAGTATACTGCGCGCCGCCTATGACGATATCATTCGTGATTATGTCGATAAGGGCTATATTAGCGAAATAGGACCTATTGATAAAGTTTCTCCCGCCGCATCCTATTTTGTACCGCATCATTGCGTGCGCCGTGACGACAAGACGACGACTAAGGTGCGCATGCTCCTGGATTCCAGCAGTAGGACAGGTACCGGGTTGTCACTTAATCAAATACTGCATGCCGGACCTAATCTACAGGGTGATCTTAATTGCATCCTTTTGAATTTCCGCCTTTTTAAAATCGCGATTTCTGCTGACTGTCGTCAGATGTTCTTACAGATCGGCATACACGAATCCGATCGTAAATATCAGCGAGTTCTTTTTAGATTTAACCCGCAAGACCCAATATCGGTTTTTGAATTTAATAGAGTTGTTTTTGGGACAAAATCCAGCGTCTTCCACGCTGTCCGAGTAATTCACCAACTCATCGCTGACGAGAAGCATAAGTTTCCTACAGCTGCTGCGATTGCATCTAGTTCGACGTACATGGATGATGTATGCTTCAGTATAATGTCAGATGACTCGTCGCTAAATGATGAAGCTGTCGCTGTTGCCGCATGCATCCAGCTCATTGAACTTTTCAAGTGCGGTCGATTTGACCTTGTCAAGTGGACCAGCAACTCCGCCGCCGTTTTACGTGAAATACCCGCAACTGAATCGCCAGTTTATGAACTCGCCAATCGTATATCTTCGTGGTCGAAGCTTTTACGTATTGTTGTTTTTGTTTATCGAACGTTAAAATTATTACCGCGCAAATCGACCGTAAGTCGCTCAGACTTAGAATTTGCTGAAACTAAAACTATACTCGCACTTCAACGTGTCCACTTCGCTGACGACATAAATAAATTAAAATTAAAACAAAATTGTTCGCCCGCTTTACAAAAATTAAATCCGTTTTTGGATGTAAACGGCATCATTCGCGTTGGTGGCCGCTTGTCAAATGCTGATATCAGTTATGCGCAAAAACACCCGTGTGTTCTTCCGCGACACGACCACGTGGTAGATATGATAATTGATTATCATCACAGAAAGCATTTGCACGCTGGCCCCGAACTCCTGATGTCCTTACTCAGGCATCATTATTGGATACTCGCTGCGCGGCGAGTTATTCGTCACCGCATACACAAGTGCACTACTTGTTTCAGAGCAAAGCCGCGCCCATCATTTCCAATGATGGCGGATTTGCCCGCATTTCGCGTCAACCAGGTTGACAAGCCGTATTCGCATACAGGCTGCGATTTTGCAGGTCCGATTTCATACACACCTGTGCGTGGCAGAGGCGTCAAAAGCCGTAAGGCATGGCTCTGTATATTTACCTGTCTCACTACGCGTTGTTTGCATATTGAGATAGCCACGGAGTTGAGTACGGTTAATTTCCTCGCTGCATTCAAGAGGTTTCTTTCACGCCGCGGTCCTGTTCAGTGTCTATACACTGACAACGCTACAAATTTCATAGGATGCAGGTCATATCTGCGTGACCTGTATAAGTTCCTAGATGAATTCAAACCGCACCTTGATCATGAACTCTCAGAAAGTCGCATTGACTTCAAGCAGATTCCACCAGTTAGCCCTCATTTTGGCGGATGCTGGGAGAGCATGGTGAAGGTTGTGAAGTCTCATCTCTTCAAGGTTATAGGTCAGCAGATACTGTCTTATGAGGAACTCTTAACAGTGCTAGCTCAAATCGAAGCGTTAGTAAATTCGCGTCCACTCACCGCTTTAAGCAGTGATCCCGCTGAGCCGACTGCGCTCACGCCGGCTCACTTTCTTCACACCGCGCCATTATTTTCATTACCCGCGCCTCACGTAGAATCTAATTTGATTGAGAGGCATTCGCTATTAAATAGTATGGTCCAGTCGTTCTGGCAGCGATGGAGAGTCGAGTATTTGCATCAATTGCAATCTCGAGCCAAGTGGATCATACCATCCACCCCGATCCAGTTGGGATCAGTAGTAGTTATCATAGTCGACAACGCGCCGCCGCTTGCTTGGCCTCTCGGTGTAGTAGAAGCTGTTCATCCTTCGAAGGATGGTACAACGCGTGTAGTTACAGTGAGAACTAGTAAGGGGAGCTTTGTGCGCCCAGTTGTTCGATTGTGCCCATTGCCAAATCAATAAATTTGTGTGGAGCAATGCTCTGCATTTCATATAGCTTATAGTTTAGTTAAGTACCCGCATTTAAATTACCGCATCCGCAACTTTAGTTTTTAAAGGTAACCCTTTAAGGCCGGGGGAGATGTTTACGCCATTTTCAAGTCAATTATTTTGCTTCAAGTAATCTTAAGATTCTAACTGTCTATGTTAAGTTGGCAGCATTTCCCTTTCCTGTATTCCATCCGCAACCTATATTTTATCTCCTTCACGCATGCACGCCTGCTAATATCTATCTCGCTCGCACGATAACGCAGCGAGTGCCGTGTGTGTCGAAGACGCAACACATTCGAAAAAAAGCTCCCGCGCCGCCGCCATCGAAGAAAACTAGCTCGCTAGTTATCCCCGCGATTAAACGTGAATCCGCGCAACGTAAACAACAAAATATAATAATAAGTGTTGTGGTACATTTGTGTGCAAAATTAAACCCATCGCAGTGCGCCTCGCGCACGCGGTGATCGCCGCCATTTTCAACACAACACAACACGGCAACGCAATATTAAACGAAGGAAGCCAGCAGGCCAACTGGCCCGCTCAACAAGAGAGAAGCAAGAAAGGAAACCACCACTTCAAGGTAGGCGTGCATCCTCTCTATTTCCGTCCGTACCTATATTTCGGCTGCCAACTTGCATAGTACCTATATATACCGCACCGCGAACCAGTCCTAACAGGATACCTATTCAAATACAGTCCACAACCGCGGGGTCTCATGTTAACACCTTGACTCCACGCACCAGAATTTAGAAGCTGGCCCATTGAGTCTGCAGTGCAGTTCAATTTAGGATAAACTCTCCCGCTAAATCTTCAAGGAAGATCTTAAAGCCCGAAGGGCCATTCACTTTTGGCTCCTCGACCGCCCCGCCCCACCAATGACTTGAACTCACAAAAACTTGAAGAATTTTAATACTTGACACTGGTTAAATATACTAATCGTGTGGAACCATAGTGAAACTAGAATAAGTTATTTTTCAAAAAAAATAAAACCGACTTCATAACCACAAAAAGGCACTCAAAAGCGAAAAATAATTTACTTAAAATTATTATAAGCGTTACCCACGTCTCTATTTGAAGTCGGTGCCAGCCAAGTCTAATAGGTAGTAGATAGATAATACCTACGAGTACATGTATCTACCTACTTACTAACCTACATGTACCTACTTACTACTACTACATACATAGCATCTATCTAATATCCAATAGACTTGGCTGGCACCGACTTCAAATAGAGACGTGGGTAACGCTTATAATAATTTTAAGTAAATTATTTTTCGCTTTTGAGTGCCTTTTTGTGGTTATGAAGTCGTTTTTATTTTTTTTGAAAAATAACTTATTTTACCCTTTTTAGTGCAAAAAAAGTTTTAATGAAATTACATGCATCTATTAAATTTCGTGTCTGGGCCGTTATACACTGACGGATATATACTTTTTGAAAATTTCAAGTGTGTACCTATAACGGTTAAGAAGATACAGATCTGTAAAGTGCGCACATATAGACACACGGACGGACGGACGGACGAACAGACAACAAAGTCTCAGAAAGTGTTCATTTGGTAGCCTTTGGGTTCGGAACCCTAAAAAAATTGACTTTAAATGCCGCGCTAAAGTGAAAATATTCACTAGTAATAATGATGTCATCAAGGTTTCATAGGACAATGTCCAAAATGGCCCTGTGCAATAAAAGCATCTGACACACGATAATTAATTGTCTATTTTATTACAATAATTCCAAATACTTTTATAACACGGACTAGTTGTATTCCAAAATGAATATAAAAAAGTATTATTTGCGATTATTAACATTAATTGCCGCCATATGGCCAACAGGGTACTGAATCACTCTACTACGTTATAAGAGGCACTTCCCTATATTGTGGATACCCGAATTATGTAAGCACTGTGTAGCCAACCTAACAACGGAAAGTATTATTTACGTAGTAACTATTATATAATATGTGGTTTTATGCTTATAATTTTTTTTTGCTGTGTTGATTGGTACAAAGTACGTTCATGATTCTGAGTTATTTAATTATGTATGCAGTGTCGCGGGACTGAAATGGCCGCCATCTTCGCCAAATGTCATGTCATGTCAAAAAATATTAGGTATGTTTAAAAAAGTTTGCACTCTAACAAGACTTTGCCCGGTAGAACATTCCTGTGAAGACAAATTATTTATATTTATACATAATTATTTATTATAATTATTAATATATAATTATTTATTGAGGGCCCGGTGGCGTAATTGGGAGAACAGTCGGCTTTGATGCCGTGGTACCGAGTTCAAACCGCCGTGCACCAATGAATTTTTCTATCGAAAAATATATGTGCGCTTCTCACAGTGGCCCTCCGGTGAAGGAAAACATCGTTAAGAAACCAATAACCCCCGCATGGTGGTAGAACATATCTAGTGTCCGCCTGGCCAGCTACCACCCTCAAGTCAGAAAATCTGTCGCCAAACATCTAATGTGTTCCGGCAGCTATCCTTGAGAGCCAGTTCCCATTCTAGTCCACTTCTCTATCTTCGACCGCATCATCACTTAGCAACAGGTGAGATAGTGGTCAAACGCTTGCCTTTAAGATATTACAAAAAAAATTTCCCCACCTTTATTTCTATCTCGCTCACAGTTACCGTAAGAATATATTATATGCAATAGCAACCTCCATTGTGTATAATCTTCTTGGGACTCTTCTACTAAAACTAGTACAATCTCCTATGTTTGGGGTATTTATCTCCATATCTCTGGTGATACTAATCAGATCTCGATAAAATTAAAATGGGACCACCTCGGAAACGTATCCTACCAATTAAAAAAAGAATCATTTGAATCCGTTCACAATTGATAGAGAAATCGCGTAACATACACAAAAAAAAAAAAAAAAAAAAAACATACAGACGAATTGAGAACCTCCTCCTTTTTTGTGAAGTCGGATAAAAAAAATCCAATCCAATGTTAAACGTAATCTTACAATATGTAAACAACTATTAGAGTATATACTGGGGACTATTACCTTAAAAGCAAATCGAACTAAATTGAATTGGAATTTTAATATAGAAAATTTTGAATGAAAAAGAACCCTCAGCCATAGAAAAGATAATAATAGGAAAAATTAATATTTGCGCGCAAGGCAACTAAGAAAAGGAACATACATAAACAAATAAATTATAATTATAAAATATTTTTAAAAACAAGCTTTTATCTGGGACAATGAACTAATTTTAATTAAAAATAAATTCTAGTAAGTATTTGGCGTGTAGGTACTTACCTATATTCTTAAAAGCTTGAAGCACTACCTGTTTTTCAAGCAAGGTAATTATTATTCTTCAGTGCCTCAAGCTTTTGAAAATATAGGTAAGTACCTACACGCCAAATACTTACTAGAATTTATTTTTAACTTTTTAGTTCATTGTCCCAGATAAAAGCAGTTTTAAAAAATATTAAAGAAGGTACGTATTTACGTTACAAAATTTCGTTTCTATTACGTAGGTACTTCTGTTCTTCCATTATAGGTTCTTCCCATTGATTCACAGCCTTAATAAGATGGTTAGACTGACCAATCCTCTCCAAATGTGCGGTCCACGTATCAACTTCAGTGTAAGCTTTAATGATCCCATGTGCATCTTTTGGTGAGGTTTGTTGGTACACAAGCGGCCGCGCTAGCTTTCGGTAGCTCAGTTAGTTAGGTTATTAAAGTAATAACGTCACTAAGCAGCTTCATTTTCATTATTAAATTGATGGTGAAGCGTTTCCGTAGACTTCCAAACACAGCAAACGTTACTGCATCTGCGATATATGTATACGATACGATACTGCAATACATATATCATGATGGTATTCATAAGGGCTTGGCTTCTTTGGCATAAGTTATAAACTCGTCGTCATTATCAAAGGGGCTTGGGTATATGCCTGGGGCCTTATTCAGTATGACCATTTTAAAGTCTTACCATGCCGTGTTACGTTATCTCCGCGTTATGGTATTCTCTATGCCAATTAAAACGCGGTAGGGTAAGGTTATGAGCGCGTTTTGAGCTGTCAAAATATCGTGACATATGAGGACGTGTAACGCGCGCGTTTGGTATAATTTACCTATCGTGTGGCATACAGAATACAATTTTTCAATAACGTAACGTGGCGTGTTAAGGAACGCGTTATCTCATTGGTGATACAGAATAAGGCCCCTGGTCTTCAAACGGCGACTGTAGTGTCAGTGAGCGTATTTCCGATTGGTTTTTATATATATTCAATTATTTTTGATTAAATTTATATATTTTTCTCTCATTATTTCGTTTGTAATTTTTGTGATGACATTTGTTTTGACATTGTCAGAACAAAATGACCCGCAGATAACCAAAAATACGACATGCTGCTTGCTGTTCCTAAGCTCTAGTCTCTTCCTAATCGGGCTCATAAATTTAGGACCCTCCTAAGCGCATTTAGGAATGACCTAAGGTTAGTGCAAGCGACTTTTTCACTAGGAGTTGCCTAAATTAGTTAGGCAAGAACTTAGGAAGTTCTTAAGTTTAGTGCAAACGGGCATAAGACTTGATGCTTGTTTGCAGTAAACTTAAGAATTGCCTTAGCTTGTCAAAATATCATAAAATAAAAAAACTGGCTACTAACATTTCAAAATATAGATAAATATAGGATCGTTATCCTATCTGCAAGATATATTTTGCAGATTTTGCTTCCCGATGTTGTTTTAATTGAAATTTAGTTAAGAGATTAAGATTAAGTTTAGTGCAAACAGGCATCAAGTCCTTAGTAGATTATGTTGAATATGTAACACAGAAATCTGTAGGTACCCAATAGCTTTGCCCTTATATTTCATCATCACGTCAATATCTAAAAAACAACACAGCAATTAGTCTAAAAATATATTTTGCTGATAAGTGTTTAATTAACTATACGAACTATAAGATTTCCTCTTTGATGGTGGTAAGCTATTTTTTTGCGTCAGGCTTAAAATCGATATAATATGCTCCTACCTGTTGACGAACACCCGTGCTAGGAAGGATCCATTACGCCACCGGGAACTCAATTTTATTTTATTTTTCTACCGGTAACGGTATTGATAAATACAGCCTACTCCAATGATAATTAAACAATGAGGGCATCGTTAGAATTTTCAGTAATCTAATACTATAGGAATCTTTGTCCTGACATACTGACTGACTGACTGATAGACAACGCACAGCCTAAACCGCTGGTCGCAGAGACTTGAAATATGGAAGGTATATTTGTCTTGGTACGTAAAGGTGTATTAAGAAAGGATTTTCCAAGGAAAGACTCCTTTAGGGGATGAAATGGGGGTTCAAAAATTGTATGGAGAAACAAGATTATATATTATTTTCTGTTCGAAACTTCACACAAGGGCTTCAACAAAAAAATAAGTAAATACGTGTTTCAGGCTTTTTTGAAATTCCACCCCAAGGAGGGTGAAATGGGGTAACAAAGTCGGAAAATAAATATTGTTTCGGATTGCGCTGAAATTTGGCATGCAGATAGTTATTTTGACGTAGATATCCCCTAAGAAAAGATTTTTCAAAATTTACTCTCTAAGGGTATGAAACGGGGTTCAAAGTTTGTATGGAGAAACAAGATAAGATAGTTTTCTCTATTCTAAACTTCGCACAAGTACTTCAGTAACTAAATAAGTAAATACATGTTTCAGACTTTTTCGAAATGCCACCCCGTAAATGGGTGAAGTGGGGAACAAAGTCTGAAATCAATATTGTTTCGGATTGCGCTGAAATTTGGCATGCAGATAGTTATTTTGACGCAGGTATCCGCTAAGAAAGGATTTTTCAAAATACACTCCTTAAGGGGATGAAACGGGGGTTCAAAGTTTAAACCGATTTGGCTTTTACTTCTTTGATGTAGTTTATGATAGAAAGGTTTTTACAAAATAAAAGTAAATAAAAGAAGTCTTTAACGCGGGCGAATCCGCGGGAAACTTCTAGCTTTAAATATTTATGTTTAGTTTTTTTTATAAAGTACGGACATTGTTCTAAATACTATAAATAGTCTCTCAACACAATATTTAAGCAGATTAATAAAGTACAATACATAGGCACACAACAATAAAACACACACACGAAACATACTGACAAAATTGGTATAATTTACTTCCTTTTTAGGTCGGTATACATATTATTTAATATGCAAATATCGCCACAAGATGGCGTTGTTTGCAAGTTAGCTCGCGATGGTGTTTCATTTTACCAATATTTGTGTAACCGGTAACATTTGAGCAACGAGCAATCAGTCATAATTTCTTTTAAAATTTTTAAGTACCGCTCATATTAACGCTCATGTTTTCTTTTCAATATTTAAAGAACATATGAACAATCGATTGAACGTTGCTTAATTGTTGAAAAATGATAGCGTATTCATAAATATGAATATGAATACGCTATCATTTTTAATAGCGTTGCGTCGATGCCATTAATGTAAATGTTAAAGGACATAAATTTATTTACAAAAAAAAGAAAACCGACTTCATAACCACAAACAAGCACTCAAAAGCGAGAGTTAAATTACTTAATATAATTATTATAAGCGCTACCCACTTATCTATTTGAAGTCGGTGCCAGCCAGTCTGTCAAAAACCAAAATAAACGAGAAGAAAGATGTAAAAACATTATTCAAGGTCATATTTTTAGGGTTCCGTACCCAAAGGGTAAAACGGGACCCTATATCTGAGACTCCACTGTCCGTCTGTCTGTCTGTCTGTCCGTCTGTCACCAGGCTGTATCTCATGAACCATGATAGTTAGACAGTTGAAATTTTCACAGATGATGTATTTCTGTTGCCGCTATAACAAAAAATATTAAAAACAGAATAAAGTTAAAAATAATAGAGGGTCCCCATACAAGAAACGTGTTTTTTTCGGCATTTCAATGTAACGCCATCTATGAACACTTAGTTAGGTAAACGTCGCATAGATGGCGTTATATTGAAATTTCATCCCTAACACCTTTTAAAATAAAACCTACATACGAATTGAGAACCTCCTCCTTTTTTGTGAAGTCGGTTAAAAAGGAGGGTTATTATGATTTTAAATTTAATCCGGTATGTTAGCAATTGTATTGTTAAAAACGTCTCGATTGTCCGCTTGTTAGCTGTGCTCGCGGCTTTGTTTGAATGCACCCAATAATGGCGCTTTTAAAATTAGACCGTGATTTTTCAGTAGCCCGGTTTAAGTTTTTGTTTTATATTTTTACTTATTCATGTTTTAAACGATTTTATACACATTACAGTCTTCTTAGATACTTAAGCATAACTCTATGGACACTTAAGAAGATTCCCTAACAATATTTTACTAATTTTATAAATAAGCCTCGCCTTCTGTTTTTGCTTTGTGGGCGAAGAAGTTTGTGATCTTTTGTATTTGTTGTGTTTGCGAAGCATCTAATTACCTTTTGCCGAGGATTTCTGCGCAGATGAAGAAATAATAAGCTGAGAGCAAACACTGGGATGAGCTGTAAAGTTTAATGTCAATAAAACGATGAAAATCACTATATTATAATATGGTTTCAGTTTTCATTTGTCGAGATTCTAGTGCTGTAAAATAAATCAGAATAGAGGAACAACGGCGATGACCTTTGAAAGAATTTGAACCTAGAACAAACTCTAAAGTTGGGGGGATTCCAAGCTACCAATTTACGAACGTTAAACCCCTTAGATAATCAAGATTATTTTTAGTGTTATTGCACAGAATCTTATTTAAGAGTTTCGGCTATTTAAAACACTATTACTTTTATTAAGTATATACTGAATATACTAACTTAGCTTACTAGCAATGTGCGTTGCTAGTATTCTTGTTAACCCCTCCAACTAAGTTAAATATGTTTGTGTCTGGAGTGGGTTCACGTCAATAGTACAATGAATGAGGATCGAACTCACGGCCACTCGATCGCTAGTTTGACACCTTATCCATTGGGCTATTGCCGCAAACAATGAAAAATAAGCTTATTTTGGTCATAGGATAAAAACTTTATTTAATGGTATTGAATATTAAAAAAAATGTTTAGAATATATTAAAAATATCGACGTGGCAAGTGCTCAATATTTTATAGTAGCCCTGGCTCGTATAAGTAACTAGAAATGCCCCGCGGCTTCATAAATAAATAAATATGTATCGTTAATAATGTGTTTTTACCTACCACTAGTAGCTAAATCTTTTCTTGCATTAAACCTTACATTGACCGTAATTAAGAATATCGATCATATATTTTTTTATGATTAAAACAAGAAATTAATGAAGATTAGAAAATTTCAAATTAATCTAAAAACGTTTTCAGTATTATCAAAATTCAAGCATTTATTCAGTATATGGGCAAATTAAAAATCTGCACTTACTCACATCAAATAACATTAAATAGATCATATATCAATAATAATTATTCTTAAAATAAAAAATAAAAAGTTCTTTTGGTTAGGTCGGCATCGCATGATAATAAATGTATTTAGAATGCATTTTCATCAAGTTCTGAGCTACTCTGAAAATTTCAGCTAAATATAAAAACAGCTAATCAGAAAGTAATCAAAAAGTAGAGTTGTAAGATTCGACCCAGACCGACGCGGCGACGGACAGACAGAAAGACAAGAAAGTGACTTAATAAAATCGTGGTCAAAAAGAGAGTATTAGATGATATTGATATTTTGTGTTTCCAATGACTCATGGTTTATTTCTACATTTTGTTTCAAATTATGAACAGCCTAGGCATGTGCGAAAACTACGTTTTATTAGTTCCTAGGAATTCTAAATTCTATTGCGGACTTTCAATTACCCTAGTTTTTCAAGGTGTGCCGATAGCGTTCACGTAACAATTCAATTGGATGTACCCTTTCCAATCTATTCGGACGTTGCCTAACCTTTCATAACCATTCGAGAAATTTAGCTATAGTAATTTACTTTCTTATATTATTTCTGTATCACGTCAGATGTTTTAGTAATAATAGTGTGCTAAAGTAAGAATTGAATAGTAAGTATAATAAAGGTAGACATAAAAGTAGGAGGGAGGTTCTAAATTAGTCGGAATCTTTTTAATATTATTTTAGAGTATGTTAAGATGTTCACCGATTACTCAAAAACGCCAGATTTGGCAAATTATTTTTTAGTTTGAAAGGGTATCCCTAGTGATTTGTGAAGGTTAAATAAAAACGTTTAATAATTTTTTGCGTTTCAGTTTTTTCGGCGGTTTAATTTTTTTGTTAAAAAGTTTTATCTTATAATTAAATTTTTTGTGGCCATCATCTACTATGTTAAAAGCAAGCGCCATTACTTACCCCTGGCCTAGACAAACGTTATATAGAACATTTATGTTCTATAATAATAATAATAAAAATAATTTAAGATCACATAAAAAACTTAAAAAAAACGACTTCCAACGTCACGCTAGTCGATTTCAATACTAAGTTTGAGGTGTTTATCTTCATATCTCTGGAGATACTGAACATATCTCGATGAAATTTAAATGGTACCACCTGTAAAATATCATCATCATCATCATCATCATAATCAGCCTGTATCAGTCCACTGCTGGACATATGCCTCTCTCAAGACACGCAACTGAGCCCGATTTTCGGCTCTGTTTTTTCCAGTGTTTGTTGACATACATTGATGATATGATAAAATCATCAAAATAATGGAACTTTTCTCCATTATTTTTGTTAATTTATTCAAAACGGCTATACCGATTTCGTTAAAATTTAAATGGGACCTCCTTGTGGGTATACCCTTTCCAATAAAAAAAGAATTATCGAACTCAGACTACTCTGCAAAAAGTTATGCGTGGTCATACATAAAAAATATCTAATACTATAAGAATCTTTGTCCTGACATACTGACTGACTCACTGACTCACTGACAGACAACGCACAGCCTAAACCGCTGGTCGTAGAGACTTGAAATTTGGAGGGTATATTTGTCTTAGTACGTAAGGGTGTACTAAGAAAGGATTTTCCAAAATTCACCCCTTAAGGGGATGAAATGGGGGTTCAAAGTTTGTATGGAGAAACAAGATTAGATCGTCTTTTCTATCCGAAACTTCACATAAGTGCTTCAGTAAAAAAATAAGTAAAGACGTGTTTCAGGTTTTTTTGGAATTCCACCCCTAAGAGGGTGAAATGGGGTAATAAAGTGTAGAATCAATATTGTTTCGGATTGCGCTGAAATTTGGCATGCAAATAGTTATTACGACGTTAGTTCCCACTGAGAAAGGATTTTCCAAAATTAACCCTCGAAGGGGATGAAACGGGGGTTCAAAGTTTGTATTGAGAAACAAGATTAGATAGTCTTTTCTATCTGAAACTCCACACAAGTGCTTCAGTAAAAAAATAATTAAAAGGCGTGTTTCAGGTTTTTTTTAATTCCACCCCTAAGAGGGTGAAATTGGGTAATAAAGTGTGAAAATCAATATTGTTTTGGATTGCGCTGAAATTTGGCATGCAGATAGTTATTACGACGTTAGTTCCCTCTGAGAAAGGATTTTCCAAAATTAACCCTCAAAGGGGATGAAACGGGGGTTCAAAGTTTGTATGGAGAAACAAGATTAGATAGTCTTCTCTATCTGAAACTTCACACAAGTGCTTCAGTAAAAAATTAGGTAAACACGTGTTTCAGGTTTTTTTGAAATTTCACACCTGAGAGGGTGAAATGGGGTAATAAAGTGTGAAAATCAATATTATTTCGGATTGCGCTGAAATTTGGCACGCAGATAGTTATTAAGACGTTAGTTCCCTCTGAGAAAGGATTTTCCAAATTAACCCTCGCAGGGGATGAAACGGAGGTTCAAAGTTTGTATGGAGAAACAAGATTAGATAGTCTTTTCTATCCGAAACTCCACACAAGTGCTTCAGTAAAAAAATAAGTAAACACGTGTTTCAGGTTTTTTTGAAATTCCACCCTTAAGAGGGTGAAATGGGGTAATAAAGTGTAAAATCAATATTGTTTCGGATTACGCTGAAATTTGGCATGCAGATAGTTATTATAACGTTAATTCCCTCTGAGAAAGGATTTTCCAAAATTAACCCTCTAAGGGGATGAAACGGGGGTTCAAAGTTTATATGGAGAAACAAGATTAGATAGTCTTTTCTATCCGAAACTTCACACAAGTGCTTCAGTAAAAAAATAAGTAAACACGTGTTTCAGGTTTTTTTGAAATTCCACCCTTAAGAGGGTGAAATGGGGTAATAAAGTGTAAAATCAATATTGTTTCGTATTACGCTGAAATTTGGCATGCAGATAGTTATTACGACGTTAGATCCCTCTTTGAAAGGATTTTCCAAATTAACCCTCGAAGGGGATGAAACGGGGGTTGAAAGTTTGTATGGAGAAACAAGATTAGATAGTCTTTTCTATCCGAAACTTCACACAAGTGCTTCAGTAAAAAAATAAGTAAACACATGTTTCAGGTTTTTTTGTAATTCCACCACTAAGAGGGTGAAATGGGGTAATAAAGTGTAAAAATCAATATTGTTTGGATTGCGCTGAAATTTGGCATGCAGATAGTTATTAATTACGACGTTAGTTCCCTCTGAGAAAGGTTTTCCAAAATTCATCCCTGAAGAGGATGAAACGAGGGTTCAAAGTTTGTATGGAGAAACAAGAATTGATTGTCTCTTATATTCGAAACTTTACACAAGTAGTTTAGTAAATAAGTGAGTAAATACGTGTTTCAGGCTTTTTGAAATTCTATTCCTAAAAGGGTGAAGTGGAGTAACAATGTCTGAAATCAATATTGTTTCGGATTGCGCTGATATTTTGCATCCAGATAGAAATTTTGACGTAGGTATCCGCTGAGAAAGGATTTTTCAAAATTCACTCTTCAAGGGATGAAGCGGGGGTTCAAATTTTGGATAGTCATTTTATTCGACATTTCACACAAGTACTTCTGTAAATAAATAAGTAAATACGAGTTTCAGACTTTTTCAAAATGCCACCCTAAAAGAGTGAACTGGGGTAAAAAGGTCTGAAAATCAATATAGTTTCGGATTGCGCTTTATTGGGTTTTTCGGGTTTTAAAAATATGAATCCTGATTTGTCTTAGTCACGCGATAACATGAAAACAGGTGAACCAATTTGGCTAATTTTTATTTGATGTCTTTAATGATAGAATCGTTTTTACAAAAGAAAAGTTTTAAGTAAATAAAAGGAGTTTTTAACGCGGGCGTAGCCGCGAGGGACTTCTAGTATATATATATACGTGTCGACTTGATAACCTCCTCCGTTTTTTTTTTCGTCGGCTAAAAATTACTAGCGCGACGTTTGAAGTAGGTTCTTTTAGTTTTTAAACGATCTTAATTTATATAATAATTAAGTTATTCGGTGTTTTTTATTGTTTACGACAGATTTTTTAATAGTGCATTTCCACTGCGTTAGTTTAGCTACGTACATTACCACCATTTTGATTTTGTCTCTGTTGACCACGAGTCCAAAAGACAGGCTATAGGCGTGTAGGTCTACGGATTTTTTTGTGTGTAAGAAGGATTGTCTTATCAACGTATCGTAATTATATTTATTTTACCGACTTCAAATAGTAATCCCCCTTTTTCAATGTTCCAGTACCTTAACAGAGGAGAAAGAATTTAGAATCTTTGTCTGACTCCGGCTTGAGTATGAAATTCCTACGTCATTATAGAGTCGGCAAGTCGGCATATAAGGCGTATCATGTAATGGGTAACTACTGTTTGAATTATTAATGTAATATACCGACTGTAATTCACGTACCTTTAGTCAAATTTTCTCGACCTAGTTGAACATCGCGATCTCACCGCGTGACCTCACTCCCGAGGAAGAGCGACGGATTCGCTTGAAACCTAGGTTGAGACAACTTTTGACTATTTCAATCATTATGTACAATATAATTATCTGACATTTACAAAGGCCTTGTAATAGTTAAACGGGATGTTGTACTCTCTTGCTCTTTCAATATGATAAGGTACAGTACATGCACCCTATACCGAGGGGTCCTAGGTATTAAGGAACATTTCCGTACCGCAAAAATACCGCAAAATTAGATTTTGAAATCGAGTTTCACATTAACAATATTGTTAAAGGAATTCTTTTGCGCAAAAAATAATATATTTTGTGGTCACATAAAAATAGTTGTTAATGCACGCCACCGCCGTGGTAAATTCAAATCTTGTGTACACGACCAAGTGTAACAAAGCCAGAGAGAAAAGGAACAATAATAAAATGAGAAAACGAGCGGGAGTGCAATTCGGTTCATGTCGTACGGGAAACGTTGTTTCCGCACATTGCAACGAATAACTGTCTTCAACCAACACGACGACTGTATCCACTGTTTGCTTTGAATTTTTGTTACCAACCTTTGAAATAAAACGGCACGAAACACTCTGACGCTTTGCCGGTAACTTTATTCCACACAAATGTACCGAAAATCGTAAATGTTTTTCTATAAAAATATTCAATAGCCGTATTCATTCGTGCAGCCAGTCTAAATTTTCAGCCAATATTCTGTAAATAAGTTTAACGCAGTAACAATTTTATACTTTTATATCTTGTTATTTGTAGAAATTCATTCACAATTTCTTTATTATAGCTTTCAAGAACAGATCTAAAGAAATTGGTCGAAATTCAATGACTAAAAAATGGTCGGAACATTTTTATTTTCTCCCCAAAGGCGTAGAGATCTACGTGATATTTACTCGACATTTTAAAATGAAAAGCAATTTTAAATTACAATGGAAAATAAAGTATTAATAGAGTAAGCTTTGTTCTATTCTTGAAATATTTTGTTCTTGAAGTCTTGATTGACACGAACCTGTTTAATTTTTTCGAAGTTAGAGCCATTAATCTTTTTCATAACAATATCGCTACCTTGCTTGGTTCGTTTTTACACCTGCCGTGGTAATCGGATGAAATTTCATTTAACCAGTCATGTTCAAGGGCGTTTCGTAGTAAATATGTATACGATACAAACAATTTTATTATTTCGTTAATATGATATTAACCGTTACATGCATGTGTTTGTTTTCTAAAATGATCGGATAAGGTTTAAAACAACTATAACGTTGTTATCTGTTCTTTTGTATGACAACCAATTTGACTGCTTGAACTTTTATTGTATGCTAAGTATACAATGTTAATGTCGTAGGAACGATAACCGTTGGGATAGACGTGTTCTAGAGTGGAGACCACGGCTCGGTAAAAATGCGTAGGACGCCCTCCAGCTAGGTGTAGCGATGATATACGCAAGCTGGCTGGCAGCAGTTGGAAACAAATAGCTGAAGATTGAGTTCAGTGGCGTGCTATGGTAGCAAGTTAGGCGAAACATCGATATGAGACGTTAGAGAAAAACTAAGGAAATGGCTCGTCATACTTGACTATAACGCTCCTGAGTCCCTTCTGGTCATAATAAAGTAAAAATAATTACTCGCCCAATTACTTAAATTACTTTATTTTACTAATCATGTAATAAATTAATCTGCAAAATACTACTGCGCTCGATTATTCCCTAGCTCACACTCTTCCACACATACATAGTACATGTACACCAGCAATTCTCGCCCTCCTACACAGACACACACGCACACACACACACCACCAATTACAACTCACATTTACACGCACTTACTTGTAATGCAACTATTAATTTGAATCATCTCTGGATTGATTACCTGCGGTACAGGCTTGCCCCAGTGCAGGAATCGCAAGACATGTGTAAATCTGTTAATTTGTATATGTTTAAATAAATTATTTTGTAGTGTATTTTTGAGAATCCTACCTACTTTGTGTACTTTTTGTTTGTGTACCTTTTATCTTACCTGTGGAGATTTATAGCTTTTTATTTCTGTAAGTAAAACATGAAGATTTGAAATTTTTTGGAGTTCCGTACCTCAAAAGGAAATAAAGAACCCGTCTAATAGGATCACTTTGGTGTCCGACTGTCTGTTTGTCCGTTTGTCTATCCGTCTGTCTGTCTATTAAGACACTTTTCTCTAGATCGCGTACAGTACAATATCTGTATATTAAATTGAAACTTATATCAAATACTCAAGTCTATGGTATCTTTCAGGTTGTCGAAAAATCAAACTTGTAATTTAACGCAATCAAAAGTCCTCGATCGCGATCTGTGATCAAAGTCAATGATCGCGATCCAGATTGAACGAAGTACGTGTACGAAGAAGATTGATGGCTTGATGCATTTGATCACAAAATATCTATTTCTTTTGAAATCAAAAAATCAAATTCGCGAACAAAGTGATCGCGTGATCTAGATTGAACGTGTAAGCGCAGGATCGCACCAGTCTCGCTGTGCGTTTATACGAAATATGAGAATATAATAGGTATTGTCGCGCCGGTAACGATACACGGACTGAAGAAATCAAGATTGAACGTGTAAAGTTGTGGCGTGATCCCGTGATCCGCGATCAGTACTGTGTGATCGCGATCGAGATTGAGTGTGTACGGCTGCCTTATAGCTTTGCGGTAAAGCAGCAGACGGAAGCTGTTACAATAAAGAGATTTTAGAAGCAATCTATATTTATAAAAAAACAGCCAAGTGCGAGTTCGACTCGTGCATGAAGGGCTACGTATTATTATCTATAAAAACGACAAAAAAATCATGTCTATTATCTGGGACCCCTTAATATTACCTAATTTTATTTTAATATAATTATTTCTTTTTAATGTGAATAATATAACTTAATATTCTGTGAATATTCACTGTCTGTTGCCGTTTTTTATATCGAGCAAAAAAATCACGTTTGTTGGATGGGAACTCCGTTAAATATTTATTATATTTTATTTTTTTATATTTGTTGTTATAGCGGCATACAACAGAAATACACTATTCATATTTCTGTGGAAATACATCATCTGTGAAAATTTCAACTGTCTAACTATCACGGTTCATCAGATACCTACAGCCTGGTGACAGACGGATAGACAGACTAAAGACGGACAGACAGCAGAGTCTTAGTAATAGTGTCCCGTTTTTCACCCTGTGGGTACGGAGCCCTATAAATGAATCCCTATTGGTCACGGCATCGCGCCGATTTCGTTAATTTCTTTTTTGTTGTGTTTGTTATGGTCAGCAAAAGGTTCTTATGAAAGAAAAGTTTTAAATGAATGAAAGTGAGCGAATGACGCGAGCAATGCCTCGATGCCCCGTAGACAGTATTTGAATGCTTTAATGTGTTATATTTTCCAATACTAAAGTAAAAACTAGTAAAAAGTAAGAAATAAAACTCCTGAGTTCGAACAATATGCTTGTGATAAAAATAACGAAATTCCTATCTAAAATACGGATATAAAATCGCGGCAACCAAATTTATGCAAATAAAATGAACCATTACGCTTCGTTACACTGACGGTATCGACCGTTTGAAAGGGATTGGGCAAAGTTTCCGAACGAATATCTAATAACAAATGATTTAATTTTTTAATTTCAATGCATTTGAATAAGACATGGATTGTGGAAGAAAATCTATTAAAATTGTTTTTTTTTTTTGCTTGAAAAATAAAATTGTACGTCACTGTGTGAGAGAGGATTTTTATGAATATAAAAACTTGGACACATAGAAAGAAGTGAAACTTGGACATATAGAAATTGATTTCATTTCATCATTACTTTCATGATCATCATCTTCATCATTTGATTCATCTTACGATAGGCATTCATATAGAAGAAAATATCAAGAAAGAAATTATTACGTAATATTTAAGTTAAAAAATAAATAGTAATATAGTAGTAAAAATATTTTTACTACTATATTACTATTTTTTTGTAACTCACTACATATTATACATCAAAGTCCCCTCGCCGCGTCTGTCTGTCTGTTGGCGATAATCTCAAAAACTACTGAACAAATTTTTATGAGGTTTTCACTAAAAATAATAAATGAGGAAGTATAATTTGTCAAGATTTTGTACGAATTGGTTCAAATATGACGATACTTGTTAGAAGTGTCGGAAAAAATCAAACCACCTGGGAGCTTTCATCGAAAACGCTGCCTAATCCCTTTGAGATTTAACAAAACTACGTGGATGTATGGTGGAATATTCCTCTTTTAAGGTCTACTAGCGGGTCGCTATCGCCCCGGCTTTGCACGCGTAGAGCAAATATGCCTGCATTTTTGCATAAGTTTGTTGCGTCAAGTATGAATAACGCCTTCAACAATCATCAAATAAGACCTTTCTCATAAATTTATTTGTCTATTGGTAAAAACCGCATAAAAATACGTTCAGTAGTTTTGAATTTATTGCGAACAGACGGACAGACAGATGCTGCGGGAGACTATGTTTTATACTGCGTTTTTGCGAAGGTTTATTATGTGTATAATGTAAATTGGTCGCAAATTTATGCAAAAATGCAGGCATATGTGCTCTACCCGTGCGAAGCCAGGGCGGGTTGTTATCAACACCATCAACACCAATATTATAAATGCGAAAGTCAGTTTGTTTATTTGTTTGTTTGTTTGTTTGTTTGGGACTTCTTCACGGTCAAACGGCTTGACCGATTTGGCTGAAATTTTGTACAAAGATAGAACATACGGCAGAATAGGATATAAGATACTTTTTTTTTGGCTATCAAGTCAGGGAGTCCATATATTTTTAATTGAATTTTGTAAATATAAGACTTCTTCTCGAATAAACGGCTTAACCGATTTGCCTGAAATTTTGTATGAATACATGTCATAGGACAGAATAGGATATAGGATACTTTTTTTCTGGCTGTCGAGTCAGGGGGTCCAGATATTTTTAATTGAATTTTGTAACTAAAGGACCTCTTTTCGAATAAACGGCTTGACCGATTTGCCTAAAATGTTGTATAAAGACAGTTCATAAGGCAGAAAATAATATAGAATATTTTTTTTCTGGCTATCGAGTCAGGGGGTCTAAATATTTTTAATTGAATTTTGTAATTATAAGATCTCTTCTCAAATAAACGGCTTGACCGATTTGCCTGACATGTTGTATAAAGACAGTTCATAAGGCAGAATAGGATATAGAATACTTGCCTGAAATTTTGTATGAATACATGTCATAGGACAGAATAGGATATAGGATACTTTTTTTCTGGCTGTCGAGTCAGGGGGTCCAGATATTTTTAATTGAATTTTGTAACTAAAGGACCTCTTTTCGAATAAACGGCTTGACCGATTTGCCTGAAATGTTGTATAAAGACAGTTCATAAGGCAGAAAATAATATAGAATATTTTTTTTCTGGCTATCGAGTCAGGGGGTCTAAATATGTTTAATTGAATTTTGTAATTATAAGATCTCTTCTCAAATAAACGGCTTGACCGATTTGCCTGACATGTTGTATAAAGACAATTCATAAGGCAGAATAGGATATAGAATACTTTTTTTTGACTATCAAATCAGGGGGTCCAGATATTTTTAATTGAATTTTGTAAATATAAAACTTCTTCTCGAATAAACGCTTCACGGATTTGCCTGAAATTTTGTATGAATACATGACATAGGACAGAATAGGATAAAGGATACTTTTTTCTGGCTGTCAAGTCAGAGGGTCCAGATATTTTTAATTGAATTTTGTAAATATAAGACCTCTTCTCGAATAAACAGCTTGACCGATTTGCCTGAAATGTTGTGTAAAGACAGTTCATAATGCAGAATAAAATATAGAATACTTTTTTTTGGCTATCGAGTCAGGGGGTCAGATATTATTAATTGAATTTTGTAAATATAAGACTTCTTCTCGAATAAACGCTTGACGGATTTGCCTGAAATTTTGTATGAATATATGACATAGGACAGAATAGGATAAAGGATACTTTTTTTCTGGCTGTCGAGTCAGGGGGTCCAGATATTTTTAAATGAATTTTGTAACTAAAGGACCTCTTTTCAAATAAACAGCTTGACCGATTTGCCTGAAATGTTGTATAAAGACAGTTCATAAGGCAGAACATAATATAAAATATTTTTTTTCTGGTTATCGAGGCAGGGGGTCTAAATATTTTTAATTGAATTTTGTAAATATAAGATCTCTTCTCAAATAAACGGCTTGACCGATTTGCCTGAAATGTTGTATAAAGACAGTTCATAGGGCAGAATAGGATATAGGATACTTTTTTCTGGCTGTCGAGTCAGGGGATCTAGATATTTTTAATTTAATTTTGTAAATTTAAGACTTCTTCTCGAATAAACAGCTTGACCGATTTGCCTGAAATTTTGTATCAATACATGTCATAGGACAGAATAGGATATAGAATACTTTTTTTCTGGCTGTCAAGTCAGGAAGTCCAGATATTTTTAATTCAATTTTGTAAATATAAGACCTCTTCTCGAATAATCGGCTTGACCGATTCCCCTGAAATGTTGTATAAAAACAGTTCATAGGGCAGAATAGGATATCGGATACTTTTTTTTGGCTATCGAGTCTAAGTCTTTAGATTTTTTTTATTGAATTTTGTGAATGTGTGGCCTCTTATCAGCTAAACAGCTTGACTGATTCAGCTGAAATTTTATACATGTGTCATATGTTCATATTGCATAGAATTACATAGGATACTTTTTTTCTGGCATTCGAGTCCAGGTGTTCAGAATTTTAAAATTGAACTTTGTAAATGGGTGGCCTACTCTCGGTCAAACGGGTTAACCATTTAAGCTGAAATTTTGTACACAGACAGTCAAAAAGACATAGAAGGGCAACGAATACTTTTTTTTTGGGTGGACTTTTGACTGTCTTTATTTTTATTGTGGAATTTTGTAAATGAATGGCCTCTTTTCGGCCAAACGGCTTGACCGATTCAGATGAAATTTTGTACAAAGTAATAGGACATAAAAGGGCAAATAATACTTTTATTCGGCAGTTAAGTGTGGGTGCCTTTATTTTTTGTTAACTTTACATAGAAATTGTATAATCATATCAATGCTTTGCTTCCCCAACGTGTTTTATCTGCTTTGTGGGAAGTATTTCAAAAGTATTCGAGTTTTAACAGCCACTTTTAACCTTAGGGTCATCGGTGTTGACTTAGTAGGTTATAAAAACTGTCAGGGTCATAAAACGTAAAAATTTTCGCGCTCACTTCGCTCGCGCAGTGTAAGCGCTCGCTACGCTCGCGCAATAATTTGTTTGATCTACTTTGTAAGTTATATTTCAGCAACTTTTGTATTTTAATAGCCACATGCATCAGAACGAGTCCATAAATTAAAACAGTACAACCTTCAATAATCATAATGATTTTTAACCTTAAAATAAGTGGATGACAAGTTTTACCTTAGGGTCATTGGTGTTGACTTAGTAGGTCATAAAAGGACGTAAAAAATTTTCGCGCTCGCTTCGCTCGCGCAGCGATAGGGCTTACTGCGCGCTCCGGTCGCGCAAGCTTTTGTAATATCTACATTGTAGGAAACATTTCAGCAACTTTTGTATTTTAATAGCCACATTCATCAAGACGAGTCATAAATTGGAACAGTACAACTTTCAATAATCATAATGATTTTTTACCTTTATAAGTGGATATAAAGTTTAACCTTAGGGTCATCGTCCTTGACTTAATAGTTCATAAAAAATGTCAGGGTCATAAAATGAAGTAAAAAATTTCGCGCTCGCACAAACCTTTGTTTTATCGCCTTTTTTTTTAATACTTTATAGGCTAGCGTTTGACCACTATCTCACCTGTTGGTAAGTGATGATG
The DNA here is from genome assembly GCA_954871355.1 of Cabera pusaria. NCBI lineage: Eukaryota > Metazoa > Arthropoda > Insecta > Lepidoptera > Geometridae > Cabera > Cabera pusaria. The sequence goes on from OX940894.1 coordinate 12,101,430, forward strand.
CGGTCGAAGATGGTAAGCACGCTAGGCCTAGAATGGGAACTGGCTCTCAAGGATAGCTGCCGGAACACATTAGATGTTTGGTGACAGATTTTCTAACTTGAGGGTGGTAGCTGGCCAGGCGGACACAAGATAGTGTCCTACCACCATGCGGGGGTTTTTGTTGGTTTCTTAACGATGTTTTTCCTTCACCGGAGGGCCACTGTGAGAAGCGCACATAAATTTTTCGATAGAAAAATCCATTGGTGCACGGCGGTTTGAACTCGGTACCACGGCATCAAAGCCGAACGTTCTCCCGATTACGCCACCGGGCCCTCAAACTTTGTAGGTAATATTTCAGCATTTTTTGTATTTTAATAGCCACATGCATCAAAAGGAGTTTATAAATTGAAACAGTACAACCTTCAATAATCATAATGATTTTTTACCTTAAAATAAGTGGGATATCAAGTTTAACCTTTGTGTCATCGGTCTTGACTTAGTAGGTCATAAAAACTGTCAGGGTCAAAAAATGAGGTAAAAATTTGTCGCATTGATGGCCCTCGCTACACTCGCGTAAACATTAGTTTTATCTACTTTGCAGGTAATATTTCAGCATTTTTGTATTGTAATAGCCACATGCATCAGAACGAGTCCATAAATTTAAACAGTACAACCTTCAATAATCATAATTATTATTAAGCTTAAAATAAGTGGATATGGAGTTTAACCTTTGTGTCATCAGTGTTAACTAAGTAGGTCATAAAAACTGTCAGGGTCATAAAAGGTCGTAAAAATTTTTCGCGCTCGCTTCGCTCGCGCAGCGATAGCACTTACTACGCTTGCGCAGTAATAGCGCTCGCTCTGGTCGCGCAAGCTTTTGTAATATCTACTTTGTAAGAAACATTTCAGCAACTTTTGTATTTTAATAGCCACATTCATCAAAACATGTCATAAATTGGAACAGTACAACCTTCAATAATTATAATGATTTTTACCTTAAAATAAGTGGATATTGCGTTTAACCTTAGGGTCATCGGTGTTGACTAAGTAGGTCATAAAAACTGTCAGGGTCATAAAATGACGTAAACATTTTCGCGCTCGCTTCGCTCGCGCATTGGTAGCGCTCGCTTCATTCGTTATTCGTACAACCTTCAATAATCATAATGATTTCTTACCTTTAAATAAGTGGAATATCAAGTTTAACCATTGTGTCATCGGTCTTGACTTAGTAGGTCATGAAAACTGTCAGGGTCATAAAAAAGACGTAAAAATATTTTTCGCTCGCTTCGTTCGCGCATAGATAGCGCTCGCTGCGCTCGCGCAAACATTTGTTTTATCTACTTTGCAGGTAATATTTCAGCATTTTTTGTATTTTAATAGCCACATGCTTCGAAACGAGGCCATAAATTGAAACAGTACAACCTTCAATAATCATAATGATTATTAACCTTAAAATAAGTGGATATCAAGTTTAACTTTTGTGTCATCAGTGTTAAATTAGAAGGTCATAAAAACTGTCAGGGTCATAAAAGATCGTAAACATTTTTTGCTTCGCTCGCGCAGTGATAGCGCTCGCTCCGGTCGTGCAAGCATTTGTTATTTTTAACCTGTAGGAAACATTTCAGCAACTTTTGTATTTTAATAGCCACATTCATCAAAACATGTCATACATTGGAACAGTACAACCTTCAATAATCATAATGATTTTTACCTTTTAATAAGTGGATATCAAGTTTAACCTTAGGGTCATCGGTGTTGACTTAGTGGGTTATAAAAACTTTCAGGGTCATAAAAAGTCATAAAAAAATTCTCGCTTCGCTTGCGCAGTAATAAAGCTACATAGCGTATAATAGCGTGTTTTAACATCCTCGTATATTAGACTGACTCAAATACTTAAACAGCAAAACTTGGTAAACCTTGGTCAGGTTTACCAAGTACCAAGTAATGATTAATGACTTTAACTATACACGATATCGAGTTCGACCTAAGAGTCATCTATATTTACTTGATGATTAGGTCATTAAACTGTCAGGGTTATAAAAAGCCATAAAAAATGTTTACTCGCCCAGTAATAGCACTCGCTACGCTCGCGCAGCTATTCACTTTATTTTCTTTGTAAGGAATATGCCAGGAACTATTGTGTTGAGTCAAACATTTAAACAGCACAACTTCGTTTACTAACCTAACCAAAATAATTATTGACTTTAACAATTGAGTTCGACTTTGAGGGTCATCTATGGCGACTTGGCCTAAGAGATCATCGATCTAGACCTCAATGGTCATAAAGACACAAATAACGCGGGCGAAGCCGCGGGTAACAGCTAGTTATTATATAATTTTTAATTAAAGGTACTTACTATTGTAATAAAAACTAGCCCAAATTCTACTATCCTTCCATTTGCCATTAAAGTATTCAATAAAGTGTTTATCTCTCTATCTACTATCAGCATTGTCATGGAAGATACGCAAGACATAATAAGACGGCAAGTTGAAACTCATTAAATACCTCACATGGAACTGAATTTCATTACAATTGAAAATGTAAGTAAACTTGTTTTGCAGCTTATTTCTTCATGATGCCGTGATGTGATAATATGGTAAAATAAATAATGAAAGTTTCACAGCATCGTTCTCGTGACTGGATACGATCTTGATGTATTCAGATTGCGCGGGCAACGGCCAACCTTACCCTACGAGTCGGCCCATACAGTTCACCCTTCAACTACATTTTCAAAAGGCTACTCGGTAAATAAGGGAAGCAACGGTCACGTTCAGTTTGTATTTTATCCACACCGTCCTGCTGTTCTATTATTCAATCAAACAAGCATTGGTTTGACGTTTATTACCTCTTCCCCTAAATGATGGGTGGCGATCAATGACCGCACTTGGGAAAAACCATGACTCGACGCAACAACTGACTGGCTGGTTAGTTGATGTTTGTATGGAAAATATAATGCGTTTATTCAATTTTTCATAAATGTTGTGTGTTCGAAATGTTCGAAATATGAAATATGGAGGTTTATTACTAAATAAGTTACGAAGAACAAGCACAAATTAAATATTTGAATAACAGGCCAAGTGCGTTTCGGAACACGCGCAGTGTAGGGTTCCGTAGTAGCCTTTTATTAAATGCAAGTATTTACCCGTTATAAACAAGCAACTAGGTACTTCGTCTTTGTCACTTTAAAGGATTTATTCTAAGGATTTTGTATTTGGTACACAATTTTCAAACACCCAAGTTCAACAACTATTACTGCTAAACTAATAAAATTATCTTAACCGCTATAGTTTTCCTTTAAAGTTCATAAAATGAACTATTATCACGAATTTTTTCAGATTTTTCAAGCCAGCAGTTTAGTTTTAGAGGGGGGGGGGACGCACTACTGGGACAAAAATTTGCACTTTAAAGTTTAATATTTCGTAAATGGAGCATTCAATTGAAAAATAGTATTAGCAACCCTGAAGTCATTTTAAAAGACCTATTTATCGATATCCCACACGATGGGGTAGACAACGAAAAAAAAATTCATCCCCACTTCTTATGTAGGGGAGCTACCCTAAAAAAAATATTTTTTATAATTTTATTTCACCACTTTGTTGACGTTATTTATATACATACCTCTACTATTGTAGAAAGCTGTAATATTTTACAGCTTTCTAGAATTAACGGTCTCTTAGCAAAATCTCGGACAGACAGACAGACACAGACGGACATGACGAAACTATAAGGGTTCCTTGTCAGGACTACGGAACCCTAAAAAGGAGCTCATAGAACCATACATACTGATGTCGACTAAAAGTCAATATTCTTTTAAATTATGCTCGTAATGGAAAAAAAAGGACCAGTAGAAGCAAAAATAAGTTAATTTAAATGAGCGCTAAATAAAAATTATAGGCAATATACATATAAAAAAAAGCGTTTTAATAAAGTTTTCATAAAATTTTCTGCAGGTTTTGTTTTAATTGTAATCCAGTTTAATTTTATTTCTGTAACTTTCACAGTAATTTTGTGTACATATAAAATCTACTGAATTTCCTTCGAGCCCATACAGCGTTAAGCACAAAGGATCTATTTACAATCCAAACCGTATTGTCTCGGTACTTGGTGGCGTCCTCTACGAAAATACTCAGAAATTGATTCCGGATTGAGTTTGCAGTGCTGTCGACGGCGACTAGACGTCCGATAGCTTTCCTATCCCATCTATATCACAAGAGAGTGCTTTACGCTGGGATACGCCATTGTAGCACCTACTGTAATGTTGGCAAACCCGATTCTTCCATCTCAAATAATTATTATTTCCTTAGTTCCAGATAGTGGAAAATTACACGATAAATAATGAATAGCGAATAATTTATTACTTATAGATTCTTTAAAGTACAAACAAGTTGACTAATTAATAAATAATAATTAAAATAACCCGCTGATTTTATTTATTAACTAGAAGTGCCCCGCGGCTTCGCCCGCGTTAAAAACTTTTTTTATTTACTTAAACTTTTCTTTTGTAAAAACGATTTTATCATTAAAGACATCAAATAAAAATTAGCCTAATCGGTTCACCCGTTTTCATGTTATCGCGTGACTAAGACTATTCATATTTATAAAACCCAAAAAACCCAAATTTTCAGACTCTGTTACCTACCCCATTTTGAAAAATCCTACAACACGTACTTTATCTCATCTTGTTTCGCCATACAAACTTTGAATCCCCGTTCCGTATCCGGGAGGAATTTTTAGAAAATTCTTTCTGCGCGGATACCTACGACATAATAACTATCTGCATTCAACAATCCGAAACAAGATTGATTTTTAGACTTTGTTACCCCAGTTTATCCTCTTACGAGTAGGGTGGCATTTTGAAAAAGTCTGAAACTCGTATTTACTTATTTATTTACAGAAGTACTTGTGTGAAATGTCGAATAAAATGATTATCCAAACTTTGAATCCCCGCTTCATCCCCTTGAAGAGTGAATTTGAAAAATTCTTTCTTAGTGGATACCTAAGTCAAAATACACCCTTTTAGGGGTGAAATTTTGAAAAAGCCTGAAAACGTATTTACTTATTTTTTTACTGGAGCACTTGTATGAAGTTTCGAATAGAAAAAACTATCTAATTTTGTTTCTCAATATAAACTTTGAACCCCCGTTTCATCCCCTTCAGGGATTAATTTTAGAAAATCCTTTTTTTTGTCAGAGGTAACTAACGTCGTAATAACTATCTGCATGCCAAATTTCAGCGCAATCCGAAACAATATTGATTTTCACACTTTGTTGCCCCATTTCACCCTCTTAGAGGTAGACTTTCATAAAAACCTGAAACACGTATTTACTTATTTTTTTACTGAAGCACTTGTGTGAAGTTTCGGATAGAAAAGAGTTTCTCCATGCAAACTTTGAACCCCCATTTTATCCCCATAAAGGGTGAATTTTGGAAAATCCTTTCGTAGTACACCCTTACGTACTAAGACAAACATACCTTCCAAATTTCAAGTCTCTACGAGCAGCGGTTTAGGCTGTGCGTTGTCTGTCAGTCATTCAGTCAGTCAGTCAGTTAGTATGTCCTGACTTTGTCCTGACAAAGATTCTTATAGTATTACAAGATATCAAAACAGCTGTTACTACTCCGGATTTTTCTACGGCGGTCAGTAATAAAATAACACATTTTTATCAAGTAGATACTCGACTCGAAACGTGTAAAATTTGTACGGCACAAATAGACTCAATAAAACGACTTATAAGCCAACATGCATACGGTGTGTTATTTTTCATTTATATTGCATTAAATTTTTTTTAAGTAGTCAAACTATCCAGTCTCTTGCACTAGCGGTCCATGTGAATTGCCTATAAACCAATCTTTAAGCTTATATTTCTTATTTTGATATAACTTAAAAGTATTTTTTATCTTATACTTCCCAAAGTAAATCCAAAATGTTTTCAACATCGTAAATAGAATTTACGAGTAATTAATTTGACTCAATTGCATTAATTTCAAATATATAGGCCGCTTGCGTAAATACCGAAGCTTGAAGACGGAACTCTCGGTAAATGATACCAATTTATTAAGTTTGGAATTAGTGGGGGAATGTTATAAATTACCACAGTGAATAGATTTAAGTTATAAATGACATTGGAGTTTAGGCACCATATTGTTTTGTAATTCCTCAAATAAAGTTTAAATGAGCTCTTAGTTTACCTATCCCTTTCATCAATCTATCTATCTAACAATTATCGATACCAATTTAATAAATGCAAAAGTCAGTTACTGCACTTACATTGGGGTAACTAGTATATTGGAATCATCATTAAATCATTAGAGATTTTAGACACATTTTAGATCCGACGAGAGTGTAACACTTGACAGAAACAAAATTATAACAGAATATAAAACATTTACTTGTGTTTAAAAGTGATAAACATTATTTAAAATACTTTTAAGCCACTGTGTTAAACCCTGGTTACTTACTACCTTATCGCCCGACGACAACCTCAGCTCGAGCAGTCGGGTAGACTGAAAATCAACACTGTGTAGTCCATGTCCACGCAGAACAGTGCTGAGTCTAACCCAGTAGTAATGTCAATTTTACAATATAATATAATTTGAATTACATTAAGTTCACATCATTACAGAATTATTGTGCATATTGTCATAATTTTGTGTATTTTACAAGCTTTTATTTAACTTGCAATGTGTGTATGTATGTCACTATGTATGTTCGGGTGAAATCTTGGAAGCTAAATTAGACCCACTTCCCGATGTCCGATTGGACTCAAATTTGGTGCACTTATGTATCTTTGGTTTGTTACCAAAGATACATAAGTGCACCAAATACAATGTACAATGATATGGTACCATGGAGCTGGTCTGATGATGGAGACGGAAGGTGGCCACGGTATCTCTGTGATAAAAACAACATAACCCTACCGAATTGAGGCTCGATTGATTCGTCTTGAGGAGGACTTTACACTCAGATTATATCCAGGGTCCGATGATGAAGCTGGAAGGTGGCCACGGCATCTGTATGATAAAACAACATAACCCCACCGAGTTTGGGCTCGATTAATTCGTCTCGAGGAGAACTTTACACCCAGATGATATCCAGGGTCTGATGATGGAGACGGAAGGTGGCCACGGCATCTCTGTGATAAACCAACATAACCCCACCGAGTTTGGGCTCGATTGATTCGTCTTGAGGAGAACTTTACACCCAGATGATATCCAGGGTCTGATGGTGAAGCTGGAAGGTAGCAATGGCATCTCTGTGATAAAATAACATAACTCCACCTAGTTGGGGCTTGATTGATTCGTCTTAACGAGGACTTTACACCTAGATGATATCCAGGGTCTGATGATGAAGCTGGAAGGTGGGCATGGAAACTCTGTGATAAAATAACGTAACCCCGCCGAATTTGGGCTCGATTGATTCGTCTTGGGGAGCACTTTACTCCTAGATGATATCCAGGATCTGATGATAAAGCTGGAAGGTGGCCATGACTCTTCTTTGATAAAACAACATAACCCTGCAGAGTTTGGACTCGATTGATTTGCTTTGAAGTTTACTTTATCCATAATCACATCAAAATATCCGTAGAATATTTTAAAATATCACGCCTACTGTAATATACTTGGGTAGTTACCTAAAAGGGAAGGTGGGACAGCCTCATACGGTTTTTTTTATTTCGTCTTATAGAGTTGTCTCTGATATCAATATCTATATAGATTCATTAAAAAATAGTACTCTATCTGAATTTGTATCAATAACATATAATTTGTGTAAATACACATATGAGACTATTTTATAAAAGTTTAAAAAAAATATATTTAATATGAATATATGATGAATAGAAATGTATGAATGTACCCCCATGCGGGGCACTCGCATACTATCAATAGAGAGTATATATGTAGGAATGTACCCCGCTTACTGCTGTATGAGCCTACCCCATCAAAAGAAAATTAAATAAAAATATTCCTATAAAAAAACCAACCATATATATCATTATTCACGTATCAATTCAGAAACTTGATCTTATTATCTTTGAAATAAAATAGTACTGAATAATCTAGATAAAAGCTTTTATTAAAATAAAGATGTTTGAAGTGCGGTTATAAAATTACTTACGCGTGGCCGAATCACGTTCCGTCTCATCTCGTCGCGAGTTTCAAACTGACTGCTGTCAAACTCCGTGAGCCAACACACACATAAGTAAGTCACGCGTACTCGCATAAGTCGTTCAGTGAATGCGCGCCTAACAACAAATATCTCTAGTGTATGACGGTGCCCCTTGTATGAATCAGCTCCACTTTTCCCTACCTACTAAAAAGTTAAAAATAAATTAAGAGTAAAAATATTTTTAAAAACAAGCTTTTATCTGGGAAAATGTACTAAAAAGTTATAAATCAATTCTAGTAAGTATTTTGCGTGTAGGTACTTACCTACATCCTTAAAAGCTTGAGGCACTACCCGTTTTACAGATTAGGAGGTACTTACTATATACTTCTGTGCCTCAAGCTTTTAAGAATGTAGGTAAGTACCTACACGTAAAATACTTACTAGAATTTATTTATAACTTTTTAGTACATTTTCCCAGATAAAAGCTTGTTTTGAAAAATATGTTATACTTTTAATTTATTGTGTTTTATTTTAAAATATTATTATTAGGAAATTAATGTGTTTCCATTTTATTTATTTATTTTGTATTATAAACCAGTTTTTTGTGTAGACTAAAGAACAAAACAGCAGGAGTCCTGTTCTGTGGTTAAGAGATAAGTAATTTTAATGATATAGGATACGATATTTTAATCATTTAGGGTAGCAAATAGTATGCGTGCTATATGTTTGGATATTTTTTATGAACATTGCCGTTAATTTTTTGTACATAATATGAGAAGAAAATACGATTTACGAGTATACGAGTTCAGAAGCCGTGAAGATTTGATTTTGTCAATTTCATAGAAAAAGTCATATGTCACGTTCTAACAATTTATGTAGTGGTGCTTGTTCTATGCCTCAGATACTAAAAATAAGAAACAAGAACAACACGAATTTAAATAAGCATATAGACACTAAACAATAATAGGAGCTTTTCTAAATACTTTAAACAAACAGTACACTTAAGCCTTTATTCTTATCTGTGTAATTTATACAATAATGTAGAAAGACATCCGATTCTAAGAGTAAAACGGCTGAGTTTCAGTAAAGTAAAATACCACAAGATCTTTTATGTCGCATTAAACGTCTGAAGGTTCGTTTTCGCTGCGCAAATACTGCGAGAGAAGATTCAAAAACTGTTTCTCGGGGGATCCTCTCGATATTCATTTGGGAAATATTGCGGAACGCTCGTTCAGAAGACAATAATGGTGCAACTTGTTCGCAAATCTAGTTCCAGAGGCCTCTTAAAACGGAACAAAATTTTATTACACTGTTCCCGAGGATAAATTCTTGTCCCGGGATTAAGCTAACCGTAAACTTACAACAAGAAGCTTAAACCGTCTATGAAATATTAAAGAAAACGCTCCATCCATTTACACGACCGTCGTGATTTTGTAAATACGTATTTTGTAAGGATATAGCGCCCCCGAGAATAAGATGTCACCCTAAGCGAAATTGTCTACAAAAAGGAAGAAATAAAAACGTCACATCGAGATTTATGTTAATCTGGCTTCGGAATAGCTACTAGACTTAGTTCTTTTACCCTTATCCCTTATATAATATGTTAATGCTTACAGGTGTATGAGCGAACGTTCGAGACGATTCAAAAGCCAAAAGCGGGGATTAGTCTTGAGGGCCTTTTAAGAAATCTACAGAAATAAAGACATTCCCAACAAATGTTACAGAATGGTGAATTTATTTGCATAATTCAGCAAACCTAAATCCTTTGTCCGCGGCCCGCCGCTGAAATAATAAATTTACTCCATGTTCTACACCCCAAATGTTCTATCTGAACAAAATTATTTTGCTATTTAAAAGCAGCCTCTTTTGAGGGACGTTTTCAGGCAGCTCCAATTCAAACTTCAGTATAATCGTTGCGTTTTAATATTCGGATAGGATTTAGGTACCTACTCGGGTAGGGTGGGTGTCTTTGTTTTATAGTTGCTACGAATGCCGGTGTTGCCATTGCTGCTGTAAGTAGCGATGTAACGATAACTCTGACACTTCACCCCTATCTCATTGAGAATTCCGATCGTACGCTACTCGGGCGATTCTACCGCGAGCACAATATGTGTAAATTTAGAAAACGTTTTCGGCACATTATTACGTTTAGGGATTTTCAAGAAAATTGCCTTATTACCTTTTTGAGTTCGATTCTGAGCAGGGATTTAGTGGGATTTGAAAGCTGTTGGAACAAAGTAATATTTTGTTTAACTGCGATTTACAATAACATAAGGATGCTTATAGAAATATTTATGAGCATTACTGAGATTGTGCATGAGTATAAAGAAATAAAACATGCATATTGTTGGCTCTCAATAAGCATAAAAGGTGTGACGTTGGAGCTTTAGTAGAGCTTTACTAGTTATGTTTAAAGAAAGCAATGTTAAATATAAGTAGTTAAAAGCTGCAACATTGTAAAGTACAAAGCTTTTAAATGAGTGTGCTTGTTGAGTTAATGCTTAGTCGTGGAGTTAGAACTTTACAAAGGTCAGTTAGAAGAATAAGGTACCGCTACTTTCTTAAATAAATGATCCATGTTTTAAAAAAGTAACATTTTTCGATTAAAAGTGACCCCTTGATATCACTTGTCATTGTAGACGTAGTAACTATTACATAATCTGTGCCAGTAGTTAGTATTTCGTCAAGGTATATAAATGTATCGTAATACAAATGTTGATATATTAGAAACGATTTCGTTAACATTTAAATGGGACCACCTGGGTTGGGTACCCTTTGAAACACAAAAAGAGTTTTCCAAATCGGTTCAGTCATCTTCAAGTAATATGTGAACATACATAATTAACATAGTTTAAAAACTAAAATAACCGACTTCAATGCCCCGCGAGTCAATTTCTGTAGCAAGTTTGAGACGTTTATCGTCATATCTCTGGAGATACTTATCAGATCTCGATGAAATTACAATGGGACCACCTCGAAACCGTACCCTACCGATTATAAAAAGAATCATTCGGTTCACATTTGACGGAGTAATCGCGTAACATACACACAAAAAAAACATACAGACTAATTGAGAACCTCCTTCTTTTTGGAAGTCGGTTGATAAAAAAAAAATGATACGGTTCCGACTAATTTCGAACCTCCTCCTTTTTTGTGAAGTCGGTTAAAAACAAAGTCCCGCCGCCGCGTCTGTCTGTCTGTTCGCGATAATCTCAAAAACAATTAAACAGATTTTTATGAAATTTTCACTAATAGATAGAGTGATTTATGAGGAAGGTTTACGTATATAATTTGTCAAGGCTTTGTGTGAATTGCTTCAAATATGATGATAATTGTTGGAAGTGTCGGAAAAAATCAGGCTACCTGGAAGCTTTCATCGAAAACGCTGCCTAATCTCTTTGAGATATAACAAAACAACGCATGGTGAAACATTTCTCTTTTACAGGACTACTAGCAATCTGCACCGGCTTTGCACGCGTAGAGCATATATGCCTGCATTTTTGCATAAGTTTGTTACGTCAAGAACGTCTTTGACAATCATCGTCATATTTCAACCAATTAATACAAAACCTCATGAATCACTTTGTCTATTGGTAAAAACCGCATAAAAATCTGTTAAGTAGTTTTGAGTTTATTGCGAACAAACAGACAGACAAACTCAGCGGGACACTTTGTTTTATACTGCGTATATGCGAAGGTTTATGTGTATAATTTATTAAGCTTTTGTGTCATCATCAACATCAGCCTATCTCTGTTCACTGCTGGACATAGGCCTCACTTATGGCACACCACTGAGCTTGATCTTCAGCTTTTTGTTTCCAGCCGCTGCCAGCCAGCTTGCGTATATCATCGCTCCACCTAGCTGGAGCGTACCCTACACTACGTTTGCCGAGACGTGGTCTCCACTTTTGAGCTATGTCGATAACTTTAGTTCTCTGACGGATGACTTCAATTCGAATTCGATCCTTCAGAGAGACTTCGAGCCGAACCCTCTCCATAGCCCGCCCCGGTTTCGCACGCATTATGTATAGGTCGCCTCGTATAGTTGCAATTACGTTTATTATATTGATATAATTCCACTTAAGATCACATCGTTGCTTAACAGAGGTGAGATAATGATTAAATGTTCTTTCGTTGCTAATAACAAAGTCAGTTAGTAACTTACCAAACACACTATTCGTTCCACATTCATGCTAAACATGTACGTAACTACCGCAATCCCCACCGCCAGATAAAGCCGAAAGCGCAATGAAGGCGTATAAAATCGCAATACAGCTACCACATGCGACTTACAAGCAATAGAGAACATTCATCGAATCATAAAGCAAGCTCGCTTCGCCGGATTCCTCGCACGTACTGAAGCTGGGTATATATTGAACCAACTAAACAGTTGTAAGAATACCTCACCCGGCGTAGGTAAATTGTTTCGCCTGTTATTTATGTTTCCCAGCTTGCTAATACGTGCGCAGAGTGTGCAATTGGCTAAGTGTTTGCTCCGTGCGTCGCCATTTTTCGCGGATCATTCTCATGTTTACACTCGCGGCGCTGCTGATAGGTATGATTTCTGTTTTGATCACTGGTTCTGAACGGATTTGTGTCACTGCCAATAAAACGTGTGCCTCAAAAAAGGTTCAGTCTCTAAATGAATAGATTTGAATAGGTTCAGGGCTCGTTTAACCGGTCCCTGATAGTTCGATATCCCATTATAACTTATCTGACAGATTGTTTGAAAACTTCATCTGTCAGATCTGTCACTATCATGAACCGGTGAAAATGGCCCATAATTTTTGAATTGGATTAATCCCAACTTTAAAAGTCGATTCGAATGATTTGAGGTAAGGAGTCTCCATATCCCAAATCTATTCAGTCACAGAGAGTCAATCGCACGGATCAGCAGCGCCAGAACGCGCGTCGCCGCAACTTCGGCTTGGTGATGCCGCGCTTACGGCAAGGTAACATTGGGAAATGATAGCGTATGTTCAACCTTGACAACCTTATGTCAATGATGTACGAATTATTTTTAATTAATTACTCGCAAATAAATTTGTGCAGCTCTCTCCTTTTTTAACCCCCTACGCAAAAAGAAGGGGTGTTATAAGATAGACGTGTGTATCTGTGTATGTGGCATCGTAGCGCCCAAAAGGATGACCAATTTTTGTTTTTTTTTTTTTTGTAGGTGTCTTATTCTTAGCTTTGATTCATTAAAATTTGTTCAGCTGTTTTAAGAATATAAGATTTTTTCTAGTTGATGACGTTATGACATCAACTTTCATAGGTCTGGTCAATTCAACATTCGATATCCTCTTACTTCAGTGATATTGTAAGAACACGGTAGCATTAACCTGAAGCTGGGCATCTTCTGTAATTTGCCAAATAAAGCAAGCGCGGCTACGTTGAGTTGACCGTATATTATACTAGACCGTATAATAGATTCAGTTGGACCGGTGCAATTATAAAATCGTCAATATTAATTACACTAATCATTAATAATTAATTACAATCATCTACAAAATCATGAGTAATATAAGTGCTCATGTAAACAAAAGAAAGGAGCCTAAACTCGACTGTCTTTGCACTTTGTACCTGAGAGTTCCAATGGCACCCTTTCGGCTTTTCGGCTGTTTCTTCAAATCCTTGTCATCATGAGTAACAAAAAGAACTCATAACAACAATACCGATGAGCCCAAACTCGAGTATCATATCACTGTCTATCTGTGAGTTCCAATATCACTCATCTGGCTCCGTCTTCAGACCCTCGTTATCATGACTAAAAGAATGTACTCACCATAATATTGCATTTCACCGAACTTACATATGTATGAAAAATTTCAGCTCAATCGAATATCAGGAAGTAATTGAAAAATGTTTCTAAAAATAAATAATTTTTCAAAAAAAAATTAAACCTACTTCATAACGACAAACAGGCACTCAAAAGCGAAAAATAAATTATATAATTATTATATGCGCTACCCACTCATATATTAGAAGTCAGTGCCAGCCAAGTCTATTGGGTAATAGATAGATGTATGTAGTAAGTAAGTAGATACTTGTAGGTAGTACCTATCTATTAAATAATAGACTTGGCTGGCACTGACTTCTAATATATGAGTTGGTAGCGAATATAATAATAATATGAATTTATTTTTCGCTTTAGAGTGCCTGTTTGTCGTTATAAAGTCGGTTTAATTTTTTTGAAAAATAATTTATTTTTCCCTTTTCAGTGCAAAAATACATGCATATATAAAATTTCGTGTCTGGGCTGTTCAGCATTGAGGAGTATAGAACAGGCTATTATGGTGAAATCTATTTACAAAATTGTGTGTCTGTTGTGTCCTCGCCGGAAGTCAACCCTGAGTGCAGCAGCCATGTCATGATGGAGTTTAGAACAGGCTATAAATATAGTTAAATCTATTCACAAAATTTCGTGTCTTTGCTGTTCACCGTTAAGGGGTTCCACTATCCACCTCCCGATTCTCGAGAGAGGGCCCGGTGGCGTAATCGGGAGAACGGTCAGCTTTGTTCAGATCAGCTCAAAAGTACCAGATATAATAATTACTAAACTTACATAAGTATGCAAAATATCAGCTCAATCGGAAACCGGAAAGTGGGTCAACATAGATTTGTAAGATATTATTACAATGATTATTGATAATGGTCAAACGCTAGCCTATATGATATTAAAAAATATCGTATTACTACAAAGTAAAAAAAACTAAATCAAAATCGGTTCATCGGCTTGGGCGCTACGATGCCACAACAGACAGATACACAGATACACACGTCAAACTTATAAGACGCCTTCTTTTTGCGTCGGGGGTTAAAAAGAACTGACCACAAACGTCGCGCTAGTCAAAGTAGCCAGTAGACGTAGTAACTATTACATAATCTGTGCCAGTAGTTAGTAGTAACTAGTAGGTCGTCGAGTTAAGTAAATGCGTCGTAATACAAATGTTGATATATTAAAAACGGCTCAGCCGATTTTGTTAAAATTTAAATAGGACCACCTGTGAAGAGTACCCTTTGAAACAAAAAATAATTTTCAAAATCAGTTCTTTGAGAAATCGGTGAACATACATAAAAAAATCCAAAAAAAAAAACAAAATAATAAAAACGTTCCGACGAATTGAGAACTTCCTTCTTTTTTATGTAGTCGGTTAATAAAAAGGTTCCGACGAATTGAGAACCTCCTCCTTTTTTGTGAATTCATTTTTATTTTAAACTATTTACAAAAGTTATCGATGTTCTTTATTGTTTTCATGGATTTTTGCGTATGTTTTTATTTCGTTTTGGTGATCTTTTTATGTTAAACATCAATATATGTTATTAGTAAAATCAAATACTTTATAATATAAATAGTAATGTATGTGTATGGTAGGGTTAAAAGTGTTATATTACCTAATAGATATTGCTATAACTCTACTAGTTATTTAGTTATAAAATATCA
This sequence comes from Cabera pusaria, assembly GCA_954871355.1. NCBI lineage: Eukaryota > Metazoa > Arthropoda > Insecta > Lepidoptera > Geometridae > Cabera > Cabera pusaria. The sequence continues at coordinate 12,116,961 of OX940894.1, forward strand.
AAGTTATTATGAAACACGATACTGTTAAATAGCTGACTCATTTAACTGAAAACTTTGTTAAATTGCTTGTTTGCGAAAACAGTTATTTAACTCTTACGGAGTTGTATTTTACGGCTTAATTGTTGTTGTTGGTCATTACTTATGTAACGTTAGCATTAATTTATTCAAAATCAAAATATGTATATTTAGTCTGGATACCGATAAGATGGTATCTTTAATTTTAATTGTATCAACAGTTTGCCCTTATCAGGTATTATTACGCATAATGATTTCATTTTATTTTATTAGTACATTTTATCCTAATATCAAAAACACAAAAAACATAAAATAAAAAAAAATGTATGACCACTTGTGAAGGGTAAACCTTTGAAACAAAAAAAGAATTTTCCAAATCGGTTCAGGCATCTTCGAGTGAAAAAAAAAAGATTTCGACGAATTGAGAACCTCCTCCTTTTTGTGAAGTCGGTTAATAAGATCTACGAACTGTAGCTGACATTCCTTTCGCAATATAAGACAGCAGTACGATGTCTTTATTGTTTTTCGTTCCAGTATTAAGCTGATCAAAAGCCAAGTTTACGTGTTCTAAAGTGAAGATTGCGACGCCATCCGTAGCGGTTAGAAAATTATACTTATTTGATGCTTGAGCTCGGTGGCGTGCCATGGAAGATGCATATGTCCAGCAGTGGACTTATGCAGGCTGATAATTATTATGCTCATGAAGTACTAATTGTTTCTTAATGTAAACACGTAAAAACTAAACTACGGCCTCAATCGCATTATAAACGCGGCAATAGCCCAATGGATAAAGTGTCGGACTGGCGTATAATGGTACCTACTTAATATAAGCACAAAAAGTAGGTATTCTCTTTAACTGTGCTTACAGTATAGTTACAGAGAAGGTAATCAAGAAGGTGAGGCGGCAATAGCCCAATGGATAGGGTGTCGGACTGGCGATCGAGAGGTCGTGAGTTCGATCCCCACCCCACCCATTGCACTTTTGACGTGAACCCACTCCAGACATAAGCATATTTAGCTTAGTTGGAGGGGTTAACAAGAATACTCGTAATGTGCAAGCCACATAGCGAGTAGCATTTAAAAAAAACGTGCTTCATATATACCCACCTACGTAAACTTAATCCAATTGTAATTTGTTATATAAATTATTTATTTCTTGATCCTAAATTGATTGAAGTGAAAGCAGCAATCTAGAGTAGATTAACTGCGGCACTGGACAGGGTAGTATTAAAGTAAGCTTACTTCGAGACTCACGTAAGCATGAAAATTAGGGAAGTTGAAAATAATTAGGTACCTGCTTCCAGGAGCGGGAATTACTGAAACTCACGCGATTATTTCTTATTATTTTGTAGTTAGACGTAATTAAACGTAGAACTGAACCGAAATTATTATCGGATTTGTGATACGCTGCTGTAATAAGGCGGTGGTGAAAATAATAAATTATCGTCCATTTTAGGGTTGAGTGCTTGCTTACCTTTGAAAAAGGTAAGGAATGAAAATTATAAGGCCCGGGTCAAACACACACACTTACAGAGAAATGTATTGTTGTTGGACTGGAAATGTTTATTTATTGATGTCGTTTAATAAATTGAAAGCGATACGAAACAGATAATGCCTATAGGTCCAGACCTTTAGGACATTCGATGCTATATTGCTCACAATTCGGCGATTTGGAGAAGCGCTATTATATCCATGAAACAAGAGCCCAATGCGGCACTCGTTCCAAAAAAATCGACACCAATAACAGAGGAAATTTAAACGTTGAATCGTGAAAATACATCGAATAAACAAAACGTCGTCATCACAAATAGAGCTCAATCGAATAGTACTGATTGTTGTGACCTATAAACAACGAGATATAACGATTTAATGTTCAACAACTCGATTATAAAGTATTCGATTACGAACACAAGTTTTTAAACGTTGATTTATCTGTTAACGCTAATTTTTTTAATTGTAGCGTTTGGGACGCAATCGGAATATTGTTAGTTTTAACAGTTGGTACCGAGGGTTGTTAGTATTCTTTGATGAAATATGTGTGATGATACTGATCATCGACTTAAAAAATCAACATTACAAAGTGATTAGGTGCGAATCGGACTAGAATTCAAATTGTTTAGGTATTTTATGAGTCTTGATTGTGGTAAGCTACTTTTTGGTAGCAAACCAGGTGGAACATCGAACAGTGGAAACATTATCATTGTCGGATGGGTATTTTAAGAAATGTGGGTGAGATGGAGAGGATGGCTAGAAATTGCACGCCCTGCATTAGAAGTAAAGGTACGACCACACCGCGGCGTCCTGCGTGCGCGATCTAGGCGGCGATCAGATAGCGCAGTAGTAGTTGTACCGAATGGTTCACACTAAAAGCGATCTACGACGATCAGAAAACAATTGAAAATCAGATCGCAAGCGCACGCGGACGCAGGACGCCGCGGTGTGGTCGTGCCATAAGTACTGACATAAAATGCAGAGGGTGTAATTCCCATTGCAGTGCTTGTTAAAATTGTTGACCCCCGACGCAAAACCAAGAGTTATTATAAGTTTGACGTGTGTATCTGTGTGTGTGTGTCTGTGTGCAGCATCGCAGGTAGCTCCCAAACGGATAAACCGATTTTAATTTGGTTTCTTTTGTTTGATAGATGTTTTCATCGAGAGTGTATTTAATAGTAATTTTGTTTCATGACAATCCGTTTAAGGTACGGCCACACCGCGGCGTCCTGCGACCTGCGGGCGCGATCTCAGTACTTTTCAATTGTTTTCTGATCGCGTTTAGTGTGAACCAATCGGTACAAATACTACAGCGCTATCTGATCTCCGCCTAGATCGCGCACGCAGGGCGCTGCGGTGTGTACCTTTTGCTGTTTTAAAACTATGAGCTATTTTTAATCAACTTCAAAAAAAGGAGGAGGTTCCTCAATTCGACCGTATATATGTTTTTTTTTTTTATGTTTGTTCGCGGATACCTTCGTCGTTTATGAACCGATTTTGATAATTATTTTTTTTGTTAGAAAGGAGATATTCTAAGTGTGGTACCATGGTAATTTTATCGAGGTCTGATGAGTATCTCCAGAGATATGGAGATAAACACCTCAAAATTGGTACTGAAAATTAATAGCGCGGCATTAAAGTCGGTTGTTTTTACATTTTTAAACGATCTTATCTAGTTGATGGCGCGCTATGAAATCAACTTTCAAAGGTCTGATCAATTCGATATTTGGTATCCTTTTACTTCAACGATAACGTAAGAACATGGAAGCATTCAGCTGATGATACCGGGACATTTCCTGGAATCTGCAAAATCAACTCCTCACCAACTCACAGCAGAGATGTCGAGTTTGGGCTCATTGGAATGGTCTTAATGAACAGATTAAACATAGATCAGTTGGGGGTGGTTTTAAATGTAGAATGTATGTATTATACCAGATAGGCATAATAGAATAGGCAATCGTTTAACATCTCACCTGATTCTAAGTGACAATATGATCGCCGATGTAGCACGCTTACCTAGATGATAACTGTTCACTCGCAATTCGAAGATCCCCGGATTGTTCTTATCGAGAAACACGCCTGACTGCTATCTACCCTATCTCAGAGATAAGTGATTATTTTAACGATAGTTTCATGACAAGTCAGTGACAACACTTTTAAGGTACGGACACACCGCAGCGTCCTGCGTGCGCGATTTAGGCGGCGATCAGATAGCGCAGTAGTATTTGTACCGACTGGTTCACACCAAACGCGATCAGAAAACAATTGAAAAGTACTGAGATTGCGCGCGCAGGACGCAGGACGCCACGGCGCATTTTTAACTTTTTCTTAAACAATATTGTACGGTGGTACGGAACCCTTAGTGTGCGAGTCCGACTCGTACTTGGCGGGTATTATGTTTATATGACAAACATAAACTTTTCACGGTAATATTATAATAACTTTTTCAACTCCATCATACCATTGCATCGAATTTATCTTATATTGCACTCAAGGCACTCAATGAACGTTTAATCACATTCCATTGTACACCGGGGCAGAATGCAGCGCTCGAACAATTTTGTAATTTATTTTTGGCAATCTTGCAGCGTTACCACAAATTGCTACGGCTGTTGGTGTTCGCAAGATGTACGCTTTGATTTGATTTGGTTAATTTCTCTTCCTTGGTTAAGTCCATTTGACGGATTGATTGAGAATTGTAACAGATGTACAGATTACATGGCATTAAATAACCCGATTTACTTATACTTTATTTGGCTCTGTATTCATAAAAATAATGTAATTAAAGAAGTAATATTTAATCGTTTGAAAGACAAATTAATCACGTTAAAGCTAAAAAGTAGACTCCTGGGGCGGTAGTCTCTACATGCATAGCGATGAATTTCGAGTGATAATCGTCGATACGAAAAGAGATGCAGATTACAACTGTCCAGCTGCATCTCATTCTAGCAGACGTTTGCGATGACAAGATGCACCGCTATCAATGTAGAGACTTCCACCCCTGGCTCCATAACTTATAGTCAAGAAGAATCAAATGAGCATAAGCTCGAGAAGTTTACTTTTAGCCCTTAAAGAGTTCCACAATACTATACACTTTCGGGCTTCATCATCAGTGATCATCAGATTAGTTGAAAGATACTAAATGTATTGTCAACCGAATTACATATACCACAGATAATACCAGCATAAATAACAGCTGGTCTGTGCATATACGTACAAAAAAGTTCCTTTCGATACGACAATTATGTATTACTGCTGTTACCCGCGGCTTTGCCCGCGTTATTTGTGTCTTTATGACCATTCAGGTCTAGATCGATGATCTCTTAGGCCAAGTCACCATAGATGACCCTCAAAGTCGAACTTAATATCCTCTATTGTTAAAGTCATTAATCATTTTGGTTAGGTATAGGAAGTTGTGCTGTTTGAATGTTTGACTCAACACAACAGTTCCTGAAACATGTCTTCTTACCCGCAGCTTCGCCCGCGTTATTTGTGTCTTTATGACCATTGAGGTCTAGATCGATGATCTCTTAGGCCAAGTCACCATAGATGACGCTCAAAGTCGAACTCAAAATCCTCTATTGTTAAAGTCATTAATTATTTTGGTTAGTTTAGTATACGAAGTTGTGCTGTTTAAATAATTGACTCAACACAACAGTTCCTGAAACATTTATTACAAAGAAATTAAGGTGAATAGCTGCGCGAGCGTAGCGAGCGCTATTATTGGGCGACTGAATTTTTTTATGGCTTGTTATAACCCTGACAATTTAATGACCTAATCATCAAGTCAATATAGATGACTCTTAGGTCGAACTCGATATCGTCTATTGTTAAAGACATAAATCATTACTTGGTACTTGGTAAACCTAACCAAGGTTTACCAAGTTTTGCTGTTTAAGTATATGAGTCAGTCTAATGTATGAGGCTGTTAAAACACGCTATTATACGCTATGTAGCGTTTTATTATTACTGCGCAAGCGAAGCGAGAAATTTTTTTATGACTTTTTATGACCCTGAAAGTTTTTATGACCTACTAAGTCAACACCGATGACCCTAAGGTTAAACTTGATATCCACTTATTATAAGGTAAAAAATCATTATGAATATTGAAGGTTGTTCTGTTTTAATTTATAAACACGTTTTGATGCATGTGGCTATTAAATACAAAATATGCAAAAAAATTACCTACAAAGTAGATAAAACAAAAGTTTGCGCGAGCGAAGAGAGAGCTATCAATGCGCGAGCGAAGCGAGCGCGAGCAGTTTTACGTCTTTTTATGACCCTGACAGTTTTTATGACCTACTAAGTCAAGACCGATGAACCTAAGGTTAAACTTGATATCCACTTATTTTAAAATGAAAAATCATTATGATTATTGAAGGTTGTACTGTTTCAATTAATAAAATCGTTTTGATGCAAGTGGCTATTAAAATACAAAAAATGATGAAATATAACCTACAAAGTAGATAAAACAAAGGTTTGCGCGAGCGCAGCGAGCGCTATTAATCCGCGAACGAATCGAGCGCGAAAATTTTTATGTCATTTTATGACCCTGACAGTTTTTATGGCCTGCTAAGTCAACAACGATGACCCTAAGCTTAAACTTAATATCCACTTATTTAAAGGTAAAAATCATTATGATTATTGAAGGTTGTACTGTTCCAATGTATGACACGTTTTAATGAATGTGGCTATTAAAATACAAAAGTTGCTGAAATGTTTCCTACAAAGTAGATATAACAAATGCTTGCACGACCTGAGCGAGTGCTATTTCTGCGCGAGCGTAGTAAGCGCTATCACTGCGCAAGCGAAGCGAGCGCGAAAATGTTTACGACCTTTTATAACCCCGACTGTTTTTATGACCTACTAAGTTAACACTGATGACACAAAAGTTAAACTTGATATCCACTTATTTTTAGGTAAATAATCATTATGATTATTGAAGGTTGTACTGTTTCAATTTATGGCCTCGTTTTGATGCATGTGACAATTGAACTACAAAAAATGTCGAAATATTACCTGCAAAGTAGATAAAACAAATGTTTGCGCGAGCGTAAAAAATTTTTACGTCTTTTTTATGACTCTGACAGTTTTTATGACCTACTAAGTCAAGACCGATGACACAAAGGTTAAACTTGATATTTCACTTATTTAAAAATAAAAAAAACATTATGATTATTGAAGGTTGTACTGTTTCAATTTATAAACTCGTTTTGATGCATGTGGCTATTAAAATACAAAAGTTGCTGAAATGTTTCCTACAAAATAGATATAACAAAAGCTTGCGCGACCGGAGCGAGCGCTATTACTGCGCAAGCGTAGTAAGCGCTATCGCTGCGCAAAAATTTTTTACGACCTTTTATGACCCTGACAGTTTTTATGACCTACTTAGTTAACACTGATGACACAAAGGTTAAACTCATTTTAAGGTTACCACTTATTTTAAGGTTAATAATCACTATGATTATTGAAGGTTGTACTGTTTCAATTTATGGACTCGTTCTGATGCATGTGGCTATTACAATACAAAAAATGCTGTAATATTACCTGCAAAGTAGATAAAACAAATGCTTGCGCGAGCGTAGCGAGCGAAAATTTTTAACGTCTTTTTATGAACCTTACAGTTTTTATGACCTAATAAGTCAACACCAATGACCCTAAGGTTAAACTTGATATCCACTTATTTTAAGGTTAAAAATCATTATGATTATTGAAGGTTGTACTGTTTCAATTTATGGACTCGTTCTAATGCATGTGGCTATTAAAATACAAAAGTTGCTGAAATATAACTTACAAAGTAGATCAAACAAATTATTGCGCGAGCGCAGCGAGCGCTATCACTGCGCGAGCGAAGTGAGCGGGACATTTTTTACGTTTTATGACCCTGACAGTTTTTATAACCTACTAAGTCAACACCGATGACCCTCAGGTTAAATGTGGCTGTGAAAACACGAATGCTTTCGAAATACTTCCCACAAAGCAGATAAAACACGTTGGGCAAGCAAAGCATTGATATGATTATGCAAACTCTATGTAAAGTTAACAAAAAATATAGGCACCCACACTTAACTGCCGAATAAAAGCATTCTTTGCCCTTTCATGCTCTATTTAATGTCTTCGTACAAAATTTAATCTGAATCGGTCAAGCTGTTTGGCCGAAGAGAGGCCATTCATTTACAAAAATCCATTATAAAAATATAGACAACCAAAATGTCTACCCAAAAAAAAAGTATTCGTTGCCCTTCTATGTCTTTTTTACTGTCTGTGTACAAAATTTCAGCTTAATTGGTTAACCCGTTTGACTGAGAGTAGGCCACACATTTACAAAGTTCAATTTAAAAATTCTGGACACCTGAACTCGACTGCCAAAAAAAAAGTATCCTATTTAATTCTATGCAATATGAACTGACACATGTATAAAATGTCAGCTGAATCGGTCAAGCTGTTTAGCTGATAAGAGGCCACACATTCACAAAATTTAATAAAAAAATCTAAATACTTAGACTCGATAGCCGAAAAAAAGTATCCGATATCTTATTCTGCCCTATGAACTATTTTTATACAACATTTCAGGCGAATTGGTTAAGCCGTTTATTCGAGAAGAGGTCTTATATTTACAAAATTCAATTAAAAATGTCTGGACTTCCTGACTCGAAAGCCAGAAAAAAGTATCCTATATCCTATTCTACCCTATGAACTGTCTTTATACAACATTTCAGGCAAATCGGTCAAACCGTTTACTCGAGAAGAGATCTTATATTTACAAAATTCAATTAAAAATATTTGTACCCCCTGACTCGATAGCCATAAAAAAGTATTCTATATCCTATTCTGCCTTATGAGCTGTCTTTATACAACATTTCAGGCAAATCGGTCAAGCCGTTTATTCCAGAAGAGGTCTTTTATTTACAAAATTCAATTACAAATATCTGGACCCCCTGACTCGACAGCCAGAAAAAAAGTATCCTATATCCTATTCTGTCCTATGACATGTATTCATACAAAATTTCAGGCAAATCGGTCAAGCCGTTTATTCGAGAAGAAGTCTTTTATTTACAAAATTCAATTAAAAATATGTGGACCCTCTGACTTGATAGCCAAAAAAAAGTATTCTATATACTATTCTGCCCTATAAACTATCTTCATACAACATGTCAGGCAAATCGGTCAAGCCGTTTATTTGAGAAGAGATCTTATATTTACAAAATTCAATTAAAAGTATTTGGATCCCCTGACTCGATAGCCAGAAAAAAAGTTTTCTTTATTGTATTCTGCCTTATGAACTGTCTTTATACAACATTTCAGGCAAATCGGTCAAGCCGTTTATTCGAAAAGAGGTCTTTTATTTACAAAATCCAATTAAAAATATCTGGACCCCCTGACATGATAGCCAGAAAAAAAGTATCCTATATACTAGTCTGCCTTATGAGCTGTCATTATACAACATTTCAGGCCAATCGGTCCAGCCGTTTATTCGAGAAGAGGTCTTTTATTCTCTATCAAAATCAAAATCTATAGAGTACTTCCGGTTTAACTGGAATTGTCAATTTTAGTTATAAGCAAGGTCTTAGAGCACAAGTAAAGGAAACATTCTGAAAAATGAAAAAGTTGAAAATTAAGGTACATTTTGGTACAAACAAGTCTTCGCGAAAATCTAAATTTGCCCATATCTTTTTGTGGTGTTGACTCAAGACCTTGACTTTTATACACACAGTAGGGACTATAGACCTTAGTATCAGGTATTAATTTCAACTTGCTAGGTCCACCCGTTCCTTAGAAAATCAGTGGTGACACACGGACAGACAGAAGGATAGACAGACGGACAGACAGACGAACAGACAGACAAACAGACGGACAAGAAAGTGATCTTAAAAGGGTTCCTTTTATTTACCTTTTGAGGTACGGAACCCTAAAAACCGACTTCAAGTGCCGCGCTAATTAATATTAGCAGTACCAGGTTTGAGATGTTTACCTTCATAATTAGTCTAGAGATAGATACCTTGGAGATGTACCCTATCAATTCAAGAAAAAAAGCAGTTTAGAAAAAAATTGCATAAAAATATGAAATCTCTAAAGGTAAACTTTACCTTTTTACTACCATTTTTAGGGTTTCGTAGGTACCTCAAATAAGATCAATTTATTGTCCGTCTGTCTGTCTATCTGTCTGTCTGTCTGTCTGTCCGTCTGTCAAAAAGACCCTTTTTCTCAGGAATGCGTAAAGGTTAAATCAAATACTCGGGTCTACGGCATCTTTCAGCTGTGAAAAAATGAAACTTGTAAGCCAACGTGATGAAAAGATAGATAGATAGATAGATGGATAATCACTTTATTGAACACCTTAACAGTTAAACATAAAAAAATGGTTAGTAAAAAACAGTGTACCAATAGGCGGTCTTATCGCTTAAAGCGATCTCTTCCAGACAACCTTGGGTATTAAAGGAATATCTGAAATATGTATATAATGGTGTTAATATTGATAAATCATAACAAGTACATAATATCTAAAAAATATAAATACATCCATAATAATACTATACAGGTGACTGTTTCAGTAGCATTTTTGCGCATATTTTGCGATTTCAAGAGGGAATCAAAACTTATACTTACTACCCGTTGACCTAAAATCATGAAATTTGGCAAGAAGCAATTTTGCGGCAATTATAAAGGAACTATTACTTATTATTAGCAGTTGGTGCATTAGCAGTGTCTAGGCATCGGTCTACGGATCCAACTGCAAAGTTAAGTTTGTCTTTTAACCTAATCCAACTCGCACTTGGCCGGGTTTTTTAGTGTTGTACAACGTCCGGTAAACATTAACTAACCCGTTTCGCCATTGGTCTACAACTGCTATTCTAAATAGTGGAATCGAAAATGAGTAAAACAATGGAACTCTTTGTATCCATGTTTCATCGCCAAACGAAATAACAGGCTTGTTTTCCACTACCGTACGACTGAAGTGTAGCCTACAGTTTCAGATCGGTAACAAGCGCTTCGTTGTAGGCTGTTGGTTCGTTACTCGAAAAATAATATTAAAACAGAATTAGGTAACCTAGTTTTTTTGGAATGGAACGTATCAACAGCTTTTGATGGGCTAAAATATGCTACTATAAATGTAACTAGGTAAGCAAGGATTGGGTTGGGAATCTTCATAATATTTAAGGGATTACGGTAGGTAACTTCTACAATTCATATTATTTTACAAGCTTTTATTTAACTTGCAATGTATGTATGTATGTATGTATGTAACTATGTATGTTCGGGTGGAATCTTGGAAGCTAAATTAGACCCACTTCCCGATGTCCGATTGGACTCAAATTTGGATGTATCTTCGTTGACAATACAATAATAAGGTACCATAGAGCTGGTCTGATGATGGAGACGGTAGGTAGCCACGGCATTTCTGTGATAAAACAACATAATCCCACCGAGTTTGGGCTCGATTGATTTGTCTTGAAGAGAACTTTACGTTTAGATAATATTCAGGGTCTGATGATGAAGCCGGAAGGTGGCCACGGCATCTCTGTGATAAATTAACATAACCCTACCGAGTTTGGCCTCGATTGATTCGTCTTGATGAGAACTTTTCACTTAGATGATATCCAGAGTCTGATGATGAAGCTGGAAGGTGGCCACGGCATCTTTGTGATAAATCAACGTTACTCTACCGAGTTTGGGCTCGATTGATTCGCCTTGAAGAGAAATTTACACCTAGATAATATCCAGGGTATGGTGATGAAGCTGAAAGGTAGCTACGGCATCTCTGTGATAAATCAACGTAACTCTATCGAGTTTCGGCTCGATTGATTTGTCTTGAAGAGAACTTTATACCTAGATGATATTTAGTGACTGGTGATGAAGCTGGAAGGTGGCCACGGCATCTCTGTAATAAAATAACGTAACCCCAGTGAATTTGGGCTCAAATGATTCGTTTTGAGGAGCACTTTACACTTAAATGATAGCCAGGATCTGATGATGAAGCTGTAAGATGGCCATGGCATTTCTGTTAAAAAGCAACATAGCCCCACCGAGTCCATTGATTTTCCTTGAAGAGCACTTTACCCATCATAATCACATCAAATATCCATGAAATATTTTAAAAAATCATGCCTTCTCTTAAATACTTAGGTAGTAGGTAGATAGTCGGTATCTATACCTACCTACTAAAAAAATAATTATGTAATATTTTTAAAAACAAGATTTTATCTAGGACAATGAACTAAAATGTTAAAAATAAATTCAAGTAAGTATATGGCGTGTAAGTACTTACCTATATTCTTAAAAGCTAGAAGCACTACCCGTTTTTCAGGCTAGGTAATAACTAAATTTCAGTGCTTCAAGCTTTTAAAAATATAGGTAAGTACCTACACGCCAAATACTTACTAGAATTTATTTTTAACATTTTAGTTCATTGTCCTAGATAAAAGCTTGTATTTAAAAATATTTTTTACTTATAATTTATTTATAAATGCTTTATAATCATAGCATTGATTAATAGTAAGTACGTCAATGGTATTCAGGCAAATATTTACGCACTATAGGTACTCATCATAATCAGCCGGTATCAGTCCACTGCTGGACATAGGCCTCTCCCAAGTCATGCCACTGAGCCCGATCTTCGGCTCTTTGTTTCCAGTCACTGCCCACCGCTTTACGAATGTCGTCGCTCTACCTGGTAACAGGGCATCCTACGCTACGTTTACCGATTCGCGGTCTCCACTCTAGAACCAGTCTACCCCAACGGTTATCGGTCCTACGGCAGATATGACCAGCCCACTGCCACTTCAGCTTGCTAATCCGATGAGCTATGTCGATCACTTTAGTTCTCTGGCGAATTACTTCGTTCCGGTTTCGATCTCGCAGAGAAACACCGAGCATAGCTCTTTCCATAGCTCGCTGAGCGACTTTAAATTGGTGGACTAGTCAAACCGTGAGTGTCCACATCTCGGCTCCGTATGTCAAGACGGGTAGGACGCACTGATTAAAGACTTTTGTCTTTAGGCACTGTGGTATATGCGACGAGAAGACTCGACGGAGTTTTCCAAATGCTGCCCAGCCCAGCTGAATTCTTCTCTGGATTTCCTTTTCGAAGTTATGGTTGTCTAGTTGGAGCGTCTGCCCTAGGTAAACATACTTAGTGACAACTTCGAGTGGGATTCCATCTACGGCAATCGGTTCCGGAACAACGTGCTCGTTGTACATGACTTTGGTTTTATCCAAATTCATCCGGAGACCGATGCGACGAGAAGAATCAGCTAGGCCATTCAACATCCTCTGTAAGTCCTGCAGCGTCTCTGCCATAATGACGATGTCATCTGCGAATCGTAAGTGAGAGATGTACTTGCCGTTGATGTTGATGCCACAATCTTTCCAGTCCAGCGTCTTAAACATATCCTCCAAGGCGTTAGTGAACAGTTTCGGGGATATGACGTCCCCCTCTCTCACTCCTCGACGCAGGTGGATATGATTAGTACGCTGGTTCTGTACTTGTACACTCATCGTTGCGGCATTATACAGACATCTCATCACTTCGATATATCGCCAGTTGGCTTGGCAACGCTGCAAGGACTCCAGAACAGACCAGGTTTCGATTGAGTCGAAGGCCTTCTCATAGTCCACAAACGCTAAGCACAGGGGCCGATTGTACTCTTCGGCCTTCTGTACAATCTGCCGCACTGTGTGGATGTGGTCCATGGTGCTGTAACCGCTTCGAAATCCGGCCTGTTCCGGAGGTTGAAACTCGTCGAGTCTTCGCGCAAGACGGTTCGTGATGACCCTTGAAAACAGTTTGTAGACATGGCTCAGAAGCGAAATCGGTCGGTAGTTTTTCAAGAGGGTTTTGTCTCCTTTTTTGAAAAACAAAACCACCATGCTCCTGTTCCATGCCTGTGGAGTTCTCCCAGTGAAGAGAACAGAATTAAAGAGCTATTGCAGCTGGCTTACAGCTGGGGCTCCTCCAGCTTTTAGAAGCTTCGTTGTGATTCCGTCTTCACCTGGGGCCTTTCCATTTTTGAGCTGTTTAAGGGCCATCACGATCTCATCTCGGCTGACTTCGGGCAGGTCTTCTGTGAAGTGACGGGTTAAGGTGGCTCTACAATCCTCAGTATCGGGTACGGGCCTTGAAGCATGCGATGCGTAGAGCTTGCCGTAGAAGTCTTCAACTTCTGACAGAATCTCCGACTTGGATGCGACGACGTTCCCCGTTGACGTTGTCAGCTTTGTGAGGTGGCTTCTACCCAGAGGCTGGGCGAACACTTTCGACCCCCGATTCTGCTCAATTGATTCTTTTCAAGAGCGTGTTAGAGGATCGGAGGTCTTGTCGTACCAGCTTCTTAATGGTTTTGTTGCGCAGCTGATTAATTGACAAAGCTGACAAAGGGTCTGTTCGTCTCTCTTCCATTAGTCGAAGTGTTTCTGCCGAAAGTTTGGACTTTTTGCCCGTACGCTTGCTCTCGCAAAACTTCGTCCCTTCATCCCTGAGGATTTCCACCACTTCTTCGAGTTTCTGGTCTACGTCATCTGTGGTTTCCAAGGCAGTGAATCGATTTTCCAATTTTAATTGGAATGTTTCAGACCCAACAACGGTTTGGAGTAGGTTTGGTCGGAGTGTGGACTTCATCAATCGGAATCTCTCGGCTTTGAAGTCGATATCCAGAGTGCCTCGTACAAGTCGGTGATCACTTCCAGTATTGAACCTACTGATCACTGAGACGTCTCTGAATATGCACCGTTTGTCCGTAATGATGAAGTCGATTTCATTTTTAGTCACAGTGTCGGGGTTTTGCCACGTCCACTTCCTTTGGGGCTGTTTCTTGAAGAACGAGTTCATCAAGAAAAGCCCCTCTTTCTCGAGAAAGTTGACAAGCATTTTCCCCCTGTGATTCCTACTGCCAAATCCGTGTGGTACTATTGTCGATTCACTGCAGGTCTGTACTCCCACTTTGGCGTTAAAGTCTCCCATGACAACGTTGTAGTGAGCCTTGGAGGTGGTGTGTAAAGCTCTGGAGATATCTTCATACATGCTCTCCACCTCTTCGTCCAAGTGTGCCGAGGTCGGTGCGTAAACCTGGATAAACTTGAGGCTGTACCTCTTGGTTAACCTAATTATGAGGTACGCTACCCTGGTCGACACACTGGAGATTTCTACGACGTTGTCACTGAGAACCTTGTTGACCAGAAACCCGACGCCGCCTTGGGATGTCTGGTCTCCTTCTCTGTAATACATAAGATGGCCCGATTCTAGAGTTATGGTGTCCTCTCCCTGTCTTCGGACTTCACATAACCCCAGAATGTGCCATCTTATGTGTCCCAGCTCCTCCTCCAGCTGCGCCAGATGATCATCCAGCCGAATCGTGCGTCCATTATATGTTGCGAGGGTCAGTTTGTTTTGGCGGCCTACCGTAGCCCGGGGATTCTTAGCACCCCCTGCCCTGCCGTTACCGTGACCGCCGCCGTGGTCAGGAATAGCAGGGCGGCCGGGAACTGGGGGCCGCGGCATTGTGACTTTCCATCCTTCTTTCATCCCTTGGGAGGGATATGCCCTAATCGCCATGCTGGGCAGGCGTGTTGGCGATCGCAGGACGTAGCTTCTCGCACCGGTGACGCTGCTGCCCGTCACCAGCCTGTAGTATTTAGCTACGCCATAATTTGAAATGGTTATACCGCCATTTGTCGGTCGCCAGAGCCCCGTTCGTTGGTCAGCAGGATGCACCACGGGCAGGTGAGGTTGGCTGGGAGCACTTAGATGGTATGTGTGCCCCCTTACATCCCTGTGCCCCCTTACATCCCTATAGGTCCTATAGGTACTATCGAGGGACAATAGTCCAGTAGCACCTCAATGTTCATAGTAGCCTGCACGATATTTCTGTCGAATGTTCCAACGCAAACAATAACACGTAAGTACGGCATAGATGGCATGCTTACCCAGACCACAGACGAATAAAAAGGTGAAACGTAGCGTCAGATACATTTAGTAAAGATAACAATATTCCACTGTATACTAGTTTTATTTTTGTTTAATTAACATAACGTTGAGAAAGCTAGGCAACAAGTAACGGATGCTTAAATTCGAATGAATCATATATGGCAGATTGGTCGAGTGGTAAAATGAACTGATAAGGAAGCATTAGGCCCGAGTTCGAATCTCCATGCATTGCATGATTTTGTTATAATTTTGAGGGCCCGGTGGCGTAATCGCGAGAACGTTTGGTTGAACTTTGATGCCAGAGGTACCGAGTTCAAACCGCCGCGCAACAATGGATTTTCTATCGAAAAATATACGTGCGCTTTTGAAGTTTTTTTTGGTTTGAAGGAAAAACATCGTCAAGAAGCCAACGACCCCCGCATGGTGGCAGGACACTATCTAGTGTCCGCCTGGCCAGCTACCACCCTCAAGTTAGAAAATCTGCAGTTCCAGCAGCTATCCTTGAGGGCCAGTTCCCATTCTAGGCATAGCGTGCTTACCATCTTCGACGGCAACATCGCTTACCAACAAGTGAGATAGTGGTCGAACGCTAGTCTATAAAATATTTAAAATAAAAAACAATTATTAATAGCTTGTATTATTTTATATCTGTTTAAACAAACTTCGCCACTATAGGTAAATTGGTGATCTATGTTATATGTGAAATAAAATAAATAGCACGGTGATGTTATCTTAAGTTTTTGAGGAAATGAATACACAGCAACAATGTTTTTATGTTTTTGTATGTAACTATATATACAAATTGTGTTTTATAACTATATATACAATATAAACTACTCCTAAAACTATAATACAGACTATATAAAATCTACAAATAAAAAACTGAATTAAGGTCGCTGTCCGCTGGTAAGGTACCCAAAAAGCTGGCGACATTACCTCTTTGAATGGCAAGGCTAATTCGTTGGCCGAGGTACGCGCCAGCTCTTTGATCATGGGAGACATCTATCAGACGTCTGGACAACTCCTTTACAAAACCGCGTGCTTGTTGACCCCACGAGCCCATGGTCTCGACCCCAAACGGAAGAAATGCGTAATTGTCTCAACAATGTTTTTAAATAAACTGATTTACGACATATCGAAATATCATAAACTACTATTTTTATTTAATATTATATTAAATTGAAACCGTCTTCATTGAAAATTTTATTCTTTGACAAAATAACACTCGTTTGGTTGCATCTAAGAATTGCTCTTACCTATTGATTATTTAAGGTTTTTTTTATTATTTAAACTTAATTATTCATTTTCTATAGGAAAAGAGGATTGAAGCAAAATCCTTTATAATCATAACTTACACAATTACTTATTACAATTTATCACAGCCGGCACATCGCCTAGTTTTTATATACTTTTAAATTAATATTTCGTGTGACTTCTATTGTTTTCGATGTAGATAAGAAGCCTTTGAGTATTCAACCAAGAAGCCTTCGTAATCCACTATATTCGCACATATTATGTCTGTCACGTAAATTTTCCCCAAACTAGATCCAGGGGGACTACAGCCAAGTAGCTATTATATAACCTGTGCTACAGTTGCTCAGGACATCTCTCGTCTCGCGCTCATCTTTGCATTATTAAACCCGATGGCATAGAAAATAATAATATGCCCATGGGGTACGTAGCCAACATTCCATAATTGCAAATAAAATCCGTCTGAAAACACCAAATCTTATTAACACACTTTATTAACAATTTACTTTCACAACTAGGATTTCTCAACACTTATCACTCGGCAATAACTTACACTTATGCCGCTTTCACTATACATTTGAGATAATATAATTTATTTAGTCCATTTCTATGCAATGCCTCAACATTCGCCGTCTTTAATAATTATATTTGCTTGCATTTTGATTTTTTAAGTTATTTATTAACCAAACTTCAACCACCACCAAAGTTCACCAAACGACAATGTTATCTTCATACATTTATGCCATCAATACATTTTGTTTCAAATCTACCCTCATTATTTGTAAAACTGATAAAAGAAGCAAAACTGGTCTAGCTATTCTACAATTAATACATGCGCTCTTTCTAATCGATTCATAATGAGAGAGTGCGATATATGGGTTTTTCTATCTCTTCTATCTTTCTCTTTCATTATGTTACTTTCGAAACGTCTTATAGAAAAAGGTCGTATGTGCATATTTTGCTGTCATGCTATTGCTTTTTGAGACTGCTTCTCCAATTTTGACCGATACTGTACATAAACAATTTATATACCATTGCTGTTTTTATTCACAAGTTATTGGTTTTTTTTTTTTTTGTTTTTAAAAATAAAAGATTACTAGCAATGTGGCTTGCACATTACTAGTATAATTGTTAACCCCTTCAACTAAGCTAAATATGCTTATGTCTAGAGTGGGTTCACGTCAATAGTGCAATGGGTGGGGTGGGATGGAACTCACGACCTCTCGATCGCCAGTCCGACACCCTATCCATTCGGCTATCCTATGGTGAATGGTGAACATAATGCTGATACTATGATAAGGTATAAGATTTTATTTGTCTTGTATCTCGTATTAAATATTTAATTTCCGCAAGAGTCACTTGTGGTTACGTATTTAAATACCAACCAATAGTATTCCGTCAGGCTGTCAAGTCGAATGTCGAATATGCCTCCCAATTGGTCCCATTCATATTTTATCAAGATATGACAATTATATCAGATATAGAGATAAACATCTCAAATACATTTCATACCTTGACGACTTAATACTATTGGCTATTTTGACTTTCGCAGCGTGTGAAATCGTTTTTTTTTTAGTTTTGTAAACGATCTTAAATGATTTATCTATGCCAATAGTTTTGATAAAACACATAAAACAAACTTATATTTATCGCTTTGTTATGTTATATTTCGCGAATGGGTGAGTCAGCTTCTGACTCTTAAATGTATATTAATTTAATTTCTTATTACAATAAGAACATAACTTGCTATAAAAATATAACTGTTAACCCTAGGTAGGTAAAGTAATAGTAATACATAATGTGAACAGATAATACTGTCGTATATTTTATTCTAGTGATTTAAAAAAAATGTTTAATAGCTATAACTGCAGGTTACTCACAAATACATTTTTATTAAGATCGAATTAGTTTATGTTTGAGACATAACTCATGAATCATGGAGAAAAGTACTTTATATATGAATCTGAAAATGACTCGCGCCTAATATAGTTGAAGTATAACAAAAAATAGTATTTATAATATGTGCTATACCTAGGTACGTTGCAATGTAACTTTTTCTTCTCCAACAGTTTCGCAAGTGTCAGCTTTACAAAAATAAAAAAATGTAGGGTATCAAAAAATTTGGTATTCCTCTTGTCTATGTTAATTCCACTTCATTACAAATGAAAGAGGAATTAATTTCAAATTCCAGATAGAAGCCATTTAATACCTTGATCAAGGGTTGAAAAATGGTAGACTTCAAAGTAAAGCGGGTACGAATTTAAAATTATGGGTCCATTACAAATTATGCAAATAAGAAGGTATCTACGACAAGAGACTTTCTTACTCAAAGTTGAATTTTTGAACGAACGACATACGCATAGCTGTGGGAAATGATTGGATAATTTAAGATCGTTTAAAACACTCAAAGAAACGACTTCAAACTTCTCGCAGTCAAAGTAGCCAGTAGACGTAGAAACTATTATATAATCTGTGCCCACTTAAGAGCATGTTGTCAAGGTATATAAATACAACTTAATACAAATGTTGATATATTAAAAACGGCTCGGTTGATTTCGTTAATATTTAAGTAGGATCATCTGAAATTGGTACCCTTTGAAACAAAAAAAGAATTTTTGAAATCGGTTCAGGCATCTTCGAGTAATCGGTGATCATACATTAAAAAAAAGATTCCGACGAATTTAGAACCTCCTCCTGTTTTGTGAAGTCGGTTAAAAAGAAGAGCTGCAGATCGAGATCAGTAGCGTGTCTTGGGAGAGGCCTATGACTACCAGTGGACTGATACAGGTTGATAATGATGATCATGAAGCCTGCATCTTAAAATTTTTATTGAATGGCATAAGTTAAAACCTGCTGGTATGTATTTGACCTTTCTAGGTCAAATACTACCAATTTTTAGGGTTCCGTACCCAAAGGGTAAAACGGGACCCTATTACTAAGACTCCGCTGTCCGTCTGTCTGTCTGTCTGTCTGTCTGTTCGTCTGTCACCAGGCTGTATCTCATGAACCGTGATAGTTAGACAGTTGACATTTTCACAGATAATGTATTTCTATTGCCGCTGTAACAACAAATACTAAAAACAGAATAAAGTTAAAAACTATTGAGGGGACCCATACAAGAAACGTGTTTTTTTCGGCATTTCACGCCATCTATGAACGCTTAGTTAGGTAAACGTCCCATAGATGGCGTTATATTGAAATGTCGATCCCTAACACCTTTGTTAGACGTTAAATGGCGTTATAAGAAATAAAATGGTTGAATATTATTATTTTTTTGCTGGCTTAAAAATTATAGTGGTATTTTTTGCTCGATCTTATAAAATACTGTAGTGTGGTACGGAACCCTACGAGTGCAAGTCCGACTTGCACTTGGCCAGTTTTTTTTTTATTATAAATTGGCAGTATTTACCAAAAAAACTTATAACAGTTACCATGTTCTATGTTGAAAAAGTTTTTTACCAGAGTGCTTGTAATTTTCACTTGTACTAAAACAAAACAAAAAATACATCTGTTACTTGTAACTCGATCATGTCTTGAATTTATCTCAATTATATTTATTACATTAAAATTACGTACAATTTGTATACGCGTTGCATGGAAATAAGTTCATTTCATTTCATATTTATAATAATGATTATTTTCTCAATCTGTAAGTTCCTATTTGTAACAGTAATTTGCTTACTATTATTATACTACCAATATAATAATATGAAACAACCTTCTTAGCCCTCATAAATCAAAATGATATGTCTTCATCACTTATCTCTTATTTATTGAGTAGATACCTTCGCAAAAGACACAGGGCAATATCAGGCGCTCTAATATCGATAAGAGATTAATTTCACATGTAACTAATAATAACAAGCTATTTGTTTCATAACTAGCCTCCCGTAATTTGATATTGATACGTTGATTTATGTTCAGGCAGATTGTTGACCTTGCACGTTGTTTTTAACCTCCGACATAAAAAGAGGGCATCTGCGTAGGTATCCGTAGCATCATAGCTCCAAAAATGATAAACCGATTTTGATTTTGTTTTTAAGAATGGCAAACGGAACACTTATAAATTCGCCATGTCTGTCTGTCTGTCTGTCAGTCAGTCAGTCAGTCGGTTCGTCCGTATGTTACAGCCACTTTATTTCGAAACTATGAGGACTACACTGTTGAAACTTGGTAGGTAGATATATTCTGTGAACCGCTTTACGATTTTTATACAAAAGTAAATACATAAAAGAATAAGGAAAACTGAATATGACTTTAAAAATGACATTGATATTCCTGAATCGATTATTTTTCAAAGTCATTCGTTTGAAAGATATACACTGCTAAAGTGGTAAAATGTGTGTCCACTCTCCCCTCGAACTTTTAAAATAACGGAGTGAAAAATTTAATAAAAATATATAGTAGGTATCTTCTTCTTCTTTTTGAGGTGCCATCTCCTACCGGAGGTCGGCTATTATTAGAGCTATTTTAACTTTAGATGCAGCAGCTCGAAACAGGGATCTGGTGCTCTGCTTGAACCAGGTTCTTAAGTTTCTGAGCCATGATGTGCGCCTTCTTCCAGGTTTCCTGCTACCTGGTATCTTTCCCTGTATTATAAGTTGTAAAAAGTCATACTTCTTATTTCGTATAATATGACCAAAGTACTGTAATTTGCGGATTTTCACAGTGTTAAGAATCTTCAGTTCCTTATTCAACATCCTCAGGACTCTTTCGTTAGACACTTTGTCCATCCACGATATTTTAAGTATTCTTCTGTACACCCACATTTCAAATGCTTCTAGTTTTTTGCTCGTCGCTTGGGTTAAGGTCCATGACTCGACTCCGTACAGAAGAACAGAAAATACGTAGCAGCGTGCCAACCTTACTCTGGTAGAGAGTCTGAGAGATCTATTGCAGAGTAGATGTTTTAATTTCATAAATGCGTTACGTGCCTTACGTGCCATAGTAGGTATAGATCTCAATAAATACTTTCAATAAACATTGGTTTGAATGAGATAATATAGTCAGCAGCTTTTGAGATATAGCACATTTTTAAAACCGCATATTTAACTTTGTTTTTCATACACTATGAAAAACAAAGTTAATTTTTTGCTGGTGAAAAATGATAGCTATAAAATACTACTCTACTTTTAATATCTAAATTTATCTTCACATATATATTTGACAGATAACGTAATTTTAGTTCTAATTATATATATATACATATATATATATATAATATACATATATAATTTAAGTAATCTGGCAAATAAGTCTTAAAAGTTATAGAGACTCTATCACGAAATAGAGTTTTATACAAAGTTGAACTAACTAAAAGTAACCTCGATTTAAAACTAATATAATTATGCTAACAGCGCCCTCTTAACTACTGAGATGAAAATGTATACAAACATGTTGTTCTGAGTCTCTACCAAAATGTATAATTCCTTTCAACGAGCTGTAAACGAGGAAAAACACCACTCCGCACCTTACCTGATAGCAATGAGTTTCCCAAAACTTTCACTAGATGGCGCTATACGAAACATTTTTTAAGGTTCCATATCAAAACAAAATAGATAAACTGCGCGTAAACTGTACCTATTTTTCACCCGACTACAGGAGGATAATTTACGTAACTAAAGACTATGACGCCACGTGCAAGGTGATGTCTAGACAGATAGATATCTCGATATAGATCCCTAAGGCAGACAGACGCCTACGGATATGTATCATCAGAATAGCACGATAATATAACAATAATAGGTAGATTAGGTATTAACATCATGACTCATACATACGAGTAAGATAAGGGATATCTCAACTGGTAATAAAGAAAAATGGTTTTGCAGGAACGTGTAACTTTTATTGTTCCGCGTTTTAATGTGAAAAAATATAGAGTATTAACCATTAAGTGTCGGCGAACGTGTTTAAGTGAAGAGAATATTTTTCAACATTGTGCTCTAGAGGCACAGCACAATGTTGAAAAACTGATAGGTATTCGATTGAAATATTATAAAAAAAATATTTATGTATAAAAAAATATATAAGACTGAAATTCACTTGCGCAGCATGTAAAGTTTTGAAAACAAATTAAATGATATTGTCACATTAAATAAAATTACAATGCCTTATTCATACCTATTATTAATTCTCCTATCTCAAGTTCAAGTGGTATAGAGGGTTCTGTTTTTCACCCATGCCTATGAAAAATACCTACCAATAAATCTGCCCACTCACGCTAAAAGTTATCTGTTCATTAGCTTCTCAAATATACTACTGTTTGGATCCATTGAAAAAAAAGTTTTAATGAAACACTAAATGAAGGAACAAAGGTTGTTCGACCATTCACACATAGAGCAAAAAATGGCGCGAAAAATTGATAAACAAACTTTTTACCATTTAAGTTCATTAGCAACATTCAAATGTTGTTAATTAATAAACAAATAAAACATCTGGCTCAAATTTGGAGGAAACTCTGCAATATATATTTACTGGTTATTCATTTTGTGGTATAATTATTTAGGGTGACCAATCTATATCTATACTAATATTATAAAGAGAGAACATTTGTATTTTTGTATGTTTGTAATGATTTGGCTCAAAAACTACTGAACCGATTTAAAAAATTCTTTCACTAATGCATAGAATGGACTTTCGGAATGAAAATAGGCTGTATATTATCCCGTTTAAATCAAAGGTACATTCGTGGAGACCTAATTTGCAACCTAAGTCGGCAATAAAACGGTCGAAAATACACGTTTCTTACGAACGCTGCTCAATTGAAAATAGATAGAAGAATATTTTCTATGCAAGAGTTGTACAACTTAATAAGACCTACAAAAAAGTCCGCAATAGCATATGTCTATCTCTTAAGGTTGACTCACAGTAACCATTTTAATCTAAAAATTTTTGTTAAAAAATATTACATAACTTTCAAGGCTATTTTCAAGTATATAGTAATAATCCTTATCCAAATAATTACGTTAATTAGCTTGGCCACATATTATAGATTAAAATTGTCCTGTACAGTATATAATTCAAATGAAAACTCTAGAAGATATCACGAATTTCACATACACGCATCGCAAAATTAATAAAATATTTGCAGTGAAACCACAGATTAGGTCATAGTTACTGTAAAAATATTAATATAAGCTTAGCTATGCTGTAGATCCCCACCGATCACAATCAATTTGAAGTCAATATAGTATAATATGTGCTATTGTATAAAATAATATTAATATATATATATATATATATATAATAATACAATATTTTAAACCACCCCGACTGATCTATGTATAATCTTTTCATTAAAAGCATTCCTATCACTCTAAACACGACATTTAAAATCTGAGCTGTAAGTTGGTGAGGATTTGAGTATTCTGTAGAGTCCAGGAGATGTCCCAGCATCAGGTCAATGCTTCCATGTTCTTACAATATCGTTGAAGAAGAAGATTTTCGAATTGATCAGACCTATGAAAGTTGATTTCATAGCGCAATTAACTAGAAAGAAGCTCATAGTTTTATAACGATTGATCGAATTTTCATGAATCAAAGCTAAGAAAACTCTCGATGAAGACATCTATCAAACAAAAAAAAACTATCAATAATAAAAACAAAATCGGTTCATCCGGTTAGGTGCTAAGATGCTACAGACAGACACACACATACACACGTTAAACGTATATTACCCCTACATTTTGCGTCGGGGAACGCGTAAGGTTACGGCGGCAGATGTTCTCCTTGGTGGTAAGCTACTTTTTGGTAGATTTAATGATCCCACTATCACTGTACGAAAACTCATGATTCATGAATGCACATAAAACTTTTATTGGTAGGTATATAGCTAGGATTACAACCAACCACCGTCGGGTCAGAATCAGGGTAACTATCCTTTACGCCAAAGGGCCGTCCAATATCACTACGTAAGTATTATAAAACAAAGTCTATCACTGCGTCTGTCTGTGTGTTCGCAATAATCTCAATAGCTACTGAACGGATTATCATGCGGTTTTCACCAATAGCCAGTGTTTATGAGGAAGGTTTAGGTGCATAATTCGTTAAGGTTTTGTGTAAATTGGATGAAATATGACGATGATTGTTAAATATGTTCATATTTTATATTTCGATGCAACAAACTGATGCAAATTTTGTAGGCATATATGTTCTACCCGTGCGAAGCCGGGGCGGGCTGCTAGTCTATTATAAATAATAAGCATGATATGACACTATTATACATACATACAATCACGCATTCTTCCCGTTGTGGTAGGCAGAGACTAGACTACTTCTTTCTACATGCTACGATCCTGACATACCTCCTTCGCTTCTTCCACTTTCATGAGCGCCTTCATACACGCTCGCCGGTTATAGGTACTTTTGACTTGTCTTTTCTTTAAAACGTCTCCGACCTGCTAGGCTTCTGTAAGCTATCTCGACAGCGGAGTCCGCAGTGAGATTCGAATTTCGTACTGCGAAATTCTATCGTATCACGTTCGTAATACGGTTGGATTTCGTAGTACGAAATTCGAATCTCACTGCGGATTCCGCTGTCGAGATAGCTTACAGAATAGCCCTACTGGTCGTGATACGTTCGCCTAGGTCGGCCTCTACCGGCTGGCCCATTCACACTCGTCTCATAAGTCTGTTTCGTCAATCTTTCTTCATCCACGACTTCATAGCAATTGTTATGAAGTCGATGTATTTAGATTCCAAACCATCTAAGCGTCCCTTTCTCTATATTTGTTACTACAACTTCTACCACACCGCAACATTCCCTTATCACGCTGTTCTCCACCTTATCCCTCAGAGTCACACTATCATGTTTGTATATTATACTATAACTATATAGTTAGCAATAATTTAAGATCGATTAAAAAACGAAAAAAAAAAAATACCGACTTCACATGCCGCGATAGTCAAAGTAGCCAGTAGTTATAAGCATGTCATCAAAGTATACAAATTTGCTTATATTGTTTATCTCCATACCTCCGGAGATAATTGTCAGATCTCGATAAAATTTGGAGGGAATTGGGAAGCATAATCTCTCAAAAAAAAAATAACTATTTTGCAATACGGTTAAGATTTGATAGAGTTCTGAATAACAAACATAAAAAAAGTACAGTCGCCTCCTCCTTTTTTGTGCAGTCGGTTAAAAATGTGTATGATTTGATGACCTCAAAGCATTCGATGATACCTACCTACTACATGAATTAATATCGGTTTAAAATAGCCCGAATGAGGTTTAACCCTTGGGTTTACCGAACGGATCATATTTAGAAATAATGTGAGTTAAAGGCTATATATATAATAATATACAGTGTGGAAATTAAACTCAGGCCCTGGAGGGAAACTACTTTAAATCCTCGATTAACACGAATCGATTCGAATACGATTAATAACTCGAAGTATGTCAAAATGTTTAACTCAACATCGCTATAGTCCAAATTTTGTTGCTGTGGGCGTCCAGTCTTCTTTTTAAAACTTCCAACGGTCAGTAAATTATTCACAATTCGAGACAAAACTTTTCTAGATGGTAGTTCTCTGTCTGGACACTTCTCGCGATACCACTGCAGAGCTAAATCGTAGCTCTTGTTGCAAACAAAGTAAGCTTCTAATAACTCGAATTGTTCTTGATACGCCATTATGAGATAATTTAATTACGTAAGGAAAGCAACACTACTTAAATAAAATCTGTTGATAAAAATCGTTCGAATTTTAAAATTATTGTCCCGCATTGCAAACAAAGTCAAACGTTCCATTTTTAAACTTCTCCACTGAACGCCTCGGATCATGTAAGAAGGAAATGTGCATAGACGTATTACCACCATTGAACAATTTTCTTATCGAAGATTTCAACAAGGTACTTAACGATAAATTAGCAAGCGTGTACTTCATACGAAGTCTTTGAGTGTTGGAGAGATAACAGAACTGTTACGTGTCTTTTACTTGTTAACAGTGAACAGTAACCAAACATTTTTTAGAGAAACTTTATCCTGAATATTAATACTACCGATTAGTGTATTAAAATAAAGAGTGTTTATTTTTTTAAATTTTAGTTGGTTCGAGTCCCGGGCGAAGCAAGCGAGTTTTACAAAATCTTTTAATGCAGATTTGTTTCTTTTCAAAAATAAAGGAATGTCTCCTTTAAGTAAAATGAGCTAGCTTAAGGATTTAAAGTAGTTTCCCTCCAGGGCCTGAGTTTAATTTCCACACTGTATATAATAAATAATCAGGCCAGATTCATTCCCAAAATAAATCATGCTTTGTGTGGAGGATAACACTTAATTATTCCAACTTAATATGTAGGTCGATTTATTCTGAGTAAAGATACGGCCACACCGATGCGTCCTGCGATGTGCGGACGCGATCTTAGTACTTTTCAATTGTTTTCTGATCGCGTTTGGTGTGAACCAGTCGGAACAAATACTACTGCGCTATCTAATCGCCGCCTAGATCGCGCACGCAGGACGCTGCGGTGTGTCCGTACCTTAAGTCTTATAACGTACAGACAATTTTTAATCAACTTCACAAAAAAGGGGGAAGAAGTTCTCAATTCGGCTGTTTTTTTTTTTAATGTGTACCTCAGAACTCCGTCAAATCCTAACCGATTTGAAAAAATCTTTTTTGTTTGAGAGATAAAATCTCTCCAATCTCTCTCCAATCCTCCCAAGTTTGGTCCCATTCAAATGTTATCAAGATAAACTATATGAGAAAATTTGTATTGTATACCTTGATGACAATGATTATGGCTGGTGGTTATTTTGACTATCGCGGCATGTGAATTTGGTATTTTCGTTTTCTATACGATTTTAAATTATTCATTTTTACGATCATAAATTATTGTCCATCACTATTGTTATAAAACGAAGTCCCCCGCCGTGTCTGTCTGTCTGTTCGCGATAAACTCAAAAACTACAGAACGGATTTTCATGCGGTTTTCACCAATGGACAGAGTGAATCATGAGGAAGGTTCATGTGTATAATTTGTTAAGGTTTTGTGTAAATTGGTTGAAAATTGACGATTATTGTTGAAGTAAGTTGAAGTAACTATTACATAATCTGTGCCAGTAAGTAACGTGCCAGCCAAGTAGTAAGTCTTCGAGATAAGTAAATGCGTCGTAATACAAATGTTGATAGGTATATTAAAAACGGTTAGGCCAATTTCGTTAAAATTTATATGGAACTACCTGGAAAGGGTACCAAATCGGTTCAGACATCATCGAGTAATCGGTGAACATACATAAAAAAAAATTAAAAAAAGGTTCTGACGAATTGAGAACCTCTTCTCTTCTCTTCTTTTTTGTGAAGGCGGTTAAAAATAGACCTAATAATACACTCCATATTCAATTATTTATTTGTCTTATATATATATAAATCAATTGCTGTTCGTTAGTCTCGCTAAAACTCGAGAACGGCTGGACCGATTTAGCTGATTTTGGTTTTGAAATGTTTGTCGTACTTCAGGTAAGGTTTAAACGGTGAGAAAATATAGAAAAATTGCGAGAAAGATAGTAAAAACAACAATTTGATTTTCCCATATAAACTGTTCTACGACGGGACGAACATGTTTGACAGGAAACTACTTTCCTGTCAAACATGTTCGTCCCTTCGTTTAGAAATCAATTAAATTTAAAAGTCGTTCAGAAATCAAATTAAATTTAAAAGAATACTTTTGTTTTTCTTTTTAACCGACTTCCAAAAAAAGCAGGTCTGTCAATTCGACCGTATAACGTACCGCCCGTACGAAGTTATCCGCGTACAATATATGTATATATATATATATATACATCTATACTAATATTATAAAGAGAGAACATTTGTATTTTTGTAGTTTTTGTATTTTTGTATTTTTGTATTTTTGTATTTTTGTATTTTTGTATTTTTGTATATTTGTATTTTTGTATTTTTTTATTTTTGTATTTTTGTATTTTTGTATTTTTGTATTTTTGTATTTTTGTATTTTTGTATTTTTGTATTTTTGTATTTTTGTATTTTTTTATTTTTGTATTTTTGTATTTTTGTATTTTTGTATTTTTGTATTTTTGTATTTTTGTATTTTTGTATTTTTGTATTTTTGTATTTTTGTATTTTTGTATTTTTGTATTTTTGTATTTTTGTATTTTTGTATTTTTGTATTTTTGTATTTTTGTATTTTTGTATTTTTGTATTTTTGTATTTTTGTATTTTTGTATTTTTGTATTTTTGTATTTTTGTATTTTTGTATTTTTGTATTTTTGTATTTTTGTATTTTTGTATTTTTGTATTTTTGTATTTTTGTATTTTTGTATTTTTGTATTTTTGTATTTTTGTATTTTTGTATTTTTGTATTTTTGTATTTTTGTATTTTTGTATTTTTGTATTTTTGTATTTTTGTATTTTTGTATTTTTGTATTTTTGTATTTTTGTATTTTTGTATTTTTGTATTTTTGTATTTTTGTATTTTTGTATTTTTGTATTTTTGTATTTTTGTATTTTTGTATTTTTGTATTTTTGTATTTTTGTATTTTTGTATTTTTGTATTTTTGTATTTTTGTATTTTTGTATTTTTGTATTTTTGTATTTTTGTATTTTTGTATTTTTGTATTTTTGTATTTTTGTATTTTTGTATTTTTGTATTTTTGTATTTTTGTATTTTTGTATTTTTGTATTTTTGTATGTTTGTAATGATTTGGCTCAAAAACTACTAGACCGATTTAAAAAATTCTTTCACTAATATATAGAATGGACTTTCGGAATGAAAATAGGCTATATATTATCCAGTTTAAATCAAAGGTACATTCGTGGAGACCTAATTTGCAACCTAAGTCGACTAAAAAACGGTCGAAAAAACACGTTTCTTACGAACGCTGCTCAATCGAAAATAGATAGAAGAATATTTTCTATGGAAGAATTGTACAACTTAATAAGACCTACAAAAAAGTCCGCAACAGCATATGTCTATCTCTTAAGGTTGACTCACAGTAACTATTTTAATCTTTAATTTTTTGTTAAAAAATATTACATAACTTCCAGAGCTATTTTCAAGTATATAGTATTAATCCTTATCCAAATAATTACGTTATTTAGCTTGACCACATATTATAGATTAAAATTGTCCTTTACAGTATATAATTCAAATGAAAACTCTAGAAGATATCACGGATTTCACATACACGCATCGCAAAATTAATAAAATATCTGCAGTGAAACCACAGATTAGGTCATAGTTACTAGGAAAATATTATTATAAGCTTAGCGATGCTGTAGATCCCCACCGATCTTGATTAATTTGAAGTCAATATAGTATAATAATATATTTTTACTGTATAAAATTCTATTGTATCATATAGTTATGATCTATATATAAACCACCCCGACTGATCTAGTTATAATCTTTTCAATAAAAGCATTCCAATGACTCTAAACACGACATTTAAAATCTGAGCTGTAAGTTGGTGTGGATTTGAGTATTCTGTAGAGTACAGGATCAGGTCAATGCTTCCATGTTCTTACAATATCGCTGAAGAAGAAGATTTTCGAATTGATCAGACCTATGAAAGTTGATTTCATAGCGCAATTAACTAGAAAAAAGCTCATAGTTTTATAACGATTGAACGAATTTTCATGAATCAAAGCTACTACTAGAACACACTCGATGAAGACATCTATCAAACAAAAAAAAATTATCATTAATAAAATCAAAATCGGTTCATCCGGTTGGGTGCTAAGATGCTACAGACAAACACAGATACACACGTTAAACGTATAATACTCCTTCTTTGATCCCATGATTTGATTGATTTTGATTCAATGATCCCACTACCTCTGTACGAAAACCCATGATTCATGAAAGCACATTAATCTTTCATGGGTAGGTATATAGCTAGGATTACAACCAACGACCGTCGGGTCAGAATCAGGGTAACTATCCTTTACGCCATAGGGCCGTCCAATATCACTACGTACGTATTATAAATCAAAGTCCATCACTGCGTCTGTCTGTCTGTTCGCAATAATCTCAATAGCTACTGAACGGATCATCACGCGGTTTTTACCAAGAGCCAGAGTGTTTATGAGGAAGGTTTAGGTGCATAATTCGTTAAGGTTTTGTGTAAATTGGATGAAATATGACGATGATTGTTAAATATGTTAAAATTTTATATTTGATGCAACAAACAGATGCAAATTTTGTAGGAATATATGTTCTACCCGTGCGAAGCCGGGGCGGGCTGCTAGTCTAGGTATAAAATCAGCATAGCAAATTGTTAACTAAATAAAAATTAAGTTTCTTTTACATTGCAGACCAAAAACATACTAAAATGTGTTTGATGTTAGATCACAGGAAATATCAAAAAGTTATATACCCATTTAGCAAAATATACGATGCCTTGTGAAAAAGCTAAACGCTGTATTATACTTATAGGTAACCATCTAGCTATTCATATTGGGTAATTGTTGTGAGAAGCCCTAGGTAACTTTTTGCCTTATTATTTAGTACAACATAATGTACTTATAAATCTATGTAAGTCATTGATTTTCGAAAGATTTTTCATTATGAATTAAAACAGAATTATTTCAGTATAAGTTTATAAATTAATTAATAAACTACAGTAAGAGTATGTGTTAATAACGTCTATTTAACAAGCACCCAGTTAACAATTTAAGACGTTTGCTTTGTTTTAACACTTTAAGTTTTATTATAGATATCCAGATGGCACACTAAGACTCACTAGGCGCTGAAACCTAAAGACATTGTTTCCATTCCAGCACCTAAAATGTTCACAGGGTAATAAAATAATAGGTACATCAGTACTATCAATTAATAGAACTGTTACATTGCTGAATCCTCTCATTTATCCACACCAGACGATTCAGTTCCATTTCCGACCATTCCAAAAGGTACACGTCTAAATCGAGCTTTTGCTGTTCTGGACAGTTATAAAGGCCTGTATTAATTTTATTCCTATTTAATTTTATGTGGGACAAAATGAATAATACCATCGTCTTTTGATGTCATCATCATCATTATCAGCCGGTATCAATCCACTGCTGGACGAGGCACACCCCGATACCACACACACTTGACTAAATCTTCATTCAAAGTCGCCTTTTTAACGACCTATTACACAGGCACTACACACATGTCGTTTTTCTACAGGTGCAATTGTGTGCGTGAAATCTAAAGATGTCACCGTAAGAACCTACTTCATTTTGAAGTCAGTTTAGACTTGCTACCTACTTCGCTATGGTTTCAAAAGTACATAGATAAAGTCCCCGTCACGAGAAGCTATAAATTATGTAAACAAGTGTTCAGGAGTTCACAACATTTGGACCAACAAAAAAAATGAATTTCGTACTCGTACGCATTCGAAACTCGAATGACGCGTTTATTTCAAAATGGCGTCCCGATAGTTTACAATCCCTGCGTCCGGTACCAAGAAACACAAACGATAGCGCTTTGCGTCGTTAAAATATCATCCGACTAAATTAAATAGGTTGTTACTTTCATATAACCCGTCTATATTTCATGTCGATTGAATATGGTCAATTTATTATTATCTCGCAGTATAAAATGTTTACTTAGTAAAAGATGTTTGTTTACATAATTTATAGCTTCTCGTGACGGGGACTATAGTAAAATTATTCTCATTTACTCTACGCGTAACGCCATTACTAAGACACTTGACGTCTCGCTGCGAACGAAGACCGATACTTGTACTATTGCGCGTATATATATACGCGTGTGAGTGAAACAGTTGCAAAAGTTTTTGCAAACTAAATCTTTGATTACGCTATTTGAATAGTGTAGAGTTAGGTAGGGACATTTCATATTAGTTACCTGATTTGAAAAAGTGACAAAGATAAATACATTATTATGAAAATTTTTATTCAATAATTTATCGTTCCTATTTCTGTGGTTTTGGCCCTATACCACTTTCGCCGAGGTACACACGCAATACTAATGAAATTGCTCAAATAATTGACTGGCATATTCTATTAAAATATAAAAATAATACCCGTGAATTAGACATTTTAATATCTTTGTTATTTTAATAAATTTCAATTTAATGATAATGTTTACCAGTAATATTTTAATATCGTACCCTGGTCCAATCATGTAGGTAATATGAAACCATAACGAAACATGTTGTTACAACAATAATAAGGGATATTCATAGAATTAATTTCCATAAACATATTCTTTAAGTTATAATGTAACAAACATCTGCGTGATTTGGGTTTTGTTTACTAAAATTAATTTATGCATATATACCTTAGAGGTAATTTAAAATATCAAGTAATACTACTACAATAATGAGGCGTATAATATTCTGGTTTATGGAGACGTTACAATATTTGATTAAAGATTAAACAACGCGCATCGCTCTTAAATAAAATAAATAGTATAATTTAATAACTTTAAAACTGACCACCTTGGCCTTAGCGTAACCATAGAATAATAGTACATTGATACCTTGAATGTTTTGTTGCGATGTTGACTGGTCTTCCGTTGTGATTTTTTATTACATAAATTCTATAAAAAAAAAAAACCGACTTCATTACCACAAACAGGCACTCAAAAGCGAAAAATAAATTACTTAATATAATTATTATAAGTGCTACCCACTTATCTATTTTAATTCGGTGCCAGCCAAGTCTATTGGATAGTAGATAGATACTACGTATGTAGTAGTAGTAAGTAGGTAGATACATGTACACACAGATACACAGATACACACGTCAAACTTATAACACTCCTTCGTTTTGCGTCGAGGGTTAAAAACCAAAATCAACGTGAAGAAAGATGTAAAAACATTATTCAAGGTCATATTTTTTAGTCTTCAAAAGTATATGCAATACCAACCTCCATTGTGTATAATCTTCTTGGTACCCTTCTTGTAAAACCAGTACATTTTCCTATGTTTGAGGTATTTATCTCCATATCTCTGAAGATACTAATCAGATCTCGATAAAAATAAAATGGGACCACCTCGGAAACGTACCCTACCTACTAAAAAAAGAATCATTTGAATCCGTTCACAATTGACGGAGTAATCGCGTAACATACACACAAAAAAAAAACATACAGACGAATTGAGAACTTTCTCCTTGTTTGTGAAGTCGGTGAATAAAATATATATATCTTAATAACTGATACTCGCGACTTTGTTCACGTATTCCAAGAATTTAGTAGCCTATGTTCATCCTCATCCTAGATATAGTATCTCCTTGTTAAATTTCAGTACGATCCGATCGTCCGTTTAGGCGAGATTATGTAACAAACAGACATAGTGGCAGAGTTACAAACGTTTTTTTTAATATTGGTATGGATACGCTAGCGTTTGACACCTCTGTCTTGCCTAGTGGTGAGCGATGATGCGGTCAAAGATTGTGAACACATTAGGCCTAGATTTCTCTGAATAGATGTCTGAATATCTTTATTTTTTCAGGGCCGTTGGCGTAATCGGGGGAACGGTCGGCATTGATGACAGAGGTACCGAGTTCAAACCCCGGCGTGGTTGCCAATGATTTTTATATCGAAAAATGTATGTGCGCTTTTCACAGTGGTTAAGGAAAACCATCGTTAAGAAACCAACAACCCCCGCATGGCGGTAGGACACTGTCTAGTGTCCGCCTGGCCAGCTACTACCCTCAAGTTACAAAATCTGTCGCCAAACATCTAATGTGTTCCGGCAGCTGTCCTTGAGAGCCAGTTCCCATTCTATGCCTAGCGTGCTTACCATCTTTGACCGCATCATCACTTACCAACAGGTGAGATAGTGGTCAAACACTAGCCAATGAAATATATATATTTTTTAAATATTTTTTTTGTTGAATTACCGTACCGTAATGATCTTCATACCCAAAAATTTTTTAAATAATTTTTATTTAATTTTTTTTTAATTAAATGCTTACTACCAATGTGAGTTGCAAATTACTAGTAGTCTTGTTAACCTTTTCAACAAAGCTTAATATGCTTGTGTCTGGAATGGGTTCACGCCAATAGTGCAATGGGTGGGAATCGAACTCACGACCTCTCGAACGCCAGGCCGACGCCTTAGCCATTGGGGTTGTTGAAAAAGTTATAAGGGACTGTACTAGATCAAGTAAATCAAAACGTTTTAGGTATTTTTGAAAATGGAAAAGCCCCAGGAAAAAACGGAATCACAACAGAGCTTTTAAAAGCCGGGGGAGCAGTTCAACAGCTTCAACAGTTTTTTAATTCCGTTCTTTTCACTGCGAGAACTCCGCAGGCATGGAACAAAAGCATGGTGGTTCTGTTTATAAAAAAAGGAGATAAAACCCTCTTGAAAAACTATCGCCCGATCTCGCTTCTGAGCCAAGCTGTTTTCAAGGGTCATCACGAACCGTCTTGCGCGAAGACTCGACGAGTTCCAACTACCAGAATAGGCCGGTCACGGTTACGGCACTATAAACCACATCCACACAGTGCGGCAGATTATACAGAAGACCCAAGAGTACAATCGCCCCCTGTGCTTAGCATTTGTGGACTATGAGAAGGCATTCGACTCAATCGAAACCTGGTCCGTTCTGGAGTCCTTGCAGCGTTGGCCAGTCGACTGGCGATATATAGAAGTGATGAGATGACTGTATAATGCCGCAACGATGACTGTACAAGTACAGAACCAGCGATCTAAACATGTCCACCTGCGTCCGGGAGAGCGACAGGGGGACGTCATATCCCCGAAACTGTTCACTAACGCCTTGGGGAATATGTTTAAGACGCTGGACTGGAAAGATTGTGGCATTAACATCAACGGCAAGTACATCTCTCACTTGCGATTCGCAGATGACATCGTCATTATGGCAGAGACGCGGCAGGACCTACAAAGGATGTTGAATGGCATAGCTGATTCTTCTTGTCGCATCGGTCTCCGGGTAAATTTGGATAAAACCAAAGTCATGTACACGAGCACGTTGTTCCGGAACCGAGTACCGTAGATGGAATACCACTCGAAGTTGTTACGCAGTATATTTATCTAGGGCAGACGCTCCAACTAGGCAAATACAACTTCGAGAAGGAAATCCAGAAAATAATTTAGCTGGGCTGGGCAGCACTTGGAAAACTTTGTCGAGTCTTTTCGTCGCCTATACCGCAGTGTCTAAAGAGAAAGGTCTTTAACCAGTGCGTCCTACCTGTGATGAAATACGGAGCCGAGACGTGGACCTGTATACTCACAATTCGACTGGTCCACCAATTTAAAGTCGCTCAGCGTGCTATGGAGAGACCCATGCTCGGTATTTCTCTGCGGGATCGAATCCGGAATGAAGTAATTCGCCAGAGAACTAAGTTATCGACATAGCTCAAAGGATTAGTAAACTGAAGTGGCAGTGGGCTGGTCATATTTGCCGCAGGACTGATAACCGTTGGGGTAGACTTGTCCTAGAGTAGAGACGCCCTGTGACCAGGTGGAGCGACGACATACGCAAAGCGGTGGGCAGTGACTGGAAAAGAAGAGCCGAAAATCGGGCTGAGTGGCGCATCTTGGGAGAGGTCTACGTCAGTGGACTGACACCGGCTGATGATGATGATGATTAACTTTGACTAAAAATAAAAATAAAACCACAAATAGAAAATGGAATTCAGGTCGCTTTCTGCTGGTAGAGTATTCAAAAAGCTTGTGACATTACCTATTTTAATTGCGAAACTAATGTGTTGCCCGAGATAAGCGCCAGCTCTTTAGTCATGGGAGACATCGATTAAGCGCCTGGACAGCTCCTTAATAAAACCTCGTGCTTGTTGACCCCACGAGCCCATGGTTTCGACCCCAAACGGAAGAAAAGCATAGTTGTCGCCGACGCTTTTATATTTCCTCCATTTGAGAGCCTCTGCCGCGTCTGCAGCTGCTGCTGCCGCTCGTGAGGTATTCTGAAGGTGGGACGTTCTGAACGTGGCTCTGTCTTCGGGCTTCTCGGGCGGGGTGCCGCAGGCAACCACTATGCGCCGGGGCGATCAGGCCCTGCCAGGTTAATCCCCGTTCGGGGAAGCCCAGCGAGCCGATCAGCGCGCACGGCAGCGGTCACCTGCGGTCCCGCCCTGTCTTCTTCTTCTTCCTCTTCTTCTTCATCATTTTTTGGAATCATCTCCCTTTGTGTTGGCTTCGACTTTTTGCTTCTCCTTCCTGTGATTTCTGGGGGGCGTGCATGTAGCGGCGCGATGCCGCGAATATGCTCGAAAGAGGACGCGTCCGCCGCTCTGAACATCTTCTTCGTAAGACTTCCAATGAAGGCGTTTAGGTCATCCATCTTTAGGTCCCTTCGTATGACCGCGTTTCTGACGTACCTGGGAGCACTCACTATCTTCCTCATGGCAATGTTCTCCTGGGCTTGAACCCTCTTCTTGTTGGTATCTGAGACATAGACGTACCACGCCGGCGCTGCGTAGGTTAGTCTAGATCTGATGTAGGCTTTGTAGATCATTATTTTGACCCGCAGTGGTAGTCCAGAGGTTAGTAGAGGGTTCAGCCTTGCCCGAGCGCTTTTCGCCTTTCCGATCAGCTCGTCGACGTGTGGCTTGAAAGTGAGGTTTCTGTCTATAGTGACTCCCAGGTACTTTACACTGGTCTGCCACTTTATATCCTGATCGGCGATTCTCAGCTTGACTGCGTCCGGTATCCTGTCTCTGCCGGTCATGAGGGCTTGGGTTTTCCCGACGTTCATCCTCATGCGCCATTTGGCGAGCCAGTCTGGTAGGGCGTCGAGCGTCTTCATAAGGTAGCTCACTGCTTGCCGTGGATTCTTGGAGCTTGCGTAGTATGCTGCATCATCCGCGTATAGTGCGAGCTTCGCCCGCCCAACGACTGGGATGTCGTCGGTGTACCGGGCGTAAGCTACCGGGGAGATGCAGCTGCCCTGCGGGACTCCGGCTTTTATGGGCTTCAAGCTTGATACGGCTTCTTCGACCGCTACTTTAAAAGTTCGTCCTTGCAGGAAGGACGCCAGGAGTAGCACGATTTGACGGGGGGTTGAAGACGTCGACAGTTTGTACAGTAGTCCCTCGTGCCATACCCTGTCGAACGCCTTCTCCATGTCAAGAAAGACCGCCGCTGCCACCTCTTTCTTATTATGACTGACAGCCATGTCATACACCAGTCTGGTGACTTGGAGGGTGGTGGAGTGCTGTGACCTGAACCCGAATTGCTCTGGTCTTGGTGTCAGGTGTGGTATCAATTTTTGTAGTAGTAATCTCTCCAGTAATTTGCTCATTGTGTTGAGTAGAGTTATGGGTCTGTAACTTTCAGGCTTCTTCGGGTCCTTTCCTGGTTTAACTATCATGACCACCCTCCCGGTCTTCCACGTATCTGGGAAATGGGCGCTGCGTAAAATCCCGTTTAGGCATCTTGTAAGGACAGCGACGGTCTTTGGCGGCAGAAATTTCAGTGCTTCGTTACTGATTTCGTCGAATCCAGGCGCCTTCCTGTTTGGTAATTTTTGAATGGCTCGTTTGACTTGACTCGGGGTAAAGAAGAGGTCTTCTTCTTCATCGTCTTCATCTTTCTTTTCAGGAGCTCTGTCCAGGTACTCTCTTAGCTTCTTTTCGATTTCGGCTGTGTGCTCGGGCTGCGTATCCTGGTTTGGTTCGAATTGTTTTTCTAAGCTCGAGGCAAAGATCTCAGCTCTATCTTGTGCCTCGAACTTTAGGAGCCCGTCCGGCCCTAGTAGCGGTCTGATTGGTTCAGGCGTTCTCGTCATGTTTTTACAAAGGCGATGCACGGAGGGCACGTGATCGCCTATATTCATAATGCGGTCTTCCCATTCAAGCGCCGCTTGTTCGTTGAGGGCCGCCTTAACCTTCTCAATGAGCTGGTTCAATTCGGTTTTGATGCGTGGGCAGCGGGTTCGTTGCCACTCTTTTCTTCTCTCCCTCTTTTCGCCTATGAGTGTCCGTATCCAGGCCGGCGTCGGGTCTAACCAACACACGTCGCATCCCATACTAGCGGCTTCCCACAACACCAGGGTCATGCCGTCAGGCCTCTTACTATCGTCACGTATGATACCGTTAGGATCTAAAATAGCCGGCACGTTGACGGTAGCAAGAGCCCGACGGATGACCTCGTTCAGTGAGGCGTGTCTGCGACGACATGAGAGACCGTGGTGAGCCAGTATATCCACCTCATCACCGCAGTGACAGAGATGTGGTCCTGTAATGGGGATGCCCACACGCAGTCCCACCGCCATACTAAAACCGTTGTTATCCGTGAAAGTACCTATATTGGACGAAGGTAACGCCTGCAACCAATATCCAGATTCTCGTTCGCGCGTGGCAAGTAGACGAGCACTGGAAATTTTGCGTATGCCTATCCCTCCATACCGAATAGGTAAGGAAGCTTGCCACCATGACTTGTCCGAAAGGGAACAATTTAGAATTTTGGTAAGGATATTTTGGATAGTTTCATCTAAACTTGTGATAAAATCATGTGGTTCCAAAACAGCGAAGTTTATAAGTAAATTTTGGAACTAAAAGACTAAAATGAATTAAATGAAAAGCTATGTGGCAATGCATTTTGGCTAGGCGCTCCAAAGCATCTTCAAATTTTTGGCACTGCTCATGAATAAAAACCGGTAAAGACTTCTAGAATTAGAGCACAAAGCAGGCGAAGGTTTTCTTTGTGAAAATTTTATATTTGGAGCCAGACTGTTGAATTTTGTGAATAAGTCATTTCTTTTGTCCATAGGCACAATGTCAGTAAAGAAAATTTCACACTTTGAAAAATTTAGATCCAAACCAATTAAATGATTTTTTTCAATTACACCATGTAAATCCTGTAAAACCGTGTTTGCGTCGCCTCCCAGGGTTCCGTCATCTAGATACCACATGTTTTTTGTGTCATTCTTTTCCATTCTCTTCATGAGCCACCAAAAGCAGTAAAAGATTACTTTGTTCGTAATCCCTTGCCTATATTTTTAGTTTACGAGTATATACCCACACAATCGGTAGCTACACGCGCACA
This sequence comes from Cabera pusaria, assembly GCA_954871355.1. Lineage (NCBI taxonomy): Eukaryota > Metazoa > Arthropoda > Insecta > Lepidoptera > Geometridae > Cabera > Cabera pusaria. The sequence goes on from OX940894.1 coordinate 12,156,579, forward strand.
TAGTACCTACAATTTGATTTACACATTAGCACACACTTGTAAGTTTTATTTTCTCTGTGTTGTCTCCATCTTCATAAAATTATCACGTCTTTAAGCAATAACTTTTTCGCTTTGCGGTCGTAATAATCATAAAATAGTTTATAACAATGAGCATGTCTATCTGTAGGTATATTCATTTGTTAATTCTGATATGACAAAATTAAATGTAATGCTATAACACAGTATCTAATGTAGCTACGTAGTTTTTAATACTTTTCAGGGTTCCGTATCTAAAGGGTGCAAAGAGAACCCTATTACTGTGACTTCGTTGTCTGTCCGTTCGTCTGTCCAGTGTTATACTATCTCCTAAACCGTAAGAAGCAGAAACTTGCAATTTTCAAAAAATGTACGGCATCCTATTAGAATCGCCGAGGGGCCGCAATATACTATGCAAAAGGGGTTCCCTACACTAGAAACATATTTTTTCGGAGTTTTTCGTTTATATTAAAAATTGTGATCGTGTGCGAGTCCAATTGGCACTAGACAGGTTTATTTATAAATATTTTCAGAGTAGCCATTTCAAAAGACGGGTTGAGTTGAATCTTTGCACTATGTAAAATACATGTATGTATATTTTTACAGTAATTTCTAATTTCAGACGCTAATCTGGTTAATTCTTGAGGAAGACTTTACCTAAACAATTCTACGCAAGCAAAGTTACAGCTGGTATGTACATAATAGAAAAGACGCAAAGAACAGGATAATATTTTCCCAGTTATGTGCGAAGAACAGTATAAATATTCTCCAATTATGTATTTGTGACGTAAGCAAATAAAGTACAAAATATTAACGTAATATATTAAATGACAATACTGTTAACGTTAAATATTGACGGAAAATGACGTCAAAGCCTTTATAAATCAAATGGTTTAAAGCTCATTTTACCTAACGCGTCATTGAAGTAATGTATCTTATCGTTATGCATTTTATGGAGACTCATTAAAAATAACTGATTAAAGAATAGCATTGTTGTTTAAGCTTACGTTTAATTTTATATAATCTATACTAATATTATAAAGAGAGAACATTTGTATTTTTGTATTTTTGTATGTTTGTAATGATTTGGCTCAAAAACTACTGAACCGATTTAAAAAATTCTTTCACTAATATATAGAATGGACTTTCGAAATGAAAATAGGCTATTAATATATATTATCCCGTTTGAATCAAAGGTACATTCGTGGAGACCTAATTTGCAACCTGAGTCGACAAAAAAACGGTCGAAAAAACAGGTTTCTTACGAACGCTGCTCAATCGAAAATAGATAGAAGAATATTTTCTATGGAAGAGTTGTACAACTTAATAAGACCTACAAAAAAGTCCGCGACAGCATACGTCTATCTCTTAAGGTTAACTCACAGTAACCATTTAAATCTTTTTTTTTTTGTTAAAAAATATTACATAACTTCCAAGGCTATTTTCAAGTATATAGTATTAATCCTTATCCAAATAAGTACGTTAATTAGCTTGGCTACACATTGTAGATTAAAATTGTCCTTTACAGTATATAATTCAAATGAAAACTCTAGAAGAACACGACATTTTTAAATCTGAACGTAAGTTGGTGAGGATTTGAGTATTCTGTAGAGTCCAGGAGATGTCCCAGCATCAGGTCAATGCTTCCATGTTCTTACAATATCGTAGAAGAAGAAGATTTTTGCATTGATCAGACCTATGAAAGTTGATTTAATAGTGCAATTAACTAGAAAAAAGCTCATAGTTTTATAACGATTAAACGAATTTTCATGAATCAAAGCTAAGAAAACTCTCGATGAAGACATATAATCTATTAAACAAAAAAAACTATCAATAATAAAATCAAAATCGATTCATCCGGTTGGGTGCTAAGATGCTACAGACAGACAGACAGATACACACGTTAAACGTATAATACCCCTACTTTTTGTGTCGGGGAACGCCGTAAGGTTACAGCGGCAGATGTTCTCCTTGGTGGTAAGCTACTTTTTAGGGTTCCGTAGCCGAATGGCAAAAAACGGAACCCTTATAGATTTGTCATGTCTGTCTGTCTGTCCGTCCGTAGGTCACATTTGTGTGCCCTCCCCCCTCTCTAACTTTTAAAGTAACGGAGTGAAAAATCTAGAAAAAATATATTCTGTAGATCTCAATAAAAACTTAAAACAAACTATGAAACACAAAGTTAATTTTTGGTGGCGAAAAATTAAAGTTATAAAACCCTAAGAGTGCGAGTCCGACTTGCACTTAGCCAGTTTTGGTAGATTTAATGATCCCACTACCTCTGTACGAAAACCCATGATTCATGAATGCACATAAAACTTTCATTGGTAGGTATATAACTAGGATTAGAACCAACGACCGTCGGGTTAGAATCAGAATCCTTTACACCAAAGGGCCGTCCAATGACTCTAACGTAAGTACGTAAGTATTATAAAACAAAGGCCATCACTGCTTCTGTATGTCTGTTCGCAATAATCTCAATAGCTACTGAACGGATTATCATGCGGTTTACACCAATAGCCAGAGTGTTTATGAGGAAGGTTTAGGTGCATAATTCGTTAAGGTTTTTGTGTAAATTGGTTGAAATATGACGATGATTGTTGAATATGTTAATATATTAGATTCGATGCAACAAACTGATGCACATTTTGTATGCATAAATGTTCCACCCGTGCGAAGCCGGGGCGGGCTGCTAGTAATATAATAAATTGATTCGGTTCATATTATTTATTTTTATAGAAAAATGATTGCAGATACTGTAATCAGAATAGAGTTCAATTCGATACGAATTAGACACAGTTTTATTATGCCTCTACATGATATAGGTATATATATTTTTAAACTATTATATATACCTATATAAATTGTCATGGAACTTTTAATAGATATCACTGCTACATACATACGCTTTCTAAATATATTAAAAATATCATCCTGACAAATTGTACAAATTGATACTTTAATATTCAATCAATTACATTGTATACATTAATATATTTTTAAAACTACCTAACTATAAACAAATAAATATACCTAATAAAAAACCATAACAACTAAAATTTAGTCTACCAAACCACTACCAGTAGGTAAAGTTCCCAAAATGCTGACTGTATTCCCCCGTTGAATGGCGATGCTTAGTCTCTGAGCTAAATACATGCCAGCATTTTGGTCCCGTGTCGTTTCAACCAGCCGTGTGGAAAGATCTTTGAAAATGCTGTGTGCACCCGGTCCCCACGGTCCTAGAGTCTCAACCACAAAAGGCACAAATAGATAGCAGCTGTCTAAACCACTATATTTGCGCCTTTTCAGGTTCTCAGCTGCTTATGCGGCCACACCAGCTTTTTTCTGTGTACGGGGATGATGTGACAGTGCCAGTGTCGACGCAAGTAGCGTCCCATCCCAAGGGCCGCCCCAACTTCCATGGTATTAATGTCATACCGTCAGGTCTTTTACCATCAATAATACAAATAGTCAATTGTACAAATAATTTAAGATAGTTCACTAAAAGAAAATAAACTGGCCAAGTGCAAATCGGACTCGCACTCGCAGGGTTCCGTAACACCGTAATTTTTTTTATAAATATTATTTTTCGCCAGAAAAAAAATTACTTTGTTTTTGTAGTGTTTGTATGAAAAACAAAGTTATATATTTTATGCAGTTGCTATATCTCAAAATCTGCTGATTACATCTCATTCACACCAGTTTTCGTTGAAAGTGTTTATTGAGATCTATAGTATATATTTTTGTTGCGATTTTTCAATCCATTACTGTAAAAGTTAGAGGGGGGACACACATTTTACCACTTTATTTTAACGGTTCACAGAATACACCTACCTACCAAGTTTTAACTGTGTGGTCATAATAGTTTCGGAGTAAAGTAGCTGTGACATACGGACAGACGGACAGACAGACAGACAGACATGACTCATTTATAAGGGTTCTATTTATTGCCATTTGGCAACGGAATCCTAAAAACCGACTTTAAATGCCGCGTTAGTCATTTTCAGTTTTCAATTTGAGGTGTTTATTTCCATTTCTCGGAAGAAATTACAATGGGACCAAACGGGAAGTATAGTCACTCAAACAAAACAAAACTTTCGAAATCGGTTAAAAAATGACGCAGTTTTGAGGTAACAAACATATACAAATACAGTCGAATTGAGAATATCCTCCTTCTATCTGGAATCTGTTAAAAATAAAAATAATAGTAGATTATGGTCTATATGGAAAATTTTACGTTTTTATTGTAATTATTATAATCTACATAAATAAAAAGAGAACAATAAAACGAAGATAAAGAACAGCGATACGTTTGAGTTTTACCATTTATATCTTATATCATATTTCAAATAATACCTAACTATTAATGAAAAATAAAGTTGATTAATGAGAGATGCATGGGCTCATTTAGCTATCAAAAATAATATATTGTCGTTTTATTTAGGTGATCTTTCTTGTTTAGCTGTATTATTTTTGGTGACAATGAACCCATTATTATCTCACCAATCTCTAAAACAAAACACATTTAGTAGACTGGATTGAAATAGGGATATTAATACATATATTTTATGGTACCTGCCTTGTAGACATGACATGATACAAATATAGTATAACAAATTGTCACACATTAGGTTTTAAAACAATGAAATGGAACTCATAAATGTGCTAATCAGACAGCTTTGTCCATGTTTATAAAACCTACATACGGCCAGATGTTAAATCATTGGATCTTGGTATTCTTTTTTTTGTGTTACTCGACTTTTTTTGTGTTACTTGTGTACGACCACAGCGCGGCGTCCGGAGTCCGCGTGCGCGTTCACGATCTGATTTTCAATCGTTTTCAGTCCACTGATTCTCAATGATTCGAAAACCTATTCGGATTCGGAAACTTAATTTTCAATTTTGAATATTGATAAATCCGTGAGCTATTTTGTAGCGAAAACCTTACCAATTAGAATCACTGATTTTTTCGAATTGAAATGTCTAAAGTAACCGATCGGAGCATTGTGAATTGCAAAGATCCAAGTCGAAGGAGAGGCCGTTTCTGAATCCGATTTTGCTTTCGAATGATTGAGATTAACCCTGCAGTATCGCCGTAGATCGCGTTTGGTGTGAACCAGTCGGTACAAATACTACTACAGCGCTATCTGATCGCACATAGATCGCGCACGCAGAATGCCGCAGTTTGGTTGACCCTTAAATCGATTGACCGAAAAAGATACCCAGTACCTATTTAGGTAACTACCTTTGATTGTAAGCGAACAATTTTATAAAACTATGAGTAAACTTTAACTACCGTCAGATACCAGGTGTCGCAGCTAGTTTTATTTTCTCAAGAAATTTAAGGCAGTGAGATTTGTAAGTTTTACTTCTGTTAAAGGATGGTGCGAATCGAAATATATTGATTTTGACACCTACGATTCTGTTTGATGATTTATTTGAGTGTCCGCTAATTCACGTTAGAGGTCAGGGACACTTGACAACACTGAATACTACAAAATGGCTCCAAATAAACTGGGCAATTGTGAGTCGGACTTGCATACGTAGGGTTCTGTACCACAGTACAATATTTAATAAGATTAAACAAAACTTGCCGAAAAAATACGTTTCTTGTATGGTGAAACCCTTATTTATTTTATTTTGTTTTTAGTATTTGTTGTTATAGCGCCCATAGTAATACATACTTTGTAAAAATTTCAAGGATTTACCTATTACAGAGATACAGCCCTGTGGAAGGCGGACGGAACGACGGACGGACGAAACGAAAGCGGGTTGGTACCCTTTGTATACGGAACCCTTAAAAACTGAAAGCTTATGAGTGTTGTGTATTATACAAAACAAGCAAGATGCTTGCCTAAGTAGTAAGCGATTACTTCTCTTCCTCCATGAGACATAAACGCCAGCAAAATGTAGAACTACTAGAATTTTGCGAATCTGAGCCCGTAAAATTGAAAGATGTAGATATTGTGTCTTACATATCCAGATATTTCACAAACAACTTTGTCCTTCAAACCGAAAAAGATTTCTTAGAATAAATTTTCCACGTAATTTCTCTTAACTTATATACTCAAACTACATAAAAAAGGTAGAGAGCGCGGAAACTTATTACTCACACATTTAGTATTACTGAAATTGCGTTCACTCGGGTGTTAGGCGCGGCTCCGTCTGCCTTTTTTAAGGTAGTCTGAGCTTATACAGCCATAAAGTTCTGATAAAATTCATTTTATCTTGGTATAGCACCTGTCCGTTACGAATTACTTGTTTTTTTTTTTATTCTGATTGAGAATATTTTAGCTAAATATCTTTTAAATACAGATAATCATTTATCATAAAATCCACAGGCGGTAGACTGGCACCTTTTGATATACCTACCTAATATTTGGAACTAAAATGGTGTTTAATGACTTTGGTCGAACCTACCCATATTATAATAGTGCTTTAGATCTCACCGCGTGCATCTTTTACCCGACTACGGCGTAGCTAAAGTGAAAGGTTTATATGTCAAAACTCAAAGCATTTATTCAGTATATGGTCAAATTAAAAATCTGCACTTACACACGTCAAATAAAATTAAATAGATCAATAATTATTATTCCAAATATTACAAAAACATAACTTATTGCATTGAATTAAAAAGAAAACAAAACAAAAGTAATGAGCCATTCAGCTTTCATCCAAACGTTGAACGTCACACAGGTCACACTTAAAAAAAAAATGTTTTTGTCCTCTGATTTATGTAGGGGTTGCTAACCGTACTTGAGTAGGTACATGTTTTTAGCACTCTGCCATAGAAAAGATAATAATACTACGACTCTGTCATCATTCATAATTATTATCAGCAAATTTCCGTCCACTGCTGTGCCTTCTATGGCATGCACTGCTGCATCTTTTAAAGCATGCCATTGAGATCGATGCACTCGATGTTTGTATATATTATTAATTAGTATTAGAGTACATTCCATCGTAGCGCCATAGTGTAGTAACACTTAAAGAAAAAATATATTTGATTGAGGCAGTGTAATATCTCTCGTCGGATCTTAAATCTGTAATTATTTCATTCGAGTTATTTACTTCTAAACAGTAATTACAGATGGCGCCACCAATGCGTCATTGGATAAAATGCAATCCAGTAGTTTCGTCGTATCGTTAGGGTCGTACTATAGCAGTATTGGTACAGTGCCTGGGTATGTTCCTCGGGAGGTGCAGGTTCGAATCCGGTTTATGACAATGTACAAACATATAAAGTTAACACTAAAAGAAACATAATATCAAGGGGAAAGTCTGCCGCTAAAACATTCTGACAATTCGTAAAAATAAAAATAATGATGATGAAATAGTCAAATTGTCGCACACAAGCTGTTTAATAAAAGTGACATACTCGTATATGTCAAAAATTTACAGGTGAAATCTTGACATCTTTTTCATTTAAAAACGCGTATAATAAAACTCGACTTATGTCAAAAAACCACAGTCAACTTATTTCTGTCGGATTGTCGTGACAATTATGTCGACTTTAGACATATTTGCAAAATATTTTGGTTTTTGACCAATTGAAAACTCTATGTGTGCGAGCGCCACTCGCACTCGACCAGTTTACTGTGGTAAATCCTTGCTTAAAGCTTAAAAATTTAAAATATGATTTCGCGATAGAATAATGCTCCTGTCAGAGTCATCCAACAAATCTACAAATATGTTAATTTGTCATGACAATTTTCTGTTTAGGAGGATTTGACAAGTTTTTCATGACAAATGTCACCGTCACCTATCGCTCAAAAAGTTATTAAACTAAAAAAGTCGAATACATGCAACAATCCGACATATTTGTGAATTTTCCACCATGACAATTTAGTCTACTGTAAGTTTTATTTCTTTTCCAAAGAAGAACCGAAGATCGGACTCAGTGGCGCATCTTGGGAGTGGCCTACGTCCAGCAGTGGACTGACACAGGCTGATGATGATGAAGTTTTACTAAATAGATTTTTTTTAATTATCGCTTCTTGACACATGTCGGACATGTTAGATTATCAGCTTTATTAAACAGGGCCTAAGCGGTACATCTCATGAGAGTCAGACTATTCAAGGCCTATCGTGTTTACCATCCTCGAGCGCATCATCACTTACCTTATTTACCTTATCAGGCTAAATAGTGGTCAAATGCTAGCCAATCAGGGATGAAAAAACAATTCTATTCTTACACTATTCTTAACTATCATTATCCAATTTGCGGCATGCCTCGGAATTTTGTCGCTAAGTAATCACAAAAAATACGCTATTATATTTCATAAAGAGTATTAGTGGTAAACTTTACATAATAGTCAAATATTGGATGTATGTCCCACTACTATGTGCATGCATTACTAAAGTAAATAAGCTATATTTGCTTGCATATCAAATAACATATATTATATACCTAGATCAAACGCATTACTATAAAATGTTTAATAGAGGAAAAACATCACGGATTCTTATTACAAACATTTAAAAAAAAATCGTCTCTTCTTTAACTAATATGAGACAATAATGTTGACAAAAAGAAGTTAAAAAATAAGACACTTATCATCATTTCTAATAGAAAGCACTCATACTAGCGCATATTCGAGTCTCCTACCATTTACCATCACGGAGTTCCGGAGTCGGAGTCAGTAGTACAAGGCTCGGTTCCATTATCAAATCACCTTGTTGGTACCATAATATTGCATTGTCACCAAAACTTGCATAGATATGCCAAATTTCAGCTCAATTGGATACAAGTGGCTGAAAAACAATCATAATTACTGTAAGATATTAAAAACAAAAACTTTTATAACTTCACGGTACTATGTATATAAATCTATCAACCTATATTTCTGAAAGATGATAGATCCAGATGATTATTATTCAAATCTGTATCACTTTCTTCTAAATTTAAATATTGTATAGATTTGAATCTATCTAAACTAAACTTAAAAGTGAATGAATAAAAACAACTTAGGAACCTTTATGCATAAGTTGTTTTATAATTTATTTATATTATTTGGTATGTACATAATACTAAAAGTATTTATATATCGGTGGTTACATACATAACGAGTTACTTTATTGAAAAGATTTTAGAACGAATCGATTTATACGTTTAGCATATTATTTTATGCTTATTGTTTATAGAAATACTTATAATAATGTACAAATATGACCCGTGACATTGCTGTTTTAAATATCCACAGCTTGACTAGATTGATAACAATGAAGAGAACTGTTGACACAATGGGGAAAAAATCTTTTAGGTGTTAGAATCTATTATTCAATAGCACTATACCAACTATTTATAAATACTAAGACTCCTTTTAACTTAACAATAGAACCTGCCGAAGATAATTACAAGCATATGCTGTTTTTTAATTCCGTTAATGTAGCGTCGCAAAAGCATATCTGTAGTTTTTCTACAATACATGAGAGGATGCTTAAATTATAACTACTGTGACATAAAATCCTTTACGCATTGATATTTAAATACTGATTTCTACGACTACTTATAAAAATAAAATGTATCTGTGTACCCTACTTTTTTTATGATACAGAAACAGATAGCAAACAAGCAAACACCTTACCTGACGGGAAGTGATCACCATCGCCTATGAACACTTGCAATTCTAGTCTAGTATTGCAAGTAGTATCACTATCTAGTACTACTAGATAGTGTAACTTATGCGTTGCCAACCTGTCAAGATTTTTATTCTGAAGGATCCCATGTCATTGTTATAGCACTGCTGGAAAACAGCAAAGGATGACAGAAATTGTGGAACGAGCTCCTCGTTCCACAATTTACGAGTGTAATGAAAAAATGACCACTTAAATCGAGATGTATGCGAAGTTTAAGTCTCGACAATACGTGGATGAGCACAGTTCCCCCTTGTAAATGCGGTAGAAGATACAGAGAGACACGATATCTCTACGTGTGCTCAGAGGTTCAATGTTTGAGGTAAGGTCGGGGTCATCAACAATTCTGACAGCTCTACGCTGAATCGTATCAAGTGGCTGAACTTGATACTTGGGTGCTCCGTTCCACAGGTGAGAGCAAATACTCCACCTCGCACCTGTGCTTTAAACAGCAAAATTCTTTGACTCAAGTCAAAAGTCAAGTCAAGTCAACTTGAAGTATTGTCTCGCCTTATTAAGTACAAGTTTTTTGGACTTGGCGATGATTTCGGCTTCTACAGGCGAGCTGAGACATTAGCGCTAATAGGGCTAAAACATTGTCAGATGTCTAGCGCATCATCTCATTGCCATCCTTTGTCAAGCCAACTTGATTTTATCTCAGGTCACTGTATCGCTATATTACATCAGGTGAGATCCTTCTGGTCAAGTGCTTGTCTCTTATCAGTTACAAAAGACAGCATTTAGATAAGAGTACACTGAGATTTTTTTAATATCATAAACGAATAGTTGAGTCTTTCAAGTTTAAAATACATAGATAAGTGTAATCTTTACTTATGGACAATTATGTATTATTATAGTCATCATGCAACCACTATTTTACATGATTTTTAGGGTTCCGTACCCAAAGGGTAAAACGGGACCCTATTACTAAGACTACGCTGTCCGTCTGTCTGTCTGTCTGTCTGTCTGTCTGTCTCAATAGTCATAATAGTCATACAATCATATAATCTGTCATAATAGTGAGACAGTTGAAATTTTCACAGATTATGTATTTCTGTTGCCGCTATAACAACAAATACTAAAAACAAAATAAAGTTAAAAATTAAAGGGGGTCCTCATACAAAAAACGTGTATTTTGTATAGCGCCATCTGGTCAAGGTGTCATCTGCGTGTTAACAACCTCAGAGTAACTATTACTCATAGACATATACTACTAGACGGAACATCTCGAACTGCCATTGTCGAATACCGCGAGTAAGCTGGCTGGCATATTCTCGCTCACACGTAGCTCGGCACTCGAAACAACAGCACGCGCTTATGTTAAAAATTGCGTATCCGGAATGCCATCGTGTGTCCTCAGATACTGCAAAAACCATTTAGGAAAAACAATCTGAGACAACGGAGTCACTTTTCACAATTAAGCTCAGATTTTCGAATTAAAACCCGCATACATAAAACGTTATTTTGTTAATTTGTAATGACACTTCACGACGCGACGCCATGTTTGCTGGCGCCATGTTCGTAGATTATGTAAACAGATGTGACATTATAGCGCGAAATGAAATTGCCTATTTTTAAATTTTGAAGAAAATAGTTTGACATGTGTGTGTATACTGTATAATTATGTCTGTGGTATCTTAGCTCCTAACCCAAGTGACTGGACCGGATTTTAATTTAGTTTTGTTTATTTTTTTTATTCATACTATTCTATGAAACCGACACAAAAAGAAGGGGGTTCTCAATTCGACTGTGTTTTTTGAATGTGTGTTACGTTACCGCATATTTCCGTAATTTACTAACCGATTTGGAAAAAGCTTTTTTATTTGAATGCGTATTAAGTACTTACGGATTGGTGCCATTTTATATAATATCGTATTCTATCCTTTTCTCTTAATAAAAATACATTGGACGTTGTCGGTAAGGACGGTAAGGCGATATGTGTTTAATCTATAATTAGTCACAACCGGCGGTGGCAATCACTCCCCCGTGCCCCCACGTGAATGATAACCGTTTGACAAAATTTATTTGCTCGGAATGACAACTCTTTGTTTTACCCACAGACCTGCTACATATTAAACTCGATCGCGTACACCGGCCCTCATGAGAACGACCTTGAACGGAGTTTGTCCCTTTCTTTTGTATCGACAACTTACATATATATCATACATATAGTATAGAACATATATAGGACTATCAGGTTGTTAGAGAAGGACACACTCCCACCCTGGTGTCTCTCAATTGGGCCGTTTTGTTCTACAAAGCAATTACAACCTTATCATTAAAGCATACGGATTAAATTGAATTTGACAAAACATCTGCAGTGCACCATCATTTTTAATACGTCTATGGTTTCACCTCAATGCTATTACTACTCTCAAGGTCAAAGTCAAAGTCAAAGCATTTATTCAGTATATGGGCAAATTAAAAATTTGCACTTACACTCGTCAAATTACATTAAATAGATCATATTCAATAAAACATATTATAGATATAACAGAAACATAACTTATTGCTTTAAATTTACAAAAAAAACAAAGGTATTGAGCCATTCAGCTTTCATCTAGACGTCGAACGTCACACTTAAAACACATGTTTAAATAACTCTAGTGACTCTAGTAATACTCGTAGTTACTCTGAGATCAACAACCGAACAACAACTTTGTGTTAATAATAGCGTTCGTTAGATGGCGTTAAAGTAAACAAGCACGCGGTTCACAACTCTGTCATAGAAAAGATAATAATAATACTACGTAACTCTGTTATGTTTCGTATTGTACTGTGTTTACAGGCATTAATATTTTTGTAGCCCTCCCTACGTGTGTGAGACGCAAGTCTGACTCGCACTTGGCCAGTTTTATTAGAATACGTCATATTATCCGTGTTTTCAGCCAATGAAAAACTGCTACAATATTATTAGAATACGAAGGTAAGTTTCGCCACTTTCTATAAGGCTAGCTCGATAAGAAAACAAAGCCGGTCACGAAACTAAAGGGGACTAGGTATATTATATTTTCTGTGCTAGAGGACCCCGATTCGAGTCCAGACAAGATGGTCATTTTTACGTTTTTTACAAGTTCCTTCTTTTATTATTGGGAGCGAAGAATTGCCAAAAAACACGTTTTACAAAAAAATAACACCGAGCAAAGCATGGTGATACAGGTACCTACTGTCTAATAAAATAAATATTCATTACGAAGGTAATTTTGCGAAAATAGCGTCGCAACCATAACTTGTTAACATTTTATAAATGTTAAGTTTAAATGAAAAATATCTCGATGACCCAGCTTTGCTTGGTATTATATATATATTTTTTTTTTGTTAAATCGAGTGTTTTTGCATTTTTTTTTGCTCCTAATAGTAGTTTTACTCACAAAAGAAAGAAAAGAACTTGATAAAAAAAGGAAAGTTAGTCACCTTATCTGGACTCGAACCAGGGACCTCCAAAGTTCCGTCCTATTGATCTTCCACCGAGCTATCATAACGTCTTAAAATACGCCGAAATTACCCTTTGTATTCTAATGATATTGTAGCAGTTTTTCAATGCCTAAAAACACGGATGAAATGACGTTTTCTTAAAAAAAATAGATCGATTTATTGCCCCCGAAACCCGCTGCATACTAAATATTATGTAAATCGTTGGAGCCGTTTCCGAGATCCCGATTATATACATATATAAACAAGGTTTTCTCGTTTAAAGGTATTACCTATAATATTATAGATGTTTCGTGAAAATGTTGATGAAATTATTGTCGTGACGCTACATTCGCTAAACTACCTTCGAAAAGTACCTAAATAATAATAATTAGTTGCTCCTGCTTGCCGCTTGCTCGGGTAGCGGGGGGAGTAACGTAACATCACGCAGCGAGCCATAGCCGCGCGTATTCGCGCGAGCGTCGTCATGCTGTCCGGATGCGCTTCGAAACCCTGCCTATAAGTTAGTAATTAATTACTATTTCTGGTTTAATAGTAGAAACTTTGTAGTATTTAGGTGATATTATTTGCGTAACTAACTACGTAAGTTAGTTAACTGTGCAATTTGCATAAATATAAATAATAGGTACCTACTAGTTAAATAAATACCGTCTTCTTATTAAAAATGCCGTGACCACCTTCTAGCATCATCATCAGACCCTAGATCTAGGTGTAAAGTTCTCCTTATGACGAATCAATCGAGCCCAATCTCGGTGGGTTTTTGTTGTTTTCTCGCAGAGATGCCGTGACCAATCAATCGAGCCCAAACTCGGTGGGTTTATGTTGTTTATCACAGAGATGCCATGGCCACCTTCCGTCTCCATCATCAGACCAGCTCCATGGTACCATATCATTGTTGTCACCGAAGATTCATAAGTTCACCAAATTTAAGTCCAATCGGACATCGATAAGTGGGTCTACTTTAGCTTCCAAGATTCCACCTGAACATACATAGTGACATACATACATACATACATTGCAAGTTAAATAAAAGCTTGTAATAAAATGTATTTAAGTAGGGCTCCCATACAACGGACATGTTTTATGTGCCGTTTTTATAGATATTGGTACGGAACCCTTCGTGCGCGAGTCCGACTCGCACTTGGCCGGTTTATTTTACACAATGCGATTCGGCTTTGCATGTTAGGCAGCAGCGCATCGTCCTTATCATCCAGACTTTAGTCAGCTATCTAGAAATTCTACTAGTATTCAATCGCTAGTTGAAGCCTCACCCTGTCCCGGTAGTGTCTACAAAGCAATGGCTCAGCGACTAATGTTCGTGTCATAAAACGAAATATGGATGTTTAATATGTCAGTAATTGTTAACTTTATCGAGATGACGAGCAATTTTTATTTAAACAAGTGTAGGTAATCATTTCATAGTATATCTAACCACTAAAATAATAATATAATAAAATAATAATAATATATTGGGCCCATCTATCTGTAATTTCATTACAGAACCAGATATGACTGGCACAGTACGTTAAGGCAAGATCTAAATAGAAGAGCATACACATATTGAAGGCTCACTTTAATATTTTCTAATCATGTCGTTAATCTTCCGAGCAAACTAGCGTCGTTCAATCTACCTCCTACGCTACTTATTATGGAAACGTTAAGTGATTCCAATGTTGCTAAAAGTGTGGATAATGAATTCGATAATAATGCAAATGTAAAGCCTCCTATGGTGTCAAATTTCTCATCTTTTGTCAATCACACCTGAATTTACACGTGTATGATCAACGTGCTCTAGATAGCGTTAAATTGCCAATAATATTTTATGCAAATACCTACCTACAACTGCATTAATAAATGGTATATTTAGAAGTTGTTTTAAAATCTCGTAAAATAAAATTCACCTTCAGAGCGATCAAGGTTCAGTATCATATTATAATATTATCGTTTTCTTCTATTATGTAACTATAGTGAGCCGTGTCTATCAACAGAAAATAATCTGTTAAATCATCTGGGGTATATTTTTTGAACTGCCGCTACGATGTTCGGTGCCAGTCAGCTCGGAAAATGGTTAATACAGTTGAATAGGATACATTTTGGGTTGCTAAGTGATTTGTGTTACTGCTATCACTTTCAGATAAGCACGATCTCAAAATTAGTTTTAATAGTAGTCAAATGCTTGTCTATCAGTGATTAATAAGATGTAAACAAAACTAAACTCAATGAATTTTCACTTTTGTCACTGTTTAAAATCATAGTACTAAATGCGATGTGCTACACTAATCACTAAGATCACAATAAATATTGCGTGTCACCTGATGTTCGTAGTCCACGCAAGCAAAGGCTGAGTTAGAAATTAAAACCAAATGCTCGTAAAGGCTTCGTGAGAAACATAATTCTCCTTTCAGAAAGTAGCTCAGAACAATGGCTGTAAACAGGACTACCGTATCAATGGTTACACGACTCACGTGTCATCGGACATGGCGGCAATCTGATAGATAACATTTGTTAAAGTAGTGCGGTTTTCATACAAAATTTTCATACAAAAGCACAAGTTAATTTGTGAAAGGAGCAAAAACTTGCACTGCAACCACATCTTTTGGTCAGAGATAAGACTCTACATAATATGGGAAATTATATTTACCTAAGTACATCATTTGATTGATTGAGAAGAAACTATTTTGAATAAAAGTAGAAATCATATTCAAATAAAATAGTATTGATGAAAGGATATGTTCTTTTTTTCTATTATGTATATATTAATTATGTAGGTAAATATAAATTCCCATATGTAAAGACCAATAGATGTGATTTCAGTGCAAGTTTTTTTTTCATTATACATTTGCATGGAAATCCTACTATGTTAATTCAATCTCCTTGGATAAGTTGAATAAAGAGGAAGTAACGGTGAACAGTATCTGTACCTGTAGTTCGAACTATAAAATTTTACTATTGTAGCGGAATAAGGAGGCACAAATTATGCAAATCTTTAACGATGCCTTACGTAATAGGGGTCATTGGATTAACTTCCCATCCATGGGCAGATATTTGATTCAAATTGATTCAGTTGATGGACTCGTAGAGTCAACATTATACATAAAATCAGCATAGATGACGCAACCTTGGAGGCAAAGTCAACTACCTACTCGTACATTATTCAGGTGGTCGGAGGTCAAGGCAGAGAAAACTTGGGTGTATATTTGAAAAAATATTTATTTATTTCATTAATTATAAATATCTATTCTATCTGAATAACAACGCTTTCACTCTGTGCTAATATAATATAATACTAGAAGGCCATTCACGACAGCATCGCAACTTTAAAATAATATCACTGGACCTTCGAAACATCGAAAGAGTATCTTACGCATATTGAAATACAAAATGGTACCTAAGTTCCTTGTAAAACCAAGGAATAACAAATACTATCTACAAAAGTTCCGAAACATGCACTCGGCGGTTCCGAATAATCAGTCAAGTAACACAACTGTCACTATTATAATTTAAAATACTGCTATTAGTGTAAAGTGACGAAGATCTAGTCTTATACGTAAACGGTGCCGAATCGCACTTGCGGTTTTGGCTTGTTGAATAGACTAGATGCGGTTTTGAAAATGCTGAGGAGAGGTCTGAAGGAAGTGGACTCAGTGTGATAGTAGGTGTCGGGTTGCTGGTACTGGTACTGGTATTGGTTGTTGTACTGATTGTAAAACTGGTTGCTGTACTGGTTGCTGTACTGATAGTTAAAGCCCTGTGTGTCGCCGGTGCTATCGGGGATGACGTTCGAGATGTAGCTGTTCGCGTTGTCAACGGTCTGATACGATGAGGTGGCCGTGAAACTGGCCGCTGTAACAATAAAAAATACCATTAAGATAAGGCAACATTTCAAAAGATAATAAAAGTTCGATATATTATGGAAATTCGAACTAATGAAGCATAATGAATTGAAATGATATAACTGAATACGAACTCAACTGGTCGGAATGGTTTTGAGCATGACATTGATATTTAATTTTATGAGATGACTAAGATGAAGCTACTCACCACACAGTCCGGAGTATTTTCTAGAGTCGGTGAGACCGAAGTTGGTGCATGAAGGAGAGCCCTTCTCGTAAGGGTTGGCTCCGATGACGTTGCCGCCGGGGCCGTAGTTGCAGACGTACAGTTTGGTGTAGCCTCGGGCAGGGTCATAGTAAAACGTGTACCCGCAGCCGACATGAGATGTCTCGCCCCAAACCAGCTGAACAAAGGAAAATAGAATTAACGAAACGAAGTAACGCAATTGATAAGTAATGATCATTTAACTTGGACTTATTTTCATCAAATAATTTTTTAAGATGCTTACCTGAGAATAGTGACCTGTGCCGTGTCCGCCGGTGATGGGTTTAAAGCCGTAGATTCGAACTTCGTCAAACCAAGCGTTGATCTGCTTGTTGAAGTCGGGCGTGGAATCAGTCGTATCGGTTGGAGGGCGAGTGGTCCAAGTGGCAGCGAGGTTCTGACCTACAGGGAAGCGGCCCACGTCGCGCTGAGCAGCGCGGTCGTGAGCGGGAACGCAATTGTCCGACCAACGTTGGGCTGTAGCTGCCAGCTCATCGTCCCATACCTTCAATCAAAAATCACCATTAATATAAAAGTTCTCCATTGGCAAAATATTTTTATAAGTCATTTGTATTATAAAAGGTATAATGAGTTCGACTGATACCCTTTTGAAATTTATGGTGGTGAGCAAAACTCGTTAACATTGGACGTCGAAGTGTCATAATCGTGTCTTTTTGTTAATTTCTCCTTTCATAATACTCATTAACAGTGGCATTTTACGATTGAAATTTAGTGTGAATTAAATGGATCTGTTACATACATTTATCTAAAAACTGATAACATTTTTAATATAAGCTCACTCTTTAATAAGATTAAGAATAAATATAAAACTTTGAATATTTTAAATATCACACCTTTCAATGTATCATAAATCTGAATTTTCAATACTGAATATTTAACACTTAGACCGGGTAATAAAATACTAAATATCATTCGCAAGGATTACAAAAATTCTAGTTCCATTTTGGGAGCAACATTATTTAAATAAGTCGTAATTCGTAGACTGGTTGTCAAATTATTAGCGTACCATTTCCATCATATTAGCCGCTGGTGGTTGGCTGGAGACTTGCCCGAGAGCAACTGATTGCCGAAGACGATTGTGTGCGTCGACGATTGCTTGCTTCTCGATCGCAGTCAATGCTCCTGATCCTATAACAATCACAATTCTTGATAAGTCAAATGCACGCTTTCTTTCCTCATAATCAACGGTAGATCCACGGTTCGATCACTTCGTTGAAATTGCCAAAAAAACCATATCAACTTTTCTTGTTTCATCAGTTTTTCCAATTTACAAACTCGTTACGTGTTAAACAGGTGTCTATGTCAATAAAATTTTACGACATCGACCCATACGAGTATGCAAAATAGACACATCATCTCGCCATAACTCGTTCACGAAATCTAGACTGGGTGGCGGCAATTGAATTTATTACTACTATTTCCAAATTGTACATTTTCAATTTTTGAAACTATTCGAAACAAAAAATAGTGCTGTTAGTCCCAAAAAGAAATAACATATACCATTTAAGGATACAATAAATTTTTATTGCAAAGATAGACAAGACTTATGAATTTATATTCAATTAATCATGGTGATTTACAACACCGGTTGAATTTTATGGATTTCATTCATTAAATTGATTTTAATTGGGTTTAAAGAATTTATGCAAGATTATATTATTTTGCAGGTGAATTGTACGTTATGAGTTTTTTCAGGAAAGACTTTGATCAATTATTTTTTATTGGTTTACAGCATTTTCAATAATATTGAACTTTTTATAATGGTTTAATTAAATGTACTTACTCAGCATTTGTTTTCCAGGGCCGCAGCCTTCTGTCGTCGCCAGGATTCCCCCCAAAACAAACAACACTAAGGACATCATTTTGTATAGAGTTCTTTTAATATAATATTCACAACACTTTGTAACTGAAATTCACGTTTAAGCTGAGATTCGTAACTAAAATTGTGAGTCACTTTAATTTACGAAACGTCAAACTTTTTATGTCCGGTGATCCGCTGCACTACGTGCGGCGCGCTCTCCGGGATATAGCAATCTGTGCGGCGGCCAGTTGGCGAGACCGCTTATGTACCCGCCGCTAGGTTTCCATGGAGACGCCGCGACGCCGGCCGCCCGCTGCGTCCGCGCATCGCCCTACTCACCCGCACGCACCCTAACCGTACACTTCTTAAATCCGCTCCGCTTAAACAACACCTTACTCGTTTTTGCATTTAAATTCTCCATTCGATTCGATATTTTAAATATTATTCGGTCCTAATTTATTCGTTGTGTAGTATCTTCAGTTATGAAACAAAGAAAGGTTACACGTACTACGGTCGGTTACATTTTATCGGCAGTAATAATTTAAAACTCATTATGCTGCACACGGCGGTCTTCAATGAAATCGAGTTCTTGTGATGCGTCTGTACCGAACGTGGAAATATGTTGACAGATATTGGTCGAGGCGGAAGCGATCTTTAAGCGAAATTATAGGCGGCTAAAAACAAGGAAAGAATAATGTGAAATCACCTTTTTTGTGTCAAAGGCTACTTGATGCCGCCATAGTTGATTCAGAATTTCAAGATATTTATCTTAAAATTTTGTGAGTGCAGTATATAAAACTTTAATTACCTGTATTTAATAGCATATATAAATGTGATAATAATATTTTAAATTGTCTTACATATTTTGGAGAATATTATCCAAAAAGTATTTTATTGTTTTAATTTCTCGGACATTAATTTTCAATGTACGTATAAAATTAAATTTATATCCACAAAACAAATATTTTAACTCCACGTGACAGACACAAATTTTAGTAAATAATTAATTTAAACCCTATACATGAAATTGTATCCACGTGCCTATTAATGAACACGCTTAATTTAAATCTGTCATAATTATATTAATGTATTTCAAGCTCATGGCTCTGTCTCGTGTTACTAATATAAATTTAAAGTAGCGTATCATCTAGTTTCGCCCAAACTCGTACAATTTACATTAATTCGCCTATCACTTATATTAAATGGAAATAATGAAATTAAATAAATGTAGTACGGAATGAAATTAACGAGGGCCCGGTGGCGTAATCGGGAGAACGGTTGGCTTTGATGCTAGAGGTACCGAGTTCAAACCACCGTGCACCAATGGATTTTTCTATCGAAAAATGTATGTGCGCTTTTCACAGTGGCCATGGTGTGGTGAAGGAAAAACATCGTTAAGAAACCAACAACCCCCGCATGGTAGTAGGACACTATCTAGTATCCGCCTAGCCAGCTACCACCCTCAAGTTAGAAAATCTGTCGTCAAACATCTATCCGGCAGCTATCCTTGAGAGCCAGTTCCCATTCTAGGCCTAGCGTGCTTACCATCTTCGAGCGCATCATCACTTACCAACACGTGAGATAGTGGTCAAATGCTAGACTATATATATTTTTTTTAATCGTGAAAGTGTGAATTAAACTTTAGGAGGAAAATAGACTGGATGTGAGAATTCATAAGAATCGTTATTCGGGCTAATGTTAGAAAACTTATAGGTGACAAGTAGTCTGTTGCCAACCAATCCGGTTTGGCACCTGAGTTGAATTCGCCTGTGCTTTACTTAGCATATTGATGACTTTTATTTTATCGACTTTTTATTTTACTTCATACATCGGGTTCGTTACATTTTTAATTGGCTTATTCATTAGATTAATTTTGGTATTGTAACGAACCAAGACTTAATCAAGGTTGTATAATATTATAAAGGAGTTGATTTGTGTGTATGTTTGTCACTTCTTCACGCTGAAACTGCTCAACCGATTGAGCTGCTGAATTTGGTATGTAGATATCCCAGACCCTGGAATTACGGAATTACATTTGGTTGTTTTTAACCAAAAATTCTCATGAGAACGATGTCTACGCGGGTAAAATTCAAGGTAAATGTCAAAACATTCAGTCAGTATAGGGGCAGATTAAATATCTGCACATACACAAGTCAAATAACATTAAATAGATCATATTAATAATTATTATTCTAAATACAACAAAGCATAAGTTATTGCTTTGAAAAAAAAAAAACAAAAGTAATGGGCCATTCAGATTTCATCCCAACGTCGATCAACATACTTAAAAAAAATGAATACCCCTGATTAATGTAGGGGTTGTAACCTTACTATTACGTGCACCCCCAATGCATGTTTCTGTACTCCAGACAATTTTTATCCAAAAAATTGTGAAATAATTAAATAATGAAAACCGCGGGCTAGTGTAATGTAAAATCAACATGGAAGCCCACCGTGAAATGACATTATTGAAAGAATCTGTATCTCTCTCATGGCAAAGGTTACAAAGGTTTGCAGTTTATTTGTTACCATGAGGCCAGGGTTCTTTATTGATGTAATTAACTAGGTAAATATTATACCTGCTGTTTTGCACTTTACAACAGATTTTACATTTTATACTCAGTTTTAGAGCATGCAGCATTGGATTTTGATATTATTTGATAACCTTTACTTCTTAATAATCTACTTACTGCTAAAGCCTTTTTTGGGGTGCCGTACCCAAAGCGTACCGAAGGAACCCTATTACTGAGATTTCGCTGTCCGTCCGTCCTTCTGTCCGCATTTCACAAGGCTGTATCTCTTTAACCGTAATAGGCAGACATTGACACTTCCACTAAGTATGTATTACTATGGGGAATTCAACAACAAATACCAAAAAATAAAATATTAAAGGGAAACCCCATACAAGAAACTTGTTTTTTTTTTGTGTTTTTAGCTTGAACCTATGAACCTTAATAGATAGAGACTTGAAACCTGTACAAAGTATGTATTACTGTGGCCGCTATAACAACAAATACTAAAAAATAATTAGGTAAAAAATAAAAGGGGGTCCTCATACAAACACTTATTTTTCCGGCAAATTAGTTCAATCAGAACCCTCAGACTATGAGAACCCTACATGTCTGACTCACATTTGGCAGTTTGCTAATTTATATTTGTGGCGACGTAAATTTTAATTATTTTATAAACTTTTCTTAAACTTGCTCTGTTTGTTTGTCGGGTAGTTGGGCTCTTTAGTGATTGAAATTTGACACACTTCCCGATGATTGATTGATTTGAAAACCTGCATACATATGTAAATCGGATGACATTGCAATGTTATGAGACATAAAATATTAAGTACTTGTTAATAGATACAGCCAAAGAAGAATTCTTACGTCTATTAATTGTATACTTTACTTAGGCTGAGTTGCACCATCTTACTTTAACCGTAACTATAACTATTAACCGGTGATTTTATATGGAGTTTGACAGATTTTTGACGTTTGCTATAGTCAAAGTAAGATGGTGAAACTCAGCCTTATACTTTTATTTATTTTGCGAGATAAAACATAGACAATACTAATGCTAATTAATATAGACAAACCGAAAAAGCCTTCTCAGTTAATCTGTAATAGCATAGGCGGCACAGAACAAAATTATAAAATATTTATTGTTATTAATGTTATATACCGGTTGTACATTAATAATGTTACAAATTCACTATAATTTTAAAACAAAAATATCTATTGTTGCATAATTATATCCTGATGTAATATTTATTTATAGAGCCGACTGCATAGAATCGAACCATTGAAAACGAAATATTTGCAACAAATCCTGCAGATCTCTACATTTATTGAGTCAAAGAATTTTAGCGTCTCTGCAAAAAACTGCTATATATTATATATTATTATCACGTGGACTGAATGTAGACGATATTAGCAATTCAAAGTGTTCTCCGTCTTTGGTGGCTTAGACCTTGGCAATGGACTTTCAAGAACTTGGCCTCAGAATATTTTCTTCTTATATAATGTTGGAATGGAGCGTAGCGTTCTAGGTGTTAAATTAACAGACCATGTTCGAAACACCGAGCTACATACCAAAACCCAAATTGTTAACGTTGCTGAGAAAGCCGCCAAGCTAAAGTGGAACTGGGCTGGCCACATCTGCCGCATGTCGGACCAGCTGTGGGCCAAAATCACCACTAATGCCTGCGCCCTGATACAGCTAAGCGGCGG
This sequence comes from Cabera pusaria, assembly GCA_954871355.1. Classification (NCBI taxonomy): domain Eukaryota; kingdom Metazoa; phylum Arthropoda; class Insecta; order Lepidoptera; family Geometridae; genus Cabera; species Cabera pusaria. Next base: position 12,179,802 of record OX940894.1, read on the forward strand.
CGCGGCAGACCACGTAGAAGATGGCGAGATGAGCTTGACGCCTTTAGCGAATACTGGTCTACAATAGCACAGGATAGAATGTTGGATTCAGATAAGAGTCTAACTAAAGTTCCGTAACCAAAATCAGAATGATTTGACAATGTTTTATGAATGTTTAAGGTAAAAAGACAACCAAGAAACTCGCCTGATGGTAAGGAATAACCTTTCTATAATCTGGAAATTGTGGCACGCTAAAGTTTGGATTAACAACAAACAATTTGTGCATCCAGACCACATAACAGATGAAGTAGTGTGTCCAGACCACAGATCAGATATCTGCGGCACGCCTACCACGCCCCTTAGCTCTTCTAAATTATCTTTTAACTACATTTCTACTATTCTGTGGTCCGGACCTATCTAGATGTTGAATTTCACATAGCCTGTAATTTACCTAGACCTAGACACTATTAAAATTAAATTGTATATCACTTCACTCTAGTCCCAGGTGAACCAGCAGAAGTAGTAGAAAGTAACAGCAAGTAGCAGTAGGTAACTCTTGTTGAGGAAGTTGCATTTCGACTTGTTCTATTCATTATTCTGTGATTTCGATGACATCAACAATATATTTTAATTATTTTTTTATCAAAACCATTCTCACTACTAATCATGAAACATTTTCTAAATAATGTTGACATTGCGATCAAATTACATTGATCTGATATCATATAGATTACCAATAGTAGTGGAAGCACATGAAAAAAATCTGACCGTGCCATCGTATTGAATAATTAAATTAAACATAAAAAAGTAGCTGAAAAATATAAAATCTCTGTTACCAAAACAATATAAAAATGTTTGATAGCACCCTTATTTATAACAGGCAAATAACAAAAATAAAAAATCACGGTATGACAATAAGTCCATTTAACTAATCAATTCTATAATAACGCTACCGTGCTTAAAGGATTTATAATACTTTATATATTTTATAATAAGTAAACCAAATTTAGTTAAATAATAAAACTATGCATCGATTTTTTATATCTCCTATGCCGCAAGTTCATTAGCGTCTGTTTGATAGCTTTAAATTTCCGAACAACAATTAAACGATCGATAAAACACATGTCAGAGAATAAAGCGGTGATCATGTGATTAATTAAAAAGTTGAAAATTTCGTAGCCATCCTCTAGATGTACATCTTTTATTTGTGATAGTAATAACCCATAAAATCTGTAGAGCTCATCTTGGCGACGAATCCAGTTCTTTTGACCTTTATTATAAATTGCCTTATTAATATCATTATACGAACGATTGAGATCGTTTCGTAGTTCTCAATCCCCGTATGCTTTACACTCGGAATTAATATCGTTCAACAAATTAGAAACTCAATCTTCAAGACTTCTTGATTAGACATTAGTCATCAATATTTTATGCTACTTTTGTTTAGTACCTCAGCCACAATTACATATTGCCAATTTTTTTTATATAATATAGGCTAGCGTTTGACCATTATCTCACATGTAGGTAAGTGATGATGCGATCAAGAAAGGTTAGGGCACTAGGCCTCAAATGGGAACTCGCTCTCAAGCACACTAGATGTCAGGCGACAGATTTTCTTGAGGGCTTGAGAGCTTCAGTAATATTATTATTACATGTTTATAAAACAATAAGCTACTTCTGTGTAGTAAGTCGCAATTTCAACTACTTTTGTCATAGTAGACAGCAATTACAACATTACCGAAATATTTATTCTAATTAGGAGCTTCAGTTATATAATTATTACATGTTTCTAAAACAATAACCAATACTCATGATATACAGTTAACTGTTACAGTACAATATCAGTTTTTGTTTTGCTTGAGAATCTTGACGGTTTTAGTACGGACACGGTTTTAGTAGGTAAAACATACAGTTAAAAAATATATTTGTTTTAGTAGTTTCTAGTTACCAATACTTGCTATTTTAAAACGTATCTTATTTTAATTCACTAAATAATTTGTAGAAGCAGCAGGGCGACTTGAGGTGGCAGCGCCGAGAGGCCACTTCGTGCTTTGTATAATGTATCGAGCAGGTTTCTACTCCAGCAGACATAGCGTCGCGTCGTCGCGACTACAAAACTATCCGACGATCACACACGAAAGCCGTGAATGTATCTGAGTTTCATTGAAAACCAACGCATTGTATTCGATGTTTATTTTATTCAGCGCTTGTTTAACTAGATAAATTTGTATTGTAACAATAATATGTACCTTCCGGTTGCAAAATGTTTTAAGTAGTAATATTTAAGGCAAGTGTCTCAAATTATTCTGTACTTACATTTTAATAAATTTTCAATCACAATAAATGCTTCTACATCAAAATGTTGTCTAGAAGAAATCACTTTTAGACCGCCTATTGTTGCGCACAACCCTTGAGTTGTCTTGAAAAACATGGCGTAGGTGTAGTACCTATAAAATAAAATCACTTGTAATATTGAATTGGCCACAACTATACATTACTTATTATTTTTATAAAGGTACGGCCACACCGCGACGTCCTGCGACAAATACTATTGCGCTATCTGATCGATTTTGGAGGTATTGAAAGTAAACTTTTAAGAAATTTAAGTGTAAATGTGGTATCTAAGTGCAAATCACCAAAAGTGTTTTATGTTATAGTATATATATATATTATTATTATTATAGTATAATATGTAGCAAACACGAAAATGGCCCACCTGCCCCCGATTCGAAAACATATTCGGATTAGGAAGCTTCATTTTTAATTTTGAATATTTATAAATTCATGAGCTTAATCTTTTTATTTAGGGTTCCGTAGTCCTGACAAGGAACCCTTATAGTTTCGTCATGTCCGTCTGTCTATTTGTCCGAGGTTTTGCTAAGAGACCGTTAGTACTAGAAAGCTATAATTTTGTAGAGGTATATAAATTACGCCGACAAAGTGGTAAAATAAAATTTTGAAAAATATTTTTATTTTTTTAGGATAGCTCCCCTACATGAGAAGTGGGGTTGAATTTTTTTTTCGTCTTCTACCCCATCGTGTGGGATATTGTTGAATAGGTATTTAAATATGACTTAAGGGTTGCTAATAATCGATTGAATGCTCTATTTACGAAATATTAAACTTTGAAGTGCCAAATTTTTGTTCGAGTAGGGCGTCCCCCCCCCCCCCCTACTCTAAAAGCTAAACTGCTGGCTTGAAAAATCTGGAAAAATTCATTATATTAGTGCATTTCATGAACTTTAAAGGAAAACTATAGCGGTTAAGATAAATTTATTAGTTTAGCAGTAATAGTCGTAGAACATGGGTGTTTGGATAATTTTGTACCAAATACAAAATCCTTAGAATAAATCCTTTAAAGTGACCAAGACAAAATACCTAGTTGCTTGTTTATAACGGGTAAAGACTTGCATTGAATTATAGGCTACTACGGAACCCTACACTGCGCGTGGCTCGACATGCACTTGGCCGGTTATTTAGAATTAAAATATAAAAAGTAACCTATTGCAGTTTTCTGAATTGCAAAGATACAAGTCGAAATACAGGCAGTTTCTGAATTCGAGTTTCGTTTCGAATGATTGAGAATAACCCTGCTGATGGGAAGTTATCACCGTCGCCTAAGTAATACTTGCATTTTTAGGGGTGTCTCACTTATGCGTTTATTACATCAGTTAATTAATTTAGTTTAATTTTACCAAAGATGAAGCATTATGTTGATAGTAGGTATTCAACGTTATTGCTCTATAATTTGTTAATATCAGGTTATTAAAATGTCATTTATTGTTACTAGCTATGAAAAATGGTATAGGTACCGACTTAAACATTACACTTAACAATTAGTAGTTTTATCGAATTATATTATTTACTGTTATTATTACTGTGGTGTTTTTACTGTTTTGTTAAGCTACTAGTACATAGTAAACATAATAAAAATGTTATGATATGTTAGGCTGTTTTGGATAGATAGCTGTCGAGTATTTAATACTGATTTCTCTGAACCAAAACCCTGAAAGTAATCTGCCGTCTGCCGTCGCGGCACATGCCGTCGCCGTCTGCCGCTGTCGTCTGCCGTGTGCCGCGTCCTGCGGAATCCTAACTTTTAGAAACGCGTTATGACGTTAGCTTGCTAGAAGAAGTTCTCTGGATGGAAAATTATGAGGAAACCACCGTCGGTTTCTCAAAATATAAAAATTAAAATGTAAAAATTAAAATTATTAGAAACCGACGGTGGTTTCCTCAGAATTTTCCATCCAGAGAACTCCCTCTAGCAAGCTAACGTCATAACACGTTAATAAAGGTAGAATTCCGCAGGACGCGGCACACGGCAGACGGCAGCGGCAGACGGCGACGGCATGTGCCGCGACGGCAGACGACAGATTACTTAGCAGTACAAAACAATACAAAACTCTTTATTGATCACCAAAATATTACATATTGTACATACTATGACAGTAGAATAATATGGCAATAATACGCATCATACACCTCCGTTTCGTCGGGGTAAAAATGTCACACCTGCATCTGTAGGTCTGTATACTATAACACCGAGAAAATGATGCATGAAAATCATTCTGAGTGTCAATATACACACACAGGTGGTCACAGTGTCAGACACAATGACACGCGTATTTCCGTATCGGGAATTTAAATATTTACTTAAGGAAAGGATAATATTTGTACGAAAAACTGTTGAAGACTCCTCCAATCAGAGTTCCGTCAGCATCTTCCGATCTTACTCAAGGATTCACAAAGTTGAATTTTGAATTAACATATTTTGGGGTATTTCCTGTTGATGTAAAAATAATCTACGAGTAAGTTCTTCGTAAAATAAATTTGCATTTTATAGCAGAATATTAATAAAGTAATTTAGTTACTCTAATAACTATGAATGGATTTAAGGAAATTTTAATCTCATTAAAATTTAATACTTCTTAGGAAAGCTAAAAAACCAATATAGATTTTTGATGGAACGGGTCTCATGTCACGTATTATTGGAACAGCAACGTGCTATCTTGCACGACGATTTTCCTGAGATAACTTTATTTTCCATTTATTAAATAGTTTTAGGGATTATACGCTACGATTAACGATCGAATATTATACGTCATCAGCGTTATATTTACTTCTATTTTATGTATATAACCACTGACCACTGAACAAATCGCCGAGGAAGGCTTATAATTATCGTAACGTAATCGCCTCGGGATAAGTGCGATCAACTCGCCGTATTAGCATAAATAGTTTTCGCGCGCCATCTCTCGGATTTGTGTAGCGTATCCAATCAAACCATTGCACACCAGTAGAAAAAAATTTACAAGTTCTCTATTGCTTGTCAATTCTATTACTACAACTGTGGTAAAACTTTTACTTCTTTATTTTTCCTAAACGGGCAAACTGCTGGAACAATAGTTTTCATTCCATCATTCTATTCAAAAAACGCTGATTGGTTCATCAATAAGCGTGCGAAAAATACGTCTTTTAACTTGGCAAGTGTTTTAGGTACAATAAATAAGTTTATTTGAAATGTGCTAATAAGGCCCTTTCATTTGAAACCCAAAGGTCTAAATCAGTTTAGTCTTTAACCAGCGGATAATCAAAACGCTTTCAACGATATCTAATTTGTCAAATTATGATAAAGAGTTTAGAAGTTATGAGGGAACAAACGAACATACAATTAGTTTGTCAAAAAAAGCAAATTATAGGGGCATAGCAGACTATGATTTTTTATAGAAACAAATTTTGCTCTCGAAGCATTTTCTAGGGAGGAAACAGGAGAATACATTTTTATGGAAAAGTGCACCCCACGTTCGCTCAGAAGTAACCGCTAACCCTTGAGGCACTCTTCTTTCTCGATCAAAAACACAGGTCTCTGATCGTCTTGCTTATTTTGTTATGGGGGGCTATACTGCTCGCGTCCGTAGGATTTGCCCTCGATGTCCTACACGTGTCCCCTGGGTGGCGCCAAAAGAGCAGTACGTTTCAGGTGGCAGGCTTAGGCCGTGGTGTGTTACCACCCACCAGACAAAGCCATGCCGCCAAGCGGTCGCTTTACGGCATGGTGTTTGGTGAAGCCATTTGTTGGGAAAACGGGTCGAATACAGTTGCGCTTATTTTAATAACAGATTGTGCTACATCATCGACCGCATCGTCACTTAACATCAGGTGAGATAGTGGTCAAGCGATACCCATTATCACATAAAAAAAAAAATTGTTACATAATATTGAATAACCGGCCAAGTGCGCGACGGGCCACGCGCAGTGTAGGGTTCCGTAGTAGCCTGTTATTCAATGCAAGTCTTTACCCGTTATAAACAAGCAACTAGGTACTCCGTCTTTGTCACTTTAACGGATTTATTCTAAGGATTTTGTATTTGGTACAAAATTATCCTACACCCAAGTTCAACGAGTATTACTGCTAAACTAATAAAGTTCTCTTAACCGCTATAGTTTTCCTTTAAAGTTCATGAAATGCGCTATTATCACAAATTTTTCCCGATTTTTCAAGCCAGCAGTTTAGCTTTTAGAGGGGGGGGGGGGGACGCCCTACTGGAACAAAAATTTGCACTTTAAAGTTTAATATTTCGTAAATGGAGCATTCAATCGAAAAATGGTATTAGCAACCCTTAAGCCATTTTAAAATACCTATTCAACCTTACCCCACACAATTGAGTAGACGATGAAAAAAAAAATTATCCCCACTTCTCATATAGGGGAGCTACTATAAGAAAAAATATTTTTCTAAATTTTATTTCAGCACTTTGTCGGCGTCATTTATTTACATACCACCACAAAATTACAGCTTTCTAGTATTAACGGTCTCTTAGCAAAACCTCGGACAGACAGACAGATGGACATGACGAAACTATAAGGGTTCCTTGTCATGAATACGGAACCCTAAAAAGGTATATCAAGTTGTCAACAACAGGAAAACCAGTTTCACACACTTCAGTTATTGTTTTAATTTTCGGTTAGGTTTCCAGTAGACTGTGTATGCAGAGCATCAAGAATCAGGTGTGTTTGAAACTACTACTACTATAATTCAAAATTAATAAAAGGCGAGTGAAGTCGATTTTTAACCAGAGAAGGGACATTGACTTTACTTTAACTATTTACGATAACAGACAATAAACTGGTTTCAAGCTAACGATCATATCCTTCCCCATCAAATATTTACTTAGATTATTGTAATTTCTTACTGAACGGAACATTCACCATGTTTGATTATTTAGTTAAACACCAACATGGTAGATCCTGCTAACGACGCATTTGAAATTATGAGAAAGTTGAACGAAATGTTATTTGTTATTAGATTTCTATGTATGTTCACCGATTTCCTTATCAATTTTGGATAGATTTTCAAAATAATATTATCTTCTAATACTATAAGAATCTTTGTCCTGACATACTGACTGACTGACTGACTGACTGACAGACAACGCACAGCCTAAGCCGCTGGTCGTAGAGACTTGAAATTTGGAGGGTATATTTGTCTTAGTACGTAGGGGTGTACTAAGAAAGGATTTTCCAAACCATCCATCCAACATCCAAGGATTCACCCTTTAAAGGGATGAAATGGGGGTTCAAAGTGTGTATGGAGAAACAAGATTGACTCTTTTCCATCCAAAACTTCACACAAGTGCTTCAGTAATAAAATAAGTAAATACGTATTTCTGGTTGTTTTGAAAATTCACTCCTAAGAGGGTGAAATAGGGTAACAAAGTGTTAAAATCAATATTGTTACGGATTGAGCTGAAATTTGGCATGCAAAAAGTTATTACAACGGTAGTTTCCTCTAAAAAAGGATTTATTACGGAGTTATTACGAAGTTAGTTGCCTCTGAGAAAGTATTTTCCAAAATTCACCCATGAAACGGGGGTCCTAAGTTTGTATGGAGAAACAAGATTAGATACTCTTCTATATTTGAATTTTAACACAAGTACTTAAGTAAGTAAATACGTGTTTCAGGCTCTTTCGAAATTGCACCCCTAAATGGGTGAAGTGGGGTAACAAAGTCTGAAATCAATAGTGTTTCGGATTACGCTGAAATTTGGCATGCAGATCGTTATTTTGACTTAGCTATCCGTTAAGAAAGAATTTTTAAAAATTCACTCTTCAAGGGGATGAACCGGAGGTTCAGTTTGGATAGTTATTTTATTCAACATTTCACACAAGTACTTCTATACATAAATAAGTAAATACGAGTTTCAAACTTTTTCAAAATGCCACCCTAAGAGGATAAACTGGAGTAACGAAGTCTAAGAATCAATATTGTTTCGGATTGCGCTGAAATTTAGAATGCAGATAGTTATTATGACGTAGGTATCTGCTCAGAAAAGATTTTCTAAAAATTCCTCCCGGATACGGAACGGGGATTCAAAGTTTGTATGGCGAAATAAGATGAGATAAAGTACGTGTTGTAGGATTTTTTGAAATGGGGTAGGTAACAAAGTCTGAAAATTTGAATTTTCGGTTTTTATAAATATGAATCCCGAATTGCTTTAATCACGCGATAACATGAAAACGGGTGAACAGATTTGGCTAATTCTTTCAGTTTTAAGTTAACAAAAGAAGTTTTTTAACGCGGGCGAAGCCGCGGGCACTTCTACTATTATAATATTTACTCTTGAAGTGGTCTCATTGCAAATTCTACGAGATCTTATGAATGCCTCCAGGATATAATAATATCTACATATATCTGGAGTCACTCATAGCAAGTTCAAATTAAAAGCAAGTTTCAGGTGTATATCTCCATAAACACCTGGAACTTGCTACTGAAAACGACTAGCGTGCTGTTTGAAGTGGTTTTTAGGGTTCCGTACCCAAAGGGTAAAACGGGACCCTATTACAAAGACTCCGCTGTCCGTCTGTCTGTCTGTCTGTCTGTCTGTCTGTCTGTCTGTCTGTCTGTCTGTCTGTCTGTCTGTCTGTCCGTCTGTCACCAGGCTATAGCTTACTAACCGTGATAGTTAG